>BTHU01000012.1:115427285-116027285 GCA_036184795.1 Tokudaia tokunoshimensis | reverse complement strand
CCAGTCCCAATTAAATGTTTTCTTTTATAAGAGTTATCTTGGTCATGGTGTCTCTTCGCAGCAATAAAATCCTAACTAAGACAGACACTTTCAATATTATGCCTGGAAATGTCTTTTCACAAGACCAGGGATTCATTAGGCATATGTTGTATTTCCCCAGTCACTGTGACCAATGGTTTTACGAAATGACTCCCCATTGTGTAACGTGGGCTGCCATATTTCCCCTGGTCTCCTATAGACGTTTTCTTGCAATGTACTTTTTCAGCCTCCCCTGTAAGTCATTCTACCATTCAGTTCCAAAAATCAACGCACCATATTTTAGGTTTTACTTGGCAGTATACCACTTCTGGGTACCAGCTTACTTATTGATCTGCTGTTGCTATGTGATAAAATAATTATCTCAGTGGTTTGAAATAACAATCATCTGTTATTTCCCGATTATCTTTGAATCAGCCAACCCCCAACTGGTCTTGCCTGGTTTTGCTTGTTTGGCCTACATTAACTTAGGAGCTGGATTGCCCAGCTGGAGATTGGTTTGTTCCCTATGCCCCTCACCTCCTGCTGGGCCTGGTGGGCCACCTTGGGTATGCCTGTTTGTAGGCAACAGCAGCAACACAAGAGAACAGAGCCAGCAAACGCTCTTCAAATCTCTGGTGAAGTCAAATCCATTACCCAAAATGTGTGTCTGAGGCCAAAGTTCAGAGCCGGTGGGTAGACAATGCTGAGTCTGGTAGAACATGCCTGCAATCCCAGTATTCATGAGACTGAGGCAGGGGGATCTCAAACTCAAGCTTGAATTACATAGTATAGACCCTGTCTCAAAAGTACAAAACAAAAAACAGCGAAGATATAGGAAAGGAAACACACTTCCACTGCCACCAGGTTGATTTGAGAAGCATTCAATCACCTACTGCTATACCTCTCCTCCATGATGACCAAGGAACTAACCATGAAATATGAACCAAGGAACAGGGTGCAAGTCATGGACCCAGAAAAGGCCAACAAAGTGGGGCATCCATGCGGCCTGCGCCTGCTGACAAGGCAAGTGTTTGTACCTGCTCTTCTCTCTTCCTGGATCATTAGCCTATACACCAGGAGTGTAGTATCCTTGCTTCTTAGGAGAGAGATCTACTGATCAGAGTCAAGGGCACTTTGTCAAGATGACGACAGCTTGTGTGTGGTAGAGCCCACATTTGACCCTAGTCCTGCCTGAGCCCGTGCCTGGTTCTTACTAAAGCCTCACAGCAGCCTTCCAAATCTGCACGTTCCACACTCACAGATCCCACCCATGGGTCAAAAACAGGTGGCAGGGAAAGCTGTGCCTGTATCAAATATATAGAGAGCTTTTCCTGTCACACTACTGACTAAACTGTATAAAATGCATCCCTTTACATTGTATCAGATAGCATTTACATTGTATCAGATATCATCTAGAAATACTTTCAGGTATGCAGGAAGATATGCACAGGTCACATGCTAGTACGATGTTATTTTATATACCAAACGAGCATCTTCAGATTCTGTTATTTGTGGGGGTCCTAGATCTAATCACTGGTGGATCTGACTATGCATGAAATGGAAGAAATCGTTCCTGTGATGATTATTTCCAGAGGGCTCTGGAGTTGTAGGTGTAGAACCACACCCTTGTTTGGGAACAAACTGCATGACTTGTAGAATGGAAGAAGCAAAGGGAGAACTGGGTTTTGGTGGGACACCACTGTGAGGCTGACTTGGGCAACTTTGTCACTCAGCCTCAGATTCAAGATCTAGAGAGTCTGATTGGCTCATTATGAGGCATAGTGCCCACCCTTTGGGCAGGGCTTGGTAAGTAACAGACCAACCCAGACCGAAGGGGGAGGACTCTTAAAATGTTGAATGGCAGCACCACAGAAAGGAGAAAGGAGGGAGGGGTGGAGGAGGGCATGGGGGGAAGGGGAGTGGGGAGGAAAGAGAGTGTTCATTTTCTTTCAGGAGGCTGCACATGTTGCTGTCAGGTGGATGAGCACTCCGACTACCTGAGTTTCTAATCTTGACTTTACCACTTACTTGTACATGCAAGTAAAGTTCTACACTTTTCTGTGCCTCAGTGTTCCCACCGGTAAAGCGTTATATCACGCCATTTGTTACACAAGCGCCTCGCTGGACAATTGTGCTGTAGAGATGAGCTCACTCTCGGCACAGACATTGCAATGTAGGTGCAATGGCAATTCTGTTTGCATCACAGTGTCACAGGAGCCGAGACAGCAGAGCAATGCCCTCCCTAGAGACGCAGCACAGATGTCCGCGTGGAGCCCTACAGGCTGAGACAGCTGAGCCCCATACTGAGCTGTGTCTTTCTGACCTGGAGAGGCGCAGAAACAACCAGGCTGGCCTTGCTCCTGGGCTCTGACTCCAAGAACGCAGGGCTGGCTGAGTGAGCTACGCTCTCAGAAAGGTCCTTTATAGAATGGGACAAGTGCACAGTTATGTCTGTTTGTTGGCATTTGTTGGGGGGTCTTCCGGGTGCCAGCCCTTGGCCTCTGGGCCATGGTTTCTTCAGCTGGTGCAGGATGAGAAGGTAACCAGGGGAAGCCTTCAGCGGATGCAGCCCAAGCATCCTCCCTATGTGTACTTGTGCAAGCTTCTCCAAGCTAGTTTCACCCTCTGTGCAGGAAGAAGCTGGTGGAGGAACTCCGAGTACTACAGATCTGATCCTGCCGCATGGAGCTCAACCCCAGAGTAGAGGGTCAAGTCTACCCTTCTGTCTTAGGTTTCTAGTCCTGCACAAACAGCATGACCAAGAAGCAAGTAGGGGAGGAAAGGGTTTATTCAGCTTACACTTCCACATTGTTGTTCATCACCAAAGGAAGTCAGGACTGGAACTCAAGCAGGTCAGGAAGCAGGAGCTGATGCAGAGGCCATGGAGGGATGCTTCTTACTGGCTTGCTTCCCCTGGCTTGCTCAGCCTGCTTTCTTATAGAACCCAAGACTACCAGCCCAGGGATGATACCACCCACAAGGGGCCCTCTCCCCTTGATCACTAATTGAGAAAATGCCCCACAGTTGGTTCTCATGGAGACACTTTCCCAACTGAAGCTCCTTTCTCTGTGATAACTCCAGCCTGTGTCAAGTTGACACACAAAACCAGTCAGTACACTTTCTCTGACCCCCAGGCTTTGATTCCAACAATAGCCAGAGGATCCTAGGGGATGCCGCTTTGCTTTTCTGAATAAGCAGACGTCAGAATTTAATGCAGCCAAAGCTTCAGATACCCAATCCTGTTTGGGTGAACCCCATAGTATGGCAATTCACAATGACTGGAAAGGGTGAATGAGTCCTGGCTGTGAGTCCCTGCCCTGGTGTTTCTGGTCATGAGTACCAAGGTAGCATCACGATGGCGGATGAGTGAGTGGTCAAAGGATGAGGTGGGCTCACCTCACAGGATTCTCTCACAGTACCCTGTCTCCATCCTAGATACAGGAAGAACAAAGCAGCTCCTCCTGGCCCCTGGCTCACCGCAGTGTTCCAGAAACCACCAGCAGGATACGGCCCCAGGCTGGTGATTTCCGGGAAGGAAATCAGGTTAGCCTGGCAGGCTCATCTTTTACAAAGCTGATTCGTTTTGTTTTTAAAGGTTGGTTCTGTTGCCTTGGGTAACACCAGACTGCAATGGAAAAAAAAAGAGAGAGAGAGAGGGGAGAGAGGTTCAGGGGAGTCAAAGAGCCTGAGTTCAAATTCCAGCTCCACCACTGAGTGACTCCAAACCCATCATTTTAGGCCCACTGTGCCTCAGTTTCCCCATCTGCAAGGAGGAAACAGTAACGCTCCATTTTGAGATAAAGTAACAGCGCCAATAAAACTGTGGGGATGTTTTCTCAAGTGCGTTAGCACATGGGGTGCTCAAGGCAGTACCCTGCACATCTGTGGGCTCCCCAGCTTCCAGACCTGAACTGTCTTCTTTGCTGGACTCTGTGGTGTTCCTGGGAAAAACACTGTGCCATCCCAGAAGAGGCTGAGGGAGTCTTCTATACTGAGCACATCAGAAGATTTTCCCCAGGGCAGGGGCCATGTCAGGCCCTTGTTTTCACAACTATGTCTCCTTTCCAAGTACTCTGACCCCTGAGCTGTGTTTCTAAAATGCCCATTTTGTTTGGTTGGTTGGTTTGTTTTGCTTTGCTTTTTGTCTAGCCTGCCCTGTTCACACACACTCCAGCCTCTGCCGGCCCAACTTCTTCAGGCTTTAGGTAACCATGTCCCCGCTCCCTACACTGCCTCCTCTCTCTAGCCAGGCAACAGTTCTCCAAAGTCTCACCCTCCATAAATGAGCCAGGATGTGACTGCCTTCACAGGGCTCCCTTAGATGGTGTGAGGGAATTAATTCATGCCACTGTTGGAAATTACAGAGTTTTTAAGACCTTAAGCATCCAAAGTTGAAAGGTCGAATAAAGTCGTAGGAACATGAATGAGCAGTTTTCCAGGAAGGAACAGGGAGTCTACTCTGGGATTTCCCACTGACAAAAAAAAAAGGCCATAATTTTATGCAATTTTTTAAATTAACATATTTTAATTATATATAGCAATGGGATTTCATTATGACATATGTATGTATATATAAAATGCATCTTGATCATATGCACTCTTCGTTACTCTCTCATATCTCCCTCCCACTCTTCTTGACCCCCTTCCTCTCCCAAACTACTTCCCTTCTATTTTTATATCTTTTGTTGTGTTACCCAACAAAAGAGTGTGATGGGAGTTCCTTATCTGTGTGTCAGGAAAAGATATTTAGTGGCTACACCAGTGAAGAAAATCTCTCCCCCTCCCCCAGCAACCATTAACTGCTACTATCTCTTCAGAGAGGGGTGGAGGCCTTATGAGCCCACCCCCCTCCATACAGAAAGTTGATAGGCCCAATCATGTGAAGGGCTTGTGCAGGATATCAGATTTTATATGATGTTTGTTTCAGTTTCATGAGCAAGAACCTATGAAGAGAAAACCCAACTTTTCTTTAAAGAAGAAATTCAGAAGAGCACTGTTTTCACCAACTCAGTCTAAAAATGTTTGAAAGGAGAGGATGCCTGCTTACATTTCAGGCTGACAAATATGGCCTAACTTATATATGGACATATGTGCACAATAAGGTTTCTATCTATGGAAGAACACATGTACCACAGTGGTCCTATGAGATTACAAGAAAGCTCAAGATTTTCTAGGCCTGGCAGCATCTGTGCTCTGATGTCTCAGCACAAGATATTGCTCATGTCCTTAGTGGTTCTATAGTGACCTGCCACCATATCAGCCATATCAAAGCATAGACCATCCAATTACAGCCAAGACTAAGCATACACTAGTGATAACAAATCACTGTTACTGGTTTGTGTATTTACTCTACTTTGATATTATTTTAGAGTATTCTATTACAAATACATACACACACACACACAGAAAGAGAGAGAGAGAGAGAGAGAGACAGGGAAGGTAGCACATGCCTTTAATCCCAGCACTTGGGAGGCAAAGACAGGTGAATCTCTGAGTTCAAAGTCAGCCTGGTCTACAAAGTAAGTTCCAGGACAGCCATGGCTACACAGAGAAACTCTGTCTCAAAAAGACAATAAATAAATAAATAAATAGATAAATAAATAAATACATAAAAATAAAGGAAAGCCAGACAACAAAAGCAAATTAGGGCCAGGGAGACAGACGCCTCAGTAGGCAAAAGTGCTTGCTTCCAGACCCAATGACCCGACTCCCTCTCGCAGAGCCTTCAGCCCCCATAAGTGTGCCATGTCATGTGCATGCTCTCTCAAATCAATAAATGAATTAATACACAGTCCTAATTTTGAAAAGAAACAAGGGCGCCATCAGTCATTCTGCCGCATTCTGCTGGCGGCAGCCACTTGCTGCTCATGCCTACAGCATCTCAGAATTGCATCAGTCTCCCTTGGGCTTGGTTTAACTTCATGTTGTTTTGTTCATCATGGCCCTAGGAGCAATAGATTATTATACCCACACATACGTGCCCACACACACACACACACACACACACACACACACACACACACCCTGAGATGGGAGAGAGGAAAGGAGGAAGAGAGAGGTGCTATCATGATTGCACATATACACACATAGCCTAGAAATATGATAGCATATAGGTTAGTAAGCGTACTTGGTGACCCTTACACAAGGACATAGATTATATAACACAACATTTCTCAGAGCATGTCTTGCCACAAATGCCCACATGACCATTAAGAAATTGAAAAGGATTAGCCTGTTGCTATAGTTTGGTTCTAGAAAGTTCCTCAAAAGTCTGGGTGGTAAATCCTTTGGTGCCAATGCTTTGACCCAATTGAGAGTTGGAACTTTCAGGAAATGAGACCTGGTGAAAGAATGTTAGGTCACCAGGAACACACCCTGGAAGCAGTTCCTGGGGCTGCAGCCCCTTCCTGTCTCTTTCAAAGCCTTTTTGGAGTTCTGACTCACTGCAGTCCCCAAAGCAACCTGCAGTCGAAACCTCTGAAACCATGAACTAAAATAAGACTTTCTTCTTTTTAAGTTGAATGTCTCAGCTATTTTGTCACAGTAACGTTGGCTAGCACGAGAAAAGCTGAATAGAAGGACGTGTTATTTGGGGCTGGATAGCCACCTCCACACAGGGATCACAGGTACAGGGCTCCCAGGTGAGGCTGCTTGCCTGGCTTCTGTGAGCTTGGCTCAACCACATGGACTGTCTCTTCTGTTTTCAGCCCACAAGGGCGGCCATACTGCTGGAAACGGAGCTCACCACCTTCAGGTCACCACTGGGCAGTGGAGTGAGAGGGTGTAGCTCCAGACCCCAATTTGCAATAACTAGTGACATGATTTCTGACATGTCATTCCAGCTCCCTGGGACTCCATTTTTTTTTTTTAACTCTGGGAAGACAGTCAAGTGTCACAACCATGACTTTGAATAAATAATGGTGGATACAAGTAACCCATACTGTAGGAATTCATAGACAGAGCCGTCAGAAACAGTCCACGTCTTTATGACTTCAGGTAAATATATACTGGCATAATTTGGTTTTTGGAAGGAAATGAGACCCAGCACAGTGAATACACACCGGCAGTCCTCAGTTACTTAAGAGCTGAGAGAAGTATCACATGAGCCCAAGAATTTGAGACCAACCTGTGCGACAACATAGTGAGGCTCCCCCACCTTGAAAAATTAAATAAAAATAAGGAATAGAAAATTATCTTCATAAAAACCTGGAGTAAGATGGGCGTGGTGGCACTTGGAAGGCAGAAGCAGGCAGATCTCTGTGAATTTGAGGCCAGCCTGGTCTACAGAATAAGTTCCCGTATAGCCAGGCCTACACAGAAAAACCCTATAATGAAAAGAGAAATCAAAACTAAAACCAAGGGCTGGGAGCTGGTACCACTCCATCACTCCACATAGATCTAAGTGATTGGTCACATGGGTGTCTGGGATTGCCACACTCATTGATAACTCTGAGTGTCCACATGTATGTGTATAGGGGCCAGAGATCATTCCTCAGTGGTCCTACTTTGGTCCTACTTTGATTGCTTAAGTCTTTCTCTTATGAAGCAGAGTTGGGGTTTAATAAATATATATTGAAAAAATTTTAATTAATTTTTTAAAAGATTTATTTATTTATTATATGTAAGTACACTGTAGCTGTCTTCAGGCACTCCAGAAGAGGGAGTCAAATCTTGTTACGGATGGTTGTGAGCCACCATGTGGTTGCTGGGATTTGAACTCAGGACTTTCGGAAGAACAGTTGGTGCTCTTAACTGCTGAGCCCTCTCTCCAGCCCTTTTAATTGATTTTGTGTGTGTGAGAGACTGAGCATTTGTATCTGTATCACCTATGTGCCTGAGTTCATGAAATCAGAAGAGGGTGTTGAATCATTTAGATCTGGAGTTATATAGGCAGTTATGAACTACTTACTGTGTGAGTGCTGAGAACTGAGCTGGGGTTCTTTCTAACTGCTGAGTCATCTCTTTAGCCCCTCATATAGACTGGAGCACAAGAGTTAAGAGAAACAGAAGCGCTCAGAAGAAAGCAAGACACACCCCAGAACACAGTGTGGGCTTCTCCGACAAGAGTCTCAGAAAGTAAGATGGACCCAAGTGTGGGTACAGGATCAAGGGAGAGTCACTCCATCTTGTGTTTTGGAGACTGGGTTTCTTACTAACCTAGGGCTTGCCAAGTATCCTAGTCTGACCAGCCAGTGAGCTCCAGGAATCCTCCTGTCTCCACCTCCCCAGTGCTGGCATTACACGCTCACACCAACACGCTAGGAGTTTTTACATGTGTGATGCAGATCATATCAAAGTCCACATGCTTGTATGCCGAACACGTCACTGACTTGCCCCTCAGCCTGTTGCTTGTTTGTCTTTTCCACATGTCTGCTCTGACAATAGTGAATGACAATGGACAGTCGGTTTAAAGAGTCCTGTGAACTGTAAACTGCTACTCACTGTTTAAAAACAATAATAATGAAAAGCTTCAGCAGTCAGTCTGCCCGGGACACTGACACATATTTCCCTTCAGGGGAGTTTATTATAATGAAAGGCCCCAAGGTCGTGATCAGGCCTCTTGGTGAGGGAGAAAGCAATAGACAGAAACTGTACCATATGCAGCCACATCCAAAGGTGATGGGGCCTTAACGTGAAGGAGAGGCTTCCTTTTAAATCTAAGACGAGCCTCTTCAGGGAGCAGCCACCAATGTCTGGACCAACCTCAAGCTGCCTCCCTGAAGCGTCTCCATCAATCCCCAGAACAATAGAAAAGCCTGACCTTTATAACCCTTTTAGGACAGGAAGCTCCGTGCCATGTAAATAGGTGCATGCAGGAGCCGGGTACCATAAGTTGAGGGTGGCTTCTTAACTCTGCATTCCAGACAGAGTCCAGGGAGGTGTGGCCTGAGTTAGGTTATGGGATCTGGCCTGTGTTCTAACTAATACCTACCTGTTAGGGCTCCTGAACAACCTCTCCCCGACTGATTTTTTTTGCTTTACATTCATAATTCAAAGTGTACACATTAGAAATAAAATCCATCTTGTCCAGCCTCCCATGTCCCATCTTATGAAGGAGCAAACTGAGACCCAAGAAAGTAGTACCTAGCCTTCCTTCTCTCCTACCCACCCACCAACCCCCCCCCCCCCAAACACACACACACATACAACCATCCCAAAAGTTGAGGCCCTGGAGTATGTGTTCTTCTGGGACCTGAGACTGGCTCTCTTTCTGCCTTCAGCTTCTTGGGTGTGTGGGGGGAATCAAGAACCCACAGACCATTTCCTCTGCTTCTCAGATCCATCCCGGGCTGGGGGAGGTGGGACACCGGCAGTTTCCTCCCGCCTACATTAGCTCCATTCAGATGCGCTCAGTCTCAGAGCAGCACAGCCTTTCTGATATTTTTAAAGAATGCGTGCTCACATTCTGCAGCCCGCAGCCCTGCTCCTGAGTATCCTCCTGCCAGCCTCTCTCTCCTCAGGAGCTGGATGGGGAGGAACACAGGCCTGCGGCTGGGAGAGAAAAGATTCTGGCTCAGACGGTGCAGCTCGGAAACAGTTCTTTGTCTGCTCCTCACCTCAGCTAACGCAGGCTTATTTCCCTCTGCATAAACCGTCTCCAGCTTGGAGCCAACAGGAACTTTGCAAGCAGTCTTGTTCCTGAGGCTGGTAATTTGCCAGACATTAGCAGTGACTAAGCTACATCAGCCTTCCTTTATTCTAGGAGAGGGGACCAACTTGTCGGGCCCAAGGCAGCAGGGTGAGGGGCTGATCTCTGCGGTCTGCCTGTGTCCTCTTGCCACACTCAGCCCAATGAGAGCGCCGGCTCTCCATGAGGATGGTGCTTCTCTGTCCTTTCCCCATGTCCCTCTCTCTTGTCTTTCAGAACAAAAAAATAATAATAGTAGGAAGACTGAAGTCCAAGTGGTCAGGTTTCTTAGAAATGGCAAGCATTTTCCAAAGACTCTGAGACCCTTAACCTCTAAGAACTGAAGGGAACCTGGAGTTTGTAGACGTGTAATATGGCCCCAGCCCAGGCTTGAGACCACATGATGGAGCCTACCTGGGGAAGGACCAGGCCTGGGCCCTGGATGCAGTTTAAAGAATGGGTAACTTTGTTTCCCTTTCCCAGGGTTCATTATTTGTCCATGCAAGCAGATCCAGTCCAAGCTGGGATCAAAAGAAACAGGACCAGATGCAAAAACATCTGGGCCTGACAGAAAAATGTGAGGGCCTTGACCAAAAGTTATCATGATCTTCAAGATGGTGGAGGGCATTATGCTAAGTATGGGTCCTTCTGAGTTGGATGTTCAGGTTGTACACCTGTGAAATCTGCCCTGGGAGAAGGCATTCATTCATTCATTTCATTCATTCAGCAAACAGTTGTGGACCTACTTTATTCCAGGTTCAAGTCGCACGGCTGCCAAATAAATGCCAAGTATGTCACAGACCTGGCAAACAGGTGCTCAATAAATGCTGCTGTGTATATGTGTGCACGTGTGTATAATGTGCACATGTATGTGTGGGTGAATATGTTCATGTACAGGCAAACGTGTCCATGTACATGCACATGGAAGCCTGAGGAGGCACAGCCCTCCTCTGATGTCCCCTGCTTCATCCTTCTGAATCAGGATGCTACAGTACACAATGAGAAGGATGCTCCCCGAGTCCCCGTGAGGACTGGCAAGCCAGCTCAGTTCTTGAGAACCTGTTCCCTTACGCCTCTGGTAGGTTCCCAGAATGAAGAGAAATGGGATGGAGGCTTGTGACTCTGCCTCAACTCCCAAACCCAAGTCCAACTTCAGCCAACCCTGAAAACCTGACACGGAGGTAAGTCCCCTGAGCTGCAATTGTGGAGATCTCCAGTCAACTCTGAGGATTCTCACTACGGTCACATATACAACATCATACAATGTTGTGGGGCAGAGAGGGAGATGGCTGTTTCCCTCCAGTTCCTTTGGCCTGTCCAAGATCAGACTACAATCTTAAATCAAGACTTCATTAGAAGTCCTGGCTGACAAGAGGGCAACAGACAGTCACAGTTTGCTAACCTCAGCTGTCTCCAGCCCACAAGGAGCCATAGAGGAACCCATTCCCTGCTCCCCCGTCCCCTACCCTTTGGATCCTCCGCCACACAGGAGAGGCTCCACCAGGGAGCAGAGATCACTATCAGCTTCTTCCAAAGAAAAGGAGAGTACTTGTGGGGGGAGTCTAAATTCTAAGCCTCCTGTCCCCTCTATTCTTTTACCACCAGCATTTCCTGGTTCTCCTGAAGTTTCTGTCTTACTCAATCTCACAGAAGACAAATGAAGATTTGGGTCAAAGGGAGTCCTGGGCTAAGAAATGGCTTAGTGGAAAAACTTCTTGTGCCTTGCAAACACAAGTACCTGAGTTTAACCCTTATATTAGAAATCTGAGTTTGGCAGTATATCTTTATAATCCAAGGATTGGGTGGGTGGAGACCAGCGGATGCCCAGGGCTCTTGGGCTAGCCCATCTAACCTATGTGCCCAGCTCCAGACTGATGAGAAATCTTGTTTCAAAAATCAAGGTGGAGGGACTGGAAAGATGGCTCAGTGTTTAAGAGCATATATTGTCCTTGCAAAGGACCTGACTTTGGTTCCAAGCATCTACTTGGGAAGGCTCACAACTACCTATAACTCCATCTCTAGGGGATTCAATGCCTCTGGCCTTCAAGGGGCATCTGCAGCTAATGTGTACACACCTACACACAGACATACACATAATTAAAGATAAATTTAATAAATTAAAATAAATAAATGAAGTGTCTGAGGAACAATAGGTGAAGTTGTCCTCCCAATGTCTACATTCAAGGTGCACACAACGCACACACACGTACAACTCTACATACGTGAACATGCACACACCCACATACACACACACACACACACACACATACACACATGCACATCGTTCTTGCCTGTGCAGTTATCCGCCTGGGTGGCCTATGGTGAGTCACTTCACTTGATCCTCAGACCCTCGGTTGCCATGGAGACAATGCCAGCCTCCCTCACAGTCACCCGGGAGGAGTCTGAGGACACTGAGGAGAAACAACTTTCCACCTCTGTGTTCATCACAGACGCCCTCCTGTAGCCTGTGGGGACTTTCTGTGTCACCGTTGCTGTCCACAGCAGGAATGGAGGTGCAAAGGTCTCCAGTGGCTGTTTCCCACAGAGAAGCCAGCCGCTGATGGCTGCCACCTCCTGTTCCAAGGGAGAGAGGAAAGAGGATGATGAGATGAAGGACTGATCCACAGCTTGCACAGGTGACCGGCCCCTTCCCACATGAATTTTGATTGATCGGTTGAGGTGATGAAATTAGCAAGGAGAGAGTAGCTGTGCATTCAGAACAGCCAGCTCTCTTCTTCCTGATTAAAGCAAAGTGAGGGGCGGGGGAGAAAGAGCAAGAGATAGTGTCATAGACAGACGGACAGACAGACAGACAGGCAGGCAGACAGACAGGCAGAATCTACAGAGAAAGATGGAGTTTCCAGGGAGGCATAAGAAGAGACATATGGTGGCCCTGAAGAACCTGGAGTAATTATAAAAATGGAGATGACGCTGAGGCAGACGGGTTGTAGAGACAATGTCTAGAATACGAACAGGAAAAGAAAACAAAACTCAAAACCCCCTCTCCTCAGTCCTACCAGCTTCCTCTCCAGAACCACAAAATTACCACGAGGAGAGTGACAGGTAATTTGTGTGGTGAAAAGGTACAAATTAACATCAATTCAGTGTATAAAGAGGATCCAGGCTACTCCTTAGATCGGACCCATCCCACGTGCTGCCTTCCTCAACGGTATTTTTTCTTTTTCTTTCTGTACCTTTATTTATTCAGTGTGGAAAGGGATCATGGCATGTCCTGACACACATGTGGAAGTCGGGGGACAGCTTGCAGGAGTTGGTTCTCTCCTTCCACCAATGTGGGTCCCAAGGATGGAACTCAGGTTGTAAGACTTGGATGCAAGTGTATCTACCTACTGTTCCATCTCACCAACCCTCCTTGATGTTTGCTGGGGTATAGCAAGTCTGTAACCTCAGACAGAGTCAGTACCCATCTAAATGAGACGCTGATCCTTCCTGTCTGTGCCGCTTAGCAGCTTCCAAGGTATAAACCTAAGGCCAACATACCTTGCTGGAGCAAGAAGTAGGCTCAGAACTATAGAAACTGTGTTAAGCTTGTACAACTCAGAAAATTTTCCCAAGGCTCTGTGGGGTTCCTTGCATGTTCACCTCCATGCAGTGAGGGCCAGGTCGGTACCTCATTGTCCCCTGAATTCCCAACAGCCTCAACTCAAAGATTCTGCCTGCAAATGGGAGCAAGGCAAGTTCTCCTACCAAACCTGCCCGCCTACCTTTACCTGCTCACTACTGGTGGACATTAGTATCAGCTCAGTCACCAGGCAGCCATGAACCTCATGTTCTCCACCAGGCCATGTGCTTCTTGAGAGCAGGGACTGGTTCTTCAGAGCTAGATCAACTGCAACAGGTTATTGACATCCTCAAATCCTTGTTTTCTCTCAGTTTCTTCATGGGGGTATTGTGAGAATAAATGGAAGATATGAAGAGTTAAGCACAATTTCTGGAAACAAAAAAGTGCTTAATAATAATAATTATCATCATCATTATTATTATTTACTGATTTCTGTTATTTTTTATATCCTTGACACTCAACACAGTGCCAGACACAAAAGAAAAAGGAAATCTAAAGAAATAAAATTGGACAAATAGTGCCATCAGCAACCATCCTGCCTACAGAACTCCAGCTAAGTATTTGCATCAGTCAGTTAATATCACAATGTGGTGTGTAACAAGCTGCCTCCAAACAGAGAATTCACAAAGCCAACATCCATTCATACTCAAAGGGTTACAGGTCAGCAGAAGTGAATCTCTTTCCCAAACTCTCAAACTCAAGTCCAGGATAAAGGACTACTATTCTGCCCAAAATTAATCTGTAAGCCCTACCTGACGAAGGTAGCTATCTGGAATGCTGGGAATTGTAGTTCTTGTACAATAAGCAAAGCCTCATGGGAAAGTATGGTGGCCTATAGTTTGTTCTTAAAAACCCCTACAACCCTCCACTGCTGGTGAGATTGCAAGCTGGTACAACCACTCTGGAAAGCAGTCTGGTGGTTCCTCAGAAAACTGGGCATGACACTCCCGGAGGATCCGGCTATACCACTCCTGGGCATATACCCAGAGGCTTTACCTGCATGCAATAAGGACACATGCTCCACTATGTTCATAGCAGCCTTATTTATAATAGCCAGAAGCTGGAAAGAACCCAGATGTCCCTCAACGGAGGAATGGATTCAGAAGATGTGGTATATTTACACAATGGAATACTATTCTGCAATTAAAAACAATGAACTCACGAAATTCCTAGGCAAATGGTCAGAACTGGAAAATATCATCCTTAGTGAGGTAACCCAGTCATAAAAGAACACACATGGTATGCAGTCACTGATAAGGGGATATTGACCCAGAATCTCGGAATACCCTAGACACAATCCGCATATCAATAGATTTCTAAAAATATGGAAGGAGAGACCCCTGGTCCTGGAAAGACTGGATGTAGGGGAATGCCAGGACAGAGAAGTGTGAGGGGGTTGAATGGGGAAAAGAGGGAGGGAAGGGGGCTTATGGGACTTTCGGGGAGGGAGGAAACGGGAAAGGGGAAATCATTTGGAATGTAAATAAAAAAACTTAGAAAATAAAATTAAAACGAACAAACAAACAAAAAAAAAACCCCTACAACACACAGCGTATTCAGCCAGAAAATTCTAGGGAATGGTCCTGAACAAAGTCCATCTTTTCATCAATATTTGCTGTATACTAAAGCTTGCTTTACATTTGGCCCAAAATGGTGGAATTGTTTTTTTGTTTTGTTTTGTTTTTTTGTCTCCCACAAATCTCAGGATTAACAGGACTTCCTGAGAAAGTAGCTATTATAGATATAGCTGTAGGATGAAGACAAAGAACTTTCATCATCACTTCTATGCTGTTTATGTATCATCACTTTTATGCTGTTGCTGCCGCTCAAAGCAGGTCACATTGTTGGCAGGGGCACGAAATCTCTGCGCCTGGGAAGCTGTGGCAGGAGCATGGCTGTGAACTACTCAGTCTCACAGGTCTAGACATAGGTCACTGCACCTCTGCCTTCCTCTGTCTATCTCCTCCCCATCCCCCAAAAGGAAGTGTTTCCAGTAGGATCTTAGAGGGGGTGTGGATCTTTGGCACAAAATAAAATATATTTTGAAGCAGTTTGCAAGTATAAAACATGAAGCGCAGACAAACAGAAATTCCTCTGACTTGGCTCCCTGCAGTCGGGAGATTTGCAAATCTGTCCTAACAGAGCATTTAGTTTCAAGAAGCAGAAAATTGAGCTGACAACGTGTTGTTTACAAGCAAATCCCAGGATCTGGAGGTAAAATGAAAGCAGCGTTCAAGCCCACGGACTATTTTCCCGTTGTAGATGGAGTCTGGGTTGCAGGCTAATGGCAGCCATTTCTACGAGCAAAGCCCCTCCCCAACTTCGCTTCTCCAGGACGGATGGAGCAATAACCGAGGAGACCTAGAAGCTCTTGAGACTCCAGATGTCCCTGGGGCATCCATCATCCGTCTTTGGAGCTTGGGCCTCTGGGGACCCTACATGTTGCAGGGAGGAAGGGCGGAGGAAATGGAGCTGGGGGTTGGGGGCGTGGAGGGAAATCGGTCCTCACTCCCTTTTTGCAGCAAAGACTGTTTACCTCCAAGTCCGTGTTTTTCACGGAAATGGAGACCGGCAGAGGAAAAACGCCCTTGTGAAACATTTCCATGAATTTATGTTGTTCATCTGGAGCGTCACAGCACTTCAAAGAGGCCTCTGGGGTTTGACATGGTCAGGGACACAAGACTGGCCTGCTATGGGCTGTTAAGGATCCCTAGCTACCTGGTAACTGGCCGGCTGGGACCTCATGGAGGCAAGTGGAATAATGACCACCCTGGGCTTGCAGGGCCTAGAGCAAGTACACATGCTCACCCCACACACATTCAGACTCATCTTCATCTAGAGAAATAAATACAGAAAACGAAGTGGGTCCAGGGCCATGAGACCTTGGGCAAGCCATTGAAAATCTCTGAGGTTTAAGCTCATGTTTGTACAGTAAAGCTTTGGTCCTTGCTGGGTTGTTGTGGGGACTCTGAGAAAATGAGGATTATTTTGTTTTCTTTGTAAGTGAGGCAGGACTGGGTCCATTAGCATGGCTGAAATATTCCATGGAATAAGAATATATGGTGGTATTCAGGAGGCAGAGCCAGGCAGACTCTGTGAGCTCAATGCCAGCTGATTAGTGAGTTCCAGGCCATTCGGGGATGCACACAGTGAGACTCTTATCTCAAAAAACAAAACAAACAAACAAACAAAAAAACAAAGCTACTGAATGAAGTCAGACGCTGATCAGCAGAGACCATGGACCATCGATTAGGTGAGAGACAGTAAGATCTGGGTAGTTAGGGCAAATATACGAGATAAGATGTCCAGGAAAGAGGGAGGGGCTTGGAAGATAAAAAAATAAATAGTGCAGATGTATGCTTACAGGACATGTCAGTTTCCAGGAGTCTGGTTCCAGGATAACCACACACACACACACACACACACACACACACACACACACACACACACGTGCATTCAAGCAGATGCTCAAATCCCCAGTACTCAGCCCTCCTAGGAAAAATGGTTAGTCATTGCACACAACATGCATGTGCTTTGAGTCATCTCTAGACACTTCAATGCAATATAAACACTTTCTAAGTGGTTGTTAGGATTGTTTAGGGAGTAACAACAAAAGAATCTGTGTTTGGTCCATGTGCAGTTTGTTGCCCCCCGTCTGAACCCCTACTCCCACCCAGTTCCTGATTGGGTAATGCTGTTCAGGTAGAAACTTCAGACCACAGCAGCAGAGGTCATCCCTTGCAGAAGTCCAACGAACTTATTACTAGTCGCTTGCTCTGATTGGGTCTCCTACCTAAGCAGTAAAATAGGTCCAGTCCCATCATCTGCAGCAGCCTCGGAGAAGGAGGCACTGGACAAGGCGGGGCTGGAATGACAGCTGAGCTCCTAGCCTTTCTCACCCCACCCCACCCACCCATACCCCATCTCCGCATCTTCTTTCCTTTTAATCCAGCAAAAAGCTTTTACCTCTTTTATTTTTACTTTTTATCTTCAGTAGCATAGAGGATTTAGGTATTTTGCATTCCAAATGTTTCTTCATGCTTTAGTTTAAACCCATAAAATGAATTCAGAGGGCTCGGTGTTGTACAGAAAGCCCCAAATCCTGAATCCTCTCGGCAGCCGGGTCAAGGTCTCATCAGAATAATGCAGCACAATAGGATTTGTGTGTGAGAGTGTGGAGTGGGGGAGAGAGGGGAGGGGCGGGGAAAGAGAGGCAGGGGTGTGTGCGTGAGATATTAAACTCCTAGTCTTTTAAATTATGGATGGTTTCCATGGAAACTGGCAAGTCTTCTTTGTTCTCTTCAATTTTCTGGAGACACTGAGGCCGCTGTCCTAGCTTATTGAGTAGGTTTGGATCAGAGTTCCAAGGTCCAGGCTTGGAGAGGGAACAAGCCTCCTCGGGAGCTGCTTTCTGGGACTCCGACCCCAAGGGGACATAAGTTAGAGACGGAACAAGCTCCTCGTTGGTCCCAGTCCTCTTCCTTCCCACATCTGCCTGTGGACGCTTCTGTGGAACTGCAGGATGGCAGGACACGTGCTGGAAGCTGAAGTGAACTTGCCAAGCGCTGCAGGAGAAGCGTCAGGGCAGGAGTGGAGAACAGGCTGCCGCCCCACCCCCACCCCCCTGCTGTCTACTGCTTTCTGGGATGCTCGAGGCCCCACGGCTTGGACGGCCAGAGCGCCTTGTTGGACAGCTCCTCTTGGAGCTTCTGCCTTCCGGGATCGCTCTGGATTTACCCTCTATGAATCTTTCACCGCGATGGAATCCATCGTGCAGAGTGTATTTGTGTGTGTGTCTGGCTTTCTTCACTCAGCATGATGTTTTCAAGGTTGTGCCTCTTGTGAAGTAACATTGTTTCTCTTCAGGACGAAGTGATAATCCACTGGGGGACACACTTGTTTCCTTCATCCTTCCATCATCAATGGGCACGTGGGTTGCTTCCACCTTGAGGTCTCCCTTACCTTGTGGTCAGTGAATCACGGGCCTTAGCGGGATCCATGCGAACGATGCACACACCAAGGGAGGAAACCACCATCCGGTACACTATGGTCCCTGTACCTATTTCTTTGGTTTGGAGGGGGTCAATTCAGAGCTGAGACACTGGGTTCCTCACTCTGACACAAGCTGTGTACCTGCTATGAGTCCCTCAACATAGCCATCTTGTGGGGAACCTCATGGTTCAAGCTGGTGTGCTTCTTTTCCCTGTAAGATGCAGCACTGAAAAACTCTTGCTGGATGAAGGAAACCATGCACCAGAAGCACAGGCTGTGATATTTTATGGCAATCAAATGTTCATAGGTAAATCCACAGCAAAGGGTAAATCACGGTGTCCACGAGAGGAGGTCCACGAGAGGAGGTCCAACTTCTCATGAGCACAAGGTTTTTCTTCTGACTGATGCTGACTGATGACAATATTTGGAACTTGATAGTGGCTGCTCAGCATGAGATACTAAATGCCACTGAGTCACACCTGGTTTGTTTGTTTGTTTGTTTGAAGACAGGGTTTCTCTATGGATTCCTGGCTGTCCTGGAACTCCTCTAACTCACAGAGATCGTCTTGCCTCTGCCTCCAGAGTCCTGGGATGAAAGGAGTATGCCGCTGCCACCAATACCCTGCAAGTCACACATTCTTTAAAGATTTATTTTTATTTTCTGGGTATTAGTGTCTACGCATGCACACACACACACACACACACACACACACACACATGCACGCACACACACATATATATACATATACACACATATATACACCCCCCCACACATATATATGTACATACACATGCATGCACACACACATATATACATACACACACATATATACACACACATATATATGTACATACACACACATATATACACACACATATATATGTACATACACACACATATATGTACATACACACACACGTGCATGCACACACACATATATATATGCACACACATATATACACACACATATATATGTACATACACACACACACACACACACACACACACACACAAACATCACAGATGTGCCTGTTGCCCATAGAAGCCAGAAGAGGGCAAAGAGCATCAGACATCTTGGAACTGGAGTTACAAACGAGTATGAGCTGCTGTGTAGGTGCTGGGAACTGAACCTAGGTCCTCTGCAATAGCAATAAGTGTTCCTAACTTCTGAGTCATCTCTCCAGCCCCTTAATTGCATATTCTACTATGTCTAAGCCTGTATAAATGCAGCCAAAACAATGGGGGAATGTCTTTGGCTCTGGTAGCTTCATCTATCACTTCAAAACAGGATGAACTCATGTGTTTAATAGCTTAGAACAATTACGACTTATTGATCACATGACTTTGTTGGTGAAGAATTCATGCCTGGTCTAGCTAGATTTCTGAGTTAGTCTAGAACCCAGGTACTTAGACAGTAACAGAATGTGGGAGTCATGAAAAAAATGTCAACAACAACAACAAAAAAAAAAGGTTTGCAAACACACAACCACCTAAAATTCATTCAAAGTCAAAAGTTTGATGAGGGGTACTGAGATGGCTCATTGGGTAAAAATAAATAGATATTTTGTATTTTTGTACAACAAACCCAAGGTGCTCCTGGAAGGGCTACCCCTGGGTGTGCTGCAGGATTCCGTTGCAGTCTTAGCTCTGAATATCCTACATGTGATGTGCAGTTTACATTGTGTGTGCCATTATGCCATGCAACACTAAACCAACACTTCCCAAAACACCTCAGCTTAGGTTCCTGATTCTTGCATATCATGCTTTGCTTTACTGCACACACAGAATTTTCTGCTCTTATAGAAACATAATGACTTAATTATGAAAAACAAAGACAGACACTATTTTCCTACTGCCATTCCTCAGCACCTAGCACACTTGGATATCTTTTGATCGGATTGTGTGAGAATGTTTCCTTTTAGAATTTTTGACGATTGCTGTTTGAGGCATGACAAAGACTGTTAACTGACTCTTGGCTTGAGATTTGAACAAGGGTTCCAACAACTTCTGAAATGATCCTGCATAAGCTTCTTCTATTTTGCACTGTGTATTTATATGATAGGAAAGTTTCTCAGCATTGACAATTCTAAAATCAACTGTTACCCAATCCTGAGAAACATGAAGATGCTTCCAAAGATAATAGAAAAACATGGCCGGTCAGGTGAATGGTGATATATGCCTTCAATTCCATCACTTGGGAGGTAGAGGCAGGCAGATCTCTAAGTTCTAGGCTAGCCTGGTCTACAAAGTGAGTTCCAGGATAGCCAGAGCTATATAGAGAAACCCTGTCTCAATAAACCAAAAAGAAAATAAAAAGGAAAATAATCTAACTTCTTAAAGCTGGAGCCTGGACCCATCTCTTCTTATAACGGATCCAAGGGGCTGAGATGAAGATCTCATCTTTCAGTGGGAAACAAAAGTTTCTATTGTCATCCAAAACGAGTAGATTTATGCTTAACTCCTAATTTGTTTCTTTGAACACTCTCTCTCTCTCTCTCTCTCTCTCTCTCTCTCTCTCTCTCTCTCTCTCTCTCTCTCTCTCTCTCTCTCTCTCCAGGGTTTCTCTGTGTAGCCCTGGCTGTCCTAGAACTCACTCTGTAGACCAGGCTGGCCTTGAACTCAGATATCTGCCTGCCTCTGCCTCCCAAGTGCTGGGATTAAAGGCATGTGCCACCACTGCCTGGCTTTCGTTCATGTTTTATTGCTGTGAAGAGACCCCATGACCCAGGCAACTCTTATAAAAGAAAGCATTTTATTGGGGCTGACTTATAGTTTCAGAGGGTTAGTCTACTGTCATCATGGCAGGAAGCATGGCAGCATCCAGGCAGACATCGGGCTGGAGAAGGAGCTGAGAGTTCTACATCAGGATCCACAGGCAGCAGGAAAGAGAAAGGCACTAGGCCTCGACTGGGTTTTCTAAAATCTCAAAACATAACTCTAATGACACACTTCTTCCAACAAGGCCACATCTCCTAACCTTTCCTAAGTAGTGCCACTCCCCAGTGATTAAGCATTTAAATACATGAGCCTACTGGGGGTGCTGTTTTTCATACAACCACAAACAGGTTGTTATAACATTTCTATTTCTATTTGGATCAATTTTCTGGGGTTTATGTACTGTCCATAGCTACTAGGACCTATATTCTTATTCTATATTAGGAGGGTATTATTATTGTTATTATTATTATTATTATGTGTGCACTTGTGCATGTGCATGTGTGTGCCCTTGCATGCATGTATGGATTTTTGTGTGCAATAGCATCTATTTGGAAGTCAGAGGACAACTTGCAAGAGTCAATTCTCTCCTACCTTGTGGGTCCTGGGGTTCAAACTCAGGTCACTAGGCTTGACAGCAAGTACCTTTATCTGCTGAGTAGGCATGGGATGAGTCAGTATATCTTTTTAAAATTCCTGTCTAACTTGCGATTATGTCTTTTTTTTTTTTTTTGATTTTTAACATTTTTTACTAGCCTGGACTCAGACTTGTCTAATAATTTTTGTTAAATGAGATATCACACATCAAATAGTGTTTTAAGGTGATAATTATTAAACAATATGATGATAATTAAACAATATGAAAATAATAGGGAGTAATAAAGGAGGAATCTTAATGCCTAGATGGAAACCTTAGCTGTAATGAAGTGGCTTCAGGGTGGCTCTATCTCCTTGTAAAATGTCTTCTACCTCTTGGACATTTTCTTGGAGCAGGGATTGAGCCTGGGGTCCTGTTTATACAAAGCTCCACCAGTGAGCTACATTCCTAGTTCTACTTGACTTTAAAAAAAAAAATCTGCAAGACAGGCTTTTAATTCCAGCAGATCTCTTGAATTTGAGGCCATCCTGATCTACATAGTAAGTTCCAGACTGGCCAGAGCTACAAAGTGAGACCCTGTTTCCCCCCCAAAAAAAAAATTGTCAAAGCATATAGTCTACTGTTTGGAGCAATTGGTTCAGTGGGGTATACTCTCATTGATGGGCACCACCACTATCTGTCCTCAGATGTTCTTTATCTTGCAAAACTGAAGCTGTAAGGCAAGTCAACAGGAACTCCCCATTACCCTGCCTGTGGTGTGTATAGAAGTGACATATTCTTCCTTCTGTGTCTATAAATTTTATTACTTATGAACTTCATACAAGTACCATGAACAAGTAGTATGAACATATTGTACAGTATTTGCCTTTCTTGACATATTTCATGTAACGTAACCCAGACTCTTCCATGTCAGATCATGTGAGAGGACATCTTTTCTTTTAAAGGTTAAATAACACTCTAGTGTGTACATGCCCACCCACACCTCCACCCCACACACACCGATACATGTACATCACTCATACACCACATCAGTGAGCACATGAGTCCATAAAAATAGGGTTTTGGCTTCTTTAAATAATATTCCTATGAACATGGGCATGCAAATATCTACAAACACACTGTCAATTCTTGGAGGCATTTACTTAGGAAAGGAATTGCTAAATAATGTTGTAATTCCACTTTCAATATCTGACAAAACAATATACTGTTTTTTACCATTTTGAATTGTCTTTGTTGATTTTATATTTGCATCTAGGTTTTGATCGGCAGACTTCTTTCATTCAATCTTCAACATCTTGTAGGCTTTCATTAGGATTTCTTATTGACCCATTCCGTTGGGTTGAATTTGTTTCTACCAAACAAAAGGCAAAGCCGATTAAACAATAGAAAAGTGCCTTCCAGGATTTTGAAATACAGTAATTTAGACCACTGAACATTGTAGACTTCAAACCCGAGGACAAATCACAAGAATAAAATTCCCTCACCATCATAGTCATTTTTACTGCCACAATAAAACACCATGACTTGGGGAGGTAGAAAGTGTAGTCCTAGCCTACCCGGGCAGTGGTGGCACACACCTGTAATCCCAGTAGGCAGAGGCAGGCAGATTTCTGAGTTTGAGGCCAGCCTGGTCTACAGAGTGAGTTCCTGGACAGCCAGTGCTATACAGAGAAACCCTGTCTCGAAAAAAAAGAAAGAAAGAAAAAGAAAGAAAGAAAGAAAGAAAGAAAAGAAAAGAAAAGGAAAGGAAAGGAAAAGAAAAGAAAAGAAAAGTGTAGTCCATGAGGAAGTGCGCTACACTACTAAGGAGCTTAATGAGTTTGCTACTTCATTCAAGCAGAAGTCTGGAGAACATGTGTGGGAATAGATTTTAAGGGTGTGGAATAATGGTGGAAGGGACATAAAACTAGATCAGGTTGAGTTTTTTGACATGGACCGTCTGGGTGGAGATTCTGGGTTTAATATGGAAGTTCGCATAGTTAAAAAAGGTGTCAGAAGTTTGTTTGAATGGTTAGCTGAAGTGTTTATCAAAAGATGGCCTACTAAAAAGGAGTTGGAGATGCCTGATATCCCTTGGCTTAGTGTCAACGAAGGGATTTTAAGGCTTAGGGAAATTGTAATGCTAGAGTGGATACATTGTGTAAAACCTAATCCTCCACAATGGGAATGCCCAGAAGATATGCCCTTCACTAATCCTATAAGATGCAAACTGGTGAGAGGGACACCAGCACATTTGAAGAGTTTTATTCTTTCCCTTTTCCTTGTGCCAGACCTTAGGGTTGGAGATGCTGCTGCTCAATTAGATGAATTAAATTCAATGGGTTTAACTGGGCCTCAAGGTAACAAGGGCCAGGTGGCAGCACTGAATCGCCAGAGACAAGGTGATCGTAGTTATTATAAAGGACAGGGTAGTCAAAACAATGTTTATAATGACATACCTCATAATTGTCAGCACAGGAGAGGTGGAGTTTATAATGGCGTGACTCTTTTGGACCTTTGGGACTAGCTAATCAATCATGGTATTTCCAGGCATGAAATACATAGGGAGCCTACTGCATATCTGTTTGATCTGTATAAGCAGAAAACATTCTCAAACAAATGAAAGAAAGGCTACATTGGATCGTGGCAAAAGGCAATCTTGGCCAATGGATCAATTTCCAGACTTGAGCCAGTCTGCAGATCCAGAACCCCTTGAATGAAGGGGTGGCCAGGTTCCCCTGAGGAAGGATCTTGATAAGACACCTAAAAGTTTTGCTGTTAGCCTTTCTCCAATTCTTCCCCAGAGAGACCTTTTACAAAGGTAACTGTACACTGGGGGAAAGGAAATAATCAGACTTTCCGGGGTCTATTGGATACTGGTTCTGAATTGACACTGATCTCAGGAGATCCCAAGAAACATTGTGGCCCTCCAGTTAGAATAGGGGCTTACGGAGGACAGGTGATTAATGGAGTTTTGACCGATGACAGACTCACAGTAGGTCCAGTAGGTCCCCAAACACATCCTGTGGTCATTTCCCCAGTTCCAGAATATATAATTGGGATAGATATACTTAGAAATTGGCATAATTCTCACATTGGTTCCCTGACCTGTGGAGTGAGGGCCATTATGGTTGGAAAGGCAAAATGAAAGCCTTTAGAGTTCCCTCTGCCAAAGAAAATAGTGAATCAAAAACAGTATCATATTCCTAAAGGAATTGCAGAAATTACTGCCACTATCAAGGACTTGAAAGATGCAGGGGTGGTGGTTCCTACCACATCTCCCTTTAAGTCTCCTATCTGGCCAGTGCCGAAGACAGATGGATCATGGAGAATGACAGTTGACTATCGAAAACTAAATCAGGTAGTAACTCCAATTGCTGCTGCTGTACCAGATGTAGTTTCATTACTTGAGCAAATTAACACATCTCCTGGAACCTGGTATGCAGCTATTGATCTGGCAAATGCCTTCTTCTCAGTACCTGTCCAAAAGGACCACCAGAAGCAATTGGCTTTCAGTTGGCAAGGCCAGCAGTATACCTTTACAGTTTTGCCTCAAGGATATATTAATTCTCCTGCCCTGTGTCATAACTTAGTTAGAAGGGATCTTGATCATTTGTCCCTTCCACAAGATATCACATTGGTACACTATATTGATGACATTATGCCGATTGGACCAAGTGAGCAGGAAGTAGCAACCACTTTGGATTCATTGGTAACACATATGTGTATCAGAGGATGGGAAATAAATCCAATCAAAATTCAAGGACCATCTACCTCAGTGAAATTCTTACAGTGGTGTGGGGCATGCAGAGATATTCCTTCTAAGATGAAAGATAAGTTATTGCACCTGGCCCTTCCCACCACCAAAAAAAGCGCACAAGGTTTAGTGGGTCTATTTACATTCTGAAGACAGCACATTCCTCACCTGGGTGTGTGACTCAGAAAGCTGCTAGCTTTGTGTGGGGCCTGGAACAGGCGAAGGCTCTTCAACAGGTCCAGGCTGCTGTGCAGGCTGCTCTACCACTTGGACCATACGATCCAGCAGACCCGATGGTACTTGAGGTGTCAGTGGCAGATAGATATGCTATTTGGAACCTCTGGCAGGCCACTGTAGGTGAATCACAGAAGAGACCTTTGGGATTTTGGAGCAAAGCTTTACCATCATCTGCAGACAGCTATTCTCCCTTTAAAAAACAGTACTTGGCCTGCTATTGGGCCTTAGTGGAAACTGAACATTTGACAAAAGGACACCAAGTTACTATGTGACCTGGGCTACCCATCATGATCTGGGTGCTATGAAGTCATAAAGTAGGAGGTGCACAGCAGCGGTTTATTATCAAATGGAAGTGGTATATACGTGATCGGGCCAGAGCAGGTCCTGATAGCACAAGCAAGTTACATAGGCTCAAATGCCTATGGTTTCTACTCCTGTTTCAATGCCATCTGTTGCCAAGCATGCACCTATAGCCCCTTGGGGTGTTCCCTGTGATTGGCTGACTGAAGAAGAGAAGACTAGGACCTGGTTTACTGATGGCTCTGCACTTTATGCAGGCACCACCCAGAAGTGGACAACTGCATTACAACCCCTTTCTGGGACAACCCTGAAAGATACGGGTGAAGGAAAATCTTCACAGTGGGCAGAACTTCAGGCAGTACACATGGTATTACAGTTTGTCTGGAAGAAGAAATGGGCAGATGTACAATTGTTCACTGACTCATGGGCTGTAGCCAATGAATTGACTGGATGGTCAGGAACTTGGAAAGATCACAATTGGAAAATTGGTGAGAAAGATATCTGGGGAAGAAGTATGTGGATAGATCTCTCCAAATGGGCAAAGGATGTGAAGATATTTGTGTCCCATGTAAATGTTCACCAAAAGGTGACTTCAGCTGAGGGGGAGTTCAATAATCAAGTGGATAGGATGACCTGTTCTGTGAACAGTCAGCCTCTTTCCCCAGTCATCCCTGTCATTGCACAATGGGCACATGAACAAAGTGGTCATGGTGGTTGAGACAGAGGTTATGTTTGAGCTCAACAATATGGACTTCCACTCACCAAGGCTGACCTGGCAACAGCTGCTGCTGAATGCCAGATCTGCCAACAGCAGAGACCAACACTGAGCCCCAGATATGGCACCAGGCCTCGAGGTGACCAGTTAGCAACCTAGTGGCAGGTTGACTACATTGGACCACTTCCTCTGTGAGAAGAACAATGTTTTGTTCTTACTGGAGTAGATACTTATTCTGTTTATGGATTTGCCTTTTCTGCACATAATGCTTCTGCCAAAACCACCATGCAAGGACTCACAGAATGCCTTATCTATTGTCATGGTATTCCACACAATATTGCTTCTGACCAAGGAACTCATTTCACGGCCAGAGAAGTGCAGCAGTGGGCCCACAATCATGGAATTCACTGGTCTTACCATGTTCCCCATCATCCTGAAGCAGCTGGTCTGATAGAAAGATGGAATGGCCTTTTGAAGACATCGTTACAGCGCCAATTAGGTGGTACTCTTGGTTCCAGAGGGTCGTAGAGTCCGTGAACATCATGGCAGGTAGCGTGGCAGCAGGCAAGTAGACAAGTCTGGCTATGGAGCAATCTCTGAGAACTGACCTTTGACTCATAAGCACAAGACAGAGAGAAGACTAAGAATGACCCAGTCTGTTGAAACATTGAAGTCAGTTTCCAGTGATGCGCCTCTTCCAACAAGGCCACACCCCCTAATCCTTCCCAAACAGTCCTATCAGACATATGAGCCTATGGGGAAGTGAGGGGGGGGGGCAGGCGTTCTCACCCAAGCTCCCACACTCACTCTCTTCCCTTTAATCAGATGGATTTTCCACTAGAAAAGAAACAGATAAGGAAGCACGTGATGAATTCTCACATGGTTGCAGGTGCTAGGCTGACTGAAAAGACCCAGAAGTGTTTGGAAAGCTGAGTTAAAGTATTTACCTTGTTTGAACAGCTGTACCCAGACCAAGTTTCTCCTCCCTGCAAAGCATCACAGTTCACTATGATTTAGTCATTTGTTGGCTCATTGCCTACTTCTGGGCTTCCTACAAGGAGTTTGACCTTGAATTGGAATCTGAAGCGCTTGACTATTGAAGGGTATCAGGTGATGGTTTTTTGTTTTGTTTTTTTAAAGCTGAAGATTCAAGACTTTGGCAGAGAAGACAGGCAGTGAGACACGAGCAGATGGCTTCACTTCCCATGGTGCTAGAGAAGTTTGGGATTCATCCAAGCACACTAGAGAATCACTTCAGGCTTGGAGCTATGAGCATCTCTCAAGAACTAGTCAATGTCTGATAGAACCACAGGAGTTACCAACGTGAAGGAGCAGGAAGAGGCTGGTCTCTGCCCAGGGGTGGGACATCTGAGTGAATGTTCACAGAGGAAGGAGAAGCCTAAACCCCACCTCTTCCAGGTTTAGGTGACACTGTCATCCTTAGATAGTACCCTGACATGCCCCAAATACTGCAGACATTGAGCAGGATGTCCCCAGGCCTCGCCTAGTGCTGGAGGTTCAGCAACTCTCTTCATAAACATGGCAGGGTATGTATCAGAATACTAAACTCTGGACACTTTCACTATTGTATTTCAAGGAACCAACAGGAGCTGGATTAAACCAGAGCAGCTGTTGAACTGCCTCATTCTTTCTGTGGTGATTCACTCACAGTGTGTGGATGGGAGGAGTTTCACACACCTTCTATGGGCTAGCTGTTGTGCCAGAAAATTCTACCATCTCATTTACTCTCATGGTCACCTTGTGAGGAAAATGTGTTCCCACCTCTCAGATGGACATACTAGAACACAGAAGTGGCACTTGCCAAAGTTTATATCTGTGGAGAAAGCAGGCCACAAATCTGTTCAGCAGATCTGCAGGCAGATCCTAGAATAAACGTCATTGCTCCTTAGTTCCTCTCCTGGTGAAATTAAACAAAATGAAAAATGGTGCGCGAGGCTCAGTGGGTAAGGTGTGTATTCTCACGTCAGATAACCTTGTTTGATTCTCAAAACCTACTCCTACAAGTTTTTCTCTCACCTCCACATGTGCCCTTTCTCTCTCTCTCTCTCTCTCTCACACACACACACACACACACACAAATAACTGTAAACGTTTTTAAGACAGAGTAAGAAAGCAAGATCTATCCCTGGGGAGACCAGTGCTAGGTTAGGCCTAGAACCAGGATTAGATGTCCAGGGTGAACCCCATGGAGTCACAGCAGGACTCCTAAATGGGAATGAAGGACAAGCCAACTCCAAACCAACACCTAGTGAGAACCAGTAGAAATATGTGCCAGATGGTCTTTATAGGATGCCAAACTCTACCAAACTAACACAGCCAGCTCCTAAAAACTAAAGAAGTTTAAGTAGGTAGAGAAATCTGCCTCTACAACATGAAAAAGAGGCTAGAACACAGTGAATGTGGAACCTCATTTACATATCCAGTATAGACATAGCCATGGAGACAGAAAGGAGGTTAGAATTTGCTTCGTGTGCTAAGAGGAAAACTCATAGCTCGGAGCGCCTCCAAAAAGAAACTGCATACACTAGCAGCTTGACAGCACACCTGAAAGCACTAGAACAAAAAGAAGCAAACACACCCAAGAGGAGTAGACAGCAGGAAATAATCATACTCAGGGCTGAAATCAACCAAGTAGAAACAAAAAGAACTATACAAAGAATCATCAAAACCAGGAGGTGGTTCTTTGAGAAAATCAACAAAATAGATAAACCCCTAGCCAGACTAACCAGAGGGCACAGAGACAGTATCCAAATTAACAAAATCAGAAATGAAAAGGAAGATATAACAACAGAAACCGAGGAAATTTAAAATTATCAGCTCCTACTACAAAAGCCTATACTCAACACAACTGGAAAATCTGGATGCAATGGACAGTCTTCTAGACAGATACGAGATAAACCATCTAAACAGTTCCATAACCCCTAAAGAAATAGAAGCAGTCATTAAAAGTCTCTCAATCAAAAAAAAAAACCCAGGACCAGATGGAGTTTAGTGCAGAATTCTATCAGGACTTCAAAGAAGACCTAATATGAATACTCTTCAAACTATTCCACAAAATAGAGACAGAAGAAACACTACCCAATTCATTCTGTAAAGCCACAATTATGCTGATACCAAAATCTGATACCCAACAAAAAAAGAGAACTTCAGACCAATTTCCCTTATGAATATCGATGCAAAAAATACTCAACAAAATTCTCGCAAACCAAATCCAAGAACACATCAAAACAATCACTCACCACGATCAAGTAGGCTTCATCCCAGGGATGCAGGGATGGTTCAATATACAGAAATCCATCGATGTAATCCACTACATAAACAAAGTCAAAGAAAAAAGAACACCACATGATCATTTTATTAGATCCTGAAAAAGCATTTGACAAAATTCAACATCTCTTCATGTTAAGTCTTGGAAAGATCAGGAGTTCATCGCAGCCATATTTATAATAGCCAGAAGCTGGAAAGAACCCAGATGTCCCTCAACATCTGGGAATGGATACAGAAAATTTGGTACATTTACACAATGGAATACTACTCAGCTATTAAAAATTACTTCATGAAATTCGCAGACAAGTGGATGGAACTTGAGAATACCATCCTGAGTGAGGCAACTCAGTCACAAAAGAACAAGCTTGGTTTGTACTCACTAATAGTGGATATTAGCCCAAAAGTTTGGAATACCCAAGATTCAATTCACAAACCGTATGAAGCCTAAGAAGAAGGAAGACCAAAGTGTGGATGCTTCAGTGCTTTTTAGAAGGGTGAACAAAATACTCACAGGAGGAAATTTGGAGACAACGTGTGGAGCAGAGACTCCATCCAGAGACTGCCCCACCTGGGGATCCATCCCATGTACAGTCACCAAACCAGACCCTATCGTGGATACCAGGAAGCGCTTGCTGATGGGAGCCTGATACGGCTGTCTCCCGAGAGGCTCTGCCAGAGCCTGACAAAGACAGAGGCAGAAGCTCGAAGCCAACCATTGGACTGAACTTGGGGGTCCCCGATGGAGGAGTTGGAAACAGGATTGAAGGAGCTGAGGGGGGTTGGAGCCCCATGGAGTCAACGGTGTCAACAGGCCAGACCCCCTGGAGGTCCCGGGAACTGGACCACCAACCAAAGAGTACACATGGAGGGACCCATGACACTGGCTGCATATGTGGCAGAGGATGGCCTTGTCGGACATCAGTGGGAGAAGAGGCCCTTGGGCCTGAGGTTGTTCGATGCCCCAGTGTAGGGGAATGCCAGTGTGGGAGAACAGGAGTAGGTGGGTAGGGGAGCACCCTTATAGAGGCGGGGGAGGGGGGGATGGGATGGGGGTTTCTGAAGGGGAGACCTGGAAAGGGGAAAATATTTGAAATGTAAATAAAGAAAATATTCAATCAAAAATAAATAAATAAATAAATAAAGGGGAAAATATTTGAAATGTAAATAAAGAAAATATTCAATCAAATATAAATAAATAAAGGGGAAAATATTTGAAATGTAAATAAAGAAAATATTCAATCAAAAATAAATAAATAAATAAATAAGAAATTACCCTCAACTTAGTAGCTCAAGACAACATCCAAAAAAAAAAAAAAAAAAAAAACAAAGGACTTGCTGCATGCTGGGGCTAAGGAGAGTCTTCCAGGAGTGTAAAGGCTTTTTCAGATGGGTGATCATAAGAGAGCACTGGAAAAAAGAAAATACCTTAAAACCATGTAGTGGTAAGATATCGTGGTGACTGCATCAGTAACCATGTAAGTTCTATGAATTATATCTCAGAACAAGACATAAATAGAAAAGTATAACATATATATGTATATATATATATATATATATATAATTGTAATACTAAAGACTCTTATACTTAATTCTTTTTTAAAATTCCATGAAGATTTTGTGATGGTCATGGTGTTAACTGTAAACTTGATAATTTCTGAAAGCACATGGGAAATGGGTGTCTGCGCATACCTGTTGGGGATTGTCTTATGTTAAGTTGAAAGGCCATATCCACTATGAGTGGCGCCATTCCCTAGACTGGGATTTTGGACTGTGTAAATAAAGAAAGGGAATTGAGCACTAGCATACATTCACAGCTCTCTGTTTCTGATTGTGAATGCCATATGTTTCAATTTCCTAACCCCTTGGTTCCCTCACCATGAAGGACTGTATCCTTGAACCCTTTCTCCCTTAAGTTGCTTTTGTCAAGATATTTTATCACAGCAGCAAGGAAAGAAACTAAGGCATCCCCCAATATGTAAACTGTATCTCTGAATCTATATGGCCAAAAAAGATTTTGGAAGGAAATGCAAAGTAATAACTATTGTTTATAAGATAGTGAGTGATTTGTTGGCACATAGTTTGAAGATAAGGTCTATTGTAGCCTGAGCTGGCCTCAAACTTGATATGAAGCCAGGGATAGTATTGACTCCTAAGCCTCTGTTTCTACCTCCCAAGAGCTATGATTATCAGAGTGTGCTATCATATCCAGCTGATGTACAAGTTTTACACAATAGAATTTCCTTTAGACTCAGAAGAATGCTTTTAGAAAATAAGGAAGGATAACCTAGGGTTAAGTTCCTTGTCACTGGAAACAATCCAAAAAGTTTGAGCACCATCAGATACAGACATTCGTGTTGGCAGGAGATTTGACTTAATAAGTACCTTTAACTACAATATCATTTGTGTAAATTAATGTGTCATGGCTCACATGGGAAAGTCAGAGGACAACTCTCAGAGGTCAAATCTCTCTGCCGTGATTTCCAGAGGCCAAACTCAGGTTGCCTGGTTCCACATAGCAGAGACCTTTAACCAGGGTCATTTCACCAGGCTCCTTCTTGTGTTCATGTGCATGTGTGTCTGTGTGCATGTGTGTGCGTGTGTGTCTGTGTGTGACCTCACAGATCATGGAGGTCACTTGAGGTTACTGATCTGACTAAACTCATCAGCCAGCAAGCTCTAGCAGTCCTACCTGTCTGCCTCTCCAGGCTGTGGTTATTGCTTTGCTGTGCTTGGCTTTATACATGGATGTCAGAAATCCGAACTCAGGTCCTCATGCTTGGAATGAGTCATCTCTCTAAGAGTCCCTTTTATAAAGTTCTTGGTTCAAGATTTTCTTTTTTTCTTTTTGATTTTTCAAGACAGGGTTTCACGGTTTAGTTGTCCTGGAACTCACTCTGTAGACCAGGCTGGCCTCCAACTTACAATAATCTGCCTGCCTCTGCCTCCTGAGTGCACCGCCGCTCTATTTTATTTTTAATTATGTGTATATGGGGTGTGAAGGGACACTCAAGCACATGACGTGGCAATTCCCTCTGCCTTGATAAAAACTGTTGGCTTGTACATTCCTGAAGCTGGTCCCCAAGCTCTATTCCTTATTTGGGCACTTCCTCCTCCTAAGGCTGACTGCCAAGGTCCTGTAATCAAAATCCCCCTTTGGCTCACCTAATTAACACGCCCAGTTACAATTAAACACCTCATCCTAATGCGGGTTTCCCCCTTTTCCTTTATAAACTGCCACTTGCCTCTGTGCCATGGTAGTCTCCTCTATCCAGAGGCAGTCCTCTGTCTCGGTCCCTGTTCCCCTCCCTTGTTTCCTTACCCTTCTTCCTTGCTTTCTATCTCCTGTCCTTGTCTCTTATTCCCTGCCCTTTGCCCCTCTGGGGTAAAAATATCTCCTTTGTGCTGAGAACTGGGTCTTGGGTGTCCTGAGCCAAGACTTTTCCTTCCAATGGGTATGTGCATCAATCTGCAGATCCCCACAACCAGGTCCTCTGCAAGAGCAAGGTGTGTTCTTAACAGCCATTTTTCCTGCAGTCCCACTGGTCATTGTTTTGTGTTCCGACAGGGTCCCACTGTAGCCCAGGCTGCCCTCAAACTGGCTGTATGTGTGGCCTGCAACTCCTGAACCTCCTGCCTCTACTTTCTGTGTGCTACCATTACTGTCATGTGCCACCATGCCACAATACAGTGTGGATCCTTTCCAAGGCCTCCTCATATATGTTAAGCATGTGCTGCACAATGCTACATAGTTCCCCCATTTCCTTTTAATAATCTACTATCTTAAACCTTGATGCCGATATTAATCTATCTGGGGGAAGAAAACCTACATTTATTGCAAAATGAGTAACTATCGAGAAATATTGCAGTTTAATGAGTATACTGAAATTTATAAATGGAAAGAAAATTGGTTTAAAAGCAAACTCTGCATGTTTCTACAAAACCAAGAGAGACTACATTCTAATAAAATCCTCAAGAACTCATGGGGGTTGGGGGAGGGGCTGTGAGATGACTAGGCTTGCTGAGCAAGCTTGACAATGTTTCCATCCCTGAAACCCACATATAGAAAGAGAAAACCAGCCCTACAAGTTGTCCTCTGATCTCTACTTGTATGCACTGTATGTAGCATGTGCATCTACACACACACACACGCACACACACACACACACACACACGCACACGCACATCATGCATATGTATGTTCATATATAAGCACAGATATAAATAAAACTGTTAAGGATTATCAAAGAAGACCAGGTTTTCTCTTTGGTCCTTGTAAGCCTGGAGATAAAATGTTAAGATGTGACATCTGAAATACTCTGAAAGTGTGTCAATTCACGCTCACCCCAAAGGTTGCCGACACATACAATGAGTCATTTTTATGAGGGGAACTGGCATCCTTCCACCCCCAGCCCCAAGTTCACTGTCAAGATGGGAAACTGGCCAAGCCAGCCTCAGGACTAAGTCATCAGTTGAGGGGTGTGGCCCTGCAGCATTAACTGGCTCTTCCCACTCCGCCAGGCAGAGAGTGGAGAGCAGTCAAAGAAAAGCTTTGATTTCTTCCCTTCTAAGGCATCCTGAGTCACTGGGTACCCAAGATAGTTCCATTCAGATTGGTAATGTGTATGTGCTTGGGTTTTGTTGTTTCCCTACTAGAGCCCCTGAAAACCAAATGCAAGGTCAGTTGGACCCAGCCTCTAACAGGCCCAGTGGTGGCTCCATTTCTGTTCTGGGAGAGTGGAAGTCACTTTTCCACTTTCCTGACCTTTCATAGTCCTAACAGTAAGCTTACCCTCCATTCTACCCACCAAGATGGAGTCACTGAGAATGGTCAAGTCCCACTGTCATCTCAAAGCACACAGGAACTCCTGTGGGACCTCTCAATCTTTAGGCTTCAATTTTGATTGATTTAGACACCAAGCGATGATGTCAAACCAGCTTGGGCAGAATCCCCGAAAGCTAGACACAGGTACTGGTCTAATCTTATTTTCAGGCCGAGATGGTAGGGAATCTGCCCAAGGCTACCCAGGGACAAATCTGAGCACAGCCCTAATGTCCCAGGGTGAACCTGTCCACAAGGTCTACAACCCTGTAGTCCCAGTTTGTGTGCACAAGAGGGGCTCTAAAGATACAACTTTCTTCTAGCCAAGCAGGGGTTTATTCTGACACCCCCACCCCCACCCCTTTCTAGTCCTCCCTGCAATCTGCATCCTTAAAGAATAGGAAAGTAGGGGAGGGAGTCTGGATAAGATCTCTCTGAAGATACAGGATAGGAACAAGGTCCTGGGGCAGCACTGTGTAGCTGCGGATGATCTTGAATTTCTTATCCTCCTACCTCTACCTCTCCAATGTTCAAAGTGTTGAGATTACACGTGTGCCATCACATCCAGCTTAGGATACCTGGTGCCGAGTATAAAACCCAGGAATTCATGTATGGTGAACAACAACTCTACCAACTGAACTACACCTCCATCCTGCCACCTAAAATATTCATCTTCAATTTTTAGTCTTTTTGTTTGTTCTGAGCCTTAGCTGACTCAGCTGACTTGGAACTCCAGTAGACCAGGCTGGCCTCGAACTCAAGAGACCCATTTGTCTCTGCTTTACCACAGCCAGCTTTAAAATACATTTCTCAAAGTCAACGTGAAATTAATCTAAGAGTTTGGGTAAACCCCAAACTACTTAATGCTGAAATAGACTACCTGAGCCCTCTGCTGCCCCTGCCATCACCAGCTCCGCCGCCTGCCCACCTGCTGCATGGCCCTCAGGGATCCTACTTGAGGGCAGGAAGGAAGCGCAAAGGGGACTTGAAGCTATGAGAGCTAAGAACCTCCACACTTCACAGTTAAGAGATGAAAGGCTGCAGAAATGTTTATTGAATACAGTGCCAGGTTTATAAATAAAACTTATTTACAATTTCCATAGAGTTGGTCCCCCGTCAGAGAGGTGGTTAAATCTCCAAAACAGTTTATCTCAAGTTTATCTCAAGATTTACACAACGTCCAAGCACATCTCCTTTTCAAACAGCCACAGTGAAGGGTGACTTCGGTAACAGAAGGACCACCACCATCCTTGCTACAGGTGTTTAATGAACATCGTAGGTCTAGGGGAAGAGCACACATCCCTGATTTCTTACTCAAAGGGATAGATAGCAAATAATGTCTTCTACCGGACAACTTCAAGGGGTATCAGAAAAAAAAAAAAAAAGTAGGTGACTGCCAGCCGAGTGGGTCAGTTGAAACACATCAGTGTAACTCTGGTCGTTCCCCAAGAGGAATACACATAGGACACACAATAAATCATTCAAATGGTTAAGATAACGGAACTAAGAGTTGACTTGACCAAATTTACAGTCTTCATTCAAGAAGAAGTTCCCAGGATGCTGAGGGGCGAATGATAGATGCTATCCCTCTTACGTGACAGTAACACTAGGCCTACTGGACAGCCATTCCTTACAATATGGTTACAAGTTGGACATGCACTTACAAAGAGAATATAAAAATATGTACAATAGCTCATCTTCAATGTGTTTTAAGTTGCTCAAGGACACCAATTAAAGTGTGCAAAAATTTGTCAAAAAAAATCACAAAAAGCCTTCCCTGGCAACAGTACATTAAAGCCTATCTGAACTATCAAGATGTTTGCCTTGCTCAACAGCTCCCCCCGACAGACAGGAAACACACTATGTAGAGGTGTGCCAAGGGCTCAGCAGTTTCTTAGGGCAAGTCTCAGGCTAAAGCAGGATGCCAGTTAACTAGTCACTTTATATATATATATATATATTTATATAAATATATGTATATATTTATAGTTATAAGTGAGGGACAGTTTACAGGAAAAGTGCTATCCGACTTCAGGGGTACTGCCTTGACACCCTACTCTTTCTACCTCACGAACTCAACTGCCAACACCATGCCCTGGGCTGCTTGTGCCCCAGGATGCCAGAAGGCTGAGGAGGTGGGGGGCTCTGCCTCCTACAGTTCCAAACCCCAGCTTCACATTCCCCTGGGGGTTAGGGTTTCTGGTGCCCAGGATTCCTGGTCACACAAGAATCCTGTTTCCAAGGTAACCTTTTAGGACAGGCTATGGGGTTGTTAAAGTATTGTTTACCCAGCTTCTACAGACTTGGTAAAAGGTAAAAGATAGGAGGTAAATTTTTAAAGTCACCTCCAACCCCGTTTGAAACTACCAAGAGGTTACAGACGAGCCTGAGACTGGGTCATCGACTGGGCGATTTAATCCTCTTACAAGACATATTACCCACAGCCATTTGCTTCTTCCCACCTGAACCCTCCCTCAGTCCTCTCTACCAGAAGGAACAACCTAATGACTCAGATCCGAAAGTCAGCGTCTATCAACCTATGCCAACCACCCGGTCCAAGGATGAGCAGAAGAGCTCAGGTAATGTCTTCCTCTCTACTGCTCTGACCCATCCCTCTGGCAGAAAAAAATTTCTAAGGAGCTACGAAACGCCAGAAAGATAGGGAGCAGGAGAGGGAGCAACCAGGGGTCTACAGGTTAGCCCCGAGTGCACCCAGGTGGTTGTCAGGACTTCTCATTGCCTTGCTTAAGCCTGCCAGCTCCCTACCACCCCCGAATTTGGAAGCCAAACTCCCTGCCAATCAGATCCAACCAGTTAACACCCTGAACAACGTACAAGGCCCTTGTTTTAAATGCAATGCACTTCTAAGGGGGGCTTTTTAAATAGACCAATGCCCTGGAGGGGCCAGTACCAGCACGCCTACATCTCGGTTACAGGATTGTAATTAGACAGGGACTTCATTCTGGGATATTGTTTTGTTTCTTTGCTTTCAAGCCAGAGTGTTAAGCATTAACTCTTACAGGGAGAAAAAGCAGTTAAATAATAATAAAGTATAGAGGCTAAAGTAGAACTATAAATTACAAACTGAATCAAAGGTAGTGTCTTTGACCGGCCTGCTTCTACCATACAGTGAGTATCAGACTACAGACACACTAAATCATGTCTCCTGCATAGACAGCCTCATGCAGTTAAAACAGGTCAGCAACAGCTCAGCCAAGACATCCTAACCGCATGCTTGAGGCCTTCCCTCACTAGGGCTCTAGTCTGAACACCGACTGGGACTTGCGCGTGTGCACACACACAGAAAATACCGAGACTTACGTGGTCGTATCTGTCTGGTTTCAGGAGTTGAGCTAGAGAACCTGGGCAGGAAATCCAGCCTGCACTGATGTTGGGTGTTTCTGTGTGCTGACCTCCTCCAACGGCATGTCCTTGTCCCCCTTCCAATCTTAAGCTTTACAAAGCATTTAACACCACTTTTAAGTTAATGGTCTTTTTATTGGAAAAAAAAATAAAAGACTAGCATTTACAACTTGGAATGGACGTAAATTCTAATTTCCTGAACAGCAATGTTGATGGTGTGCTCAAGTCCACAGACACAGCCTACTCTGCTGGCTCCGAGTCATGGTTCACAAGGTTTTAAAACAGAGAGTCCAAAGATGCTCCCTTGGGAAACATTTAATAAAATGGGTGTGATCTGGTGACAGCCTTGTTGTTCACATCACTCCAATGCAATGCACACAGTAGTGAACCATCATACTCGGGCTCGCCACCAGGGTGTCACTGTCACCATGGGATTGGGGCACTTGGAGAGGACTGTCCTACTTCTAGGGCTGTGTCTCAGAGTTTAGCCTTCACCCATTTTCTGCACATCATCCTGAGGTAAACCAATTTTCAATGTTTGTTTGCAGTAAACTGGCTGCTGACAATTTATCTGAACAGATTGAACTAGAAGCCATCTGAGATTTTGAATTTGTTTTTTCCATTTTTCAGTTTTAATACAAATGCCTGACTGTGCTCAATCGCCAAGCTGCATGCATGAGGAACTGGCCAGCCCACACCGCAGATTAATCATTAGCAAATGGGACCATAAGGAGTCCACTAAGTGCTTCCTTATAAGGGAGTACGAGGATTTATACTGTAAAACTGATGTAGGGGGCTTGATCTTTAGGGGGCAGGACCACCAACCAATACATGCAGATTTTGTGTGTGGACAGAAGGTACTTTTGACATTCAGTTTTGCTAGATACAAACAGAATGAAGAAATGAACTTTTTTCTTTTTTTTTCTTTTTTTTTGTAAGAGGTAAGTAAAAGATTTCAATTTGATTCTTCTAGAGGGGGAAAAGTAGTTGAAAGTAGGTCTTCATTTTGCAGTCATCATCTGTACGAATTCTGAAAAGACAAATAGTCATAATGTTTCAGTATCTTCAAAAAGAAGCTGTAACAAACACATCTACTGTGTACAATACAGCTGGTGGCCGTCCACACAACTGCTGACCTGATCTAACAAACCCGAAGGCTCAAGAAGCGTAGCCTTTACCTTCATAGTTGACTTGTCCATCTCCATCAATATCTGCTTCTCTGATCATTTCATCTACTTCTTCATCTGTTAGCTTTTCTCCTAAGTTTGTCATGACGTGGCGCAGTTCTGCTGCACTGATGTAACCATTTCCATCCTGTAAACAGGCAGTGACATGATAAGGTAATGGTGGATGGAGGTTTTAGGAGAGCAATCTCTCTGAATGAACTTGCTCTTCCTCCCAGAGTTCCTGCCAACTCTGCACATCAACCCCCCCCCCCAATCCCTAGTCCCCACCACTTGTCAAACACAGAGTGAAGACGGGTTTTCAAAAACAGACAGACACCAAACATAACAAAGACAGGGACAGTCAATTCAGTGTTTCTCTCTGCTGGACCTCACCTCAGTCAGGCCGATACTGTTACTTACAGGATTCAGACACTCAAGGCCAACTCTAACCAACCAACAGGAACAACTTTCAGCAGCGACAACATAGGGCACCATGATACGTGTCTCTCCAAGGCAAGTGTGCAAGATTACCTTGTCAAAGACTCGGAATGCCTCACGGATTTCTTCTTCGCTATCTGTGTCTTTCATTTTTCTAGCCATCATAGTCAAGAACTCTGGGAAGTCAATGGTGCCATTCCCTTTAATTAAAAAAGAGAAAGTTCACGCTGACCAAGCATCGCACAGACACTCCTGTGCAGTAATAATCCTAGAGCCACCGTATGAAATGTCCCGGCATCTGGTAGGATTCAAGTGCTAACTAGAAGGATAAACTGCCTTTCTTAGGTTAACCTTCTGTAGCCAAAATGCTCCAACACCTCCCAGAGCAACATCACCTGACTCCACTCCTAGGCAGTACCCATAGCACCTACAGGTGCAAAGGAAGCTACACATCTATTCTCGATTATGAAAAGAGACTAGGCAGGTCAAAAGAAAAAGGAAGCATGCAATTGCCTGTCCGGACCTGACTAATAATGCCCTAGTGATATACAAAATGCTTTAGGGGAGAAAGATGAGAGAAGAAAACACCCCACTTGCTCCCCCCACCCCCTGTGGGTCTCCCTGGTCTACAGGCTTCCTAGCCACCTCCCTACCCAACATGGCCTTGACTGAACCCAGGGCCTCTCAGGCGCTGAGCGCTCACTCTTACTTCTAAACCCCCAGTCTGGCATGTTCATGTTTCATGAAGGGAAAAAGAAGCTCAGAAGCCATTTTCAGTTTAGGATCATTAATGTTCAAGAAACTGTCAGAGCAACCCACTCAACAGTCAATATTCCCAGTGACTCCTCTAAAGCTAAGGGATAAATATTCCCAAAGACAAATCCCAGATTAACACTAGTTTTAAATAAATGAAAATAAAATTAGTTAAAAAAAAATCAGTAGTTATTAACAATTCATTTTCACCGGAACATTTAAAATAAGTAACTTCAAGGCTGGTGTGTATGGATGGCTTAGTGCCCTAGGTTCAATCCCCACATGGCAATACCAATCCATCAAAGATTCTCTATTTATGTAAGACAAAATAAACTAAGTGCTGTCTACAAGCATGAGGAGATATCCTCTGGTATCAAAACAAGGCTTTATACAACCTCTCCCACTGTACCATATAATATGATAGTCAAATACACTCTCCCTACTGAGCCTGGCCTCCCAAGATTTACATACAACAGGAAAGGCCCAACCCATGCTGCCCTAGGGTGGATCAGGTAGACACTAAAAGCAGCACTGAGGATGAGAATAACCTTAGATGCCTTTCAATGCACACAGAAACCAAGTCTATCACAACATGTTATGGCACCACACTGTTCCAAATGGCTCCTCCCACAGTGCGTGTCTAGAATGCACAGCTTAGATCCATATTGTACTTTCTTAGCTCCTTTAAAACTTATCACTCTTAGATATATGTGACTTTTCAATTTGGGGAGAGGGTACCTCCAAATCAGTTCACTGACAAAACAGAGCGGTAAGTTTGTAATCTAGAGGAGGAACAGTCAACTGTCACCCGGAGCTGCTGGCTTTGCTGGCCTGGAGCCTTACAGAGCTTCCCTTCTCAGATTCCGCAAATTCCTTATAGTCTTCAGACACTGCTAAAGTGAGGGGTGCTCACCCAATGCCCTCGGGCTCTCCTCCTCTGAGAAACAGCTCCTTTAAGAAGCAGGTTCTCTGGCTACTTGTTTTTACTTCCCCCACAGGGCTTGGTGCAGCCTCAGCAGGCAGCTGATAAAAGACTTGGAGCTGTAGGTCGCAGTCAACTGAAAAGAACAATAGCGATCCAATCCAGGAAATGCTCTAGGCAGCAGCAGTGACCTGAGCAGCAGGCCTGCAATCTTCTGTTCTGTGTCAGGAGGCTGAGGCAACCAGAGAAAGCAACTCTGCACGCTGCTTTGCTCTAGGGACCTCAGGAACATTCCGTAACAAGTCTGAACTTGAATTACACAACACTGGCGCTCACTCGGTTCTGAAGCCCTTACCATCGGCGTCCACCTCGTTGATCATATCCTGCAGTTCAGCTTCTGTTGGGTTCTGACCCAGTGACCGCATGACGGTCCCCAGTTCCTTTGTAGTGATGGTGCCATCACCATCTTTATCGAATAGGGAGAAAGCTTCCTTGAATTCTGAAAAGAGAAGTTTACTCTTTAGAACCAATGTTTTTACCCAACACTGCTATGATACACACTTCCCTGAGGCTTGCCAAAACAAGCTGTCCAAGTTACCAGAAACCACTTGGCCTCTATCTCCTGAAATAACGATCACAATAGATCTGTTGGTGTGGCTAACACACAGTAGCCCAGAAAGCAAACACTGTCCTAATGACCAGGCTCAATAAAGTCACAATATCTTACTTTTTAAGAAAACTAGCTTGAACATACTTAAGTTGGTCGTTCAGTGTAATCTGAGACAGTCAATTTACCAGTTACGGGAAAGTCCTTTCATGCTGCGCTTTCATAGCCACAGTGACCTCTTGTTTCATAGCAACATGGTTACTAGAAACGTGCATTCCCAAGCAGTCACCACACTCTTTCTATGTCACACTCAGGACATTTTTTTCAGAAGTTCCAAGTAGAAGCTTGCTTATTTATTTATTTATTTATTTATTTATTTATTTATTTAATGTATTGTATTTGCCTGCATCCCTGTATATGTCTATATGTATCCCACATTTGTACCTGCTATCTGCAGAGGGTAGAGGGCAGCGTCAGACCCCCTGGAACTAGTTATAAGCCACTGCAAATTTCCATATGGGTCCCGGGACCCCAAGCTGAGTCCTCGGCAAAGAGCAGCAAGTGCTCTTCCCCAGAGAGCCACCTTAATACATTAAAGCGGAGGCATTAAAAGGGTGAAGCTGCTGGGCACGGTGGCACCCTGGAGGCAACCTACAGACCTCTGTGAGTTCAAATCTAGCCTGGCCTACATAGCAAGCCCCAGAATAACCGGAGTTACAGAGTAAGACGTCCGTCTCAAAACAAAACCCAAGTTGCCGTCTCATTTTCCAATTACGGTGGTAATTTTTATCTTTCCCATGTGTTTTAGGAGGGAAGCAAAAGCTTACCTAGTACATTACTAGAAGATTTATGGCCTAAGAACTGTAAAGTCCATTTCAGGGTAGTAACTTCAGCGGATCTCATTCTATAGCACAGCTATGCACACCCGAGTGTGACAGGCATAGCAGAGTCCATTCCGTGTCATCTCTAAAATACCTGACCTCACTGCTGCTGCTTAAGAATTCTTTAAAAAAAAAAAAAATCACACAGATCGTAGATGGGAGGGACAAGAGAGGAGACACAAGATCAAGGCAGAGCCTGGCTCCAGTTTCCTGGGGACTCTCCAGAGCCTTCAACTTACCAGCAATCTGTTCTTCAGTCAGCTGATCAGCCTACACAGAGAAAGAAAAGATCATAATTTAATCCAGACAAGTTTGGTTGAAAATAACCTAGCTTTCCTAATTATACTTTAAAATTGTGGGTTTTTTTAAATCAGTATTTTAAAAAGTGTTCTGAATTCATTAGCACTGGCATTTAGTGGCAGTTACTACAATAAAAGAAAACTGTTCAAGCTAGCTTAACAATAAAGGGTGACAAAGAAGTGACAGCCTCTGCTGGCTTCATTTATTTGGCCTGCGGCTTGTGCTAAACACTGCAAAGAAACCAGTCAGTCGCAATGTGGGAAATGGCGCCTCTAGTGGTTAGAGAACCCTCAGCACGGGCTGCAGCAGCAGGCAGAGAAGGAAGAGCGCCACCTACTGCGCCATAAACACTGCAGTTGCTGATTTCATCCAAAAGACCCAACCCAATGCCACAGACAAGGCAGCAGGACCAGGATCCTGTCCAGGGGCAAGCTTTTTAGTGCACCTTGCGCATAGCTTTGGGCCCTCCAAAATCTCCACACTGGCGTTACATAATGGTATTGGGTTGGATTAACAGGCTTTTATACCCATTTTATGAGGAACAATTAAGTGGAAAAAATATACAGTAATGGGTTACCGATCCAGGTTTCATTTCAGTATAGTAAACGCTTTCCAATCATTTAAATTAGGCAGTTATTTGCTAAAAAGCCTACCATTTACAATGGCTAATGCCTTTCAGTCAAATTATTCTGATTATGAAGTTAGAAAAAGACTGAACCCTAGGACTGTTACAAAACTGCAAAGATGAAGCACACAGAAAACACCACAATTATGAGGCGATACCCCTTTCCTCGTGTACAGGAATAACTTATCATTTCCTGGTATTAATCCTGCCTATCCTAAGGTTGACAGGAAAGCTGCTTACTGCCAATACTTGGTATTTCCATGTTCTAGGTACTAAATGGCCACAAAGGTGATTTTCATTTGCACTACTATTTAGTTTCTGCACCTCTGAACCTGTGCCTCTAGCCAGAAGAATATGTTTTAATAAAGCCAGTTACAAAATAAACCCCAAGAGAAATCCGATGGCACTTGAGTTCATTTCTTTTCCGTGGCAACTCGCCCTTTATATCAATTTGGAAAAGAAAGAACTACTTTTTCAGTTTTAAGTGGGTCTTCCCTTCTATCCATTACTGGAAGCTACTTTTAAGGCAAACGGAGACACGATTTATGTAACGCTCGCCATGTCAGTCTTGCACGACAGGAAGCACTGCCACACCTCGTAGGAGAAACTGTCAGCTCACCAGGGAGAGGAGTTCCACCTCCTCGGAAAAATTCTCTGAATAGAGGCCTGTCAAAGGCATCTACCTTCGGGACAACGACTCCCCCACCTCACCCCCAAGTCATTCTGGCCTGGGGTCAAAGGCGGTCCAGAACCTGCCGAGAACGATCTAGCCGCTTTGCCAGGGCAGAAGGTGCTGCTGGTGATGTCAACTCTGCCTGGCGAGTGAGAAGGGGGCCACGGCACACGCACACGGCCAACCACTTATTCGCATCTGGCAATCCAGAGGCGGCAGAGAAAGCGGAAACGTAGAGATGGGCATCTCCTTGCCGCCCAGGGAGTAGCGTGAGACAAGGGGCATGCCGGGCGAGGGGCCGTACTAGGGGGAAGACCCAAAGGGGTTCCAGGACCGTGGCGCTGCCTATCCCCAGCACCTCCCACCGCTCTTGCTCCCCCAGGCACTGAGCCTGCCGCCGCCTCCTCCCCAGCAGAAACTTTGCGTCTCTAATGGAAACCGAGGAGCGCGCCAACTCTCTCCTCCCCCGCCCTGCCGCCCCAATTAGCGCGAGCCGAGCACCTCCCGCGGGAAGGGGCCTCCCCGCGGACACGAGCGATCGCGCCCGTTTCGCGCGGCATCAGGAGGGGGACCGAGGTTGCACGGCCCAGCCACGCGCGCGGCCACCCTGCGGGGCCCCGCCCGGGCGCAGGGCGGCCGCTTCCGCCCTCTCCGCCCCCCAGCCTTCGCCTTCCTGCCCCCAACCCCACCCTTCCCCGGCTCCTTCCTTCCCAGCTCACGCCCGCGCCGCGCCCCCCGGGAGGAAGGAGGGGACCGCAGCCGAGGGAGGACGCCCGACTGGGCTGGTCAGAGGGTCTGAAGGTGGCTCAGGACACTCCGCAGTCCGCGGTCCAAACCCTGTACGCCCCCGGCTCGCCGCGACCCATTCATTCTCCGCGGTCGGCGACTGACTACCGGGACGTCGAGGCCTGCCCCGCCCGGCTCCCCCGCCCCGCTGGCCGAGGCGCTGCGCTGCAGGCAGCCCGGGTGCGGCGCGCTGGATGCAGTGGGTGCGGGGCCGGCGGAGGGGGTGGATGCGGAAGGCCCCGGTGCAGCTGTGGCAGCGGTTCCAGCCCGCGCACAGCCCACTGTAGAGTCCAGCCCCAGAGGCGCCCAAAACTCAGAGGAGGTTCCCTGGCAGCCAGAGCGGAGATGCAAACCCGAAAATACATCCCCTTTCACCGCAGCCGCTGCGTAACACCTGGCAAAAAGAGGTGGGGGTAACCTCAGCCAGAAAAGGGGGAGACCCAAGACTCAACAACGAATCTGTTAAGAAAAGCTTGGGCAGCTGCTACGTCTGCCACTGCCGATCCCAACCTACCATGGTGCGAGCGAAGGAAGGAAGAGCGGAGCAGGCGAGGGTGGCTGCACCAGCGCAGGGGCTGTGACCGCCGAGGTGCCTCCGCTGCTGCTGCTAACGCGCTACCTGCGTTGTGCGCTGAGCCTCAGCCGCCGCCCGACTGCGAGTAACGGCACGGCGGACACGAGACTCCCAGCACCACTGCCGTAGCGCGAGCCTGTGTGCCGCGATATATATAGACGGTGCGCGGTATCCCTCCGCCGCGGCAGTACCGCCTCGCGCAGGGCGGCGCTGCGGCAGCCGGACCTCACCGCAGGGCCCCGCCCCCCAGGCGCGCCCCGCGCGGCGGGCTCATTACGCGGGCAGGGGTCACAGGGGAGTCCGGGACCTGAGCGAGGGTGCTGGCCTGTTGCTGCAAGAGCCCCGTAGAGCTGGAATGCCTGCGCAGCGAGACCCGGGGGCTGCCCCGGGCTTCCAGCCGCGTGTCGGTCACTCAGCCCCACTCCACCTGTGTGTCCCTCTCCCACCACTCCTGGAGGCTTCGGGGTTGCAGAGCCACGGACCTTCAGGAGGTCTAGGGGCTGAGGACTGCCGCGGGGACGGGGAATCAACCTTACAATTTTTAGCTGCAGAGGAGAGGGGACTGTGTTGAAGACACGGTGGTTGGCCTTGGGGAAGAAATTGGTCAGATATGTTACTTTTCTCATTTTGGAGAACTGTCCGAGGCACAGTTAGAAGCTCAGTTGCTAAGTCTGTGTCATGTTTACACGCTCAACCAGTCTAGTTTTCGTGTTTTTACATACCTACTAAAATTTTAAAGATGCTTGAAGATTTGTTCCTTGCTGGGATGGTTCCTTATTTCCTGTGGCAAATTCTATTAGGCCTGCTTCTAAAATTAATGTAGTGAGCGGCTAATGTCGACCTCAAAGCCCAGGCTTTGAGTTTTTCCTAATTGTCCTAGTCCTGAAAATTCATAAATTTATATATACAAAGAAGGAAAAAGGTACTCAAAAATCACTCTGATTACAGCTGAAATTTGCACAGCCAATTGATTCTAGCAGGGAGCTCCACTATCTTAATTATAATCTTAATTATAGTCCTTAAATAATGTTTTAATCTTTAAATTTACTATTCTTCATTCTTCTGTAATCTGGTGGGGGGGGGGTACGACCAAAGACTGTTTCAGGTCTTAGTTTGGAGCCTGGAACTTAAAGAAAAAAAAAATCTTAACAAAATGCTGCAGTTTCTTTTCTTGCCAAGTCAGAGCACAGAATTTGATCTTTTGTTTGCAAGGCCAGGACAAGCTGCAGGTTGTTTCTTCTTTCAGAAATTGTGGCAAAACGAGTGATTAGCAGGCTCCCCTCCGGAAAGTCTAGTTATTTTTCTTTTCTGGCTTTGTCAAAGTTTGCAGATAGGTGTTTTAAAAGATTCAAAACTGTCCCTGAACATCGCCAATGCCAGAGGACTTCTTAGGATCCCCTCAGACAGTATGTCAGCGACCGTGGGACTGCGCTTCATTTCCAGTTCTCTGGAATGTTACAGAAGGATCAACCTGCTGTCTAAGGAGAAGCTGTAGCAGGCAAGCCCCGGGAAGGGTGCTGCCGGCCCTCTTGCAACGGTTTAAAAAACCATTCACGGACAGACACATAATATCCCTATGTTCACAGAAAAACGACTAATACAAATTCAGTTTGAAGCATAGTCAATAATCCAGTGAATTACAGGTCTACATAGCCAAGCTCATTATTATAACTAATGATTACTGAAGGAACTTGGATTTTTTTTTTCTGTCAGACTTCATAAGGTAGATGGCTAGATGCATTTTAACATTTGGTATGCAGTGACAAGGGAGAAATGATGTCCTAAAAATGAAAATATGTTTAATTTTTGGGGATCCTTTTGTTTCTGGTAGTCTTCCATCCCTTATAATTATTTTGGTTACATAGCTACAATCTATGGTTTTACAAAACCAGTCAGATACTTTCCTGTGTCATTTAATGATTTCACTAAATAAAGTGCTTTGAAACCTTTTCATGACTTTGCTTGCTAAGTACCATTCATCTTAGAATTGTCTTAATCATCATAGAACAATTTTCTGCTTGTTTATATTTTACAAATGAGTGCTCTTTTGGAATTCTTTAACATATCAAAGCAAGTCTTAGCTTTCAAGTGTAGTGGGTTTGTAATGAGGTCATGCTTTACACAGTTTTATGGCTAGTTTCACACACTGAAATATAAGAAGGTCAAGTGACTTGCCCAGGATCTTCCTGTGAGGCGGTGATTGGGCATAAACTAGAGCGTGAGTCTTTGCTCAGGGCTCTAATATTAGATTGTATATTAGTGAAATCAGTATCTGAAAATTTAAAGATACAATGTTAGAGACTTGCCTATTTCATACATCAGGTTCTCTGGCTGACAACGTAGGTCCACTGAATATTCATGTCCCAGTGAATTAACTTCTTAATTTATGAAGAGGTCAGCAATTTTTAAAAGCCACATAAAAATACCATAATACATAATATACTAAGAACCCAAAAGCCTATGGAACATTCTGTGATAGTTAAAGAAAATAGTTCTATGTGAAATTATTTAAGTCAAATAATGCTAGATAGAAGAGAAGTAAAAAGAATGCAGCCCCAGGCCAGGAATCTTGACCACCCTGTGCCAAGCCTCAGCTTCTCTCCGTGACCCCTTCAACCCAGCTCTCACACTGCCCAAACTAGTACCACGTGGGAGACTCTTAAACATTGCCAGGCTGGGCTGCCAGCTTGAGACGCAGCCTCAGTCCCTCTGAACTTCTGTGTGCTGACACTAAGGAAATACTTCTGGAAGACATCTACCTCAGCAGGCTGGGTGTCTTCTCTAATCATGGCTGAGTCTTCTGTCCTGGAGGGGCAATACTCATTGTCCAAGTGAAGTAAAGATTCCGCTCCCACAGACCCTTAAAACCTTTAGATTTATTTATTTTACTTTGTATGCATATATGTGTATCAGGTGCTTGTCTGTTGGATTCCCTGTCACTGAGGTTATGGATGGTTGTGAGCCACCAGGCGGGTGCTGAGAATTGGACCCAGGTCCTCTGCAAGAACAACGAGTACTCTTAACTTGCTGAGCCATCTCTTTAGCCCTTCCAAAAGTTCTTAATTCAAATACATCACATGAACAACCATGGTGACATCTCAGTGGCAATGCATCATTTCAGTTCAGTTGTTTAACAGAAAGCATAAAACTAAGATCTTATCCCGTTGGACATTTTACTCTCTCAACGCATGCACTCAGTTCCTATGTCTCTGTAGCCACTGGCTGCTTGTGACTTTAAAAGTTCAGTTGGTCAAAGCATAGAGATAATGAGGTCCAAGACAAGCCAGTTGTTTCTCTGTGTTCTAGCTCTCTGTGCCTGACTCTATCTTGTTGTGTTGTATATCCATGACCATGGGCAAAGGGCGATCTCATAGTTAATGTCAGCTTTCCACTTGATACAAACTTAGAGTCACCTGGGAAGAGGGAACTTCAATTGAAAAACTGCCCAAATCAGACTGATCTGTGGCCATGTCTGTGAGGCATTTTCTTAATTGATAATTGATGTAGGAGGGTTTCGGCCTACTATGGGTGGCGCCATCCCTAGGCAGGTGGGCCTGGGCCATGTAGGAACCTTAGCTGAGCACTAAGTTGGCTGGCATGAGGGAGCACGCCAGTAACCAGAATTCATCCTTAGCTCTCTGCTCCAACTCCTGCCTTGGAGCTTCCCTGATGGACTATATAACCAGTAAGTGAAAGCGAACCCTTTCCTTCCCAAGTTTATTTTGGTCATGGTGCTTATTGCAGCAACAGAAAACAAACTAGAACAGATATGGTATCTAAGTGAGGGATTTTGTTGTGAAGAACCTGACTGTGTTGGCTTTGGGGAAGGTATGGAAGCATTTGGAACTCAAACATACTGAATTCAAGCTCCTTTAAAAAGAGGCATCTGACAGATTGTGCAATGGAGGGTTTTTTGTTTTGTTTTGTTTTGTTTTTTTGTTCTTTAGCTTTTTTGAGAGTCTTGCTATGCTGTTCAGGCTGGCCTAAAATTCTCTATGAAACCCAGGCAGCTCTTGAACTTATTACTCCAGAGGTTGGAATTATAGGAGCAAGCTACCAAGAACAAACCTTTAAATCATATCATTTTGGAAATAATTAAACAACTATTTTCCTCATTCAAAAGCTAAATGCAAAAATCACCTTTAATCAGTATTCAAAGCATAGGCAGCAACTTACCATTTCTACCAAATGTGCTAGGGGAGGGGTCTCACCATAGCCCAGATTTATGACAACAGACTTTCACCAATTGTTTAGTCTTGGGAGGGTCACCGTCAACCGGTATGGTAGGGTTTTTGTTGTTGTTGTTGCTGTTTTGTGGTCTGGTTTGCCTAAAGAGCAGAGGTAGTGATTGGCACAAGTTGGAATGTCACCAAGGCCTTGATGGGCATAAAACTGAACTGTAACGCTAGATTAGACAAATTGATGCTGATTGCAGAATATATCAAAGAAAATGGCCTCACCAATTCCAGAAGTTAAGATCCAATTAGTAGGAGATAGGGAAATGGTACAGTGGGTGAGAGGGGTTGTTGCACAAAAATGAGGAGCTGAGTTTGAGTCCCCAAACTCAAACTGTAAAAAGATAAGCAGGACTTCATGTGCCTATAATTCCAGCATTGGAAGACAGGAAGACAGGCAGACCCTGGGATATCTCACTAGCAAATCAGCCAACCAGGCAGGCAGCCTTAACAGCCAGCTTCCAGTTCAGTCTTAATTTCTATTTCATTGCTGTGAAGAGACACCATGACCATTGTAACTCTTATAATGGCGAACATTTAATTGGGGCTGGCTTACAGTTTCAGAGGTCCATTACCATCATGGTGGGAAGCATGGCAGTGTGCAGGCAGACATGGTGCTGGAGAAGGAGCTGAGAGTTCTTCATCTTGATCTGAAGGGAGCCAGGAGGGGACTCTCTTCTGCAGGCAGCCAGAAGGGTCTGGATCACACTGGTCAGACTTGAGCATATAGATGAGACCTAAAGGCCCCGCCTTCACAATGACACACTTCCTCTAACAAGGCTACACTTCCTCCAGTGAGGCCACACCTCCTAATAGTGCCACTTCCCAAGGGCCAAGCATATTCAAACTACCTCAGTGAGAGACCCTTTTCTGAGACAGTAAGGCAGAGGATGATAGAGGAAGACATCTGACTCCTTCTCTATACTTCTGTGTTCCACACAGACATGTGCACCCTCACATGCTTTCACAACACACACACATACACACACACACAATGTAAACAATAATAAACATAAAAGGATCTAGTACAGTAATAGTGTGATTGGATTTTCATTCATAGTGAATAATAGCCTTTGTCCTTCCAGAGCTGAGCTGTCCATTATAGTAGCCACTAACCATGTGTAGCTATTTAAAGCAAGAAATTCAAATTAAAAACATGGTTCTTCAGTTCTGCTAGCAACATATAATCCCATAAAGATGGTGATTATTGTATTGGACAGTGCAGAAGAAATCATCACTGGAGAAACTTCTGTTGAGTGGTATCATTCTTGACATTTTTAAAAAAGAAAGATGGATTCACATGTGCTTAGACCAGTGTTCCTGACACCCCCAACATCCTAAATATCACACCCATGATTCTTTGTTTAGAGCAATGAACCACCCCTTTGCTGATCCCTGATCACAGATGCTATGTTAGTTTCAACATGTCAACATGTTTTGTTGACATGTTCTACATCTTTAGTGGCTTCTTTCCATTCAAACCTCCTCAATCATCACAGCTCCAGAAGTTACCATCTTATACACTTTGAACTCAGGATAGTTGTCTTAGGGTTTTACTGCTGTGAATAGACACCATGACCAAGGCAACTCTTATAAGGACAGTATTTAATTGAGGCTGGCTTACAGGTTCAGAGGTTCCATTCATTAACATCAAGGTGGGAACATGGCAGCATCCAGGCAGGCGTGGTACAGGAGGAGCTGAGAGTTCTGCATATTCATTTGAAGGCTGCTAGGAGAAAACTGGCTTCCAGGCAACTAGGATGAGGGTCTTAAAGCTCACACCCACAGTGACACTCTTCCAACAAGACCACACCTACTTCAAGGCCACATCTTCAAATAGTGTCACTCCCTGGGTAGAGCATATTCAAACCACAATAGTTTGGGCTCAACCAATGTCAATAGATTGTTGAATTAGATATAGTGCAGTCACTTCTGGAACTGTAAGGACAGAAGAAGTAGAAATTAAATTGAAGAAAGCAAAAGAAGATCATCTTTTGATGATCTACCACAAAATCACTTTTCCTAATTTGGTGGTACCCTCACATGGCTCCAAGAACATGCTTCGCTGTGCCTGCTTTGACTCTGACCCAGGCCTTCTCCTGCCCTAATGGGTAGCCAATGGCTGACCCATCTTTGTCTGCAGTTCTCTTCAGGAAGTTACATAACTAGCTCCATTCCTTGCTCTTTATAATGAAGGATATATGACTAAAGGCAAATTGGACTTTGAAAAAGCTATCTTTCTGCCCAGATCTAATGAAGAGGCTTCTGGAGTTTTATTTATCCTAAGTAGAGACTCAGCCGTTGACTAATAAACCAACTCTAGGCATCACAACAGCATGGCTGATTTACATGATCAATGGAAAGAAGTGCTTTCGAGTGCGTTTTCTTTTTCTTTTCTTTTTCTTTTTTTAAAGATTTATTTCATTTATACGAGTACACTGTAGCTGTCTTCAGACACAGGAGAAGAGGGCATTAGATCCCATTTCAGATGGTTGTGAGCCACCATGTGGTTACTGGGAATTGAACTCAGGACCTCTGGAAGAGCAAGCAGCCAGTGCTCTTAACCCCTGAGCCATCATCTCTCTAGCCCCTCAAGTGAGTTTTCAATTGTACAAATGAGTATGGCTACATCCCCTTCCTTTTCACATACTCTTCTATAAGCCAAATGAAATGCAGAAATTCTGCCCTGTCTCAATGGCAGCCTACTCCCTGCTTTGTTTCATTTAGTGCTGACAAAGAAACAGTTACTTCCCAAGCAAAAGATAAGACTGTAGAATAGCATTGTCTAGTTTACAAGGCTGCTTGCTTCCTTTGCCTCCCAGTCCCAGCTATTTAATCTGTGAAACTGGTATAATGACAGTATGCCTTGGGCTTGGCGCGAGGGTTACATTCGAGGGAGAACATGTATGGAATTAGCTTGAAAACAGTAAGCTCCAAGACAAATAGAGGTGCGCTTTTTTTTCAGTCTTTGAAAGATCAATCTGCCAAATACAGCGGAGTAGGTCTGAAGCCAATTCAGAACCAAAATCAAGGAGCTGGAGGGAGTCTAAGGGACCAGCAGTAGGAGAATTAGCACCCTCAACATGCAGATTCCAAGGGTCAGAAGCCCTGGACTCCCTAGCTCCCCACCATGCCACCACTCCTAAGGCACACTGCTGGGTCATCAATGTCTTCCAAAGCCCAGGAGATTTGTGACTCAAGAGAACAGATTTTGGTGCTCCAGCTCTACACAGTTTCAGGAGAGTGTTTCACATCATGTTGGAAACCTGGGAAAAATTCAGAACTCAACTGTAACATGAAACCCTTGCTGTAGATGCTCTCGTGAGTGCTTCTCATAGAATGAGAATTCCCAACGTTCAAACGCTACAGAGAGGCCGGAGGCTGAACAAAAGCATCCGGCACTGTGCCTTTACTTTGTGGTCTGCATGCAAATTGCAACCCATGTTCCAGACCCAAGACCACAGGCCCCCACCAGGCCATGCCTACCCTCCAGATTTTTGCTAAGTTAGGGAGGCAGCATGCTGCTAAGGCCATGCAATGAGCACTCTGATCTGGGAAAGAGCACAATATGTTAAACAGGCCCAGCCACACCTGTAGAACCACCTGGAAAAGAATTTAAGATGCCAACTAAAAGTTGCATAATGAGAAATGAAAATTAAATGTGAGCTTTTGATCCTCCTGTTTATACTCCCCAATTCTGGGATTACAGGTATATACCACCATGTTGGTTTTGAAACAAGAGCTTCCAGGTATTGGAGGAAAGCCCTCTATCAACAGAACTGCACACACACACCACTACCAACCACTCCCCTATCTTTATTTTGTCTTCTTTTCCTTCCCCTTCTCCTTCTCTCCCTACATCCTCAGTATCTTTATGTAGCCCAGGCTGATCCCAAGCTTATCATCCTCCTGCCTCAGTTTCTTAAGCTCTGAGAATATGGGTGCATGACACCATGCCCCATTTTTGATTATTATTGATTAGCACTTTACCATTATGTAAAAAAAAAAAAACCACTTCAGAATGTTACACAAAATGTTACTTGTGTAGCTACATTCTTTTTTTAACCATCTTAAAAGCACACACACACACACACACACACTTCTCTGTGTTCTTCTGGGATTGAGGAAAGGAAAAAGGGCTACCCTGAAGAAGACAGAAGCAAAGAAACTATAAGGCTTGACATAAGACAGTGTCAGCAACTTAGATGAAGGTCAAAGATTTTAAACCAGCAGTATAGATAAGGCCTAGCTGGGAGAGAACACTTCTGCACAGCCAGTCCCCAAGTGAAATAACAAAGTCCAAAGCAAATCATCTTCGGCTTTTCCATATCACTGGGAGGCCCTGAGAATGATAATCCCCCACTTTCCTTATTACAACGGCTCTTTGAGTACAATGTTTTCAGAGGTCCAAAGTCAAAGGAAACAGTAGTGTATCAAGATCCTAAAGCCTTCGCCAGCCCTGCTTCTCACTCTCAGGAATTCAGCTTCTTCTCAGGAAAATGGGAAAATAGGCCAGGGAGCCTTTCTGTGATTGAGAGTATAAAATGCCACTGTGTCTTAAGACACTTGTATAAAATAGTCAGACCAGAGGAGGCCATGTCTACTCAAGAGGTGATCCTGATATTTATTCCTCCAAATTACCAAAAAGAAGGAAGGGAAAAAGAGACAGTCAGAAGCTGGGAGAGGGCACTGACTCTTCACAAAAGGCCAGAGAAGCAACGAGAGGGAAAGCCAATGATGTGTTTGAGCGACTCATATGGGTTTCGTTTTGTTCTGTTAGATAAGTTTCTTCTAAATCTTGGTATTCTTCAAAACAAAGTCATGCATTCCAAAGAGAGCATAGTTATTTAAGATCTATGATTCTTCCATGATATGTCCTTAATTTAAAAATCAAAAAATAGAGATAACTCGAGAAGAGAAGCTATACCCTCTACATTGCAGGCATTCTGTGAATATTAGTTGTTTCTTTTTTAATTCATCAGATCAACTCTTGGCTCTTCTACCACTGACCTGGAATGGAATAAAACCATTCCTTCCCTCCTTCAATAGACCATCACTGGGCTAGAACACAAAAGAAAATTTACTATGTGTAGAAAATATAAGCACGGATTGAAGAGGCCCCCATCCTGAAGGAGCTCACAAGTCAAGGAGATAATTCACTGATCCTGAGGACAAACCCCAACAACTTTCCCATGTACTAGAACTGAAGTAACATGCTATAAAGAATATTTCATATTTAGATAAACCTGTGACCGGCTTTATAGAAGATCTAACCTTCTTTGTAAACATAAGCCCTCCCTTGAGAAATATTTTGAATGAATTTGAAAAGAAATTTAAAAGCAACTTTGAAAAGGTGAAAGTGCTATAAACAGGAACAGTTCTAAGTACAGTTGTTAATAGGACACAATTAGGTTATGGTTCAATTTCTTCATAGCAGAATCAAATATTAGATCTAGCAGGCAATCTGGAAGTCATCTAATCTGATCTTTTCATTCCACAATCTAGAGAACAGAGGTTCCAGGCACAGAGGAACTTACCCAAGAATTCTGAACTCATTAGCACTCTGGGATCTCTTTTTTATCAGGATCTGGCTTGATATGAACTAGTCACTGTTAGACACTTCCTACCCCAGCTATACCTGGAAAGAAATGTGATATATTGTCTCTATGGGCAGATATTTCTGTGGTGAGATAGCCACACAGTAGTGCCAAGTTATTTGCCCACTTGGTAAACATTTTGGGAGAGGCTGCTAAAGGTCTACAAAGAGACAATCACAACTTTTCTCCTTTCTGAACAAATCTTGGAGTTTAAGAAACCGTAATAAATAACTGGTAACTACCCCTTTAGATCAAAGAACTCAACGAGTTTTGCGTGAAGGAAATGTAGACACTTGTAGGAATGTCAGAGAGGCCCATTACAACATAAGCTTCGAAGAATGATAGTTGCGGGAAAAAAATCAGATCATCCAAACCATCTTGTGTCAAAACCACAGATGTTTGAAGGTTAAATGGGAATTTCACGAAATCCCCAAGATTGTGTTTTCTTAGCTGGGTTCCTATAGCAGTGATTATAACCAAGTAGCATTTCTTCCCTGCAGGTTCTCTTGATTCCTAGGCTGTGAAGTTACTGTTCCCCAGTGCAACTTCACAGCTGTTAGTCTAGGTCCAGAAAGTGAGCTATACCTGTAGTTGAAACCCAGCTAGATCTGGTTCCGGGCTCTGCTTCTCAAATTGCTGTGAGTTAAGGCGTGACAGTTTTCACCCGTGCCTGAGCAAACTGTGGTGAAAGAACTGGCCATCGGATTGTTTGTATCAGACCCTCATTTCTAGCCCCTCGGGGAAGCCTAGCCTTGGGGAGGTAGGGAGGGACACTGGTCCTTCTAGAAACAGAAGTGACCATGAGGGTTCTTCTCCGAGAGTCGGGGTGCTGAGCCCTGCGCTCCAAAACAAGGAGTCAACCGGAACCAGGATTTTAGAATATGGGGAGCTTTTCTCCTTCCTTGCTGGCAACTGTTTTCCCTAATGCTCCAGGCGACTACAAAGAAGCGCCACCTGCGAGGAAGGGGATCAGCCAGGGTCGCTCCACATCTTCCCTTTGGGGGGTGGGGGGCACACAGAACACAGAACTTAATATTACTTTTAGGTCAAGTGTACATTTCTGAGGGTCCAAAGCCCACATAGTGGGGAGGAAAAGCAAGCTGCACCCCCTGCAACTCTGACGGGCGGGTCCGGGCGGGGCGGGGCGGGGCGGGGCGGGCGCGGGCGAGGGTACTATATCTCTCCGCGGAGGAGCACAAGGCTATGGCCACACACCCTTCCAAAGGCGCTCGCTAGCCCGTTGCTTAGTTGGCGCTGCTGAGGTTTCTTTCCTCGTTGAGTTGGACAAGGACTCTCTGATAGGCCAGAGAGACCCTGCAGTGGTTGGCCGGAAAGAGTCAAGCTGCCTGATTGGCCGCTCCGCACCTGCAATGCGTCAAGCCGCGGCGGGCGTGGAGGGCTCCGCGTGAATGGTCCTGGTTGGCGGGGCAACGGGCGGATTTCCGGAGGGAGCGGCTCCGCCTATGGCCGCCATCTTTACTAGGGGCAAGATGCTCAGGCCGTGTCTCCGGTTTTTCACGGCTTTGACTAGTCGAAAAAGACTCTGCGAAAGTAGTTTTGATTGGGTTCATGCCTTTATTTTTCTTGGCTGTGGGTTGTTTCTGAACTGGTCCCAGGGATGTGGATGGAGAGGGAAAGCTAAATGCTCCGGGCTGGCGCCCTGGGCAGAATTGGTCACCCGGGAAAGAGGACGCCTGAGGAGGGGTTTTGATATCACCCTAATAAAGCTGCTTTTTTGCGTCCTGGGCTGGGCACCGGGGACATGATTCGATTCTGTTTCTATAAGCAGAAATGAGACTCGCTGTTTGGGCATCTTGCTCGAGCCGCAGGGTCCTTCTGGAAAGCTCGCCCGAATACGTCATTTTTTGCTCATGCTGTGCGCGATCCCGCGGGCTCCGAATGCGTTTTGTTTTATTGTAACTGCTCCAAACGGCCGCGCTGGAAACTGTTTCTCCGCTCCAGAGATAGGGGCAAAACAGTTCGCCCGACAGGCGTGCTACGAGAATGAGATTTTGATTGTATCAACTTATTTGCCTTTTTTAGGCAAATGTTTATGTGTGTGCATCCGGTTTTCAGCCCTTTCTGATGCCCACTCCCGCTAAAAAAGAATTTTAATTATCCAAAAGAGTCGTAGTTCAGGACTTAGCCTCCTTTCTGTGGTGAAAGAATGAAGAAAAAAACTTTCCCTGGTTGGATTAGAAATCTGGGAAACGGAAAAGAGGTCATGGTTGTTTTAGTTCAGTGGGTGGTGATATCTTGGTTTTATTTGAGGTGCGTAGGTGCACATTCGGTGGATCCTGGATATCCAAAGGTGAACTCTGGAACGCCTTGGTGTGGGTGTTGCCATGGCTACAGGGAGAGAGGGGCGGCTGTGAATTGCGAGACCAATAAAGCTGACAGGGCCTGGCCTCTCTGTTGCCTGAATCCTTGGTAATTGACTGCCCTGGTTTGTGTATCCAGGTTTTCTCCATTCCTGTTCCCCTTCAAGATTCCTGGATTGATCAACATCTACTTACATGGGTGTGTCAATTTGTCTTTGACTAACGCCGGTGCACTCCCCAAGTGTAGATTTTTCCGATTAGATAATACATCTAGAAGCAGTTTTTTCTTTTTTTAACCACAAGCCACACGTTCTGATTCGCAAGTTATTGCTATTCTTAATCTAACTAGTTTTAAACACTTGTTGGCTTGCACACCTTTTTAAAATATGTAAACCATCACCTTAACTGAGAGCCTATCAAGACAATGCCAGAGTGCCGAGTTCATGGACATTGCAAAAGAAAGAAACTTGGAGCTTTGCATAATCTCGATATAGCAACAGTGTTTGGCAGCTGGTGCTAGGAGGCTTCACTTGCTTCAAGAAGTAAAGTCGAGAAGTCTTCAGAGGCTAGATTCCTTCAGTGATTTTGTGATAAATTTATCTCACACAATTCTGAGGATTGCACACTCTGTGAATGTGTCAAGACTGCAAACTGTAGAACCATGAATACAATGTCAGGCAAGTACTAAGTACTAAACCTGTACTCTCTGACCTTTAGAGAGGAAGACTGTCCATCCACCTCATGGAAAGAACAGATAAACTCAGATCTAAAGTAAACCTTAAATAATACTTTTTAGTTTATTTTTATTTTTAATGTGTATGAGTGTTTTGTGTGCATGTCTGTCTGTACGCCATGTGTGTGCCTGGTGCCCATGGAAGCCAGAAGAGGGCTCCAGATCTCCTGGATCTGAAAAGTTTCAGACAGTCGTGAGCTGCCATTTAGGTGCTGGGAATCGAACTGGATCCTCTGGAAGTGGACCAGTTAAAAACAAGTGTTCTTACTTCATAAGTCATCTCTCCAGTTCCAACATTACTTTTCTTAATGCAAGTATGTTTGGGATAGTCTTACACAGAGCAGGTATGATGGGCTCATAAGGCAATTAGCTTATTACAACGTCTCTCAAACTTTCCTAGTTTTACCATTGGCTGTATCTGAGAACGCCCGCCCTCTGTCCTAGGTAAACCAGACAATGCCTCTCCTTTGAACTGTTCCCAATGCCTTAAGATGAATAGAAAACATCCAATGCCTTAAAAGATGGGAGAATGAGGGGCTGGAAAGATGGCTCAGAGGTTAAGAGGACTGACTGCTCTTCCAGAGGTCCTAAGTTCAATTCCCAGCAACTACATGGTGGCTCATAACCACAGCAATGGGATCTGATGCCCTCTTCTGGTGTGTCTGAGGACAGTGATGGTGTACTCACATAAAAAAATAAAAATAAAAAAAAAATAAAAAAAATAAAAAGGATGACTGGAACGGAAACAAAGACAGAGTATTTGGAGGTGCTTTGGTCCCTTCCTGGAGTTTGCATGAGGAAATACACTTCCAGAGTCAAACTGATAACTTCTGTCTGCTGGTTTCCCTCCTCAGTCCCTGCACACAGTTTTGGGCGTTAAGATCTTATTTTTTTTCCTGTTAAATTACTATTTTTAGTCTGTTTAAGATAAGGCTTTGCTGTGTAGCTTAGGCTGGCCTGGAAGTTTCTATACTGAAAATCTACAGAACTTCTGTATTAGTGACTTGAAGTCCTTCTGAGTGGCTGGGATTACAGTTATGGGCTACATGCCCACATTCTTTTAGTCACTTCAGAATACTGCTTTCTTAGGCTGGCCTGACACACCTCTAATGCTATGCTACTGGTGTCACAATTGGTGCAGGCTCCATTTAGAGTCCAGTAAAAGGCAAAGCACATTTTCTGTCCTAGTTCATGGACCCTCTGAATCTTCTCCACGGAGTTCAGATTGAGGACTATTCACTCTCGGTTTCTCCATTGTGGTTCTCGATCCACTTTCTCCCTTTCTGTTTTCTGACCCCTCCAGCCTTTAGTTCAACAAACCATCACTGTTTTCCGTATTACATGTCTGTTTCGGTTTGCTGTAATGTTGCTTGGTCTACAGCCGATTGCCATGGGTTTTTAGAAATGGCAGACATTTATTTCTCACGGTTCTGTGGCTGAGAAGTCCATCATCAAGGCAACATCAGACTGGCGGAGGCTCATCCCTCTAAGATGGTGCCTTTTTGTTTCAACCTCACAGGGTGTGAGGTCAAAGGGCAGAGGGACACAGATGCTCTGCTTCAAGTGGCAGAAGAGATGAAAGACCCAGGCAGCTCTGACGCCTCTTTTATAAGGAAGTTGAACCCACTCACCAGGGCACAACCCTCGTGACTAATCACTTCCCTCCTCTTTTTATAGTATAAGTTACAGCATGACTTTGGAACGGATACAATCACGTTTTGGAACGTTCCCATTCCTGGTTCTATCTAGCTCATGCCCTTGGTTTAATCCGCAACCCAGTTAATCAATCACATCCACCTGGATCATTGCCCTGCCCCAACACCTTGAGAGTTTCTCATTAAGCCCAGGTTTCTTCTAGAGCTTTTTCAGGGCCCTTCGTTAATCTGGCCCTTTTCAACCCTAAACCTATCCTTTGCCTCTAAAATTCCAGCTGAGTAAAATAAAAAAGTTTTGTGCTTCTCTTCAATCGTTTAATCATGTTGCTTGCGCCACCTGAACTTTTCATTTCTACCAGCTTCTGCTCAAAGTTGTAAAATCCTTAAAGGAGCCCTTCAAATGTGAGGTCAGTTCACATAAATACTCCCCCCAACCCTACTCCACTGGGTCCCTTAACTCTTATTTCACCTCTCCTATTTCCACATTCTATGTCTATTATGGGTAGCTGATTACTCATTCAGTAAATATTCGTAATATACCTATCAGGAGTATGACTCTGGAATAGAGACCAAGGGCGTGAAAAGCATAGCTTGCCCGGATCTTGGTTTTTAAGGCACTCTTCGTAGTTGGAAGAAAAGTAAATGTAAGTGACACATTTTTGCAAAGTAGGAGATAAGGTGTCTAGAAGGAGAATCCATTCTGTTGGAAGGATCACAGCCTTGTGGCACCTGAGGTGGCTTGGAGGATCAATACAGATGCCCCCGAGGAAGGCATTCTACAAGGAGGGAACACCGGAAATGTAGGTGAAGAGGCTGGAAAGAACAGTGTCACTGAAGGGGAAGAAGGTGGGTTTGTATTAAGGGCCCATCAGAGAAGACAAGGCTGTGCCAGCATGCGTGCCAGTGTGGGAAGACAGCCCTGCATGCCTGTGCCCCTTTGAAAAGTTTGAGAAGTGACAGACAAACCCTCAAGTATTGCTGTGGTACATGCCCAGTGGACTGCACTGGCAAGGTCCTGCTACATAACCCCTCCTGTTCTGGAACTCACCACATAGACAAAGCTGGCCTCAAACTCTTAGAGACCCACGTGCTTCTGCTTCCCAAGTGCATGCTGGGAGTAAAAGTGTGTGCCACCATGCCCTGCTTCTGTAGGTTACTTCCACTGGCTCACCTACTGCTCACTGAACTCAGCATGCTTATATTGTCACCAATAAGGGGCTTTAGGCTTGAGAGGACAAGTGACTTGCTGAGGTTCTCCCCTGGCAACAGATCTCGCCTTTGAACCTTTACTAATGTCTGTAAGTAGTTGGTCGGGAGTTGCTGACAGGAACTCAGAGAGGTCGATGAGAGGGGAGAGGTAGCTGTATTAGTAAACTTAGTGTTTGAAAGTCTTACGTTCTGGGAGCTGGAGAGATGGCTCAGAGGTTAAGGTCCTGAGTTCAATTCCCAGCAATGGTGGCTCACAACCATCTGAAATGAGATCCGAGGTCCTCTTCTGGTGCACAGGCAGAACATTGTAGACATAATAAATAAATAAATCTTTTTTTTTAATTCTTAAGTTCTAGTCTCATTTGTTTCAAAATTCATGAGATATTTGTGAATTCTTTTAAGAACTAAAGCACGTAAGTGAAATTTTTTTCATAAAATAGTTTTTATGAAATTTAGTACTGTCCGTGTTTCAAAGTCTGCTTACTATCTTGAGAGATAATTTTATGAAGAGAATGAGTAGCGAGTTCCTTATCGGTGAGTTTCTTTGTCGTCCTTCCCTCCTGCATTTGCTGAATTTTGTTGTAGAAAGGCTGATGAGGAGGAACACAGTCCTCCAGGTCTTCCTGTGTAAATGAGTCGTGATTTTCTGTGAAATGTGTATGTTCAAGGGCACAGAGAAAGAACGAAAGCTGTCTGTCACTTGGGGATTATTTTCTGTATAAAATAATTTGCAGTTGGGGGTTGGGGGATGGAACAATGGGCAAAAGCTCTGTACAATCCTAATAGATTTTGGAAGTCACAGTGGGACTAAGACTTGTCTCCCTCAAGTTGTCAAGTCGTCCTCTGACCTCCACGCATGTAACACACACACACACACCCCAAATAGACAAATGTTAAAACAAAACAAAACATTAATGTATACAGTCAATTGTGTTGGCACTTGCCAACAATCTAGTACTCTGAGGCTGACATAGTTTAAGGCCAGCCTGAAGACTGTCTCCAAAAAAGGAACTAAAAAAAGTCATGTTCAAAGGAATAGTAGAACAAGGGTGAAGGAAAAAACAATGTAGAATTCTAGATTTATCCTCCATGCCCCACCATCATATTAACTCAATCCTCCCAGATGAGGAAAGAGACCCATATTGAAGAAGAAAAAGTCCTTCCTCAATCCAGCCTCCAAGACCTCTGTACTTGTATCCATTGAGTAATCCTTAATACAGAAAAAGTCCTATGAGGTTCTAAAACTAGCATCTTGGATTTATTTTACTGATTCTGTCCACCTGTGCTTGATTTCCCCACAATTCTGGCTAGAAGTGTTTTCTGTTCCATATGCATCAGATATTATAATTGATCCTTGATTCACATTATCTTCTTCATAATGTACCACGGATCACATGTTGAAGCTAAATGTATCTTAGGAGCATCTGCGTTGTATTTGGACAGCAGTATAATTTCCCCCTCCCCCCCATACAGTTGTAACATGACCTCGGTGTGTAGGTCATGGAAGACAGTGGGAGCCTTGTAACCAGGTCCTCTCTGTGTTTTGCACAGCAGCACTGATCTGACTTCCTACGGCAGGCCCGTGGGAGTGGCCTGACCCAGTCTTCATAAATTACACGGTTCTTTGACTCTTATGTATTTCATGCTTAAAATTCATACACATTTATGTTTCTTCTAATTAGAGTCCTCTTCCCCCTTCCCCCTCCTCCTCCCCCCACCCCCCGCCCCCCTTTCCCCCAAATAAGTTACTTATTCTCCCTGTGACTTCTACTACCTGCTCTATCACCCCGTATCCTGGGCAGGTTCATGAGATTATCTATCTAGAGAGCTATGGAATCCCTCGCCTGCAGCCCAGAGGAACTGAGGTGACTCAGGTGTGGCTTCTCTGATAACTGAAAGGCAGTGGAAAGAACATAAAGATGGGCTCCAAGGTGCTGAGGTCAGACCGTGCAGTAGCTGGGCTGTGACGCCGCCGTGGAGATTCAGGTAAGTACCGTGGATGCTGGGACTGGTGTCAACAGTAGGAGGAAGAACCCAAGATTTTGACCCTTTTCTCTACTCTTCCATTTGCCTGTAATTTTGGGCCAGGTACTGAAATTTGGGCCCCAATTTCCTTGGACGAAGGCAGAACCAAATAGGTAATCTCAAGTTTCTCTGCCTGTGACAGTTTTTTGTTTGTTTGGTTGGCTGGTTTGGTTTGTGATTCATTATGAATAAGTTGCACTGGGTCAGTCATAGGTGATATGTTTCATGATTTACAAACATAGCTCCACGGTGCCCCAGAATGACCATTACCCACAGACTGCAGAGACTCTCCAGTACCTATATTAAGTCAACGAGTATGTTTACACCTTCAAACATCACTGTGGAGTCTAGGCCTGCCGTCTATGGATCCTGACCGGTGTTACTGAAACACAGACTAGCGAATCTGTTAGTGTTGAGAAGTAATTCTTAGAAATCCAGAGGATACCTGCTCACAAAGATGACAACCCCAAGGAGTTTATACAGTATTTTTAATTTTATTCTCTTCAATAACTTTGTGGGGGTATGCTGAGGTGAAGCCGGGGTTTCAGGTATTCAGTAAGTGTTCTGGTCCATCAGAGCCATCCTTCTAGCCCCAAGTCCTTATAGTTCTTAATTTTAAAATCCTTGGAAAAGAAGTTAAAACTGGGCTGGAGAGATGGCTTAGTGGTTAAGAGCACTGACTGCTCTTCCAGAGGTCCTGAGTTCAATTCCCAGCCACCACATGGTGGCTTACAACCATTTGTAATGGGATCGGATGCTCTCTTCTGGTGTGTCTGAAGACAGCAACAGTGTACTCACATACATTAAATAAATAAATAAACAAATAAATATTTTTTAAAAAAAGAATTTTAAAAAAGAAGTTAAAACCCCTCCCTCCAACAGATACATTGTTCATTGAGTTTAATAATTATCTTCTGGACATTTCATTTTCTAAAGTTAGGTAGCTCCCCTTGGCTTCAGAATGTTTTGAACTTTGCCAGGAAGTACCTTGAAGTAAGCGATGGTTCACACAGGCCATCAAAGCTGCGATCAGTCACTCAGCTGCCATTGTGAACTGCAACAGCCTACTTTGTTCTTTTCATGCAGTTGAGAAAAAAAAAATGATGGGATACAGACAGCCTGCGGGTCTAGCCTGCAAATGTTCTGGAATTTTCTATCACCCCCTACTGACACTCCTGAACTCTTTGACCACCTGGATGATGCAAAATATAGGACATTTGTTCATCCTGTACGTGGATGGAATTGGGCCATAGGAAAGAAAGAAAATCTTTCTTCAGCTCTTTCAAAACTTGAGAGGTGGGTACAGCCAGTAAAGGCTTATGCTACTGAGCTCAACAACCTGGATTCAATCCCTGAGACTCACAGACAGGAGACAGAACTGACTCTTACAGGTTGTCCCCAGGCCACATGTGTACCCATCCCCCACCTCACCCCATACATTAAATAAATAAACGTAAGTTTTAAAAGTGTGGAGAAAAAAAAAGAGGCAAGGACAAATCATTGGGAATCCCCTCATGAATTTTGAAACTTGTCTCAATTATACTTTGGTCCCAATCCAAACTTAAATATGATTATTTGTCTCTTTCTCACTCGATGATTTGAGACACAAGATTGTTTTTAATCCCCTTCCTCCCAGGGCCCCGGATCGTAGATAGGGTCTCAGAAATGCTAAGCAAGCACTCTACTACAGAGCTACAAGTCCAGACCCCCAGGCCCCTGCAGAGGATTGATGTTGATGGACACTCTGGCCGTTCATCTCGTGACAAATAGGGTAGGTCTCTTTAAGGTTGCTGATTCTGTGGTGTTTACTAGACCACACTCGGTTCCCCTGGGCTTTCGCTTTGCTTTCAGTACCTTTCATTATTCATGGAGGTTTCAATCCCTTTGAGTTAATGGAATTACAGCGCAGTAGAAATACCCTTTGGACGGACAGGCTGGCAACGTAAGCACTTGCGATAACTCATTTTCATTGATGTGGATTCTTACATCCGCATCAGAACTCAGCAAAGATGGATGCCATAGAGAGGTGAACTATAGACACGTTCCGTCAAAATGGAGCTTCCCTGGGCTCCCCTCACCCCATCCCTCCTTTTTTAACTTATTTCTTTGCTAACTGGAGATCCTGGCTGAGATTACTTCCTTCCTGCTGTCTCCTGAGAGACTGATGCCTTTTCTTATCTCATGATTTAATGATCAGATCTCTTTATTCTAGAGCAATGGCGCCCAACCTTCCTAAGGCTGTAACCCTTTAATACAGTACCTCGGGTTGTGGTGACCCTCAACCATAAAATTATTCTACTGCAGGCTGGAGAGATGGCTCAGTGGTTAAGAGCACTGACTGCCCTTCCTGAGGTCCTGAGTTCAATTCCCAGCAACCACCTGGGGGCTCACAGCCATCTTTAATGGGGAATCTGATGCCCTCTTCAGATGTGTCTGAAGACAGCTACACTGTACTCACATACATGAAATAAATAAATGAACCTTTTAAAAATTATTCCATTGCTACTTCAACTGTAATTTTGCTACTGTTAATAAATCTTGATAAAAATATCTGCTATTTGACTCCCCGGGAAAGGGTTGTTCGACTCCCCTGAAGGGGTCCTGAGCCACAGGCTGAGACCCACTGCTTTATAATGTCTTCTCCTGTTGGATCGAGCTGGTTGTGTTAATTGTTTTCAGGGAGATGTGTAAAGTCTTAGTGTTTTCTCCCATCAGAAGACAGTGACCCCTATATTTTCCCATTTATTTTAGTTACATATATAAAAATTTGATGAATATTTTAAATGTTTTAAATCTCAAGCCAAAGTTAAAAGGAATTCTTTCCTATGCCAGTTCTGGTAGTTTTCTTTGCACATACTTGAAAATTTTTTTTTGGAGTTTTTTTTCCAGTGGCTCAGATCATGTTACAAAATTTCTAAATTATGTACATCTGGATTTGTCCCCCCCTCCCCGTATTCTGTAGTTGCATTTAATAATTCATAGATGTGGGGGATGTGGAGGCAATCCTGGTGGGATGGAGAGTGAGGGCCCCCAAGCTCCTACCACTCCTTGAGCAGTCCTGATCCAGTGTACACAGTGTATGATCTGACTTGCTCCAGGCGGACCTGTGAGACCAGAGGTCTCACAAAGAGCCTGAGGACAGGGCAGTGGCTGCTTCCAGGGTCTTCTCGGAAATCTCCGTGGGGGATTGGACCCTCCCCTACAGACTCATGGCCAGGAGGGTCAGATTCTGCTAAACAACACAGGTTGCACTCTGATTTGCCCTTGAATACATAAACGTACCATGTATAAGCACATGCTCATGTAATAAACAATAAAGTTATATCTGTATCCCAGGCATCGTTGTGGGCTCCATCTCCATGTTTCCCCCCACTTCCTGTTCCCTGTTCCCACATACAGATCTCTGGGATCCGTTGGATTCCCTAATTCTTCGAAGGTCCTTTCATAAGGCCTTTGTTAGCTGATTAAATGTTAATAGCCAATCAGTGTCTTCTGCCTTTTTTTTTTTAGACAGGGTTTCTCTGTGTAGCCCTGACTGGCCTGGAACTCACTCTGTAGACCAGGTGGGCCTCGAACTCAGAAATCCGCCTGCCTCTGCCTCCCAAGAGCTGGGATTAAAGGCGTGCAATACCACTGCCCGGCTATCTTCTGCTCTTTAACTATTCAATCATAAAACTAAAGGACCAAACCAAGTGCTAAGTAAGACACGTGCTACAGAAATGATGCTCTTCACAAAAGGAAGTCACCGTGGGAAAGATACTCCAAAGAGTTCTTCCATGAGGTTCCAGCTGCATGGAGAAGGGTAGACTCTGTGATAACTGAAGCCGAGCTTTGCGGAGGAACTGCAACGGTACAGTTTTCCTATCAAAATGTAAGGCTGTAGCTGTCTATTTAATTTCATGGCCCTCTATTTAATTTCAAAGTTTAGTTTACTTTCTCTCCTTCCACACAAAGGTTCTTGTGCCATAAGCTCAATTCTATACTCCCATGCTGGGATTATAAGTGTCCATCATGGCTTTTCTGTTTATTTGATCTTGCTTTCTAGTTCATTTTTTGTTTTTTTTATTTGTTTGTTTGTTTTTGTTTTTCAAGACAGGGTTTTTCTGTGTAGCCCTGGCTGTCCTGGAACTCACTCTGTAGACCAGGCTGGCCTCGAACTCAGAAATCCGCCTGCCTCTACCTCCCAAGTGCTGGGATTAAAGGCGTGCGCCACCAGTGCGCGGCCGTTTTTTGTTTTTTTAAAGTTTATTTATTTTATGTGCATTGGTGTTGCACGTATATCTGTGTGAGGGTGTCATGCATCCCTGGAACAGGAGTTATAGACAGTTGTGAGCTGCCATGTGGGTGCTGGGAATCAAACCTGGGCCCTTTGGAAGAGCAACTGCTGAGCTACCTCACCAGCTCCTTGCTTTTATGTGGATGCTGGGTCTTGAACTCAGGACCTTCATGGTGATCAAGAGAAAGGGGGGTCTGCAGTAATGAACTAGGACATACTCCTAATGAACTACATCCTCAGGCTAAGTCCAGTGTCTTGAAGTTTCCAGAACCTCCCAAAATAACAATCATCATCAGGGGACCAAACACTCAACAAGGAGTCACAGAGGACCCTTCATATTCAAACCATAACAAACAACATGTGACCTAGTGAGTTGCCTGCAAACATGACTTGCTCAGAAATGACTGTGCAGGTTCAAACTGTCTCATCCAGGAATCCACACCTTTGCCTGTGGCCCTTCACCACAGAGAAAGCAATTGGCCCGTAAGGAGAGTGTATTAAACGTGCAGTGCCGGCTGCCTGAAAATTACCTTGTTTCAAAGCCCTTTAGAAATCAGTGGTCCTATGAGCTTAGCTTTTGGACCAGTTACCCACCTGCAGTAAAAAGTAATTACAGCCGTCAGCCACAAATAATTGCTCAGGCATCTAAATGAATGCGGAATGGTCTCTGGGAAGCATTACTGTTGTGAATGAGTCTGCTCGGCCTGTGGTCTCTGCCTTGGTCGCTGGCAAATTGGGCCATCTGTCTCAACCAGTGTGGAAGCCTGAAAAGGGTAAGGGGGGTTTAATTGGTAGGAGCAAGCCAGAGCTTCGTCTCTGAAGGGCAGAGTCAACCGTTCTGCGCCGCAAGCTTTGAGTCTCCCCTCAGCTGGGCTCTCTGGGTAGCTTTTCCATTCAAGGCCTTGTCTCCGGGTCTGTCTTACAACACTGAAGTTCTGACCTTTTCTTCCTGTTCTTCCTCAGTGTTCATTAAGCTTTACAAAGGAGTCTAACAGGCAGGCATCCTCAAGTATACAGCTAGGTAGCCATATTGGGCCCTTAAGGTTACCACTTACAAAGGAAATGAATGGAAAGGATTTGGCAAGGACAGAAAATCAATTTATAATAGAGAAAAGAATTCAGAATACTACGTACTGATAATGTCTTTCCAGTAATAGTGAAAAGCCCAAGGTGTTCAGGGCTCCTGAAGGACCCTGCTAGCATCTCCAGGAAAGCTAGCCCTGATTTGCCAAGTATCCCAATGTTTGGCCCAGGTCTCTCAGGGCATCTGAGTCTGTTTCCTCTTTATCAAAATGAAAGGCATGGTGATTGTTGAGGGCTCTCCTTGTTTTAAAATTCTCCGCCGGGTCTGAGGCACAGCTGAGCAATGTGGTCTGGATGTGAGGGAATGCTGTGGACAGGAAGCTGAGAGGCGAGCTTCTAGTGTTCTTTTGTTTTTCTGTTTTTCTTTGTTTTGTGCGAGAAATGGAGCCCACGGCCCCACACATGTGAGGCAAGCTCTCCACCACCGAGCTTTGTTCCCAGCTCTCTAGCGTGTTCCATCAAAAATAGAATGGGAAGGTGTTTTTAAAATTTTTGATTTTAATTTTTCTCAAGTGTGTCTATGTGTGGTGTATGGGCACATAATAGATATCTATGTATGTATACAAAGGCCAGTAGAGGATGTCCGATCACTCTCCACTGTGTGTGTGTGTAGTGTGTGTGCGTGTGTGTGTGTGTGTGTGTGTGTGTAGTGTGTGTACATGTGTGTGTGTGTGTGTGTGTACGTGTGTGTGCGTGTGTGTGTGTGTTGCGGCAGAGTCTCTCACTGAGCCTGAAGCTAGCCTACTGGTCAGCAAGCTCTAGCTAGCCTCCTGTCTCCACCTCTCCTGGTTACAGATATACATGGTTGCACTGGCTTTTTACAGCAGTGTTGGGAGTTTAAACTGTGGTCCTCGGGCTTGATCTGCAAGCATTCTTATTCAGTGAACCATCTCTCCAGCCCCACCTGCAAGGGTTTTTTTTTTTTTGGGTGGGGGTTGTTGGTTTGTTTTTTAAGACTTCTTTATCCATGGGGCCATAGAGCATGATTAAGTCCTGGGGGAATTTGAACTATAACTGGGCCAATATTTGGGAGGAAACTGTGTACCTGGATACTGGGATATGATTCATCATACTAAATCCAAGCTGACTACTGTGGATTCATGACTTCCCAAAAACGAATACTATTGGTTTAGAATTTGTTACTGAGAATATGGGTCCTTTTTTTTTTTAAACATTTATGTCCTGGGTTAGTCACTTAAGTGACAGGAATTAGCAAGTATCAGAGATAATTGTTTACCAATTAATTATTCACTGAAAGCCCGTTTTCTTTCTTTCTGCTTTAGATCGGCGTTCTAACCGCCCTGTGAAAGAGGGGAATGGAAATGAGCAGGCGTGTGGGCCCTGTCCTTTAGCTGCTCCGCAGCTGTGGCTTTCTTCTTTTAAAGATTTGTTTTATTTTTATTTCCTATGTGATTACTATCCCTGCAAATATGTATGTGGACCCTGTGTCTGCCTCGTGCCTGAGGAGGTCAGAAGAGGCTGTTGTTGGATACTCTTGAACTGTTGTGAACTATCACGTGGGTCCCGGGAATTGAACCTGGGTCCTCTTGCAAGAACAACCATTTCTCTTAGCCTCTGAGTCATTTCCCCAGTTAAAATACAGTTTATATTTAAAATTGTATTTTGGAGTATTTTTTTTAATTTTTACATTGTGTGTGTGTGTGTGTGTGTGTGTGTGTGTGTGTGTGTGTAAAACATGCCACAGATGTCTATGGAGGTCAGAGGACAACTTGTGGAACTCAGTTTTTTTCTTCCACAGAGTAGGCTCAAGTGCTTTTATGTTTTGGGCCATCTCAAGGACCCTAGTTTACTTTTTTATTTTAAGATTTATTTTTTATGTATATAGGTGCTTTGCTTGCATGTATGCCTGCACACCAGAAGAAGGCTTCCCATCATGAGCTGGTATGTGGTTGCTGGGACTCAGGACCACTGGAAGAAAATCCAGTGCTCTTAACTATTGGGTCATCTCTCCAAATTCCAGGAGTTTACTTTTGCTTATTTGTTTGCCTTGTTTTTTGTCTGAGAAAGGGTTTCTTCATGTATCCCTGACTGTCCTGAAACTTGCTATATAGACCTGGCTGGGCTTGAACTCACAGACATCTGCCTGCCTCTGCCTCCTGAGTGCTGGGATTAAAGGTGTGCACCACCACTGGCTACCATTTTTAATTGTTATTGTAATTGTACTTACTTATGGAGCACAGTGTAACATCTGAAACTATATATGTAATGCACTCCAGGGTAAGTGGCAAATTCAAGACCTCAAATATTTAGTTTGTCTTTGTGTTAGGAGCATTCAAAAGTCCTCTTACCAGTTATTTTGGTTTACATAAATAATTCTTGTCAACTATAGTTTACAAATAATGATATCTTGATGTGAGGAATATAGTAATAACTTCTAAAAATTAATTACCTTTTAAAAATGTTTTATACCCACTCTTTTTTTTGGGGAGGGGGGGATAGGGTCTTTCTTCGTGGCTCAAGCTGGCTGTGAACTCCCAATTTGCCTGACCTTTGTCCATAGCTGTCCTTACAGGCATGTGACAGACTCTATGTGAGGTTCTAGCTATAGTTCATTTTCAATTCTATTTTCACAGTATTTTAAAATTTTATTGCTTCTCTCTCTCTCTCTCTCTCTCTCTCTCTCTCTCTCTCTCTCTCTCTGTGTGTGTGTGTTTTGTGAAAGAGGGGTACACACACAGTACAGCAGTCCCGGAGGTCAGCCAACAACCCGCGGTGCTATTTCTCTCCTACCTGTGTTAGCTGTAGGGATCAAACTCTGCTCACCAGGCTTGTAGGTCCAGCACTTCCCTTTTACTAGCTTTAGTGTTCTGTTCTTATTCTGGTTTCAGCTTGTTTGCCTACTTTTTTTGCAACAGGGTTTCTCTGTGTAGTTCTGTTGTCCTGGAACTCCTTCTGTAGACCAGGCTAGCCTCAAACTCCGAGATCTGCTTGCCTCTGCCTTCGAAGTGCTGGGACTAAAAGCATGCACCACCCCAGCCAGCCTTTTCTTTCATTCTATAAGTGTCAGGTGTTGCTGTTTCCTGAAACTGGTGGGATGTGGGAGGACAGAAGTTGAGAACTGCTGATAGGTTTTAGCTTTCATTTACTTTGGAGCACTTTCTAACTCAAGGTACCTTGGAGAGTTCATTCTTCTTCAAGATCTAAGTACTAGACAGACATTTCCCACCTATACTTTGTTGTTTAGGATTTTGTTTTTCAAGACAGGGTCTCTCTGTGCAGCCCTGACTGTCTTGGAACTTGCTCTAGACCAGGCTAGCCTTGACATTTTTTTTTCTTTAACCCTCTTCCCCCGTTCAATTATTTGGTTTCCTGAAATTAAATTTATACCATCTCTGGACTGATCTTGACTTTGGTCAGGCGTTGGCTGTGGAGAAAGGGCCACAAAGCTGCCTTGAGTAGGAAAGCAGTAAGTGGAGAAACAGGAGCAAGAAGGATATGGCAGCGTCAAGGGAGAGACTGCGTAGACGGCCAGAGCCGAAAGAAGCTGAGGCTGTCAAGCCCTCTGTCTGCTGGATGGAGACAGCAAGATGACATCACTGTTCAGAACGGCCTGGCAGAGGAGACTGGAGGCGGGGGACAAATAAGGATGCTGACTGATTATTCCAAGCACATAGTGACAAGATCGATCAAAATGACAGGCAGTCTCTTTTGGAGATGATTGTAATGGATTCATTGAGAAGAAAATTGGAGTTATGGACCTTCTTCTTAGGAAAAATACCCAAGACACAATTCACATATCAATAGATTTCCAAGAAAATGGAAGGAGAGACCCCTGGTCCTGGAAAGACTGGATGTAGGGGAACGCCAGGACAGAGAAACGAGAGGGGGTTGAATGGGGAAAAGAGGGAGGGAAGGTGGCTTATGGGACTTTTGGGGAGGGAGGAACTGGGAAAGGGGAAATCATTGGGAATGTAAGTAAAAAAAATATAGAAAAAAAAGACAAAAATAATAAAAAAAATTAAAAAAAGGAAAATACACATTCCAAGGATGATGTGTGGTTTGGGGGTTCAGGGGTCCTGGTGGATGAAGAAATGGATGTATTACAACCCCCCTGCCCCAGATTAGGAATGATTGTACCATGAAGCTGGTGACAATCAGAGCGACCTGGAGCAGGTGGCGGTGTGAGGGAGAATGGCTGGGTTTTGCTCCCTACACTTGGACGTCACGGGTTGCACTTTGGGCAGCAGGTTTGGAAGGGAAGATGTGAGTCCTTAGATTAGCTCATGAGCGATTTCAGTTTGAGAATGAATGAACCCCAGATGCCATCAACAACCACAATAAAAAGCGCTGAGGTATATTGTTCAGTGCGAACGATGGGGCAATGTTTATGCAGATACTATTTCTAGAACTTAGGATCGCTGTGATTAAAAAACCGTTCTAAAATGTCTTATTAATATATTATAAAGCGTAAGCATTAAGCTTGTATAAGAGTCAGGATCAAGGGCTGGGGAAATGGCTCAGTGGGTAAAGTATTCACCTCATAAACATGTGAACCTAAGTTCAGATCCCCACTAAAAAGGCTGGGAATGGCAGCAGACACCTGTAATTCTAGTGCTTGATGGGCAGAGACTGGAGGATCCTGGGGCTTTGCTGCTCAGTCATTTCATAGCTCAAATGGCTCTCTCCAGGTCCACTGAGAGACCTGTCTCAAAAACTAAGATGTCAAATACCTGAAGTTGAAGTTGATCTCTGATCTCTACATATGCATGCACAGGTGCACACACACACAAACACACACACACACACGAGAGGTGGGGAGAAGGAGGGGGAGGAGGATAGACTTAGTATTTAAATGTGTAACTCTATTACACTGATCCTACTTAGGATAAAATAAACATAAACATGATACACTGAGGTCTCTAAACTTTTGACAGTCATCTCACAGCATCTGCACATCATATCACAAGAACCTCTTTGCTGGCTAAGTTCTCTCTCTAAATCATCCCCAAGGTAGCAGCTGGGGTACTAACCTCTTTTGACACTATAATCTGCGCTCAAGTGAGAGTTCTTTGGGGATTTCCTAGGGGAGATAAGGAAGGACAATATGATTATTTACCAAACAAAATATCTCGAGACTGTTGCATACTGTACAAGAAATCATTGTGGGGGACATTTGCATTTGAGGAAATCACCAGTTCTAAGCAGAGCTGAAGAGATACATTTGTTTCAGATGCTAAGACTGGATACATTCCTGAATCTTGCTTCTGTCAGCATCCCAGGCTGTTGCTATTTTCCTCTAAGGGCCTAGCGGTCATTGGACAGGTCAGGCAGAGATGACAGCCCTGTGCAGGTCAGTTTTCATCTCCATCCTAGAGCTAAGCACCAGTCTTGACTGGCATAGAGGTTAAACTACGGTCACTACAGTGTACACCAGCCTCTCCATCCAGGTTCCTCAGGTAACTGAAAGCAGATGTCTTTGGTTACCTGGGTAGTTCCAGGCAGAACAGATCATTCACTAAAAGTGGTTTATTTATTGTGCTCAGTACTTTTATGTGCTATGATCAATTTGAGGAGAGAAAGAATTATTTTGGCTTAGAGTTTCAGAGGGTTTCATTGGCCATGGTGGGCAAACTAAGAGCTTAGTCATCCTGACTGGACGGTGTGACAGATGCAGTCTCATGATGTTGGACCAGGAAGTGGAATAAAGCAGGAACTGGGGCCTGAGTACAAACTTACAAGGCCCACCCCTAGCAGCCCTCTTCCTCCACCTGGGCTCTACCCCTTAAAAGTTCCACATGTTTCCAAAACATTGTCACCAGTAGGGGAACACGTTCAAAACACAAACCCATGGGGACACATCAGACTCAAGCCATCACAGGCAAGGTTATCTGTTTCCTCAGCTTCTCCACAGCTTTGGGACCTATAGGAGTAACTATACCATACTGGCACCTAAAAAGGCTTCTAGAACAGGAGCAGCCAGAATCCCATTGCCTTTGCATTTTTTATAGCATTGGTCTCTTGGTAGAACGTATCAAATGGCAAAAGAGCTCTCCCAAGCCTGAGGTTGGATGAGCTACAACCCTGCTTGGCTTTCACGGGTGTTTGCAAGAGGAGCCTGAAATACACAACGTCCGTCATCAGCAAAGACCGTCAGAAAATACGTGCACTAGGTCTTTACAAGAGTGTGTGTGATAACAATTGAAGCAAACAAAGGAATAAATATCCGTCTTGGCTCCCAAAGCAAATTACCCATCTCTGCCTTGGTCTGCTTAGTAGGAGAAACCAGGGCCAGCCCTGGTGGGTGAGGGATTCCTAGAGGGTCTTCCAAGGAAGAAGCAGAGATGTAGGAGAATAGACCTGAGTATCAGGTCCAAGGGGCCAGGAAAGAAACAGATGAGTGGTTAATAACTGAAGGACGATGAAGGTGGTGTAATGGTTATGAAGATGTATTACTCTTGCAGAGTATCCTGCAAGATTTGGTTTCCAGCACCCATGTTACATGACTCACAACTACCTGTAACCCCAGAAGAGGTTCATTGAGGTGAAAAGACCCACTTTAAATGTAGGTGGAATCTTTATGTGCACCAGGGTCCTGAGCTGAAAATACAGGAGGAAGTGAGCTGTACACATGATGCATCTCTGTGGATGCCATGTGATCAGCGACCATGACTTCTGCACCATCATGGACTGCATGCATGACACGTGAGTCAAGAGAAAGCCAGCCTTTCTCCGCTTGCTCTTGTTGGGTATTTTACTACAGTGACAACAGAAGTAACTGGGACAGCTCCTGATCCTCCCACTTTCAGTCATCCACAGCTGAGATCCCAGCAACAGAACGGCCTTGCTAACTTGAGTATAGCCAAAAGGTGAATACCATTTTCTAGAAAATTTTAGAAAGCTGGGGTTCAAGACCAGTGAGAAGGCCCAGAGGGTACGGGTGTCTGCTGCTCTTCCTGATGGCCTAAGTTCCATCCTTCAGAACCCATGTGGTGGATTCTCTGACCTTTTCTCATGTGCTCTAGTACATACAGCTCTCCCTGCTCCCAATAGATAGATGTATGTATGGATAGATAGATAGATAGATAGATAGATAGATAGATAGATAGATAGATAGATAATAGATAGATAGATAGATAGATAGATAATAGATAGATAGATAGATAGATAGATAGATAGATAGATAGATAGTTTTTAAAACTCTGAGGTTCCATATATTTCAATATAGAAATGAAATTCCTGAAATCACTGATGTTTCCTGTGGGGCTGGTATTTTGCATAACTTTGTAAGTGCTCCTAACTGTGACTGCTTCCTCTCTAGCACAAGGTTCCATCTTGTGTTTCCAGTGGGCTGCTCTCAAATTTCCTGCATAGCCCGCAGGGCTCTCAGGCTCTTGAGTCAACTGTGCAAATGGATCTGGTATAATTTTTCTGCTTCAGTAACAGGTCTTTCCTTCTGTCTTTAATCCCTTAAGTGTAAAGCTTCTCTTCCCTCCCCTTTCCTTCTCTCCCTTCTCTTTTTGTTTGTTTGTTTGTTTGTTTAAATGCTGGGGATTGAACCTAGGGTGTCATGCATTCGGGACAAGTGTGTTCTCATTGAGCTACAACCTTGAAACGCTTCCTATTCCGGCAGTACATTTCTCAGTGTGAGTAGACATAGGAGCATAGGTGGAATGGCTTACTGCCTGTAAGGAGTCTCCTCTCGGTGGCTTACGTATTTACTACCAAAGCCAGGCCAGCCAGCCTGCTGGTGCTGCAGCTGGATTCCTGCTGAGCCCATTTGTACTCTGTCCTCCCCTTTCCCTGCTCTTCCTTCCAGTGCTTCTGTGAACAGCTTCTGTGGTTAGGGAGAAGCACAGAGAGAATCTCCAAGCTTTCCGTGCTCAGCCTTACCTCCCTGTGAGTTTCCCAGCTGGGACCATGCTCTAAACAGGGTGCTCTGGTGCCATGACACGGGGTTTCCGGGAGATTGAATACCCTCCCCTAGGAAATGCTATTTCTGTGTTGAGTGAGCTCAATCCACAAAGCCCAGGGTAGTGCTAAGAGCCCGATCAGGGCTTAATTAAATAGTCAAGGACAATGATTGCCTGGCCACACCATCTTGGTGTGGAACATTATAGCCATTCTGACAGTTCTAAAAGTTTGCAAGGTGACGGATGTGATACAAGATGGAGCTTCCAAAAATCCCAGGTGCCTCTGGCCAGTCAGTACTTCAGACCCTAGGAAGTCTTGATTTTTAGCACCGTGGATGTCGGTGGTGCCAAGCCTTCAGTTACTCCAGGGCAGGAGGCTAGGTTTTCCCTAATGCATTCGACAATACAGGTTTCACAAACCCACCATCATGGATCCCAGCAAGGCTGACTGGCATATTAAAGATATTACCTTAGTATTTTTTGTCATTAGTACATGATCCCACCCAGCACAGTTCATCTGACTGCCTGGGTTCTCATAACATGATGTATGGTGTTTTCTAGCAATCGAAAACGTAATGGGTAACACCAGAGGCAGCAAATAAATACGAGCTCATTAATTCATAGCAAAATGTCAATTCATAGAACATGATAGCAGGCTTTAAAATGACATTATCTAACAGATTAAGAATGAGAAGGTGGAAATTAATTTTATTTTAATTTTTAATATACTTTCGATGACTCAAAACTATATTAAAGATTAACATCATTTAGTGTGCGTGTTGACATTTATTAAGCCACGGATTTGGAAGCAAAATAAGTGATGTATATGTTTAAAGCATTAAAGATTCCGTAGTGATAATTAACTGGAAGGTCATGGAGGAAGCCATGATCAGCATGTTCTGTAGAACCCCCCCACCCCCCCCCACACACACACAGATTATGCAGACATATGTAAGCTTCAGGAATGGCAGAAGCTGAGATCGGCTGCTTGGTGTTCTTGAGAGACATTGAAAACCTGTTCCCATGAATCAGTTAACCATAGAAGCACCGGGCAAGTTTCCATCTTCCACGCGCCTTTTAATCCACCAAGGGAAGATCTGGTTCTTCCGGCAAAAGCTGCGTGATGAAGGTTCGATGACGTCAGCATCAATGATGGAGCAGAGGATAGCTTTTATGTTGGAACAACAGTCACTGTCATCTGACTTTCCACTGCTGAGGTCTTTGACTTTGAAAGTCCTGATCTGAGATCTGTTTCTTATCTTTTAGAAAGAACATATATAAGTCAAGAGCGGGAGAGGCGGCTCAGCGGTTAAGAGTGGAGGACCTGATTTCCGGTCCCAGTGCCCACATCAGCTGGCTGGCAAACACCTATAATTCTTCTCCAAGGGACTTGGACACCTGCATTTACATATGCATCCCCCCCACACACACACACGGCTACAAATTTGGGGATCCTAACAACTGCCTGGATTCAATAATTCGCTAGAAAAGCTTGCAGGATGCGGAAAGTGGGCTCTGTAGTTGGCTGTCTGTGTCCTAGGTATTACAAGTAGTCTGGATGGATTCAAAGAATACCAGAGGATGTGTGTAGGCTATGTGGAAATGACATGTACATCATAAGTGGAACTTCAGAGCACCCCAGTGGTTTTTATATCCATGGAGAGTCTGGAACCAATCTCTCATGCATATTCACGATTGTACCTACTATTACAGTCTTATTATAAATGTTAGACAGACGTCAGGATCAGCCAAATGAGAAGACACATAGGGCGAGTTTTGACAGGGTCCCAAATGTGGAGCTTGTGTGCCCCCTTCCTGTGGAACTGAGATGTACCATTCCTGCCACAGCTGCTGCCCGCTCAGGAAGCTCATTCAGCCTCATTCTGGAAATTTCTTGGATTACTGTTTGTTTGTTTGTTTTTTCATTACTTAGACATGATGGGAGTCGGTCTCCAGTAACTCTCCAATGCAAGCCCAGAGCTGGTCTTCAGAGAATGGTCTCCTTCCCACTCCCAGGATGTTGTTAGCTTAAAGTTAGCTACAATCAAGGCCTACCTATTCTCCCATCATATTAATTGTGAATTTCAAGGGCTTAATGTTTTTTACCCCAGGGATAAAGAACAAATATATTTTACTTTTTTATTATTTATTTTTAAGATATGGGTATGGATATTCTGCCTGCATATATACACGCATGCCCAGAGAAGCTAAAAGAGGATGTTGGACTCCCTGGAACTTGAATTACAGATGGTTGTGAGCTGCCATGTACATGCTGAGAATTGAACTCCTGTCCTCTGGAAGAGCAGACACTGGTCTTAACCACTGAGCCATCTTTCCAGCCCCTACCATCTCTGTTACGTGGCATCAGGAGCATCCAGGCCCTCCTCCAGGCCATTCTTCCAGGCTTTTACAGCCCCTCTCCTGTCACCTCAGCCTCAGTCTGCACTGAGGATCCTTGAGCATACTTGAAATTTTGCACACACCATCTCCTCATTTGTCTCTTCATTTACCTATTTAGTAAATGCCTCACATTTTAAGGCCCGGTTAAATGGCTCTTCCTCCTTAGAGTCTTCTAGAGGGGTGGTCAGTTTCTACCTCTCCCGTGCTTCTTTTAATCTGTTGTTCATTCATAGATGTCATAAGAACACTATAGAACACCACTGTTTTGGACTTAGCTTCTGCATATCCCCCAGAGGACTAAACCGAAAATCAAAATGGAGTCACGAGTGCTAAAACACTGTACCATCAAACCCAAGTGTATCTTACCCTCTGAAGACTTAGGAGAAGAATCAGATTTCCAGGTTCAATTCATGTGACCATGACACTTGCGCTGTTTTGATCTTTACCAACAAAGGAATCTGAACTAACCTGATGTGGGGCAGACAGTAGGTTCTGCCTTCCTGATACTTTGAAATTGTTGGTCCTAATTTCTGCTTCTTTCCATAATTTTCTGTTTGCAAAACCTGGTGCCTCTCTTGGTGCACTGGAAGGCCCACCTTATTTTCTAAGGTGAAACGTTTCCTGATTCCACAATTGCAAATGCGGTTTTCAATAGAAATGTGTCACACGTTTGTCTTCTGAGGAGGACTATCTTTGTACTTCACTCTTCAGGTCAGGACTTCCTGTGGAGATGCCTCTGTGTGCTATTAGCTATAGTCAGAACCTTTGTGGAAGGTATATACAGAGCTTCAGCCTTATTACTTGAAATTGTTTGTCTTTGAGGAAGTATCATCTTACCGTCCTTGGCTGAGCATTTTATCGCCTTGTGCACTAGGGAAGCAACCATCCATCACTTCAGCGTTACAAATGCTTCCCTGAATACTGGTGGACAAGTTATCTCTTGAGATCTTGTGCCTGATGGTACCACTGCACACTTTAGAAAAATCTTAGATAACAAAGGAGAGATAATACAAGAAGTGAATTCTGCTAAACATCTAGCCAGAGGGAACTGGGTAAGTGTATCATGAGCCTATCCTTTGAATGAAATATAAGGGCTTCTCTATGACATGTTTATAAGGTTCCTCAGTGAGGGACTGAGGTGCTTGAAACATTAAGAGGAAAAATAGTCACAGGTATAATAAAAATATGCATTGGGGCTGGAGAGATGGCTCAGCGGTTAAGAGCACTGACTGCTCTTCTGAAGGTCCTGAGTTCAAATCCCTGCAACCACATGGTGGCTCACAACCATCTGTAATGGGACCTGATGCCCTTCTCTGGTGAGCATGAAGATAGTAAACTCAAACATATAAAATAAATATATTTTTTTAAAGGAATGGCACAGCAGCTGCCATTTAAAAAACAAATAAAAATATACATTAAATAAATAAAATAAAAATAAATAAAAATATACATTAAAACCCAGGAAAACATAATAGAAAGAACAAAAATACCTGGCGAGGATTCCAAAATCTTTGGTTTTAGGACAGGGTAAGTGGTCAGCTCCCATCTTTACTGCTCTCTGGATTGAATTCTCTTTCTGAGCACAATGCAAGGGATAGTGGTCTGGGCAGTGGAAAATGCATACTTTTGTTCTTTTTGGTGCTGATGGGAAGAAAATGGGGGAGAGATAATGAAGCATCTCCCCCTGCTACACTTGACAGAAAAGCACCAACAAGCCAGGACAATGGTCAGAAAATCAAAAAAGCCAGCAAGATGAAGGAGATTTTTAACGGAGACAGAGTCTGACTCACTTCTTAAAATGTCACTTTCCTAGGGCTGGAGAGATGGCTTATCAGTTAAGAGCATTGTCTGCTCTTCCAGAGGACCAGGGACTCAACTCCGAGTACCTACATGGTGGCTCACACTGTCTGTAACTTTAATCCCAAGGGAGAGGGATCTGATGACTTCTTCTGGCCTTGGTAGGTACCAGACACACGTGGAGACAAAATACCCCCCATACGCATATAAATAAATAAATAATAAAGTTTTTTGTTGCTGGTTTTTTTGTTTTTTTGTTTTTCAAGACAGGATTTCTCTGTGGAGCCCTGGATGTCCTAGAACTCACTCTGTAGACCAGGCTGATCTCGAACTCAGAAATCCACCTGCCTCTGCCTCCCAAGTGCTGGGATTAAAGGTGTGCGCCACAAATAATAAAGTTTTAAAATGTCACTTTCTTAGTCAAAGAAAGGCAGTATGAAAAGTGAGGATTTAACTATTTAGTTTTTAAAAGATTATCTTTAATGTAGTATGTTGTTTCAATTATCTCCTTATTATCAATAAAACAAGAAAATAGAAATAGCGCTGTGAAGTTGGCCCTGTGATAGACCATATGCTTAGCATGCATGCAGCCCTGCGTTCAACTGAGCATCCTAAGCCAAAACCAAACCACGTATCACCTTGGGAAGAAGTGCTCTCATTGGGGGCTGGAGAGATGGCTTAGCAGTTGAGAAAGAACACTTGCTGTTCTTACAGAGGACCCAGGTTGAGTTCTTTCTGTGTATTTCTAAGGGGCTTCTCAAAACCTTTTTCGTTTTAGACAGAATGTAGACTATGTGAATCTTAAATTATGCATAAACAGGCTGGTTTAACCAAAGAATGGTCTTTGAAATTGTATCTGATCACTAAAACTTTTCTTGGGACTGGAGAGATGGCTCAGTGGTTAAGAACACTTGCTGATTTTGTAGACGTCTAGTGTCTAGATCAGGTTATTCACACCCAGGAGATGTGATGCCTTTTTCTGGCCTTCATGGGCCACTGTACACATGTGGTACACATATAAACCAGCAGGTCAGACACATCTGTATAAAATAGAATAAATCTGAATAAATCCAAAAACCAACTTTTCAATCTTAGACACCCCCCCCCCATTGCTTCCAAAGAAAACAAATCAGGTAAGAAGCAACCCCCTCCATCCCCACCCACCTTCACTGCCCCCCCACTACCTCCCCCACCCCATGCTGGAGCAGACCCAGACCTTTATTTCCTTGCTCTTAGCTCTCGTTTCCCAAGGGCATATTTTTGTTTTCTTCATAGGGACCAGCAAAAAAATCCCTTAGGACAGAGTGGGCAGATAGACCTGTTCCTCCAGTTTCCCTGAGTTAGAGTGGATTCTTTTTTTGCAGAAAGATGAAAGGGAGTTTGACGTTGGCCTAGTCTGGGTAGAGCAGTTTAGAAGTCATCACTCAAACTAACCAGGAACAGGTTCAGGTTCTGGGATCATGACCCTGCATGTGGAAATTTACTCACTTGTTCTGTATTTCTAAGACCCTTGGGTTGCAGTGTTAGAAAGTGAACTTGCATTTGATTCCCAAAATGGGAAAAATTAGTATATTTGGTTGTTTTCTAGAGCAAACACACAGAAGAGAGGCTGGGTTCCAGCGACATCAAGGAGTAACAGTTGGAAATCACTGGGGTCTTCTTCAACTCGCATCCGGCCTTTCTTTTTTTCTTTGCTTGGTTGAGGTCCTCAGCTACTGGGCCATTGGACTCTGCACGCACACTGGGTGGCTACTAGTGCGCTTCTTTCTTTAGCCATATACTCACAGAGCCAATCGGTCATTTGAAACCATTTCTGGTTTATGTTGAAAAGTCCCTGGCACATGGAAATACCCAGAGTTTACAGATGGAAACCAGAGTAAGAATCAGTACACCCACCCTTTGTGGTGGGTTTTCTATGCAGAAAAGAATATTCAAAACTTCCCTTTTTTCTTGAGACAGTGTTTCTTCATGTTACCCTGGCTGTCCTGGAACTCACTCTGTAGACCAGGCTGGCCTTCAACTTAGAGATTCACTTGCCTCTGCCTTCCGAGTGCTGGGATTAAAGGCGTGCGCCACCAGGTCTAGCTCAATACTTCACGTTTAGTTTAATATAATAGTAAATTTTGCAAAGGTCTAGCAATCACAGCCATAGCAAATTAGTCCTCTGCCCATTTGTGTGGAGCATGTAGCTTTTACCCTTACAAATGTTGAAAAAAATAAAAACCCGGGTCCTCTGTAAGAGCAGCAAGTGCTCTTAAACACTAATCTTTACCACTTGAATGTTGATCATGTAAACCAAAGGTCAGCGCACTTTTTCAGAAAAGGATCACACAGAAACATTGAAGACCAAGCAGGATTTCCAGTCTCTGTGGCAGCTACACTGGAAATTAATTTTGTACATTTTCAAATGTACTGGGCATTAGGGCACATGCCTTTAATCCCGACACTTGTGAAACAGAGACAGGTAGATCTCTATGAGTTTGAGGCCAGCCTGTTCTACACAGAGAGTTTCAGGACAACCTAGGCTACATAGAGAATCCCTGTTATTTCAACCTTTGTTAGGACGAAAGCTACACACTCCATACAAATGGCTGTGTCTGCTAGACCTTTGCAAAATTTACTATTATGTTAAACTAAAAGTCAAGTTTTGTTTTAGTTGACAGAAAGGCAAGAGGATGAAGAGTTTGAACCTGTACTACATAGTGAGATCTGTCTAAAAAACCAAAACCAAAACCAAAAGACAGGGCAGGTGAGATGTCTCAGTGGCCATCAGCTCCTGCCACAGAAGCCTAATCTCTCTCTCTCTCTCTCTCTCTCTCTCTCTCTCTCTCTCTCTCTCTCACACACACACACACACACACTTTTAATAAAGTAAAAATCCTCCTAGAAAACAAAACTTCAGAAATCTATATCAGTATCTTGATTACATATTAAGTCGTTCTTATGAAGAATGGCTTATGAAAAGTCTCTTACATGTTTGCAAATACACAAATACCCACTAAACAAGATTCCTTGTTATCAATACATTATCATGGCTTTCAAAAAATTTTTTTTGAAGCCTTCCACATTTAATTCTTATTTTTTCTGGAGTAGAAAGAGATAAAACATTGGGGAAAGACTGTAGCCATTTTAGTTACTTGAAGAGAAGGCAGATATCCCTTTTTTGTTTTTGTTTTGTTTTGAGACAGTGTTTCTCAGTGTAGCCCTGGCTGTCCTGAAACTTGTTTTGTTGATCAGACTGGTCTCAAACTTGTAGAGATCCACTGCCTCTGTCTCCAGAGTGCTGGGATTAAAGGTGTTCATCACCATGCCCTGATGCAGATATTGATTTAATCAATTGAGATAACATACTCTCAGGTTTGGCAGAATTTGAGATTTACAGTTGAAGACGTGGTGGATTCTACTGCCCTCCTTTTCCAAGTACTTTTAGGGACCTGAAAACTTGAAGGTCATTTATTTTGGACACACACAGTTTATATGTTATGCAAGCACTGCTTGGATAGGTTTCCATCCATTCCTTTGTTTAGATGATTAGATTTACATCTCTTGGTTTACATTTTTTTTTACTTTATTATTATTGTGGGGCATGTTTATTTATATAACCCTGTACACTTGGAGGTCAGAAGACAACTTTGTGGAGTCTGGATGGAACTCAGGTTGCTTGACAAGTGCCTTTATTATCTGAGCCATTTCATTGGCTCCCCCCCCCTTTTTTTTAAAACAGGAATCTCAAAAATACTTTACAGGCAAGTGCTTGTATTTACTGTCAAAGACCTTTATCTTACTGGGACCTTGAACTCTTCTGTATTCCTAGGGTATTTAAAACGGCAACTTATATTTGGATCACTCACATTTTGCCGTGGAACTTGTTACATCTCACATAAAAACTAATTTTTCTTTTCTTCAGGGTCCTCTATATAGTTTTCTCATTGAAATCACTATGTAGACCAGGCTGGCGTCTAACTCACAGAGATCCACTTGCCTCTACCACTGAGTGTTGGGACTTAAAGGGGTGAGCCCCCACATCCAGTTTAAAGCCAACTTTTAAGTGCTTTTGTATGGATGAAACAATTGCAATCTGTACATGTATATGTGTACGTGTGCACGCACTCAAATACACAATCTTGCAGAGGAGGAAAACGAAGCTTACAGAGTTTGATTACTTTGACCCAGTTTAATAGAAGCAGTATGCATGCGGTTTACGAGTTGAGCTGAATTCCAGTTTCCACGTCTTCCCCAATCCCAACTTCCTCTTCCGGTTCTTGCTTTTCCAGTTTTCACAGAAGCCGGAGGGCACTAACTGCAAGGAAACAGCCCCCCACCCCCACCCCCTGCTCTCACCCTTTCCCCTCCTCCCCTCTCTACCCTTCGGGTCTCCGCATCGCCTTGCCCAGGGGTTAAGCCTCAACGAGTGCAGGAAGAACTACATTTCCCACAGTGCCTCGCGAGTCAGCATCCTCCAACCAGAGCTCTCCCGACCGCGCCATTTCTGTGACTGGAGTCGTGGTGCGGCCTGTGATCATGGCGCTGTTCCCGGCCTTTGCCGGCGTAAGTGAAGCTTCCGGTGATGGGGCATCCAGAAAAGGTAAGCACCCCAAAAGAGTCTAAAAAGACACCGATGAAATTAATGGCAGATTTTCGGACTGGGTCATGGCCTTTTTGATTTGTTTATCCACTTGTATCCCAGAGTTCTCCGCGGCGATGCAAAGCCTTCTAGGTCTTGTCTGAAGTGTAGGGCCAAAGGCTCTTTCGGGCACTATGGTGGTTAAGTAAGGGAAGGGGAAAAAAGCCTAGGGTGATGTCTGGCGCTAACTTTACCGTATTTTTGGACTTCATTCTCCTAGAAGCTGCAGTGATACAACTCCATTGCAAAAGAAACCCTCTTAAAATACTTGTAATCGTGGTTAGCATAATTCTGATTTTTCTTTACTAAACTGTAACCCTCAACAAAGTCCGGGACTGTCTATTCATTGTAGCACACTTATTTGTCAGCACAGGCCCAAAATATAGACGTATTCAATAAATGTGTCAGGATTGATAATGCAACCTGTTGCATGAACCGTACTAAATAACAACAAACAAAAAAAATCAGTATAAGGTAGTATGCTACAAATGTCATAGGTGAGCCACAGTCAACAATTCCATAAAAGTGGAACGTTCGAAATTTTGGAATGGTCTTCAAGAGGATATGATTTGGATAGAGAAGAATTCAGGGACCTTCAAGGGGCTATGGAGGAGAAGCATGAGACTTAGAGAACTGTATGTGTATTTTAGATGTTAAGACAAGTATCACCTATAATGAAGTTTTTTTTTTTGTTTTGTTTTGTTTTTGTTTTTCGAGACAGGGTTTCTCTGTATAGCCCTGGCTGTCCTGGAACTCGCTCTGTAGACCAGGCTGGCCTCGAACTCAGAAATCTGCCTGCCTCTGCTTCCCAAGTGCTGGGATTAAAGGCGTGTGCCACCACCAACCTGCACCTATAATGAAGTTAACCATGGCAGATAAATGCATAAAATACATTTGATACTGAAAGTGTAAGATCAGTCTGAAGGGCTGGGAGTGATGGCATACACCATTAATTCCGGCACTTGGGAGGCAGAGGCAGTGGATCTCTGAATTCAAGGCCAGCTTGGTCTACGTAGAGAATTCTTGGACAGCCAGGGCTACAACACAGAGAGACCCTATCTCAAAAAACAAAAAAATATAGTTAAGAAAATTAACTATATTATTTAACTATGAGTTACTGTTTAGCTTTCTCAAAGTGTCTCAACCTTTTACTATTGTTTTGCTTATAGGAATCCAAAAGAAGTCAGAATTCTCCATTTTCTTTTCTTTTTTCCTTTTTTCTTTTTGAGAGAGGGCTGGCCAGAAATCCACAGAGATCTGCCTTCCTAGGGTTGGGATTAAAGGCAAGTGCTACCACGAACAAGGCACATTGCATTTTTTGCATGTACTTGTAGGTTTCCTTGAGTATGAAACAGTTTCTCCTCTCTTGTATTTTCTCAGGTGATTTATTTGTTGAGGAAACTGGTGATATATCCTAAAGATGTTTCCCACCAAATCTTCGTGTAGCATGCTCCTTTATTTTCTCCATCCCATTATTTCCTGTGAACTGATAATTAGATTTACAGAGCTGATAAGATGGACTGGAGAGATGGCTCAGTGGTTAAGAGCACTGACTGCTCTTTCAGAGGTCCTGAGTTCAATTCCCAGCAACCACATAATGGCTCACAACCATCTGTAATGGGGGATCCGATGCCTTCTTCTGGTGTGTCTGAAGACAGCGACAGTGTATTCACATACATGGAATAAAAAAGAAAGAAAGAAAGCTAGCAAGCGAGCCGATAAGATTTAGCTATACATTTTGTCATTGAATGTAGCTTGTTTGGAGTGCTGCACAAATGACATTAAGTCATGTCAGGAGGGTTTGATTTAGTGATATTAAGAGGGTCAGTGGTGGGCATCAGGTCCCTGGGATTAGAGTTAAGATGGTTGTGAGCCTCCATGAAGATGCTGGAACTCATACCTTGGTCCTTTGAAGAACAACCAATGTGCTTAATTACTAATGCATCTCTCCAACCATGCCATCACACCTTCATCTGATGACTTTGCAGTGATGTTTTTTATATTTTTGTGACAGGGTCTCCTCCCCAGGAGCCTCCAAGTGTGTAATCATCTTGAATGAGCAGAAGAGACTCAAAGAGCACAGGTTCTTCTGACTCCAGGACTTGCATTATAAACTTTTTATTACAGGGTTGGGGGTCTTGTGATTTAAACATCTTTGTAGTTCCTGGGCTCCTTCATGGGGTAGATCAACTCCCAGGAAAACATCACCACCTTGAATGTCATTCTTACCCTTGTACAAGTGAGTTCGAGCTTCCAGCAACCAGAAAATAGGGGTCCTAATCAAAATGAACGGCTTATTCTCAAAAGGACAAATATCTTCATTAATATGATTGCTAACTTATTTTTACCATCAGCCTTGGAAATGCTGTTTGAATGGTTACCCCTGGAGGAGTGGCCCCTCATCTCTGAGTTTGCTTAAACAGACTAGAAGCCAGTGCTACATTGTTAGGACAGGTTACAGAAATGGATATTGAACTTGGATGTGATACCCACTTATAAAGTTATCTAGTTTTTAAAGTTGAAGCTTATTCATGCTGGTTTGCTCCTCTGCCTTTTCAGTGGAGAAACTCACCACAGAGTTAGTAAAGTCACCTCAGAGGCACGGAAGTGGAGTCCTCCAAAATCGGCTGTTAGCTTATCTCTCTGTCAGATTTCTCTGAAGGTGTGTGTAGGTGCTGAGGGTCCCAGCAGTAGGTAGGCAGTGCATGAAGTGGCTTTTGTGGAGGATATTTCCCTCTCTTCCTTTGTGTGTGTGTGTGTGTGTGTGTGTGTGTGTGTGTGTGTGTGGTACAGTGCCAGGCTCTCAGCAGTTTCTAACCCAGGGAGCAGTTTTTCCAGTTTTCCCTCTTAAGCTCCAGATACTTGCTCTCCTGCTGCTCCTTTCTATAGTATATTTTACCTGCTTAGTGATGTAAGCACATATAGAATATATTACACCCTGCTTAGTGATGTAAGTACATATGTATTACACCGTTCCTAGTGATATAAGTACACACACACACACACACACACACACACACACACACACGCTGCTTAGTGATAATAAGTACATACTTGATTTCTGTCAGGCACTCTAAGTTATGAGATTGTAAGTAACCGCTGAAAGGGACTTAGTGGACTGGAGAGGGGGTTCATCAGTTGAAAGCACTGATTGCTCTTCCAGAGGACCCAGGTTCAATTCCCAGCACCCACATGGAAGCTCACAAGCATTTGCAACTTCAAATTAAAATAAAAACCCCCCAAAAAAAGAAAAGAAAAAGAAAAGAAAAGAACTTTAGCAATCTGATTAATAAAATGTCTTTTAATATTAGATATCTCTGTCCAGGATTCTGTGTCACTAAAAATTGAATCTCACAACTCAGGTGTGTCATCTAGCAGGTATCTAATCAAGTATAAGCATCATATGAGCGGATGCTGTCTTGTCCATCACTGCCTCCCAATACCTGGAATTGTGCTAGAGTATGTAGTAGGTAATCTAATGACTAACTACACAGTTGCTGTAAAGGACAGGAGAATCATATGGTGGCTGCACTTCCTACCTTGACTGGATTTGTGGAGGAGGTTGGAGCCTTTGGATGTGAGGGTGAAGATAGACTTCACATCCTCAATGCATTTCAATAGATATTTATTGAGTCAATATTTTATGCTATTGCTCTGTAATAGGAGCATAGGAGTGAGTAGTCACGGCTCCCACCCTCAAGTTGCTTATGGTTTGTAAGAGATGAGCAGGAGGAGGAGCTGGAAACTAGGCTGAAAGACTCAAACCGGTTGTTGTGTTTGACTTGAAGAGCATGTCTGTCTGTCTGTCTGTCTGTCTGTCTGTGTATGTATGTATGTATGTATGTATATATGTATGTGTATGTGGGTGTTTGTCTGCATGTATGTCTGTGCCACTTGTATGCCTGCTGTTCTCAGAGGCTAGAAGAGGCTCTGTCAGATCCTTGGAACTGAGTTACAGGTGATTGTGAGCTGCTGTGTGGGTTCTGGAAGTCAAACTGGGATCCTCTGGAAGAGCAGCTGGTGCTCTCCACCATACACAGGGCCATTCCCCAGCCCTGGGGGTTTTGTTTGTTTGTTTGTTCATTTTTGTTGTTGTTGTTGTTCGTTAATTGCCAGTTTTTGTTTTGTTTTTAAATGGGCCTCGAAATCATAGAGATCTGCCTTTGTCTCCAGAGCTGTAATTGAAGCCACATGCCCTTGCCACACTAATAATGACTAACCTGTCTTTAACAGGATTTGGGTTGGCTAAGAACATTGTAGGAAGATGGACAAGCAGATAATGAAGTCACAATTTGTGAATTGCCCTGACAGCCTTATTTATGGACCTGTCAGGAGACTTTAGTTGAAGTGCGGAGTAGTCCCATGGTATGGTGCAGAGCCCTAGAGGAAGAAAGGTACATCCAGGCTTAAATGTGTGCCCTTGGCCATGTGACCCAGCTGCTGTAGGCGGCAAGCGACAGCCAGGGCATCCCTGCTGTTACTGTTCTCTGTGTTGAACTCAGAGATTTTGTTTCACAGTTCCTTGGTTAAAAAAGTTTAAAATCTGTGGATGAGATATGGAAACATCTCTCAAATGCTTCCAGGACTGGAACTTCTAATATGTGTGTCCAGTTAATGTGCTACCACAAAACTGGCCTATCAGGTGACTGTGTCTGGTGATCTGAGTTTATAACCCAAGAGTTTCAGGTTTGTTTCTTTTTTAATTAATTAACTTACTTTATGTAGATGAGTGCTGTCTCTGCATGTTTGCCTGCACACCAGAAGAGGGCATCAGACCTCATTGTAGATGGTTATGAGCCACCATGTGGAGGCTGGAGATTGAACTCAGGCTTCAGTTCTTTAGAAGGGTCTTCCTCAGTGGTCGCATGTGGCAAACCCTTAGCTGTTTTCAGAGGAAGCCTGACAGGCCCTCTTGGAAGGCTGCTGGTGAGTCCCACCATCCCTCTCTCTGCCTGGAAGATCTGCCCTCTACTTCCTGCCGAGCTGTCAGTCATCAGCTCCTTTTTACAGCTAGTCAGATAAATTCTAGATTGCCTGAGGCAGGTGAGAAAAATGGAATATGTACACAATAGAAAACCCAGTAAAGGGCCACAGAAATGGCAACACCAGAGTCCTGCCATTCTGGAGCTCTCTGTTGCATACTGCTGTAAGAATTAGCAATTAAATAACAGATCGAATTCAAATAAGTGTTGAAGACACACCTTCACACCCTGTACCCTAGCAGCTTTGTGTAGAGGCTTGTGTTTCTTCACACTCCTTCACCTGCCGTCCCTGTTGAGTGTTGGTGGTGTGACGAGCCACTGGGATGCTGGGAGAGCATCTCTCCCTGGACACTGTTCCGTTCCTCCCCACTTTCCCTTGTTTATGATAGAATTTGCTATGGAAATAGATCTCAGTGAGCAACAAGGACTATTTGCACTTAGCTCTTGCCAGGAATTAGGCCCAAGGGAAAGGAACCAATGTGAGAAAGAACATGGAAACAGGAGGAGAAAGATTGTATGAGCAGTTGTTTAGCATTTATTAGATAGGACCCTATAAATTACTTACTCCCTTCGAGCCCCATTTCCATGTCTGTAAAGGAGAGCACAGAACTCTCTAGAACTAGCTTATTAGGATTGAAAGGTGTGTACGCCGTATCCTGGTGTTGGCCTTCCGTGGGCACTTACATTAACTTTTTTCTCCTTCCTTTTCCCTGTGCTTTTCAATATTTACTTTCTCCTTTGGGATCTTCCCATCCTCATTCCTCTCTTTCCTGTAAATATTTGTTGACCACCTACTGTATCCCAAGCTTTGCCTTAGCTCCTGGGAAGATGGCAGCGAGTTAGGCTAAGTCTTCAGGGAGCGCGCTTGCTGTCTGACTCTCTTTATTAGCATGTAGTTACCATGGGGGGGCTAGATTCCAGAATACAAAAAACCAACCAAACAAAAAACTTGTGAAACTCAATAATAAGATGACCATATTTAGAAATGGGTACATGATTTGAATAGCTGTTTCTCTGGAAATCATTCATGAATGGTCAATGTCTAAGTAAAAAGATGTTGACATTATTATCATAAGGGAAATGGAAACAAAGCCATAATGAAATAACATCTCACCTGCTAGGATGATGATAATTGGAAAAACAACCAGATAGTGTTAGATACATAAAAATGGAATCCTCATGTACTGCTAATGAGAGTCAGATGATGCAACTATTTGGTAAAATACATAGTCTTGTCAGTTCCTTGGAATGTTAACGTGGATTACGATATCACCTAGCAATTGTCTAAATATCCACCCTGGAGAACTTGAATAAGAATGCTCTTAGAAGCACTGTCATAATAGCCACAGAAAAGAAATAACCCAAGTGACTGCCAGCATGTTATGTCCATCAAATGCTGTATCATTTAGCAGTGAAGAAGAATGGTACAATGATGTATGGATGTAGCTTGAATGAACCTTGTAAACCAGAAAGTGAAAAAAGCCAGTTTACAAAACACTACATAGCGTGTGAGCTTGTTTATATGAAATGTACCAAGCAGGCAAATCCATCGAGACAGGAAGTAGATGAATGATTATATAAGGCTGAGGTGGGAGGCGGGAGGCGGGAGGCGAGCGACAGAGCATGGGTGAGGAACAAGTCAGGGCTATTCTTCACAGGAAGATGAAAATGTACAGTTACGGAGGTGGCTCTACACTCCTAAATATACTCAAAGCTGTTGCTGTTGCTGCAGGGGTGAATTTTATGATACATCAGTTTGATTTCAGTAACATGTGGTGTCTCAGCTGCCCTTCCTCTTGTATGTCCCCAGCCTTTGCCTTCTCAGCATGTGAAGGAAGGAGCAGGGACTTTCTGTGGCCCCTCCGTAATGCCTTCCCTTGCTCTTTTCTTTCCTTCCACAGGTAAGGCTTAGGAACTTGGGGAGGACTCCATAGAGTTGTAAAATTAGAAATGTAGATATAATTATTTGTTAGAAGTTAGAGGGGCAGAGAGATGGCTAGACTGGTGAAAGCGCTTGTCACTATGTGTGATGGATGACCCGAGTTCAATCTCCGGGCCCTCTGTGCTGAAAGGAACTCACACTTAAAAGGTAGTCTCTGATCTCCTTCCAACTAAATAAATAATGCAATAAAATTATTTAAAAGGTCGAGGGAGCTAGAGAGATGGATCAGCAGTTAAAAGCACTAGTTGCTCTTCCAGAGGACTGGGGATCAATTCCTAGCACCCACATGGCAACTTATAGCTGTCTGTAACTCCAGCTCCAGAGGACAGACACCACCAATGTTTTGCTCCAGAGGCAAAACACCTATGCACATAAAATAAAGTAAATAAATCATTAAAAAAAGAAGTTAGACATTATAGATAAGCTAAAGATTTTAAACATTTAATGGCACTATCCAGAAGTAATCAGTAATGTTAATACATTTTAGTATTAAAGTTCAACATTTGCATTTCCAGAGGATATTGTTATAAGAAAAAATCTGCTGTTGACTGCACTAGTGTAGAGCATGGGGTGTTTCTTGAGTGGTCCACGTCCCTCCAGATGGTAAGCATGTGGACACAGGATCCTGTCAGGTTGTGAAGCTGGACTAGAACTCTCTTTGAGTGGCTCAAGGTGGACTCGATCTCAAGGTCCTGTGTCTCTGTCTCCCGTGTGCTGGGGTTGCAGGCTTATGCAGCTGTGTATGGCTGGCTTTAACTTTAGGAGTTTCTAAATGGCATTGAGGGCTGGTGCGATGGTGCAGCAGGTGAAGGCACTTGCTGCCAAGCTTGACAACCTGAGCTTGACTCCTCAGACCCACGTGGTGGGAAGAGAACTGATTTTCTGAGACCAGATGCATTGAGATGTTCGGGCACGCCTGAAATCTTGTCTTTTAGATCACTTTCATTATGTGGCAGAAGCCACAGCCTGATGTTGCAAGACGGTTTCAGTCTTAAATATTTTAGAATGTGCTAAAGCACCATGCCCTGTGAAATAAAAATGTCATGGATTCCACTGGGTTTCTGCGGACTGCACGAGATACTGGCTGATGATGGCTGTGAGTGCAGACGCCAGCTGTTAGCACACATGGGTTCCTGGTCTAGAAGGCCTGTGCTAGTAATGTCATCTTTTGATTTTCTCTCTCTTGCTTATGCAGAGTTAGACTGGCTGAGCAACCCAAGCTTTCGTGTTGGAAATCTAACTTCTCTGAGCCGGCAAACGGAAGAGGTCACAGCCCTTGCTTCTGAAGGGTCACCACTGACAAGGTACTTGCTTAACAGGTGGATTTAGTCTTGTGTTCTGCTCATAGCTTAGCCTTCGGGATGCTCCGTAAAAACCCTGAGATGGAAGAGCTGCATAGAGATTGTCCTTTTGCTCACAGTGACCAGGCAGTCTGTGACCATCTTCCTTCAGTTAACTGCTGTGGGTTCTGCCTTTCCCCCTTTGTATAGCAGTGGCAGAAGTACATGACACAGTTAATGCTTATAATTAGGCCACGAGGGAGACTGCATCATTGTGACTCTCCGGTAACTTCGGTGACCTCATTAGTGACCTTTAGAATATTGTTAATTTGGGTATTTCTTTAGTTTCATCTTTAACAAGGATAAAAATAGCTGATATAAGATACCAGAGGCTGAAATCTCCTAAGCTCATTGGGGAGCCGGATGACACACATCTTCTGTGGCTGTGAAAGAAGTTTTGTAGACCATTGAACTGAGAAATGTACGTTCATAAATATAGACTAGCTGGCCTCATTAACATGGTGAAAGCCTCTTTCTTATTCCACATACACGGGAAGGCTCTGGAAACGATAGCTGACGATCAGGAGGGAGTTCATAATTGGTTCCTCTTCTCTGAGGAAGAAGAGTTATACTAGATATTTTTGTTTCACTTAATTTTTTGTTTTGTTGATTTGTTTACTTGTTTATTTGTTTGTTTTTTCAAGACAGGGTTTCTCTGTGTAGCCTTGGCTGTCCTGGAACTCACGCCGTAGACCAGGCTGGCCTCGAACTCAGAAATCCTCCTGCCTCTGCCTCCCAAGTGCTGGGATTAAAGGCGTGCGCCAGCACCGCCCGGCTGAGGAAGAAGAGTTACTGTCACCTTTACAAAGAAGGATCATGACCACAGTGAAGTCTTTCTTCCCTTAGGATGTTTACTAGGGGGCTGGAGAGATGGCTCAGTGGTTAAGAGCACCGACTGCTCTTCCGAAGGTCCTGAGTTCAAATCCCAGCAACCACATGGTGGCTCACAAACATCTATAACGAGATCTGATGCCCTGGTGTCTTCTTCTTCTGGTGTGTCCTAAGACAGCTACAGTGTACTTACATATAATATAAATAAATCTTTTTTTAAAAAAAAGAATGTTCACTGGGTTAATAACAATCCTCTAGTAATGTTGCCACACAGTTTGATAGAGTGACTGGTAAGTTGCTTCCATTACGGCTGTGTACATAGGGAAGAAAAGATTTAGAGCAGCAGTTCTCAACCTGTGGGTTGCAACCCCCTTGGGGACCAAATGGCCCTTTCACAGCGATGTTACCTAAGAACATCAGAAAACACAGATATGGATGCTATGATTTATAACAATAGGAAAAATTACAGTCATGAAATAGCAACAAAAATAATGTTATGTGTGGGGGTTTCCACAACATGTTGAACTGCACTAAAGGGTCACAGCTTTGGGAAGATTGAGAAGCACTGGCTTAGAGAGTGTTAGGATAGTTTCCTCACCTGTTTTGACTTTGGTTCAATCCTGAGGTCTCTAAGGTGAATTTAAACCAGGAAGGCACCGTGTAGCGTACCGGCTAGGAGTGAGCAGGTGCCGCTATTCATGCTCCTTGCTCATTAATTGTCAGTGTGATTTTTTTTCCCTGTTTCTCTTTTAAAAATAGTGTTGGTTTTTCCAACAGGAGTCCTCTGAAGTCAGAGCTCTCAGATGAGAGCGACACCAGCGAGAAGCTCACACAGAGAAGCAGAAAAAAGAAGAAGGAGAAAAAGAAGAAAAGGAGACATCAGCACCACAAGAAAGCCAAGAGGAGACAGGAGCAGTCGAGCAGCAGTGGGTCTGAGTCCGACGCAGAGGCTGGGAAGGACAGGGCTTCCCGAAGCAGCAAGGATGGCCAGAAGGAGTCCGAGAAACCCCGGTGCGTCGGTGCGCTCAGATACAGTGGTGGTTTAAACGCGATGCTTCTTTCTTGAGTGTTCTAACAATCCGTTAGACATCTGGATGTTCGTTTAGCCAGTTGATCTCTGAAGAGAGGCCTGCTGTGTAGCAGAGAGCAACCTTGAACTCCTGATCTGTCTCCATCCCTCATGTGGTAGGATTGTTGGTGTGCGCCACCACACCTGGCCTGATTGTGGCCGTGTGGTATGTGTGTCCGTGCACTGTGGAGCAGCAGGCTCCACACTTAGAGAGGAGCAGAAGATCGCTCTCCCTCGCCTCGCTGTGTCCAGTCGCTCCTGTGGACACACGTATCCTACTTGCCTTTTGGTTACAGTTAATACAGCTTTTAAATAATGGGTTTGTCCTTTCCCTTTCTTACTTCACATTTCTTTGGAAGCACTGTGTTGATGACCATGGTACTCCCTTCCGTGGGGCTTTAGTTATCCTTACGCCCCACTCTGCTGTCTACCCTGAGCAAAGAGCTCAGGTCTAACCTGGAACAGTGTGGCTGTTCAACATGGCTTTCCCTCTGCCTAGGTAAACGTCCTGCTCCATTGAAGTGGACGTTAGCAGGTGCCGGTGGATGCGGTGAAGCTACTGCATCAGGCACTTGCCTGTCGCTCTGATAAAATACCCTGACTGAAGCAACTTAAGGGGGAGGAGCAGTTTTTTTCCCTGCTCAGAGTTTTACCATATCGCCTATGGTAGCAGGGAGGTCCTAGCAGCAGGAGTAAGGCAGTGGGTCCCCTTGCATCAGAACCAGGGGAATGCCTGTTGCTGCTGCTGCTGCTACTGCAGCAGATCCTTTGCTCCCCTTTCTCAGACCAGGGCTCAGCCCATGAAATAGCATAGTTCAGTTTTCGGGCGACTCTTCTCACCTCAGTTGACCTGGTCAAGAAAAGGCCCCACAGGTGAGCCTCGAGCAGCTGCTCTGGAGCTTCCTGACGCTGCCACCCTTTAATCCAGCTCCTCATGTTTTGGTGACCCCCAACTACAAAGCTATTTTGTTGCTGCTGCATAACTGTAAGTGTCTGCTATGTAGGATATCTGATGTGTGACCCCCCGAAGGAGTCTTGCTCTACAGGTGGAGAACTGCTGGCCCAGAGGCTGTTGTGTCAGGAGGCTGCGTTGTCTCCTAGGCGACTCTAGATCTTGTTGATTTTATAGTCAGTATTAGCCATTATACTACCTCAATTATTATTCATTTAGCCTTTTCTCTTTTTTTGCTTTGCTTGTGTGTTTTACAAGAGAGAAGATATATGTTTTTCTTAATGGCACACAAAGAACGATGCTCCATTGAGATTTTTGTATCTCCTTGAGGATTGTGTACTTTTATTGTGTGCTTGGGAGCCCTGCTGATGTCAGAGAGCACTCTAGTTGAGGACCTGGAACCTGGCCCTGTTTCCATCAGAGGCCAATACTGCAGTCTTCTGGGATCCCAGGTAGTGTCAGCAACCAAGGGCTTAGGAGAGCTGATCTGTTCAACAGTATGTAGAGAAGAGGGTATTGCTGCCACCCTTGCTGTTACTGTTGGAGGGGAAATGAAAGCATCTAGTGAAAATGTTCAGAACGGACTGAGTTTAGGAGGGCAGGAATCTTGGCTGCCTTGCTGACTGACTATTGTATTCCTGGCCCATATCCCTTGATGTAGGACCTGGTACCGGGCATTTTCAGTGCATTAGTGGTTGAATTTAGTATCTTTTACTCTTTTATGTATGCCTGTATGAGCATGTGCGTGTGCGTGCACGTGGTGTGTGTGTGTGTGTATCAGTGTATGTGTGAGTGTGTGTGTGTGTCTGGGTGGGTGTGACTGTGTGTGAATATATGTACGTGTAAGTGTGTGTGAGTGTGTATGTGTGTGTGAGTTTATGTATGTGTGAGTGTGAGTGTGTGTGAGTGTGTGTGTGTGTGAGTGTGAGTGTGTGTGTGAGTGTGTGTGTGTGTGAGTTTATGTATGTGTGAGTGTGAGTGTGTGTGTGAGTGTGTATGTGTGTGTGAGTGTGAGTGTGTGTGTGAGTGTGTGTGTGTGAGTTTATGTGTGTGTGAGTGTGAGTGTGTGTGTGAGTGTGTGTGTGAGTGTGTGTGTGTGTGAGTTTATGTGAGTGTGAGTGTGTGTGTGAGTGTGTGTGAGTGTGTGTGTGTGTGTGAGTTTATGTATGTGTGAGTGTGAGAGTGTGTGTGAGTGTGTGTGTGTGTGTGAGTTTATGTGTGTGTGAGTGTGAGAGTGAGTGTGTGTGTGTGTGAGTGTGTATGTGTGAGTGTGAGTGTGTATGTGTGTGTGAGTGTGTGTGTGTGTGAGTGTGAGTGTGAGTGTGTGTGTGAGTGTGTGTGTGTGAGTGTGTGTGTGAGTGTGTGTGAGTGTGAGTGTGTGTGAGTGTGAGTGTGAGTGTGTGTGTGTGAGTGTGAGTGTGTGTGAGTGTGAGTGTGTGTGAGTGTGAGTGAGTGTGTGTGTGAGTGTGAGTGTGTGTATGTAGGACAGAGGTCTGTATTAGGTGTGTTCTTCAGGCACCATCCATCTTTTTGTTGGCTGATTTGTTTTAATATTACTTCTTGTATTTGCTTTTAAAGATTTATTTATTTTACCTTTATGTGTATAATTATTTTGCCTGCATTTGTGTATGTGCATTCATGCATGCCTGGTGATTGTGGAGGCCAGAAGAGGTCATCGGATCCCCTGGAACTAGAGTTATAGACATTTGTGATGCTGGGAACCAAACCCAGGTCCTCTGCAAGAATAGTCAGTGCTCTTAACCCCTGAGCCATCTCTCCAGCCCCCATTGCTTTTAAACTTTAATGCCTTTAAAACAAGCTACTGTGTTGTAGCTTTGGGAGCTTTTATTTCTCTCTCCTTTCCTAGAGCTTGTAAAAAATGAGTTAAGGAGTTTCCCAAAACCACACAACTACCAAGAGCACTTGCTTGAGAGGCTGTTGATTTAACCTTACAGCACTCTTGTCATCGTGTCTTTTTAGACTTGGTCTCGTGTAGCCCAGGCTTGCTTGAACTCTATAGCCTCTGTCTTCAGCATTGTTACTGTTTGTGAAGGCCAGAGGTCAGTGCTGGGTGTCTTCCTCTGTCGTTGTCCACCTTGTCCCTAAAGACCAGTCTCTTGCAGGACCTGGAGCTCACTGATCAGGTAGACTCTTTGGCCAGTAAGTCCCAGGGCTTCCTCTGTTTGTGCCTCGGAGCAGTGAGTTAGAGGAGTGTGAAGCTGCCCTATCTTTTTCTGTGGGATCTGGGGCTGGGCCTCATGCCTGCCAAGCAAGCCTTTCACTCACTGTGAGGTATCTGCCTATTTCCCAGATAGCTTTTATAGGTCATTTTATTGGATAATTTTTTTTTTAAGGACAAAGTCGATTGGCCTAATGTCTCTTTTTCTTGATAACTTCTTTCGTCTGATTTTGGAAAAGCTGAGCTGGAAGAAGCGTTTGTTTCCGCACAGTAAGGACTAAGGTATCAGTGAGTTGTGAAAGTCTGTCAGTGATGTCAGGAAAGTGGTTTCACTGTGTAGCATACCAGGTGGGACTCCACTTCAGGGCACTGAGGGACAAATCCCTAGAGGTGATAGCCACTTACTGACCTTTGTTTCCTGGGGCGCACTCCTCAGCTGCACACTGAGAGCACATCCCCTTTCTGGTTCAGTCCTCAGCAGGAGAGGTGAGTGCCTCTGTCCTCCCCGGAGGAGCTGTGGCTGCTGGCTGCCGGAGGCTGCTCCTGGGGTTGAGGCTCTTTCCTTTGCGGATGCTTTTGCTCATTTCCAGCAGGCTTGCCCCCCTTTCGTTGCTCTGTAGGGGTCGGCAGAGAATCCTACAGGCACTTGTAATTTCCTTCATTATGTTTCACCCCAAGGCTTGCCATTCAACAATTATTTAGTGAGTAGCTATTTTGTGTCCCTGAGAAACCATTCTCTTATGTTCCCTGCCAAGAGGGATCTAGAAGTCTCCAGACTGTGTCTGGGCAGAGCTACAGAACAAAGTCTGTAGCTTTGTGAACTCATTTCTTCAGAGGGGGAAAAAGATGTTAGAGGCAGGAAACCTCCCTTTCCTCTCTTCGCTCCAGGGAGGTAGTTCCATCCATTTGTGTCTGGGCTGAACCTCTGCCAGTCCATAGATGGGTTCCGAGAGACAAGTCGGGGTCTTACTGGGAGCTCTCACCCTTCTGCCCTTTCTGTAGGAGTTTGTAGCCCATGCGAAGACTCTGAGACTATGCCAGAGTGACATTGGATGCAGCAAGTCAGCGTTACGGCTTTTCTTAAGTACTCACTGTAATAAAACCTTGGAGAGTTTACAATAAGTGATGTGAGGTAAGGGCAGTGCACTTTAATGTAAAGGCTTTGTCACCTTTGGCCGTGTGGCCGTGTCCCTAGAGTGTCTTAGAGCAGGAATGGTTTTCTAAACAATGTTGTTTTAGAAATTCGATTGCAGTTGTGGTTTCGGTCTTTGATAGAAAATGGCCTCCATAAGCTCATATTTGACTACTTGGTCCCCAGATGGTGAAACTGTTTGGGAAGGATTAGAAGGTGTGGCTGTGTGGGAAGAGGGTGCCACGGGTGTGCTTTGAGTTTCAGAAGCCCATGCCAAGCCCAGATAGCTCTTTTTCTGCCTCATGGTAGTTGTCTCAAGCTGTGATGTCCCAGCCCTGCCCCAGTGCCATGCTCCCTGCTGTGATGGTGATGGGCTCTAACTCTGGAACTGGAAGCCAGCCCCAGTGAACTCTTCCTTCTATAAGTTGCCTTGGTCATGGTGTCTCTTTACAATAATAAAGAAACTAAGACATTAGTTATAAGGCATTTAAATATTTTTATATGCTTGCTTGTTTATTTCTCAGGTTTATTTCATAGGACCACTAAGCTGGATCTCCTTCTCTTTTTGTATTTTTTGGTTTAAAATAGCATTTTCCTAAGTTGCCCTGAGATTTTGCTCTTCCTGCCTTAGCTTCCTGAGTAGCCAGGACTGTGTAGGCTGTCCTGGCTGAAATGAAATATTTAAAAGGAATGACTGTATCCTTCAGGGCACTTACTAGGATGGGTTTTTCCCCTTGGTAAAGTGTTATTTTGTGGTTGCAGGTTTTGCTTCCTTTTCAAACCCTTCCCATAGTGAAAGCCCTCTTCCTTTCATTGCTTGTGTTCTGTGTACCCAGGTATGTTTGATGCCATGGGGGGTGTTGATAGATACGGCTTACGTACTTCTGAGGGTGCCGAACGTTTCCGAAGAAGTTTTAAAGTTCCTCTCCCTGTTTCTTTGTCTGATAGTCAGGGAAGTAATGCTGCTGCCACTACCGCCTCTGCTGCTGCTGCACAGTCCTCCATTTGGCTGGAAGATATTCCCACCCTGACAGACGTCTTCAGGACAGATAAGAGACCAGACCCTGCCAACTGGGAGTATAAATCTCTGTATCGTGGGGATATAGCAAGGTAGCCATTGGAGTCCCAGGTTGGATCTTTCTCTCTTCCTTCCTTCCCTACCCTCCCCCTCTTCCTCCTCTTGTTTTCTATTAGAAGTAACATCTCCTTTGAGCTCTCTCAGCACTGTCTGTCTGTCTGTCTTCATGGATTCTGTTGGATTTTGCCCATTGTTGAGTTTTAAAGGCACATGGCTCTTCTATATTCTAAAATGAACGCTTTAGCTGGAAGGTCAGTTAGGGTTCATTTTATCACCGGCGCACAGCATAGTGCCTGACAGAGTGGGTGTTCAATAAATGTTTGTTCGGGAATGAATCTAAAAATACCATATAGTAATTAGCTGCCGCAGGGTATCCAGGAACTGTGTGGTCTGATGTACATGCCATTTGAAAAGCGGCAAGAGCATTTTTATTTATTCAGCCCCACACATATGCCACTTAACAAATGACATTTGGTGCTAATGCCTTTGTCACATTATTTCTAGCAGGCACCAACAGAGAGTCATAAAAGTAGGGGGTGACATTTGCCTCAGTAATGAATTAGAACTCTTCTCTGTAATCTATCAAAAATATTTGAAAAAAGTGTGCAGGGTGGTGCATTCCTTTAATTCCTGCTCCTTGTGAGGCAGAGGCATGATTGTCAGCCTGAGGGGAGCCTAGGCAACTTGGGGAGTCACCTATCTCAAAGGAACAACAGCAGCGAAACAAAATTTGAGTGTTTACGGACTCCCTGTAGATAGTCAGGACTTTGTAGGGAACTTGGGACACAAAGGACAAAGGTATGACCCCTGCTCTCACTTCCCAGGGCTTGAAGATCAAAGGTATTAACCATGCAGTTTAGCTCTGAGACCTTGGAAGTCAGTTCCTTTTACGTTTGTTTGGTGTCTGTTTTGAGCTCCCTCTATACTGCAGGCTGGCTTCACGCTCACTGCATAGCCATGAGCTGATAGCGCTTCTAAAACAGTTGCCCTCCGTGGAGAGGGATCCTTACCGTCATGGAATCCTTCCTCCAGCATTTTACCACTGACACCCTTCATGCTGAGTCCTTCCCCATCTGTCTGTCAGCCCACCAGAGGTTTTGATACCCTGCAAAATGAGCCACAGATAACACATTGCCTCCTGAATATGTATACCAGTAACTAGACCTCATTAGTTTCTTAGAGTTTTTCCTTTGGTTTAAAATTTACATGCAATTAATCTTGCCCATTGACGAATACCTGCATCTGTGTAACCGTGACTCCTGTGACACCCATACGTTTCTCCCTGGTCCCCCGGGTCCCAGTGGCATTTGTCCCTCTCATGATCCATATCTATTAGTCTTGTCTGCCCTGAATATTGTGAGTGGGTTACAGCATGCCTGACTTCTTCCCTTAGCATGGTGTTTGTGACAGTCAGCGTGCGCCATTTGTCAGAAATGTTGTCTCCTGTATTACAGTTCATTTTATGGCTTTTCCGCTGTTGTTATGCATTTTCCTGTTGATGGCCACCTAGGTTCTCCCCAGTTTTTGGATGCTGAGAATGTTTGAGCACAAGGCTCTGTGTAGACATGTGCTTTATTTTCTCTTGGGTAAATCCCTTGGAATGGAGGGTTTGTCTATACGTGTTTAGATGTTTGCATATGAGGTGAATGTGGAAGAAGAGTCAGGTCTCAGGATGGTCACTTGTACACAGGGAACAAATGTCTTGTCTCAATTTCTTTTTCTAACTAGGTACAAGAGGAAGGGAGACTCCTGCCTGGGTCTTAATCCTAAGAAACAGTGCATATCTTGGGAAGGGGCTTCTGCAGCAAAGAGGCCCTCACACAGGCCCCTGGAGCGCTATTTTACCAAGAAGAATGTGGGGTTAATGCGAACTGAGGGGATTGCTGTGTGCAGTAACCCTGAGCCTCCCTCCTCCGAGCCAGTCGCATTCATCCCAGTGAAGGACTCTGCTGATGCGGTGACTCCTGTCACAACGTGGCTGAATCCTCTGGGGATTTATGATCAGTCTACCACACAGTGGTTACAAGGACAGGGTCCAGCAGAGCAAGAATCAAAGCAGCCAGACTCACAACAGGACAGGGAGAGTGCTGCTCTTAAGGCCAGAGTGGAAGAGTTTAACAGAAGGGTTCGGGAGAATCCTCGGAACACACAGCTATGGATGGCGTTCGTGGCTTTCCAGGTGAGGGTCACTGTCCTGGTCCTCTTACTTTGAAATGACATTTCTGATTTGGAGCTGACCCATTTGTTCTATAGCATTTTTCTATCTGTCCGTCCACCCATCCATTCAACCATGCATCTGTGCATTCATCCATTTGTTGGTACTGGGAATTGGACCCAGGATCTTGCATATACAAGCGTCTGCTACACACACACACACACATACATATACACGAGCTCTTTTTTTGCTTTATTTTGAGCTAAGATCTTAGATTCCCAGACTGGCCTTGAGCTTGCCATCCTCCTGCTTCCACCTCCGGTGTACTTGGGATCGTAGGTGTGCACCACTGTACTTGGTCCTGTCCTGTAGCATGTTTTGAACTGCTCTGGATAAGCCTGGGCCTAGCTTCTTGTTCATCCTCCTTAGCCTTTGACCTGAGCTTGCAAAGTCCAGTGAGGAAACCCAGCCATCCATCCAAGGAAACAATGCAGCACAGGGTAGAAATACTGTGTGTTATCTGGGAATGGAGGGAAACTTGAATAGAATGTTTCTTTTTTAATAGGGGTTGGGTGTGGGGATGTGGTTGGAGGGGCGGGTGATGAGGGGTAGGGGTGGTGCCGAGATGGAACTCAGGGCCTCACAGATTAGACAAACAGCTATCGCTGATTGGGATCTCAGCCCAGGAATGCTGTGACAGTGAAGACAAGGCCGTCCTGAAGTGCAGCGCTCAGGGCACACAGGCCGAGGTCACAGAGCTGTGAAAGGGCAGGGCTGCCCAGGGGAGTGTGTTCCAGCCTCAGCGCACAGCTTGGCAGGTTCTTTCACCGCCGTCTCAGGCAGTACTGGTTATGGTTGTTTTATTGGTCGCATTGTGGCTCCACCCTGTTTAACACTCTATGTACTAGTTACTGATGTATAAATCCGCGTTGAATGGCACCGAGGCCAAAGAGATTGCTCAGTGGGTAAGAGCACTTGCTGCATAGTCAGAATTCCAGTGTCTATATACCTGTGACTCTTATCTCTAAGGTGGGTGTGGGTGTCTGCAGACAAAAGAGGATTGCTGGAGAGATCTGCCTCAGGAATAAGGCAGAAGCCTGATAGAGGGACACCTGATGCCCTCTTCTGGTCAGGATATATATAGGCACATGTACCTAGACACAGCATAGGAACACGCATAACCACACAACCAAATAACCAAATAGTAATAAGAAAGTCTTAAAAAACCCAGAATGACAAGGACAGACAGTTCTGACTGGAGAAATAAAGACAGACTACACCAAGTGTTGCAAGCACCAAAGAAACTGGGTTGTGTGTTTATTAAATGGAATTGTCGTCAGTAAGTGGTTTATCAACAAAGTCTTACTAGTAGCTTATTTTGAAAGCGGGAAACCCACTGAAAGTCATGCAGGGGAAGGACTGTATAACTGAGGAGCACATGTGTGTAGTTTGCGTTAGTAAACTGCTGTTCTTGTTGTTGAGGACGAGGTCATGAAGAGTCCTGGTATCTATGCCCTTGGGGAAGGAGAGCAGGAGAAGCACAGGAAGTCCCTGAAGCTCCTCTTGGAGAAGAAGCTGGCTGTGCTGGAGCGGGCCATCGAGAGCAACCCGAGCAGCGTGGACCTGAAGCTCGCCAAGCTGCAGCTGTGCTCCGAGTTCTGGGAGCCCAGCGCGCTGGCCAAGGAGTGGCAGAAGCTCCTCTTCCTGCACCCCAACAACACAGGCCTGTGGCAGCGCTACCTCTCCTTTTGCCAGAGTCAGTTTGGTACCTTTTCGGTGTCCAAACTCCACAGTCTCTATGGCAAGTGCCTGAGTACCTTGTCTGCTGTTAAAGACGGCAGCATGTTATCCCACCCTGTGCTGCCGGGCACCGAGGAGGCCATGTTTGGTAAGGAGATAAACAGAAGTGACTGTGTGGGAGGACTTTGTTTTTGTTTGGCTTTATGCTTATTTTAGAAAGGTCTAAATTGTCAGAGTGGGACTTTTTATTTCGAGTGTTACCACTCTGTCTATTTTAACAGATTCCCATCCAGTTTGCAAGGGTGGGTGGGTAGCTTGTTAGAACTAGCAGAGTTAGAAGATGACTGGACATCTTTTCTACTTATTCACCAAATAAATACATCTCAGTCTTAATTGCTTTGGCTGCCAGCAGTCTTAGCTGATGCCACCCCCAGTTATAGGGTCTCTGGCAGTGAGGTACACGAGATGTCGTACTTACTACCTACATGTAAGTGACTGGAAAATAAGTGTTAATATTTTCGGTGTGTCCTCAAGAACTGTAGAAGAAATCTTGGCAGCCATGAGGTACAGCAGGCATCTCATGTTGTAGATGGAGAATGTTATTCTTCAGTTGGGTTCTGGGTCTGTCCTTCATTGTGACAGCGGACAGATACTGATCTGTAATAGCATGCACGTTTCTGAAGCTGTTTGAGCCTATTTCCTTAGCAAAGTAGGCTAGTACTTGCTTTACAAGACCATCGTGAATGTGAGGTGAGCTAGTGGATGATGGGCCTGCATGTGAAGAAGCATTCACTTCATCGAAACCCCTGCTATTAAGAGTTAGGTATCCTAACATCTAGTCACAGGTGCATTGCTCTAGAAATAAGACTTTCCCGCACTGACACTGAGCCCTGTATTTGGGGCTGGAAGGTACAATTCCATGCATAGGTGATGCCCTGACATGGTGTTAATTCTTAACAGCAAGATTAAAGCACGTTAGGTGGAGTTTTCTTTTGAAAGTAGATGTTATTCATGATATGCTTACATAGCCTAATGCTGTTCAGTAAGTGGGACTATACCACCATTAAGATGAGTTGAACATTTCAGAATGTTCAGTTCAAATGTTCACGACCGTGGTCTGTTCATTCCTGTGTGCACATAGGGCGAGTGAATGGTGAATAATGCCGTCTAGTGACAGGCTGAGTTCAGCTCTGCCTTCTGACAAAAACGGGGGCCATCCCTTCCTACCATTTTTCTTGTAATAGTAAGGTTTGAGTATCGGATAGCTATCATTCAGGCATACCTTTTGCCATATTTAAATACTGTATATGGTTTTATTGTTAATATTTATGTAGTTTCATACAAAAAATAGAAAAACTACCTTGATTATAGTACTGTTATGAGTCCTTTTATTTGTTTATTAAAAAAAAAATTAAGCTGGCCATAGTGGTATATACTGTTTATCCCAGTACTAGGAAGGTAGAGGCAGGAGGATGTCTGAGTTAGGGACCAGCATAATCTATGGAGTGAGTTCCAGGACATCAAGGGCTACACCAAGAAACCCTATCTCAAAGTATATAATAAGGTTTTAGGTTTACTTTTATTAATGTGTATGTATGTGTGTCTCTGTGTATGTGCACATGTGTGTGGGTACCTGCAGAAGCCAGCAGAGTGTGCTAGATCCCCTGGAGGTGTAATTATAGATGGTTTCAAGTCATCTAATGGGTGCTTGAGAACTGAGCTCAGGTCCTCTGGAAGAGCAGCAAGTGCTCGTAAGCTTGAGGAATCTCTCCAGCCTGTTAGTGCTTTTACATCAAGACCCTGAGAACATAACAGTGACTTCTAGGTGTTTGGCTGCATGTTGAGAGCTCGTGTTTTCTCCCTTTGTGGTATCAACAAAGACCTGTCTTCTTTCGCTCCCGTGTGCAGGGCTCTTTCTTCAGCAGTGCCACTTTCTACGACAGGCTGGCCACTCAGAGAAGGTCATCTCTTTGTTCCAGGCCATGGTCGACTTCACCTTCTTCAAGCCTGACAGTGTGAAAGAGCTGCCTACTAAAGTACAGGTGTGGTACCCTCTCTGTCTCAGAAGTATTCCAGTGACCAGTGTGCCTTCCGTGGTGGCAGTGGGGTGTGCTGGGTAGATACAGGGGACCCCTGCTCCACATACGAAGTCCGCTGACAGGCTTGCTTCCCTGCTTACCACCCTGGCTCAAATGCAGCCTGTCTCCACAGTCGTGATGCCATTTTGAGCTACGTCACTCTGTCTGTCTTGGCTGGGTTGTTTACCACCTCTCCGTCGCCTACGATCGCTGCTTGAGCTGTCCACGTGTTACATGTGGACATTTTGGCAGCAGTCCTCGCCAAGAAGGGGTTCATCTCTAAGGTGACATTTCCAGTGTTCATGCCATGTGGTAACATGACACAGCATAAGGGCTATGAGGCTATAAAACAACCACTTCCCTTTGTCCACTGAAACAAGCTTGGCTTTCTGCTCTGTGAAAGGTCTGGGGGAAGGTAGCAAGAGCGTCTCAGTTCATGGAGGCCCAAAGAAGAATTTCTGGAAGTTAAGGTCTCCTGTGAACTGGCAGTGAAGACATTTTTATTATGATGCTACCTTTAGACAAAGGGGGGGGGGGAGTTTAAAGAATTACACTTGATAATACTGATGCAGCTTATTTTTAATTAGCTTTTATATAGAGCAATTTTAAAATGTGCTGTGATGTTTTAAGTCTACATTATGCCTCAGAAGTGAGTCGGGTGCTGTGGTGAGGGTCTGAATCCTTCTCTTACCCCTCTGCCGAGGTTCCTCATCTGTGGTGAGAACAGCGTCTGGTGGGCACAACACTGCGCCCGAGGGTGGTGTTTCGAGCATCCCTGCTCTGCTCTGTTAGAGTGCCAAGCCATGGGATGGAGATGTTAAATCCCAGTGGCACAGTTCCCTGAGTATCTGCAAGCCAGCACACAAAGAACTACCTGCTCAGCATGCCGTGCATTTCCTGTCTAGCTGAGAGATACCATCACCATAAACAGGACAAAACAGGCAGGGGCTGCTACACCGGTCTGTCTCAGGTTATAAACACATCACATTCTCAAAAGTCAGCCTTTGCTTGAGTGCGCTTTCTGTGTATTTTTGGCAGTACTGGGGTTTGAACCCAGGCCTTTACACTTGGTAGGCATTGAGGTCTTTGTTTAAGTCACTGTTTCAGAAGCCCATCTGTAGTCGTTCCCTCCCATTCCCTGCAGGTGACTGGCACTCATTTGCTCCCCAAGGCTAGTGTCCGCTCACTCACCTGGCCCTGTGACTCTTGGAGGGAGTCTTTCCCTCAAGATACACCCTGCGACTGTCAGCCTGCCATGTGCTCCCCAGAAACCTGCTTGCCCTTCCTTTAGAAAGTTTTCATTAGAGAAGATTGCTGCTTCTGGGAATCCTGTTGCTAGTCGATAACAAGATCAATAACAGGGCCAATTTCTGCTCGGTGCTACATCTGTTCTGTCCCTGGGTGTGACTGACTGCCTGCAAGTTGCTTCCATATGCTGCGGATCTCAAGTCCAGGTGACACCAGGGCCTGGCCTCCAAATGCAGATATGACTTTGTCCCAAGGTTGCCTTCCTTCCACTCAGCTGTGCCAAAGGCATCTGTTGAGTTCCTACTGTGTGCTGAGCTAGATGTGTACTCATTTGGTCCAGAGACTCGGGAGTTTGGCTTGCGGTTTGGCTTATGGCCTAACTTCTGTCCTTTCATCCTGAACCAGGTTGAATTCTTTGAACCCTTCTGGGACAGTGGAGAGCCACGTGTTGGGGAGAAGGGAGCCCGAGGCTGGCGGGCGTGGATGCACCAGCAGGAGCGTGGTGGCTGGGTGCTTGTCACCCCAGGTAGGTGCTTCCAGAGAGTAAGGCCATGCCTTGTCTTCCGGGGCCAGCTTCTCCCACTTCATGTTTCCTTGTAGCAGCTGCTTAACAGAGGCGGCTTACGAGCGCCGCAAGCGTCAGGGTGTCAGCAGTCAGTCAGACACTGGACTGCCAAGCACTTAGCATTGGCACTTAGCTCCCACTCCCAGCATGCAGCACTCCAAGCACCTGAGGGTCTGAGGCTTCCAGAGGAGGAAGGGCTTTTCCTAGATGCTTCCCAAGTGGCCGGAGTGTTGGTAGCCCCGACTTCCCATTCTTCTGCGCACAGACTTAAGATAGTCTTTTGTCAGTGTTCAGACTAATACATCCTCTGACAAATCTCTTGCCTCTTAAGGAACAAGGAGGCAGCTAGCTGTTTGAGACCGAAGTGCTTCCTAGGTTTATACCCGTGACAGAGCCAGCCAGCAGGGATACAGGGCAGACTCGGGCTCCCAGGCTCTCAGCCACAGTCTCAGTAGCAAGAGGAGGGCAGGACTCAGTGCAAAAGCTGCTTGGTCAGAAGCCAGCCAGAGCTGGGTAAGACAGCGCCCGTGGGAGCCTCGCTCCACTTACATTCTTAGGACTCTGCTCTTTAGTTTCCAAGTACTTGTAGTGTGTATGTACCTGGAAAACAGGTCCAGAGAGCGGTGGTGCATCCTGTCCAGAGTGGAGTCATTTCACCAGTCTGTGTTCCTGTAATGTGTCTGTGTGTCATTGTGTACATATGTGCATGTACATGTGTGTATACACGTTTAAATGTGTGTGTGTGTGTGTGTGTGTGTGTGCCAGACAGTTTGATGGGTTGTGGTGCTGCTGTGAACATGGGTGATGTGCAGTGACGCAGTCTACTTTGTGTTTTCCCTCACAGTGACGATAGAGCTATTTCATCACTTCAAGGCTTTGAGTTGTTTTTTGGTTTTTTTTTTTGCCACTATTTTTAGCCACATCCATCCTTCCTTTCCCATAGTTACTGAACACAGGGATCAGTTCTGATATATAATATTATAAATGGAATCATCATTTGTGCGTGTGATAGATGCATATATGTGTAGGTATGAATTGGTGGTGCATGCGGGAACATGTGTGGGGGCCTCTGTTGCTTCCCACCTTGTTTTAGAGACAAAATTTGCCACAGAATTTAGGGCATCCCACTTTGTCTAGACTTGCTGGCCGGCAAGCCCTAGGATCTGCCAGTCTCTTCCTCCTCTCTTCCTTGATCCCATCGATGGGGTTACAGGTGTACACTCCCAAACCTAGGTGCTGGTGATCTGCACTCAGTAACCACTTTACCCACTGAGCTGTCTTCCCGGCTGCTATACAACTTAAAAAATAGTTGCAAGATAAAATATAAAATTTACCACGGTAACTGCTAAGAATGCAGTTCGGTGATGTGTGTGTACACAGTGCATAGCCGTTACTGGCAGCCATCTCTGGACCTTTTCATTTTTCCAGCTGAACTAGTCTCGGTTATCCACCCCCTGCCTCCGAGTCCTCTCCTCCCCTGGCAACTACAGTTCTACAGCATGTATCAGTTGATGACTTTGTCCCTGTGTAGCCAGCTTCTTCTTGTAGTGTCATTGGGAGACATGCATGTGCCAGGCTCTCCTTTCATTTCGAGTTTGTATAGTGTTTCCCTGCATGGGTACCGCAGTTTGGTTTTCCATTCTTCCTTGGATGCACACTTGGGCTGCTGCACCCTGGGCAGTTGTGTTGCTGTGAACCTGTGTGCCCTGGCTGAGTCCACTTGAGCCCTGTAAGGTACACAGAACTGCCCAGCCATGTGATAGTCCTATCACATGACTTTGAGCTGCTATCTTGTCCTTTACGGATGCTAGCACCATTTTATGTTGCTGCTGCCCGGTCAGCTCCTCCACATCCTCGGCCTCCCTTGTTTGCTCTGTGATGTTTAGGGTGATTTCACTTTTTTAACTCAAGTCTCTGCGACACGTCTGCATTGCTGCTTGTGCCAGGGCTTGTTCATTTTATGCTGAGCATCAGTCTGGGGTCTAGGTGGTCACAGTCTGTCATCTACACCTCGGACATCAAGGCAGTTCTGTTTCTGGCTGTGATGAGCAGAGCTGCGCTGAGCGTGGATGTGCAGGCTTTGTTGTTTGTGTGTGTGTGTGTGTGTGTGTGTGTGTGTGCGCGTGTGTGTGTGTGCACATTTCAGCCTTCATCTTTCTGCAGTGGTGGGTGCCAGCTAGTGTTAGAAGAAACCACCAAAGTCATTCTGGATGTGGTCACTGCAATTTTCTATGCCCTGAAAATACTTGGCTTTGCAGGTGACTGAGACGTCTTTATTCTTTAATACTACATGTTCAGACTTAGGAAACATAGTGAAATACATGGTTGGATACCCTAAATTAACAGTTTTTAAATCAAACTGAAATGATGAGTCATAATGTGAAGACACTGGCTAAAAATCTGATGGGTTAACCAGTGTGGTTATTAAATTTTATTTATTCAAAAATGGTATTGTTCAAAATCATTACCTCTAGCTGTCTGTTCTTAAAGCGCATTAAAATGAAATGAAGAACTCAGTGAGTCACATGTAGTTGGTGGCAACTTTAGCACAGATAGTGTTTTTATCATTTCAGGAAGTTCTTTTGGGCAGTGAAAATCTAGAAATCTATTCCCAGTTGTTGTTTTTGTTTGTTTGTTTTATTTTTTGTTTTGGTGAAAGCAAAGAACCACCATGCGTCCTTTATGTGCTTCTCTTTCTCTGGGACTCTCCCTGCTTCACGAAAGTCCTTGAGCCAGGGAGGCAGCCTGGGTGACCTGTCTCTGTGTGTGTCGCGTGCCCACATGGAGCTGGCACAGAAGGTGATGGTGGTGGTGATAGCTTTCTTCTCTGCTCTGGTGAACTAGGTGTCTCATTATTATCTAGATGAGGATGATGAGGGGCCAGAAGAGGAGGACCAGGAGGTAAAAGACAAGACCCTGCCCAGGTGGCAGATCTGGCTTGCTGTTGAACGTTCTCGAGACCAGAGGCACTGGCGTCCCTGGCGGCCTGATAAGACCAAGAAGCAAACAGAGGAAGACTGTGAGGACCCCGAGAGGCAGGCATGTACCCTTCACTACAGCAGAAAGTCTGCCCTCACCCTCTTTGTGCATGTGCGCGTGTGTGCATGTGTGCGTGTGTGCATGATAGCTGCAAGAGAGCATCAAGTGTCCTCCCCTCTTATTCTCCACCTCCTCCTTTGAGGCAGGGTCTCTCTCTGAATGCTCTTGAGTTTCTAGGCTAGTCTGGAAGCCAGCAAACCCCAGTGATCCTTACGTCACTACCCTTCTTAGATCTGGGGTTACAGGCAACCTGTTAAGTAGATGCTGAGAGATCTGAACAATGGGTCTCATGGTTGTGAACCCCTGAGCCATCTCCATCCCCCGGGCATGATGGATGGAGAAGGAGCTAGTGTTGATACTTCATTACTTTATTAACTGATTTGACACTTGCTGCTTGGTGTAGTGTCGAGTATCTCTGGAGGTTTTAAAATAAAGGAAGGTGTGTTTGTTTGTTTATTGCTGTATTGAGGCTGTGTAGTCCAAGCTGGTCTTGTGTGCCACCACACCTGCTAATTTGATGCCTGGAATTGATCCTGTTTTATACAATACCAGCTATTGTTTGGCTTGTGATGCCATGCGTGTAGATCAAGAGATCTTCTCTGTGGATGAGGCTCCTGAGAGCATCCCTGCCAGCGAGGCACCTTACAGGACGTGCTGCCTCTTGCTTGTCGCTTGTCGCTTTTGCTATTCTGTGGCCTCTGCTCAGGGAGTGAGAGCTGCTGGGGCTCAAAGGGCATCTGGAGTGGAGCATGGAGGCCTCTGCACTGGCAGCGTTTGAGGTGCAAGGAGTGGCCAGACTGGAGCTAGAAGGGAGAGTAGGGGTGGACCAGAAGCAACCTCCGATGAAATTTCAGCAGGCCTTTGTGGGCAGCAGAGAGCCTGGGAGGTCCCAGTCCTTCCCTGGCTGAAGCTACTGAGTGTCTAAAGGGAGGATCATTTGTTTGGGTGTTTGAGGATTTTAAGATTTCACAGTTGAGCTGATTTCTGGAGAAGACTGTCTGAGTAACTTCCTGTCACTTTGCATTTTCTCTAATCGAAACCCAAGGGAGGAGAAGCTTTCGGACTAATTACTGGTTCAGTTTGTTGAGTCCTGGGCAGTCCAGTTTGATTGTGCTTGAACTTGTTTCCTCTACGAGAGGGAAAGAAAGCGGCCAGTGTGACAGCACGTGCCCCGGCTGTGTGCTTTGAAAGATGGCGTGACGTTGCGTTACAGAAATTGGATGCTCCTGTGCGCACTTACAGCCTGCACCGTGCTCGTAGTTGGACTTTACACAGCCCATTGCTTCTGTTGTCTTCTGCTTAGCCATGCTCCTGTTCATCTGTGTTTGAGCTGTTTTTACTTTCTAGAAAGAGACCACGAATAGTAAGCCTCCCACCCTAGAGCCAAAGGTCTCTGTAACTGTTGCCTGCCAGTGGAGCTGTGAAGTCGTTTACCTTCAAAGTGAATGTGGGCCTAGGTTTTCTGAGTCCTGCAGGTTGCTTTGGAAGCTGTTGGCTTCGGCCTGTTGGTCCTTCCCCCTTCCCAGCGCTTCCTGGGTGTGTGTGAGTGCTAACGGCCCCTCCAGGCCTCGGCCTGCTCTTCTCCAGCTGCCCACGTTGCCTTGGGAGGCCTTCTGAGTCTTCGTGTTGGGAGAAAACCTAGCTACTGTCTATTAAAACTTCTTTCCTTTGACTGGTGTTGAATTGGTCTGTTCAGGAGCCGTGTAGCCTGTATCTCAGTGGCTCTGTCTGGTCTTGCTTACAGGTGCTGTTTGATGATATTGGACAATCCTTGATCAGACTTTCCAGCCCCGGTCTCCAGTTCCAGCTCATTGAGGCCTTTCTGCAGTTCTTGGGCGTGCCTTCCGGCTTCCTTCCCCCAGCCTCCTGCCTTTACCTGGCCATGGACGAGAGTAGCATCTTTGAGAGTGAGCTTTATGATGAAAAGCCCTTGACTTACTTCAACCCTTCATTTTCGGGCATTAGCTGTGTTGGCTACATGGAACAGTTGGGTTGTCCTCGCTGGACCAAAGGTCACAACCGAGAGGGCGAAGAGTTTGTTCGCAATGTCTTCCACCTGGTGTTGCCTTTGTTCTCAGGCAAGCAGAAGTCCCAGCTCTGCCTCTCCTGGTTACAGTACGAGATTGCAAAGGTAACTCCCTCCCTCACTGCACCTCAGTGTCTCCCCCAAATGCACCTGTGTGTCATCCTCACAAAACTTCCTCCTTCGGCTGGTTGGCAGTCACTCCAGATGTGGAGGAACAGCAGACAGCTGGAGAGAGTCCCGTGCTTGGTGGCCAGAGCTGTCTGTTGTCTGTGATTAGCGAGGCACTTAGTGCCAAGAGGCAGCTTCAGCTTAAGCAGGGTTAGAGGATCTAGGGCTTCTTAGGATAGGGACTAAGCTACTTACCCTGTGCTCTATAGCTCTCAGCTCCCCGCCACTGCTCTTCCCCCTGCTGGCCAGTATTAGTACTGACTTCTTTTGGAGAAAGTGTCCTCAGTTCTTTTTTTTTTTTTTAACTTTTTTATTTTTTATTTTTTTAAATATGTCCTTTGGTAATTTCATACACGAATACAATATATTTAGATCATATGTATAGTTTCCATGTCATTTCATGTCTTCCAACAGCATACTGAATGACAAGTTTGAAAAGTGTTACTGACCAAGTGATTGAGTTATCAGAAATGTGGGAAAAAGCCATGGGGTTGCGGTATGTTTCATCGTATCCTGCCCTCAGTGAGCTCCTGCCTTTGGACAGAAGGAAAGTGCGCCCATCTCTTCGGAGGCGAGCGCTTGGAGAGAGAGGGTCAGGCCTGCGTGTTGGGGATTTGAGTAAAAACCTGGTTGTGTTCACAGTGGCCATGGTAAACCCCGATTTCATTGTCAGCTCAGGGATCTGGTGTTAGCCAGATTTGATGGAGGGTGTGTGGGCCCCGCTGCCTTGCCAGTGCCTCCTCAGCCTCACAGACAAAGGGGGACCAGAGTTGTTCTTTTCTAATTTTACTATAGGTCATTTGGTGTCTACACACTAAAAAGAAGCGACTAAAGTCTCAGGGAAAGAACTGCAAAAAGCTAGCCAAGAATCTCCTTAAGGAGCCAGAAAACCGCAACAACTTCTGCCTCTGGAAGCAGTATGCACACCTGGAGTGGTTGCTGGGCAACACGGAGGATGCCAGAAAGGTGTTCGATACAGCACTCAGCATGGCCGGCAGCAGTGAGCTGAAGGACCGTGAACTCTGTGAACTCAGTCTGCTCTACGCCGAGCTGGAGATGGAGCTGTCGCCCGACTCGAGAGGAGCCACCACAGGCCGAGCTGTCCACATACTAACACGGCTGACGGAGAGCAGTCCCTACAGGCCCTACCCTGGGCAGGTCTTGTCCACTCAGGTGCTGAAAGCCCGGAAGGCTTATGAGCACGCTCTGCAGGACTGTCTGCGACAGAGCTGTGCCTCCAGCCCAGCTCCTGCAGAGTCTTTGCACTGCCTGGGTAGCCTGGTCAAATGCTTTATGCTCTTCCAGTATCTCACTGTGGGAATTGATGCTGCCGCGCAGATATATGGACAGGTGTTCTCCAAGCTGAAGGGCTCTGCTCTCCCAGAAGGCCCTGGGCCAGAGGACAGCACCAGCTCCCAGAGTTGGACCAGTGTTCTCGAGGCTGTCACCCTGATGTACACAAGTCTGCTGCGCTTCCACATGAATGTTTGTGTGTACCCTCTGGCTCCACTCCGAGAGACCCTCTCAGATGCTTTAAAGCTGTATCCGGGCAACCAGGTTCTCTGGAGGGCTTATGTACAGATTCAGAATAAGTCCCACAGTGCTAACAAGACCAGAAGATTCTTTGACGCAGTCACCAGGTCTGCCAAACATTTGGAGCCTTGGCTGTTTGCAATCGAAGCGGAGAAGCTGAGGAAAAGGCTGGTGGAATCTGTTCAGAGGTAATTACTGGCAGCCTCCTGCATGGGCTTCACAGACCTTTCTGGGATGGTTGCGTGTTTGCAGCCCCTTGCCAGGCCTCAGGCATGTAGAAGTGGACAAGTCCCAGGCCCTGCCACACTTGGTGTGACTGCTCTAGCTGTGTCCATAACAGGCTGAAAAGTAAGACCGTAGGAAGTATCTCCATCTTAGACCTGGTGGTGACTGTCTTCCCGCGCCCAGCTCCCCTGACAGGTTTCTGGTGTGTCTGAGGAGCTGTAATGAGAGCATCGTGCTGCCAGGTGTAGACTCTCGAGGCTCTGATGCCAGTACCTGCTCCGCTCCTAGTCACTTGGGTGGTTTGGGGCAAGCACTTCATCTCTCAGACAATTTCCCCTGCTGTCAAATGGTAATCACGGGAGAACTGACTTCATGGGGTTTCCTCTCAGGTCCAGCGCAGCAGGTGTGTGGTCTGAAGGTGCAAGCCTCTGACAGCGCTCACTGAGAACGGCCTCGTGCTCTCCGTGCTGTCTTTTGACATAGCTCATTGCATCTGGAGACTAGTGATCATCTTGGGAACATGTCAGCTTAGGAATCATTGTTCCTTCTGGAATATTTGCTTTGCTTCCTAACAAAACCAGTGAATTTGTCAGTGAAATCCTAACAAATTAGAATTGCTTTGAATGATACTTTATTTTGTTTGGTTTTTGTTTCTTCCAGTGATGTTTTATTCACTTGATCTGAATCTTGTCCATTTTAAATTGAAAGGCCTTTTCTCTCCCAAGGGAGGACTTGACTTTCTGATCAATGGGGTTGTGTGTGATTCCTGGGCGGTTCAGCATAGTGAAGAACCCGTTCCTGGCCGGGGCCTTTGCTTATGCAGGAACTGTACCGGCTGCCGGCACGCTCAGCACGCTCACACTGGGGGGGCAGAACTTCCCTGGAAAACAGACCCAGGTGCTGCTGCCCTTTGCCATTGCTGAGTATGTCTTTCTGCTGTGGTGTCGGGCACAGACCCTGTCTTAGAATAACCTGAGTTCTTTCCTTGCAGGGTAGGTGGCAGGGAGGTCCATGCTACAATCCCCGAGACTGGCCTTACGCATCGGATCAGAGCTTTGTTTGAAAATGCAATTCGGAGCGACAAGGGCAGCCAGTGCCCCCTACTGTGGAGGATGTATTTGAATTTTTTGGTAAGAAAAAAATACTTTTGGACTCTCTGCTTTTGTTTTGTTAAAGCCCTGTGTCTAAATTTATATATAGACAAAACGGCAGTTGTCTGTAGCCACTGCCTGGGAAGGAGGGCCTTATTTCCACCCCTCTCTTGGGCATTGGTTAATTTTTATGTGAACAGATTGAGTAGTGTCTCCTCTTCAGGGTGTTTGGAAGAATGAATTCAAGAGTAATTACTGAGCCGTTGCTTTCTCTGAGTTGACTTTGTTAAGCTAGTGACTTGGAAAATGGTCCAAGAGCTTTTAGTTCAGAGAAGCCGACATTCTTGCCATTCTCTTCACAAGAACTTCCTGGTCTTGATTTAACTTTGTTATTAAAAGATAAGGTTCAGTCAAGAGTGTCAGATTTTGAGTGGGACATGTAGATCAGTTCTAGCATGCCAGGCCCTGGGTTCAGTCTCTAGCATTGCTAGAGAGGAAGGCAGAGGAAGACAGTCTGGCCTAGTTCTTAGAAGCCATGTGGGTGTCTTCCCTGATCTCCAGCCCTGTCGGTACTGAAGGCCTGAGGGAACCCAGAGCACGTGCATGTGCGCGTGGCGTGCGTGTGTGTACATGTGGAGGCCAAAATGTCAACCTTGGGCACCATTCCTTGGGTGTATTTCACTGTTTGTTTCACATGGCTTAGAACTTCCACTAGGTGAGGCTGGCCGGCTGAGATCCTCAGGGCTTTACCTGTCTCTGCCTCCTGCTGTTGTGATAACAGCTCTGTGCTACCACACTTGCTTTTGTTTTTGTTTTTTACTTGTGTTCTGGGGATCTTTGTGCTTGTATGACAAGCATTTTAGCAGCTGAACTGTGTCCCCAACACACTTAGTGGAATTCTTTAGAGCCGGAAGCCTAGGTTTATGGCTGAATTCCATGCGGAACAGAGGGAAATGGTTTGTATTTAGGGTGTGTCCTGATTTGACTGCCTGGCAGCCTGGTGCTGCTAACAGCAAACTCTGGCTTAGTCTCTCTTCCCCCGTCTCAGTCTTTCTAAGCAAAGGAAAGAGCTTTAGAGTGGGGGGGATACTTGTATATTTGGCGGCTTCAGTGTCCCAAGTGTTTAGACGGACACAGGGAATGCATGCTCAGGTGACATAACTTTGACTGAGACTGCAGGGAGCTGGATATGCGTGGGTTGTTTACAAAAAACTACTGTTGATTTGAAAAGAAAGGTCTGGGCCCCTACGGAGTTTGCCTCTTTGATGAGGTAGTGTTAAAACCAAGGATTAATTAGAGCAGTGACTTTGCCTGGCGGTTCCTGAGGTATCTGAGTGGGCTCCTAGCACTTCTGTTAATTAAGTGCAGTTGGAAGAAAGAAAGGAAAGAAAGAATTAAAGCTGCAGTCGAGGTGTGGGCTGAAGTGTCAGAGGACAGGAGAGAGCTGCGGGTAGGGCTGCTGGGAGGAGGGGGCTTGCTTGCGTCTCCTTGAGATGGCGTGCAGACACGCTGCGTGCTAGCGTGCTTACTTTTCCTGCAGTAACGTTGAGGGCGTTAAACCTCACTGTTGGTTGGATATAGAAAGAAGAGGAATCAGACAAACAGCAGTTCAGTTTCCTACTTAGGCTGAACTTCGGTGGGTGGCAGCCTCAGTGTGAGGGGACCTCCTAGCTGTTGACGGTGTGGTGTGTACATCAGCACTTTGAGCCAAGCTGCTGGTGGTGTTGAGACAGTGGCAGCTTCCTCCAAACCTCTGGCTGGGTACTTACACAATATTGAAGGACACTGAAGTAGTAAGCCGGTCAGCCGTTCTGGGACCAGATATGCACACTGTAGGAAGTGTTGCTACGTCAAAGGGAGCTGTGGTATTTCTCGGTTGCCACTGTTAGACTTTCTTTACCTCTTTGTAATTACTGTTCATCTGTTGCCTACAGATCAGGCTGTTTTAGAAAGGCCTTCATTTTCAGGACTCGGAGAAAACTCACTACACACTTCCCAGCTCCTCTCCTTCCCTCTCAAGCAAAGGCAAATGGGAAGCTTATTATAGGAGCACGGCGGCCATAGTGCAGCCCAGGCAGCACCTGTGCCCACTAACGTCAGGCTGCCTCTAAGGTACAGGCCTCTAGACTCTAATGGGAAATTTTACTTTTAATAAGTAGTGGGCAAATTTGCCTTTTGATTTTTATTTATTCATTGTCTTGAGACAAGCTGGTTTAGAATTTGTTATCCTCCTGCCTCAGCCTTCCCTAGCAGATGTTCCATCATGTTTGTAGTGTAATGCCTCTCAGAGAAATGATGTAACTAGTACCCAGGGGATCCCAGTTTCTTGGTTCTCTGAAGATAATGTTCTTAAAATAGCAGATGACTTTCCATGTGCCAGGTCCTCAGCCTCACCTCATGAACATCTCACTAACACCCAGATATGATAGTGTTATAAAGGGGACATATGGAGTTAACGCGTCGAATGACCTAACGCGGATGAGCCCAAGAGTGTTCTCTGGCACTGGGAAGCATCCCCCTGCTTGCCAAGATGGTGTCAACCCACATGCAGGCTGGCTTCCGGAATCTCAGGGCAGGTTAGATTGTGCCATTGTAGCCTTAGCTTCCCTGCCTTCAATGCTCACCTTAGTCTCCTCCTAACCCAGGTTTCCTTAGGAAACAGAGAGAGAAGCAAAGGTGTGTTCTACAAGGCCCTCCAGAGCTGTCCTTGGGCAAAGGTAAGCTTTAAGCGCAGTGCTTGCTATCTCCAGCTTCCCAAGCACTTCCTGCCAGCCTCCGCCTAGCAGTGTAGGGTGTGTGGCTTTGCGGGGCGCCAGAGTTCCTGTGACTGTCCCTGTGGCAGTAGATGGTGCTCTGCAGGTAAGCTGTTTACCCCACATTCCCCTGCAATGCCCAGAGGCCCGTGTCCTACCCAGACTAAGAGGTGTTGGGAAACCAACCAGTCATGGCAGTGCCTGCTGACCCTGCTGGCCTAATAGAGTGAGGCTTCACTCTTTCCTGCCATTCACAGCTTTCCCTGGGCACTGCAGAGCTGCCTGAGCTCATCTCTGCAGGACAGAGAATGATGGGACTTGCTGGGACCCTACTTGATCTCGGGACTCTTTCGTGCTTACGGCCAGTGTTGGTCTTTCTCTGCCATCAGGTGCTGTACATGGACGCCATGGAGTGTTTCCCAGACGAGCTGCAGGAGATCCTGGATGTGATGACTGAGAAAGAGCTCCGTGTGCGCCTGCCCCTGGAGGAGCTGGAGCTGCTGCTAGAGGATTAGATGCAGCCGGGCCTGTGCCAGCCTGCAGAGCCCTGAGAGCAGCGCTGGGCAAGGCTTTCTCCACTGTCCTGCTGGGGCTTGGATGTATTGCTTTACATATTATATATGTGATCTCTATGTACACATGGAGTCAAGCTGGTGATAAACCTTTTGCGGTTGACATGTGTGCAGTTCTTATTCCCTCTGCTCAGCCCCACACTGCATGTGTCCATGATCCTGGAGTCACGGGTCTGGCCACTTGCCATTGAGATCTCCCATTCCCTGGGCTGATAAGCAGAGACATACATTGTTCTCTCTTCCACTCAGCATAGATGCCTATTTAGCATTTCCCGTCTTGAGTTATAGGGTGACAAGTTCCTTATTGCTCTGGTGACACCGGTCTTTGAGCCAGGAGCATCCACAGGGCCTTCCCTGTAGTCCTAGTGTTCATGTGCTCAGTACTGTGTGGAAACGTTGGGCAGGACACCAGCGCCCTCTGCAGGAACCTTGCTGGTGACCTTAGAGCGGTCTGAACCACAGCCTCAACTGTGCCCAACAACAGCCTGGAACAGACAGAGGACCTGTTCTGACAAGGCAGTTACTGTTTACTGAGGGAGAGCTGTGCAACACAGCCTATTCCCACTCTTAGCTCGGCTACAAGGGACTCACAGCTTGCCTGTATTTATCGCAGGAATATCTGCAGGGATTGCAGAGCTTTTTTCTGGATGTTTTGAAACAGGGTGGCCTTGAATTCTTGCTTCTCCTGCACTTGCCTCCTGGGTGTTAATACTCAATGTATTTTTGTTTATGTTGGGATTTAGACACAGGGCCTATGCTGTCCTGTGGAGGCCTCACCCTTCTGTGTACACTTTTCTTAAATTTTTGGTTGTGAGCCTAGTCTTTAACAGCTGAGCCATCTCTCCAGCCCTATGTACATGTTTCTTACCCTTGGTCTCTTGACACTCCAAGCCAGGTGACATCCTCCAGGCTGAATTCCAGTGCTGTGCAGCTTCTCATGGAGACCACATCTTTATATAGGCAGACTACCCACTCTGCACAGGCCACCTACGTGTAGATATCCTTGGGTAGACAGGAACTCTTCCCCATCCCCAAGGTAGCCACACCCTAGGCCTGGAGTAACTATAGAGGGTTAGTCAAGGATGCTGTCCAATTCTTAGGCTCCAAGCAGAGGCAGAAGGAACATTGAGAATTTAATGCCAGTCTGACCTATACAGTAAATAAGCCTGGACAACACATGAAGATCTTAATGACAAAGATAAGGTAGGAAGGCTGTCCGGAGGTATGTGAGTAGGCCCAGTCTGGTCAGCACTCTTGGAAGGTAAAGAGACAGTAGAAAGGGGCTCACTGGAAGATTAGGAGCTGGGAGACAGGACCCAGGGCTTGGCCTCTTCTGACTTTGAGGATGGAGGGTGGTGGGATGCAGGAGTCAGGGTGGTCCCTACAAGCTGGGGAAGGCCCTCAGCCAGCACTGACCTCAGCCCATGGCTACAAGGAGCTGAATTCTGCCAACACGGACCACAAGGAAACTGGTTTTTTCTCCTGAGTATCCAGAAAGGAACGTAGTGTAGCTTTCTGAATGGTCTTTTGACATATAAACTAAGATATATTTGTACTTGTCTAAGACATGTTAACAGGAGAGGTTTTTTTTCTTCTCTCCAGAGGCCACCTAGCTCCTGTGGCTTTAAGGAACCATCTGTTAAGAAAGGAAATACAAAGTGCTGAGGTTTATGAACCCAGAACTGAGGCAGGCATGGTTGGGATAGGATTCTTCACCCAGTCCTCAGTGTCTCAGCCTCTCGGGAACATGTACTGCCCACAGCAAAGCAGACCCTTCTGAAAAACAGCCACATTAGCTTACCCTCTACTATTCAAAGACCACTGGCCTTGTGGCTTTACCTGAGACGCTGGCTTTGGAAATAGGTGGGGCTCCTTGTGGTTGCCAACTTCTCCAGTACAGCATGCTCCCATCTGCTGCAGGGAGGCGTGGGTGTGCAGCCACAGACCAGCTGTGAAAGTGCACTTATGCGGACTACCTCTTGTCAACCTGACACGTTACAGTCATTTGGGAAGACGGAACTTGGAGAAAATACCTCCATCAGACTGACCTATAGGCAAGTCTATGGGATTTTCTTAATGAGTGAGTTACGTGGGAGAGCCCAGCCTACTGTGAGTGGTGCCACCCATAGGCAGGTGGTTCTGCCTAGAAAGCAGACAGCAGGCCAGGAAGTAGATCCCTCCTCAGCTTCTGCTTCAGCTCCTGTCTCCAGGTCCCCGCCGACTTCCCATCATGATGGACTGTAAGCTGTGAGAGGAACTCTTCCCCTAACTCCCCTCCTTGTTTTTAGTCATGGTGTTCACTACAGTAATAGAAATCAAACCAGGAGAATCCTTTATTGGAGCAGAGAGCAGCACGGCACAGTGACCAACACAGATGGAGACAGCCTGCACAGCATCCCCCATGAGACAGGCCTACTAGCAGAAATTAACTGGAAAATGGATTCCTCGGGGCACATCCCTGAAGATGACTATGGGTCACTAGAGATACAGCCCCTCAGGGGTGCCTTCTTGTTTTTTATAAAGAACATTCTCTTTAGATTTTTTGAAGTCTTCATTAGTTACTTTCATTCTGCGTTCCCGCAAGGCCATCAAGCCAGCTTCTGTACAGATTGCCTGAAAGAAAGAACAGTATGAGTTGGGTGTGGTGCCACATGCCTTTAATTCCAGGCAAAGGCCGGTCCGCTGCAGAGTGGGGACAGCCAGGGCTACAAAGAGAAACCGTGTCTAGAAAGAGAAAAAAAGAACAGTATGTTCAGACTGAAACACTTATTTTTAACTTAAGGAATTCAGAGAGATGTTTTGAAATAAAGTATAAGACAGACTAAACACAAACTGCTCACTTGGGAACAGGTTATTTTTCAAATGTCTCATGTATCATAATTTCTGAGAATCCAGGCGGTATAAACCGGGAAGGCTCTGAAGGGGTGGATGGGTGGACTGGCCGAGAGCTGGGGCGCCGAGTGGGGGCTCAGGCTCTGCAGGCCAGGGAATTCTTGCAGCTTCACTTTCAGTAAAAATATCTTTCTTACTTTCTCTTTTTATAAAGTAAATATTTTTAAAAGTTTATTTTAAGTGCTTTTCCTGCATGTACGTCTGTGTGAGGGTGCTGGGTCCTCTGGAGCTGGAATTACAGACAGACAGCTGTGAGCTGCCACGTGGGTGCTGGGCATTGAACCTGGGTCCTCTGGAAGAGCAGACAGTGCTCTTAACTCTAGTCCCCTTATTAAAAATATTTCTATGAAATAGAAAAAGTGATATGCCAAGAGGCAGAGGTGAGTTTATGTCCATTTGGTTTACTTAGAGCAGACTGCTGTACATACGCTGACATACAGGAATTGTACAGAGCTCTGAGTGGCTCCTGGCACCCATTTCTGGTTCACAATTGTCGGTAACTCAAGCGCCAGGGAATCTGATGCCTTCTTGCCTCTGTAGGTAGCTATATTCCCATGCATAGTCCCACATGAAAATACACACTTATATATAGATAAAAGTAAAAAATTAGAGCCGGGTGGTTCCAGTACTTGGGAGGCAGGGGCAAGTCTCGGAGTTCGAGGCCACCCTGGTCTACAGAGTGAGTTCTAGGACAGCTGAAGTTACACAAAGAAACCCTGTCTTGAAGAACAAACAAGACAAAACAAAAATTTAAAAATTAAACCTAAAAAAATACAAACAAGCAAAATAACAAGCCTAGAATACTACAATCCTGGCACTAAAAGCTGTTGTGGAAATGGCCATCAGATTGCTTACTTTAAATGGCTCAACCAAAAGGCAGGTGTGTAAGAGGACAGGAAATGGTTAGCCATTTAAATTTAGGCGATGGGCATGTGGTGGACATATCCTGGTGATGGAACTTTGCTGAACTCTTGAAAAATGTTAAGAAAAGTTGGTATAGTACAATTAAAAAGTAATTTTCAATAAAAAAGGAAAACTATCCTAAGCAGTTTAATCTAGTTCTGTAGGACTGATGCCAATGACCTTAGCGACCAGGTGCAGGCGCTGGTCTGGAAAACTGTGTGCTGCTTCCACCTAACCAAGGCGCCGCGCTGGGGAACAAAGACCCTGCTCATGGAAGGAAGGAGTCTGCACCACATTCACTGCTCACAGGCCTCGATATAAAGAGCTGTGAAAAAACATATTAACTCACATTTGCAACAAAAGCAACAGGCTGCACAGGAGGTGGTAACGTTAATGTTAGTAACTGATCCTTGTGGGTTCACAGGGGTGGGGTCATTTACTTCATAAGTTAATGTATTAGATGACTTCAAATAAAAAGCAAATCTTTCATTTGGATGTAATGAGAGCCACATGGATGATTATAAAACCCAGGGACTCACACTCTCAGCCTAACTGCCACCCCTAGAGCTTGCAGTCTTTCTAACAGCCCAGATTTCTAGAGGCAAGCCCACCCAGTCACTCACCTTGATGTCAGCCCCAGAGAGGTCATCCTTTGCCATGATCAAGTCATCCAGGGTTACATCATCAGCCAGCGTCATCCGACTCGTGTGGATCTGGAAGATGCGCTTCTTGGTCTTTTCATCAGGCAGGGGGAACTCGATCTTCCTGTCAATGCGGCCTGCAGGTACAATGCTTTCACCACTTCCATCCAGACCCACACTCTGCCCCACTCAGAGCCTTAGTCCACCCCCACAGGGGGTGCTTTGGTCAGATGATGCTGTGGGGAGAACACCTGAACCCTAAAAAGTGAACCTTCATTTCTGTGCTGTGAGTATCTACATCTGAGCTCACCCCACTTAAACCCCTGCTCTGCTACCTTTAGGAATAAGCACAAGGAGATCTTGAATGGTGTTAGGGACCAAGGGCAAGCCTACCACAGAAACATTACAAAGCACGGCTTCTAGTGCTACCTGAATGTAATTATGAATTGTGGTCGGCGAATCTTTTCTTCAGGGTAAAAAGCGAGTGCTCTAGGCTAAAAAGGAAACTGAGTAACGGGAGCAAAAGACCACAGTGCAAAACTAGAAGGAGAAGGGTCAAGACGCAGTTTCACTCTCCTAGCTGGGATCCACGGAGACAGCCTTGAACTCTATGTGTGTGTTGTGTGTGAGAGAGAGAGAGAGAGACCTTTTTTTTGAGATCAGTGTCTCTCCAGCAAGCCCCACTATCTGTCCCTACCTCCCCAGTACGAGGGTCACAACCACTCTCCATCATATCCACCTTTTCTGTCGGTTCATCAGACTAAATTCAGGCCTTTTGCCCACAGGCGTGTGCTCCTAACTAGGCCGTCTCTCCGATCAAGGTGTTTTTGGTAGATTCTACTGCACAGCAGTGTTTGCCAGTCTGTGCACTGTTATATAACAACCCCCAGTGCACATTTCAAGCACAAACCCATTAATTTTCCATGAGGTAACATAAGCAAAATTGACCTGGTCTGATAAGTGCTGGATCCAAAGTTTCTATTCGGTTTGTAGCCATGATAACTTTTACATCTCCCCTCGAATCAAATCCATCCAACTGGTTCAACAGTTCCAACATTGTTCGTTGAATCTCTCTCTCACCTCCAGAGTTTGAATCATATCTTTGGAAAAAGAAAATGAAGACCAGTCCAGTTAAAGGACAGGTAGAGCAAACAAACCGCATGGGACTCCATGCTTTCCTCAGCTAAGTGGTCCCTCCCTACCCCTGCAAAACAGTATCGCGCCCCATGCTTCTCACCAAGTTTACATCTAGCATTGATGAAAGGGCAGGGGAGTGAGCGAGCGAGCGTGGGCCTTTCTCTCTGCTGTTCTGGTGGATGGGGACATGCCTGTCTGCTGGAGTACGGAGCAACAACGCATGCTCCTGGAGCAGACGCAGCCCTGTGCAGACAATGACGCTTGTGCCCTGGTCTTAGATTTCACGGCCCAGAGCAGAGGGGAATCTGAGTTTCTACCTTTTTAAACCACCCAGCCTGTGGTGTTTTGTTTTCAGCACCACAGATGGACAGACACACTTTTGAACCACATCACTGCACAGCAATTCTGCCTGAAGTTGCCCCATTTTTTTGTCTCCCCGTTTGGTCCAACCTTTTAACTGCAGGGCAAAGACTACCATGATTAGAGTGAGTCTGCAGAGCCTGGACAGCACTGGCTCCATGCAAGTGTTGACACGGCTGGGCTCCAGACACTGCCTGGGTAGGTGCTTAAGGCCCCTCCGAGGGCAGAGAGCAAACTATCCAGAGGGCCATGCACAGTAAGGGCCAATACTGTTTGCCTCACATGACAGTTCAGGGCAAGTCTACCTCTTGGTCCCAATGGCGTCGATTTCATCAATGAACACAATGGATGGTGCGTGCTCTTCAGCAACCCGGAAGAGCTCCCGGACGAGTTTGGGCCCATCACCTAGGTACTTCTGAATAAGCTCCGAGCCGACCACCCGCAAGAAAGTGGCCGAAGTTTGGTTTGCTACTGCTTTGGCCAATAGAGTTTTACCTATTTTGGGTAAAAAGAATAAGACAAGAAGAAAGCCATTTATCTGCGGTTAGGAGCACCCCATCCTAACGGACGCTAACGACGACAACACAGCGGCAGTTGTCTGCTCCTCTGCTCTCCAATCTAACACAGACTTTGCACTCTTCTAAAAGCCATCATGATAATGTCAGCAACACCTTTACTTGGTTACTTTTTTCTCAAAAAATTATTATATATCTGAGTGTTGTGTCTGTGTACGGGGCGTGTGCCATGGAGCACCTGTGGAAGATTACTATATATGTGTGTGTTGTGTCTGTGTACGGGGGCGTGTGCCATGGAACACCTGTGGGGGCAGAAGACAACCTGACAGAAGCACTTCCCTTCTTTCACCTTCAATGGGTTCTGAAGAACAGGTGGCCAGGCTCGTGTGACAGACACCATTATCACTGAGACATTTTGTGAGCCCTACTTGGTTATTTTCACACCCTGTGCCCAAAGTATCATCTAAAGCAGCTGTCGAGACCCACGTGGAGTCACATACTAGATCTCCTGCATACCAGATATTTATGTGACAATTCATAACAGTAGCAAAATTAGTTATGAAGTAGCAACAAAAATAATTTTATGATGGGGGGTCACCACAACATGAGGAACTATAGTAAAGGGTCACGGCATTAGGAGAAGCAGTGATCTAAATAATCGCCATATTTACCTATAGAAAGAACCACTCTGCACTAGCAACACAACAATCTGCTTTTCTGAAGGGGGACCTTTTCTTGGATCCACTCTAAGTTACATCTAAAATTAACTTAATGCAACCAGACATGGAGCTACATATCTTGAATCCAGCATTTGGGAGGTGGAGGCAGGAGGATTAGAAGTTGAAAGTCATCCTGAGCTAGACAGTGAATTCAAAGCCAGCCTGGCCTTCATGAGGACCTATATCAAAATAATGAATGAATGAACAAATAAAAAAATTAATCTGACTTATCCAACCCAGTTTTAGAAAACCAAATAAACTCCCATAGAACCATTAGTGATAAAATATCTTCTGGGAATCCTAGGTCTAACCCTCGGACACAAAGCAGACTCCAACACGGGCCACAGAAGGCAGTACTGGGTGGGCTTGTGGGTTGTCAAAATACTGGAAGCAGAACCAGTCAATGGAGACCACAGACAAGAGCTGGGGAAGATCAGAAGTCCGTCTAAGACTTGACATTCCCTTCCCGAGGGAGGCAATTCCTCTCATGGATATCAAATAGTGTTTCTTTTTTATTAATTAGTTAACCTATTAATATGAGTACACTATTGCTCTCTTCAGACACACCAGAAGAGGGCATCTGATTCCATTACAGGTGGTTGTGGACACCATGTGGTTGCTGGGATTTGAACTCAGGACCTCTGGTAGAGCAGTCAGTGCCCTTAACCAGTGAGCCATCTCTCCAGCCCCTCAAGTAGTGTTTCTAACACTGCTCTATCACTAGTATTTTTAGTTTGCGTGCACGTACACACGTACACACACACACACACACACACACATATGTACACACACGTTCTCAACCTTGATTGGCCATGTACACAGAACTCACTTTGGGAGCTCTAACCAACGTTGATGCTCATCCCAGCCCCAGAGACCAGTCTTTAGCACAGGCCAGTTACCAAAGAGCCCTCAGCTCGAGAGTTAAGACCTTGGCCCCTTTGAAAGTGAATGAGGAGGGCTGGGTGTTGGCTCAGGATGCAGAGGGAGAGCTAAGGAGTGACAGAGGGCTAAGCTTTGTGACACCATGAGCAACAATGTCCTGCTTGGTCACAGAACGGCAGGTGAAAAGCCTGAGAAGGTAATAGAATTCCTGGGAGACCAACTCGGGATGGTAAAGACAGGGTAGGGCCTCTTAGGACAATGAGATCTTGGAGTCTAGGAGTCGCCAAAGAAAGCCGCTAGGTTACTTCAAGTGCCACAGGGAGTCACTGACAGGCCTGTCCACCCAGCACTGCAGTGCCCACACCTCATGAGATGCACACTGGTGGGTCAGGACAGTGTTGCAGCTCCAGTCATTAGCAGCTCAATGCCAAGAGCTCTGTGGCCCTGGGCTCACCACCAGCCTCGCCATGGCTTTAATTTCCACTGAGATAAAGCAGAGTGGCTTCTAGCTTCAGGCTTCTTGGGGAAGATACTCTCAGTCTCTTAATAGCTCCCAGCACAGGTCAGTAGGGACTCAACATCAGTTCTCTTAAGCAAATGACCACTCCTGTTCTAATGTGCAGGGTGATCAACTACCAAGCACTGATATCCACAGCTTAGGACAACGGTCCAAGTATAATGCTAAATGGGTGTGTTTTGTCATCATTCAACAGTATTTACTTAGTGCTACTGTACCAGTAAATGGACCTGATCCAACACTTCAGAATAACTTTGAACGCCATCTCCACACTGGTCTGAGGCTCGGCCATGCTGCAGATGAACGCATGCATGCCTCTGAGGCTGGGACAAGCCACAGCACTGTATAGAGCTTTCAAGGTGATGTCATTGTACAAGGTCAACCAAGGGTTGAGAACTTGTTTTGTGTGTGTATGGGGGTGGGAGGATGGGGACCCGAGCTCTGTGCATGCTAAGCAGTATGTTCTACCTCTCCCGCCCCACCCCAGCTCCAGTTAAGCTAAGGGACTGTGGTGTCTCTATCTTCCCAATGCTGCTGGAAACAGGAGTGCAGTGCCCACAGCGTCACACAGCGTACCTGTCCCTGGCGGGCCATAGAGGATGACCCCCTTAGGGGGCTTTATCCCCATCTCTTCGTAATACTCAGGGTGGGTAAGAGGGAGCTCCACAGACTCCTGAAGAGAAGAAACACTTGGTAAAAAGCAAAGCTTACTGAGGTTATCCGCATTACCTGCCATGAAAATATGATGTTTCCCACAAAGGTAGACAGAAATCCCCCTCTTCTGAACCTCCACTTGGGGTGGGGCATGCTGAAGAGGACATGTGTCTCACTCCCTTTCTAAGCCATGCCCAGTTTTCCTTTTCCTTTCCAGAAGTCAGTCTTGAGAAACACTTTAGCTATTCTGGAGCAAAATAAAACTGAAGGAAGTTAAAACTCACTCTTTTTTGAGCAGACTAGAAACAGGCCCTGGAAAGACCTCCCGACAGCTGCCCCTGCTATCCCTCGGGATCTTACACATACTGTGTGCCTAGTTCCTTCCAGCTGAGAGGTCAACAGTGGAGATCTTTGGCAGTTCTGCCTGACTTCCCTATGGGTGAAAGGCAGAGAGCGGGCACACAGCCACCAGAAACAACCACATCTCCCCAGGCTCCAGGACCACTCGGGAACAGGGAATATGGCCTAGGCCCTAGCACTTGTGTGCTGTGTAAGTACACAACAGCACAAGTCAGCACAGCTGGGAATATCACATTTTCACCTGATACTGAGTCAACATTAAATAGGCAAAGTGTGAAAATACTACAGGACCATCACAGAGTTTAGTGTGATTTCTAGTTCCTAACAGTACCGAGCACATAAGGATCCATAGCGGGAATTGCTCAATAAAGAGAAACAAACATGCACCTCAACCCCAAAGCATCCAAACAGGACAGCTCTAAGAAAGCAGAGCTCTACACCCCGACCTGGTCCCCATCACACCTTAATTTCCTGGATCTGGTTGTCCAGTCCCCCAATATCTGCATAGGTTTCCTGGGGGGCCTTTTCCACCTTCATCACTGTGACCAGGGGATCCGTGTCATCCATTAGCACCCCTATCACGGCATGCACCTGCAATGGATCAAGTTTCTGTGAGTGCTTTGGTGATCCACTTCCAGCGCAAGGAGCCAGGTCTAAGGCGAAGAACGGACTCCTATGGGTTTCCTTAAAGACCAGAGACTCACCTTGTGGTTGAGCAGGACCGAACAGCCTGGTTCCAGCAGATCCTTGTCTACAAATGATAGGATGCTGACGTAGTGCTCTGAGCCCACAGATGTGGACACAATGGCGTGATTATCATCAATGATCTCTTCCAAGGTTCCCACAGACATGGGGGTCCCCCTGAGATCATCCACTTTTGATCTTTCCTCCTAATAATAGCCAAGAAGAAAAAGCAGATTAGACCGTAAGGCAGATGATGCATTTACAAAGCATCTGCTGCATCTGCCTCGAGTGACAAAGCAGAAAATGCTTTCTTTTTTCATTCATTCATTTTCTGTGTATGTGCGTCTGAGTGGGCAGAGACCAGAGAATAACCTGCTGGCTGTGTATACTCCTGGCTATCTGGAGAACTCCTGGGTGGTCGTCCAGTCTCCGCTCGTCTTGCTGTAGGGTGCCAGGATGACAGATGTGTACCACCTGGATCTTTTCCTTTTCACACTCGGTCGCCAGGGTGCAGGCAGTACTCACCGGCTATACCCTCTCCCTGGCTTTAAAAGCTAGCCAGTCAGAAGTCTGCACAGGCCCACCACTTGACTCTCGCTCGATGACAGGGTTAGGTTCTCAACAGAACTCACTCAGCAAAGAAGACCACAGAACCTTCTCCACTCACCTCTTGCTTTTCTTCTAATGGTTTCATCTGTTCCTGATTTCTAATGAATTCTTCCTCCATGAGAAGATAGTCTTTTATTCTCTCTAGCTTCAGTAATTTCAGGCGGCACTGGGTGTGGGGTGTTACTGTAATTAAAAAATAAGGCTTTAGACATTTGGAACTGAAAAATTTATAATAAAGTTTTACTTTATGCTCATCAGAAAGCCATTAAAAAACTTTTAAGCTCAGGGCTGACAAGATGGCTCAGTGGTTGAAGAGCTTGCTGCCAAGCCTGAAGACCTGAGTTCTATCCCTCGGACCCCTGTGGAGGAAGGACAGAATTAAGTCCCACAGTTGTGTTTTGACCTCCACATGCTCACAATCGTATCTGAGTGCAGGAGCACGCATGGGTCCCACATGCTCACAACTGTATCTGAGTGCAGGAGCACGCATGGGTTCCACATACACACACAAATGAAACAGTGCTAAAGGGGCTGAAGAGATGGCTTAGCAGTTAGGAGCATTGGCTGCTCTTCCAGAGGACTTGGGTTCAGTTCTTAGAACCCACACATATCCACACATTAATCTAGTGATACAGTACGGAAGTGTCTCTGAGACTGGATCTGTAGTTTACACTCCATTTCCACTGTGGCACATTAATCCCAGCACTTGGAAAGCTGAGGCAAGGGGATCACAAACCCAGAGACAGCCTGGACCGCAAAACCCAGACCCCACCTCACAACAAACAGGGCCATCAAGATAAAGATTCTGTGAATAGAGGACTTGCTGTGCAAGCCCACAATCTAAGTTCCATCTTAGAACAGAGACAGGAGAGAACCAACTCCCTAGAGTTGTCCTCTGACCTTTACATGCGCACTGAAGCATGTGTGTGCCCTCCATAAAATTAAAAAAAAAAAGCAATAAATGACTTACATGTGCCTTCTGTAAAATAACAAACAAACAAACAAAAAAGCAAATAAATGACTTACATGTTTAATATGTCCGAGGGGTTAGCTACTTAGAGACAGTGACTAGGATGTCTGTCTATCTGTCTTTCTTTTTTGAGAAAGGTCTCTCTGTGCAGCCCTGGCTGGTCTGGGACTCAGTGGATGGTGTGCTGGGATTACAGACATGCATCATGGCTCACTGTGAATGGTGAGCATGAGACAGACTCATGTAACAGTGTATTTTAAGATAAAATGGAACTTCCATGCCAACCCAGTAGGGGGCTACACACGAGTTAGTAAGTAGAATGGGGTGAGAGCCAGAGTTCCTTCAGCCTTCCCAGTGCTTCCTGCCTTCCTCTGTACTCCATGCTACATGCAGAGTCCTTTCCCTGGGGGCTGGGGGACAGCAGAAGAGCAGGCGTTAGTTACCCAGAGGCAGTTTGCTGGCAGCATCTGGTCCCTTCGTTTTCTTCTTCTTTTTCCCCACTCTAGTTGGGACAGGAGGTTCGTATTTCTTTTTCTTGTCCTTCAGTGTTTAGAATTGTAGGAAAAAGAATGGAAACCAGAAAAAGGACATTTATGTTTGTATCACTACCATCTATTCCTAGGGGTACAGATGTTCTCATCTTTTAGGACATTTGAAATAACTATTCCCTTTATTAATTTTTTAAATTAAAATATGATTACATTATTTCCTTCTTCCCTTTTATCCCTACCTCACACCAAACCGATGGCATCTTTTTGATTATGGTTACACTTACACACACACATCTTGCTCAGTCTGCAAAACGACCACCTTTTAAAAAGCAGACCTCACATTCCTGCTCTCTTAGTAAGACCTAACTGCAGCAAGTAAGTGTAATCTCTTTAGAGTGACTCAGATTGTTTCAGTAAGCAGCCAGAGGTGAGGATTGATTTATTTGTCACGTTTGGTTAGGTGAGGCATTTTTCATACCTCGGTACGGCAAACACTTATAGGTGATGTACTTTAAAACTTCCACAATGTTCATGCTTTAAAAAAAAATCATTCACTCAGGGCAATAAGTTCTTTAAAAATGAAATAGGCTATCCATCTGCATACAAGGTTACTGAAATAACTATATATCACTTTGCTTCTTAAAGTTTGTGGTGCCATAAAGAACTTGCCGAGACCTAAGGCAGTTTCGATGGCACGATCGGATCTTGCTTATTTACCTTGTCATCCTTCTTGCCACCCCCAGGACCATGGCCACCACTCTGACTTTGACCCTAGGGGATAAAAAAAAGACACACATAAATTCAGAATATGATCACTTCTAAAGAACACTCTACTAGTACTCTGACTCTTGCACAAGCACATCCCCCACTGTAGTATGTGGAAACCACGGACCTGGCAGCCCAGGCATGTATTTATTGTGGGGACATTACTTGCCTTAGAACTGAGATCCACTTGGCCATGAAGAGCCAGTAAGGAAGCCAGCCGTCAGAGAGCACCCCTCTCAACCAGGGGGTTCAGACTTGCCATTTTCTAATATTTGCTACATCCCCGACTATGAAAGCTATCTGGTCACGCGTATTCCATGACCATTTACTCTCTCCAGAGATCCCCAGGACCCAGAAGACTTTCAACAGCAACCTACCAAGCTCTGATCCCGACAGCCTGGGGCCTGGACAAGGCTCCCTTCCCAATCTGAAAAACTATCATCTTAAAATGCATGAAAAGTTCACCGGGACTTCTGATTTTAAAACAATGCTTAACACAGGGCAATGACTTAAATGGTGGTACTTTAAATTCCTGTGCAAAAATACGTGGTTTAGTGCATGTGTGGATCCATGCCTACATGCCAGGGCACACACGAGGAAGCTAGCAGACAACTTCCAGGGATCCTTTCCTTCAACTCAAGTTGTCAGGCTTGTGTCAAGTGCCACCTCATCTGCCCAAAGGTGGTGTTGCAACAGGAGTGACAGTGGAGTCACTGATTCACCGCTCTAGAGAAGCACCCCTTACTACAATGCTGGCAGCTTCAGTATCAAGACAAAACCACACCAGAAATGATGCCAAGCATATTCTGCCATATGAAAGGCTCTTAAAACTTTGTGTTTTACTCTGAAAACACTTAAGGGCTGAAAAAAGATTCTGGGAGACATAGTTGGTTGTGCTGGAATAGGATGTGCAAGTTAGAGCCTTTCACAACCTCTTACTTCCTTGCTTATGGCTGGCACAGCCAATGTCTGGGAGGTGTTTGTTTCGGGCCCAATTGTGTGCTATTTTTCCTTCACTACCGTTAATTCAGCACAATCCCAAAACAGGTTTCAGACCTATTCAGAGCTGGAGTTTAGAGGGTTATGGAGTCTCCTGGCATGGGTGCTGGGAACCAAACTTGAGTTCTCTGAAAGTCCAGCAAGTGCTCTTTACCCCCGAGGCATTTGAGTCTTAAGGCCCCCTAATATACAGACAGATAAGGTCCAGAGGGGTTAATGGACTTGTATACTGTCACAAAGCTTGTTAGACAGAAACCACACTAAGTTCTGCTGTATAGCAAACCCAGAGAGTTTCACAACTGCTCTAGAAAAGATAAGGATTTGTGTCCCACCAATGGCCACTTACTGCATTTCAGTCTCCTCATTAAAATGGGGACATTAATAATAACCTTCGGGGTTGTTCTAAGGAATAAGAACAAGTCTGGGAAAATGCCTGGCGCGTGTTCGGAATACTTTTCAAAGCCATTACAGGTCCTTTGTGTGTTCTGGCCTTCACCCACACTCAGACGCACCGGCCTAGCAGCTCATGATTCAGGCGGACTCCGGGGCTGCCTCAAAGGGCCGTCTCCTTTTGCATTTTCTGACCCTCTGCCCTGCCCCGCCTTCACTCAGATATTAGCACGGATTACTCCCTTACAACCTTAATTTTAGGCGTCTACTCAGATTTCACATCCACGAAGGGTCCTTCGCGGACACGCTATCAAAAACAGCCACCTTCTCACAACACAGTCACATAATGATCAGGCCCGATTATGTTCCTCTGACCTCGTCTCCCTCCTCTAGAATGGAAGCGCCACGGAGGAAGCGCCATCAACCGTGCTCGCCCGGTACCCTCAGTGCCTACATCTGAATCCGGCTCAACAAACCAAACCGGAGAGCGCCGAGCCGTCGGCGGATAAACACTAGGCTGGCTCTGCAGCGCAGCCGCTGTCCCCAGCGTCGGCCGGGATGACCCGCTCGGCTTAGCCCTTCCGCGCCTACTCGACCGGTTCACAGCAGGTCTCTCCCCCGGCGCCGTGCGTCCTGCCCGCGTCCGCCGAGGAGCGCGACTCGCTCCGACCCCGCGGGCCGCGATGAACCCGAACGGCGCATCGCCTCGTCCTCCCGCCTTGGGGCGCTTCGGTGGCCGCGACTACCAGCCGAAACCCTTAGTCACTCACCATCTTCCTTCAGTCGTCCAAGTCGCCACCACCGGAAGTGCATCCACCAAAGCGACCCCGTCAGAACGGAAGTGACTTTTAAAAAAAAAGAGGCTACGGAAGCCCATCGGGACCAACTTCCTCACGGGCGAAGTTGAGCATGAAGGGCTTTTTTCAGCGGTTTGATACAAGGATTGGTTAAACATGTGAGCAAAACTTAAAATAGTTTACTTGAGGGAATTCTAAGTAGCTGCTGTTGGGCTTTTGTCAGTCACTTAAGACAATGATCTTGGATGTTAAAGACTTAGGGAAAATTTGAAAATTTAAAAAATTTAAAAGAATGGAAAATTATAATTGGGAAGAAGTATTTGTGCCAAGCAGGAATGACCCTGGGGACTGAGAAGTCGATGTGTACACAACATTTATGTTTTTCTTTAGCTTCTGGAATTTCCCAGCTCTCTTGAGAATATTTTTTTTTTGCCTAAAGTCATCTAAATGTGTGCGGGTTTTTTTTTTCCTTCCCACAAGGGGCTGATGATGATGGCTAATACTGTGTTAAAATTACCCTTGAGGAGCTGGAGAGGTGGCTCGGCAAGGGACCCACATGGCGACTAGCAATCATCCAGGACACCTGTAAGCTCGCGCTGTGCAAACTCATACGTGTAAACATAGATAAAGTAATTTAAAATTTTAAAAAGACAGGACACTGAAAGTCGATAGAGTCCAAGTGACACTAGGAGGGGACACAAACCTTGTTTGGGACCCCGGGCAGGTGTTCCACATTGTAATTAATTAGTGTTTTGAGTGTTAACGATAAGTTCTTTAGGTTGTCAACGTACGTACTTCTTATGTTCTTATTCCTAAGGGAGAGTTTGAGGGATAGGAAATCCGACTTTCTAATTAACAGCTACTTTGGACAAAAGGACGAGTTAGTCAAACAGCCCGCAGGGCTGGCTATTTTGAATACTCCATAGACACACTGAAAAAACTATACACAATCACCGTGGATTGCGTCCGCTGTTTCAAACACTTTGTACCAGACTTTTTGCTATCACCTCAACGAACTCCAGAAGACCCTGTAATCATTTCTACCTAGACTAGATGGCGCTTATTTTCCCGTCAGGTCCAGCAGACAGAAACTGTTGTTGTGTTGTAAGGTTAAAGAGGCACGGTGATTGGTGCCAACACGAGCCGCCATCAGCGCACGGGTGTGCTATGGTTTTCCCAATCTCTTTCTCTTGCTATGTATACAGGCTGCCGCTCCAAGCTTGCTCAGCCCGTGCTGCCTCCCTGGATGTTGCAAGGAAGGAAGTTAAATTTACGCTTGGGAGGCTGGAGACGTGAACTGGTAACACGAAGAGGCAGCGGGTCTGTGGTGACGGCAAGGGCGGTGGACCAACAGCTGCTGCAATGCTGAGATGGTGAGACTGGCCGCCGAGCGGCCACTGGATTGTTCGACAGCAGCCTGAGACGGAGGAATGAGGGTGAGAGAAGCGAGCTGCGAGGAGTGGAGAGCTGTCGAGGGCACAGGAGTGGGTAGAGGCGTGAGGACTGTGAGCCGGAGGCCAGCCTGCTCTACGTAGCAAGTCCCAGGCTAGCCAGGGCTACATAGCCTCTGTCTCAGAGGCAAAAAAAGTTAACAAGCGGAAAGGTTTAAGTACTAGATGTGGCACACTACAAGGCCAGCATTGCCTGGGATGCCTACACGACCGAAAGGACAGGAGGCTCCCTAAGAGGCCGGCACACATCACTTAAGAGGCGCCTTCCGTGGGACGTACAACAGGCAGAAGCACCCTCAGTCACGTGATTTTTAAATCTTCTTTCTCCCCGGCCTCCACACAGTCATGGTGGGAACTCTCCCTTTTTCCCACTCACACCATCCATCTCCCAAAGCACCCGGAGAGACTTCGCTAACTCGTCTTTCTTTTACTTACCCGTCATGGAGTAAACGTACATTTTGTGGGGTTTTTTGTTTGTTTTTGGTTTTTTTTTTGTTGTTGTTGTTCTATTATTTTCTATTTCTTGGGTCCGCTTGAGAGAGGTGGTGTGGGTACTGATTCAGTCAAGAAGCTGCAAGCTTTAGAAGTTAGGGGTGGGGATAGGGAGGAGGGGAGGGGGTGGGGAGGGGAGGGAGAGGGTGGAGGTTATGAATAGTCACATGCGGTGATTTGAATGAGAATATCTTGGCTAGTGTCACCACTATGGGACAAAGCCAGGCGAAGCCTCCCCTCCCCCATGCCTCCCCTCCCCCCATGTCTGTGCATCTCAGTGGTCCTCTTGTGGCTTTGCCTCTGCCCCATGTCACTGCCACTTCAGTCAATGATGCCAAAGCTCAGATCTGTCGTTCTCACTGTGACATCCACACAGCAGCCAGTTTCTGGACGCTCATTGCACTCCAGGCTCTCCCGAGGGGACTGGGAATAGTGTCACAAGCAGGCAGAAAACAAAGTTTCCTTGATGAATTTTGTAATAAGCAGGTAAATACATTGTATAGCATGCCATACAAAAATAAATATGAGAGAGGAAATTAAACAGAATGAAGACTGCACGGCCGTGGTGGGGTGGGTTCTGACTTTAGATGGCGGGTGTTGGTAGAAACCACTGGAATGTCTCGTCATAGGCTACTTTTTTTCTTCACTTGGGTCTCACACCTAGAGCCTCATACTTGTTGGAAAGGCATCCTACAGTACCTCAATGTGTAAACTGTGCATTTCAGAAAGCTAGTCGGAAATTTCAACTTTTAACCATAAAGAAATGATTAATAGTGAAAGAAATAGATGCTCTTATATGTATTTAAATATCATATAATGTATGCATGTACCTCAATACCATATACTATTTATTACATGAATGTCTATAAGCTTTATGCTTTTTAAATTAAAATATTGTAACGTGTGTGGGGGTGTGTCTGCAGATGTGCACATGTCACCGCATGCATGTATAAGTCAGAGGACAGCTTTTGGGCTTGGTCTTACCTTCCACCCTGTGGTGGTAGGGTCTCTCTTATGTTTCTGCTGCTGCACAGAATACTCCAGGCTAGCTAGCCGGCGTGCTTCTGGTGGACTCTTCTGCCTCCGATCTCACCGTCAGTGTGGTGAGATTGCCCACATGAGGCAGCATATCTGGAAGGAGTCTGAGGCAATTTTAATATTCATGTTATATGTTTGGATTAAAACATTTTGATTTTTAATTAAATGAACTTCTTTAAATGTGTTTTGGGAAACGATTTTCTAATTAAAGGAACTTTTAATTCTTTTACTTAAATGAACTTATTTAATGTTTTACTTGAGATGATAATCTGGCACCCAAAGAAAACCCCAGTTCAGAGCCCTGGCTACTCTGCTGTCCATATGTGTTTGTGGGGGAAAGACTATTTTCCTCGGTGTCTGGCAGGTGCATGCAGTTCATGTACTTACCAGCAGAGGGCGCGATGAAACCAACTACCACCTCAGGTTTGGCGAGTGTTCCTTCCAAGAGACTCAGTTTAGTTTATATTTCTTCCAGGCGGATGCTTGGCTTTCAGAGTCTTCTTTACAGCCGGGCTTGTCTGAGAGCGACTCTCAGCAGCGTGGCTTGTTTACTTTTGGAAAGAACTGGCCTAGAGACTCAATTATGCTTTCTAGTGCTGGTGGCGCGGTGCACGCTTTTAATCCACCTGGAGAGGCAGGTGGATTTCTGAGTTCGCGGCTAACCAGGTCTACAGAACTAATTCCAGGACTATAGATAGGGCTACACAAAGGAAACCCTGTCTAAAAAACCAAAACCAAATCAAATCAAATCAAATTAAACCAAAACCCAGCAATAATTCTAATTTCTAGAGTCTTCTCTGCTCTTGGGCTGCAAGGGTTCCTGGGATTTCTCTCTACTAGCGTCGGGGCTGGCCCGCTCATTCTCACCGTGACTCCTTTAGTCCAGAGCCTGGTGTTAGCCCTCTGTCAAGCTCTGACCCTGTCCTTGGGCCCTGCTTTTGGAGTTGGCCCTCTTCCTCATCCTTCAGTCCTGGTTCAGGCTCATCCCGACAGGACCACTAACGCTGGACACGTTAACACTTCTCAAACTCTGTGGCCCCTGGACCCCTATATCGCTGCATTCCCCCATCGCATCCTCTCTGGAATCCCCAATTCAGGGGACTGGTGCAGCCTTATGGAAGGGATGGGGAGCCTTGCTAAGCGTGGACAGTTAGCATTCCGCATAACCTCTAATAGGGTTGGAGGCATCTCAGATTAGACCAGGTTTCCATTCTCTCTGCACTGTTTGAAAAACAAAAACAAAAATCAAGCAAACAAAAACAACAACAAAAAAACCTTTATTTTTTTCAACTAGCAGAACCCAGGTTCATTAAAAAAAATTAAAGGTAGAGAAAAGAGGCAATGAGAGAATACAAGTCAGCCATTCTTCTACCATGCTGAGATCACCCGAGTTAGTGTGGTGCATTCCTGTAAGCATTGGAAAATTGTATAATAAATGATTGTTGTGACCATACTATATAGTATATAGTATAGCATATCCCTCCCTCTGGTGTTTGGGTGTCGGGCAGAGACAGATCTCATTATATAGCCCGAGGTGGCCTCATACTCACAATTTAACTGCCTAGGTATAGAATTACAGGCGTGCACTACCACACCTGTTCTCTCTCTGTCTCTGTCTGTCTCTGACTGTTACTCTGACGCTGTCTCTCTCTGTCTGTCTTTCTTTGTCTCTCTGTCTCTTTCTGACTCTCTGTTACTCTGTCTTTCTCTCTCTGACTCTCCATCTCTCTGACTCTGTCTCTCTGAATCTCTTTCTCTCCTTCCCACCCTCCTCCCTCTCTCTCTCTCCCTCTCTCTTTCTCTCTCTCTCTCCCTCCCTCCCCCCTCCCTCCACCCCCTCTGTGCGTGCATGAGTGTGTGTGTGTGTGTGTGTGTGTGTGTGTGTTGATTTGTAGGTCGAAGGTCAACACCGGGTGTCATTTCTCAGTGGCTCTCAGCCTTGCTTTTCTGAGGCAGAGTCTCTTCCTGACGCTATAGCTCACTGATTCAGTTAAGGAAGTCTCCTGCCTCAGACTCCCAGCATTGGGACTCCAGTGCTATGGCTGCATTTTATACGGATGCCAGAGTTTGAACTCATGCTCTCCTGCTTGTGTGGCAAGCTCACGAGTCACAGAGCCTTCTCCTCAGCTCCATTTCCTCTTTTTAGCTGAAGTATCATATTATCATAAATAGTTCCTCCGTGTTATTAACTAGATTTTGAAAACACGATTTCCTGATAATCCTGTCTCACTGTATGAAAGGTGAAAGTTGACAAAACCAATATGGAATCTTTGTGTCATCTTTAACAAAAGGAAGGTGAATAGATCCAGGATGTTATGAAGGAAGCATCTTGGGCATAGTGGCCTCATGGACAGTCACCAGGGCAAGACAAGGACAGTCAGCCGGCACCTGTCTGTCCAGCCTCGGGCAGTTGTCCCATGATGACCCCATGACCAAGGACCACTGCTTTAATATATATGCTGTAAGAGACTGCTCTCCCTTCCACAGCACTCCCCTGTGGCAGCCTCTTTCAATCCACCATGGCTTATCCACTTCATGCTTGGGTGTTCCCAGAGAGAACTGGGTACGCTGTAGAGACTCGCACTCTGGCTTTGAAAACAATTGACATTAAATAAGTTTGTGTTGGAAGCCTCCTCCCCACCAAGCACCGTTGGAGGCGGGGGGGGGGGGAAATCAACCACTGTCACCATCCCACAGAGCTGATCTTCCACCAGTAAAGAGACATCCCACAAAGTGCTATTCTGCCTGTTGGGGTGTAGCCTAAGATATCAGACCTGTGTTTATTTAATATTTTGGAACATTCACAATGGGGGAGAAAGGCCTCGGTGCCGGGAAGTTAGGAGCTAAAACCCCAGCTTTAGGCCACATCTTTCTGCCTCCATTTCTTCATCTTGAACGTGGGTATAAAATAGTTCTGCCAATTAAATGAGAGAAAAGGACTCGGCACAAATTGGCTGTTATCATTACTGGAGTGAGCACACAAAGTCTTTGTGCCCACATTTAGTGACTCCCGTATAATACATTCCTAGAAATAGAATGAATGGGCCAAAATGAGCACAGCCGTGTCCTGTGCTGCCCATTGGGAAGGCTGGCACGCGCTCTGGTCCGGTGGAGGAGTCACCTCCTGTCTGATACTGCCCCCTCCCCTCACGTCTAGCTGCTGTCAGCAGTTCCTCACACTCTCCCCTCCCCTCTCTCTGCCCCCTTTCCTTGCTGACCCCTCTGCTTTTCCTCTCCTTCCACCTTCCCCTCTGGCCTCTGTCCTTGTGAGGGGCTTTTGCACATTCACTCTCTCTCCTGACTTCAGCCCGCTTTCCTATCCATTTTCTTTGCCATTGAGGCACATCGTGTGGCCAATAAGGCACAGAAACAAACACACAAAATAAAGATGAATGTTGTCTACACATACGTCCCACGTGCCTGCCCACAGGCCGCCATCATGCAGATAGGATATAAAAGATTCTCGGCATTCTAGAAACACCCTCAGGCTCTTCCAGTCTATGCCATCTATCAACTGCCGTGATTTTCATCATCGTTAGTTTTGTTTATTCTAGAAAATCATAGGCATGGCTCACACGGTACACACATTTCGAAGTGTAGCTATTTTCATTCAATAATCTGTTTGAGATTTCCCTATGTCGTTACAGGCATCATGTCAAAGTTGAATATTTTTACAGTCTCACTAGCAGCATACAGGGGTGTGTGTATGTGTGTGTGTGTGTGTGTGTGTATGCCTACACGTGTGTGTTCTGAGACTGTATCTAAGACCCCTTCTATCAGCTAAGCTGTATTTTATATCATCAACCTTCTGTAATTGGGGCGGGGCTGGAAGTCTAGTCTAGGTCCTGTCATGGTCTTCTCCCACCCATCTGCACCCCCAGCCCACTTCTGCAGCGCAGCATCCATTTAGACTGTTACTCTACAGTCTGTTTCTCCATCCTCAGGGATTGTCATGTAGGCTGTGTCATTGACAAGGCCACATGCACTCTTAGTCACATGCTTTTCTAACCGTGTGCATGTGTGGTGGACACACTGGGCACAGCCACAGTTTTCCAAAGCAACTGAACACTTTTACAGTCTTGCCAGCAGCACGTGAGCCTTGGCAGCATTTGGTGCTGTCTGTTTTGTGTCTCAGCTACCCCAGGGGCATGCAGTGGTATCTCATGTGGTCCTTGTGTGCGACCTTCATGGCCCCATTGGCTTCTTCTGCTAAGCACTTGCTGGAATGCTTTATTTATTTTTTAAAAATATGGTGACTGTATGGCTTATGGCCCACAAAGTTCACCCATTTTAAGTGTTGAGTTCAACACATTTTGGTGGAAATATAGCTGCGTAACACTGCCATCCCCACAAATTTAACATCGCCATCATAGCGAAACTTAAAGGAAGGGGCTGGGGCGACAGCCTTGTGGGTAAGAGTACAACTCACAAATGTGAGGACCTGAGTTTGGCTCTCGGCACCCATGCCAGAAGCTGAACGCAGACACCTGTAACTCAAGCGCTGTGGATGTTGGGTGGAGGCAGGAAGATCTCTGAGGCTTGTTGGATGCCAGTCTAGCTCGAGGGTCAGTGAGAGACCCCACCTCAAATCAACCAGACAGAGAGTGACAGAGCGGGACACCTGACATTCTTCTCTGGCAGCTGTTAATGGAGACACAGGTGTGCACATCCTTACACATGTGCACCACATGCAAAGAGTCACAGACACACACAGACACACAGAGAAACATGCAGACAGAGATACACACAGATAGAGATACGCGCTGAGATACAAATATACATACAGACACAAACACATACACAGACACACACACATACACACAGACACACAGATACACACAGACAGAGATACAAATATACATACAGACACAAACACATACACAGACACACACACATACACACAGACACACAGATACACACAGACAGAGATACACAAATACATACAGACACACATACAGACAGAGATACACACACACACACACACACACACACACACACACACACACCTTAAAGGAAAACTAGACCTAGGAGAGAGAAGGCTACACATAGAAGTAGAAAGTTCTGGATTCCTTGCCCCATTTGCTCGTGTTTCCACGAGTGAGACTCAAGGTAAATCAGCCTTAGGTAATGGGGTTCCCTTGAGAAAGGGGGCTGGCACCTTGTTCCCTGATATTACAGACCAGCGTGTGTGTCAGATACCGGGGCATGAGAGGTGCTGGTGGGAACTCAGGTTAGGGACTCCCAGGGACAGAGAGCCTGTTTCCTGTCCCTCACAGTCCCAACCATACACGACAGCCCACAGTGACAGTGGGAGGGGGTGGCAGCTGCGGGGTCCTGCACACCTGTTGCTTGTCGTGGACAAGCAGAAGTCGCCAAAGCAGCTGCTGAAGATTTTTATGGATCCCAACTAAAAGGTTTTGTGGTAACCCTGGTGGGGGGGGGTACTGAGAGGCCGACCCTGGGAGAGGGTCTGGTAGGGGTCAGGAGAGGTCATTCACAGCGTATCTTTTCCTGGAATCCTATCCCAACATGTCGTCCCCCACCTTCATGCTCTCTCCATTTTTATGAAATAACCCACGAGCCCATTAGGCATTTGCCTCCTGTGCATGCGAGTGGGGTCATTCACTAGAGCATGGGGAATCTGTTATGTGTGTACATGGGTGCCACCATGCACATATGGAGGTCAGAGGACAATGACAACCCTCTGAGTTGATTCTCTCCTTCCACTGTGGGCTCAACCCATTAAGACATCTTGTTCCTTAAAATTATAAATTAATTATGAAATTAGCTTGCAAACTTACCTTAGTGGGTTTCTATAGGCATGCATATATATGTATATGTATTCATATACGTATACCTATATCTATGTATACACACACACACACACACACACACACACACATATAGGTTAGCCCACTCCAAACTTTTTCTCCCCCATTTTCCTGCCTCCAGCCTCACTTAAACCTTTAACCCTGCAGTATTGTCCCTCTCTACTTTCTATTCAATTATCTCACCCACCACCCTCTTTAGGGAACCTTCCCCTCCCCCTCTCATGCGCTATATCTAGTTTCTTGGCTTCTATAGACCTCCCCCCTCCCATCTTAAGACTTTTCCAGTTATGACTTAGAGAGACAGTTGAGGGTCTCATTCTCTTTCTGAGACTACATGGCAGTGACCCTGTCTGTTTCCTGGAAACCATGACTGGCTTGTGGCTCACCTATGAAGGAAATGTAAGGGAACAAGGCCTCGGAGGGTCACAGGTGCATCCTGGGACAGGAACTAAGCAGCCACCATCTGAGCTGACCTCTACCTAGTCTGAGCTTGGCTCTGCCTGAGCCTTACCACACCACCCCAGCAGAGCCACCCACCAGCTCTGTGTCTCTGTGTCCCCACCGGCATTCTCCAACCCCCAGAAGGCATCAGCTGTGTGCCCAGGGACATCCTTGTGGAGGTAGGATTAGGTGTGATGTGTAAACAGGAACATTCCCCAAATGTCAAAACGTGCCACTTAGGCTGTCTTGGCAAAGCCTTCTTGACGGATTAACCTCCCTGGGGGAGCCTCAGCAAGCAGCAAGTCCCTGTGGCATTTTAACAGCTGAGACACCAGCTGTCTACCAGATTCCAGCCAGCAGGGATAGAGCCATCTATGGAATGCTGCTGGCGTGTGCAGAGTAAAGGCCTACATTCAGGTGTGTCTTTGGGCCTCCCCCAGGCAGAGCAGTGGTGCCGATGAGATCTGGCTCCTCCAAAGTAGAGAAAAAGCTTATCTTCAGCTGAGCCTGATCTGCCTCAGCCTTTCTCAGCCACAGACTCAGCTTATTGTTGTTGTTGTCTTTGAGGCTTGAGGCTTAGTACTATATTTAGTGGTATATATGCAGTGGTACTACATGCAGCGGTATATATGCAGTGGTACTACATGCAGCGGTATTATATGCAGTGGTACTACATGCAGCGGTATATATGCAGTGGTACTACATGCAGTGGTACTATATGCAGTGGTACTACATGCAGCGGTACTATATGCAGTGGTACTACATGCAGTGGTATATATGCAGTGGTACTACATGCAGCGGTACTATATGCAGTGGTACTACATGCAGTGGTGCTATATGCAGTGGTACTACATGCAGTGGTATATATGCAGTGGTACTACATGCAGCGGTACTATATGCAGTGGTACTACATGCAGCGGTACTATATGCAGTGGTACTACATGCAGTGGTATATATGCAGTGGTACTACATGCAGCGGTATATATGCAGTGGTACTACATGCAGTGGTACTATATGCAGTGGTACTACATGCAGTGGTATATATGCAGTGGTACTACATGCAGCGGTACTATATGCAGTGGTACTAAAAGCAGTGATACGACATGCAGTAGTATTACAAGCAGTATTACTATATGCAGTGTTACTACATGCAGTGGTACTATATTCAGTGGTACTGTATGCAGTGGTACTATATACAGTGGTACTATATGCAGTGGTATAGATGCCATAGTATTACATGCAGTGATACTCCTGCAGTGGTACTATATGCAATGGTACTACATGCAGTGGTATTCCTGAAGTGGTACTATATGAAGTGGTATAGATGCAGTGGTACCACATGCAGTGTTACTATATGTAGTGGTACTACATGCAGTATTACTATATGCAGTGTTACTACATGCAGTGGTACTATATTCAGTAGTACTATATGCAGTGGTTCTATATGCAGTGGTATAGATGCCGTAGTATTACATGCAGTGATACTCCTGCAGTGGTACTATATGCAGTGGTACTACATGCAGTGGTACTCCTGAAGTGGTACTATATGCAGTGGTACCACATGCAGTGTTACTATATGTAGTGGTACTACATGCAGTATTACTATATGCAGTGTTACTACATGCAGCGGTACTATATGCAGTGGTATTATATTCAGTGGTATTATATGCAGTGGTATTATATGCAGTGGTACTACATGCAGCAGTACTCCTGCAGTGGTATTAAATGCAGTGGTACTATATGCAGTGGTACTATATGCAGTGGTATAGATGCAGTGATACTATATGTAGTGGTATTATATGCAATGGTACTACATGCAGTGATATTATGTGCAGTGGTACTCATGCAGTAGTACTACATGCAGTGATTTCAGTGGTACTACATGCAGTGGTATAAATGCAGCAGTATTATATTCAGTGGTGTTATATGTAGTGGTATAGATGCAGTGGTACTACATACAGTGGTATAGATGCAGTGGTATTATATTCAGTGGTATTATATGCAGTGGCATATTCAGTGGTATTATATGCAGTGGTATAGATGCAGTGGTACTACATGCAGTGGTATAGATGCAGTGGTACTACATGCAGTGGTATAGATGCAGTGGTATAGATGCAGTGATATTATAGCAAAGACAAACAGAAGTGCTGTAGCTCAGTGATAGAACATTTGCCTGATATGTGTGAGGCTCCAGGTTCAATCCTCAGTATTGCAACAGATACAAATTTCCAAGGATTCCTTTTTTTGTATTCAGGTCTTAATGACTTTTAGTCACTTGGTGCCATGGCAGGACCTAGACAGACAGGAGGGAAGATGTTCTATTGAGCCTCCTTGGGGACTTAGGGAGCGATTGTAGGGCTCTGAGGGTGAATATGTGCCTCTGGGCTTCATCTGGTTGTCATAACACATTTATTGAGCATTTATTGTGTGTACAGTAGTCTGGTTCAAGAATTAGAAGACCTAGCCCTGACATTCAGGGGATGATAGCTGGTGCTGCCTCTGGGGTCCCAAATACCAAGTGGGGGTGATAGTGGTGGGGGTGATAGTGGTGGGGGTGACAGTGGTGGGGGTGACAGTGGTGGGAGTGACAGTGGTGGGGGTGACAGTGGTGGGAGTGACAGTGGTGGGGGTGACAGTGGTGGGGGTGACAGTAGTGGGGGTGACAGTGGTGGGGGTGACAATAACTCCTAGTTGATAAGTAGGTCCAAGTTGCCAGGCTCTGTGCTGAGCTTTCCTGTTCTACTCCACTTGACAATGCTGTCCTAGAGAGCCAAGCTGTGGCATCACAGGAAAGAAAAGAAAAGCAAGCCCCAGAGAGTGTGCTGGGTGGGAAGGTATCTTCTCACAGCGAAGAGGGAAATGGCTCAGTCACCATACTGCTGGGTATGTAGGCAGGAAGTCCAAAATTCCATGCCCCAGAACCCACATAAAGACGTATGAAGTATGGTAGCATGCACCTGTGATCCCCGTTCTGGGGTGGGGTGGGGGTGGGGTGGCAGGGAGGATCATGGGGGGCTTGCTGGCTCCAAGCCAGTGAGAGACCCTGTCTCAAAGCTAAGGAGGATAGTGATAGAGGAGGAGACGCGACCATGACTTTAATTTTCACATTATGTGAATACGTGTGTGTGTGTGTGTGTGTGTGTGTGTGTGCAGACCCTCACATGCACCGCTCATACAGCTACATGAACATATGGTCTCCCCCCACCCCAAATGAATAAATGTCAGAATGTGATCTCATTTGGAAACAGGGTCATATTAGACTTTATTCATTCAGCTGGGTGGGTTAATATGAAGTTATCACAGGGAAGACTGACCCTTTATCCCAACATGATGGGTGTTTTTAAGGAAGACTTCTGTTTCCCAAACTGAGGGATAGACTATTGTTAAGTCACCCCAATGGGGGGATCGTTTGTGGCAGAAGTTTTAGGAAACAAACCAAAGAGGATAAGTAAGCTGCCCAGGTCACACAGCAAGGAAACAGTGCCTTGGGATTCTCAAACAGATTCTGACCTCAGTCTTCTAACTCATCACCGAGAGATGAGTCAACCCTGAATGGGCCAGTTGTGTTAGCCAGCTGAGGTGGCTCTGGTTCTATTATTACACTGAGGTAATTAGTTATACATCGTGGCTGCTCTCTCTCCCTGCTCGGCGTACTTCCCTAGGTTCATGTGGGGATGAGCAAGATAATGAACATCTTGTTCTCTTCCAAGACCCAGACAACTGCAAATTACATTATCATTAACGGTATCACCAGAAGCAACGAAATAAGGGAAAACACAGCTAATATTTCTCTTACACCCACTGCTGTGTGTTTGTCAAAGGCACTAACAGTTCATCCTGATGAGGGGGGAGAAGAGGAAGCCAGCCACTGATGTCCCGGGAACTGTGATTCATGAACGTCACCCAGCGCTGCCTGGTCCAGGCAAGAGGAGAGGGAAAGACCCTGAATTTTCATTCTTCCTGCTCCCATGTGGTTTTTATGACCCCACCCTGCTCCAGCTGGGTCCAGTCTCCACCAGCACACTTCCAGCCCTTGAGCTTTGCAGCACACATGGTTGTCGCCTTTAAGGTTTAGGGCTTTTTGTTATGTAGCAAAAAAAAGCAAACTGTCCCAAATGTCTAAGGACTCTTCCACCAATATCCAGGTCTGCAAATGATTGCCACGGTCACCTGGATCCACGAATCCAGTGAGACCTGGGACAGCTGTTCCCTTGAGCATCCAAAGGGACTTGAAGGAATGGTCACACGAGTGGCATCTAATGACTGTGAAACCCTTGAGACTCTCTGGGTCTGATTTTCATCTGTAAAATGGAACGAAGAATATGATTGGAAGTTACTTTGAGCCTAGTATGGTGGCACATGTTGTTATACCAACATTCAGGAGGCCAAGGGAAGAAGATGAGGTCTGGCCCAGTCTGATCTATGCAGCGGGACCCTGTCTCAAAAAGAAACAAGTGAGGTTGCTTTGAATATCAAATGAAGGCAATGTGCATCCCAGTATCTGGCATGCAGGACACCCTAATACTTGTTGGCTCCTTAGTAAGTGGAACGGTTGGAGGCCCTTCATTGATTGAACACTAGCACCTGAGCATGGGCGTATATTCTTGGTTCCTATCACAAAGGCTGAGAGTAAAGGAAGGCTCTTTGCAGATGTGCCCAGATGTTCTGTGTTCAAATCCTTACAGTGTTTAGGCTTCTTCCCCACAGTCTACTAGATGAGACAGAAAGAGTTAAAGAACAGCTAAGTGTTGGGGGTATTATTGCACGAGATTCCCTATTATGCCACCAGAAAAAGAGTGTGAGCACAGGGAAGTCAAGCTCTCTGGGCCTCTGTGATTCTAACTCTCTCCTTGGACTCCGGTGAAAGTACGTGAGTAGCGTATGGAAGGATATAGGACCATGTCCCCAGCAGTAACTGATGGGGCAGGCCAAGCCACCATCTCTGTCATTTTAGTGACTCAAACAGCCTCACACATCTGCACTCACCTGCTGGTCCCATCTGAAGGAAGAAGGAATGTGAGTCACGTCGTGTGAGTGGCCACCTGCATCAGCAGACGTGACTTCGGAATGTCTCTGGGCTCCGGAAGAGAGTAGCACCCCTCTGTTCTGTCTCACTCCCTCGCTCCTTCTCCAAGCTTCTAGCCTTCTCTGGCTGTAACACAACATCCTGGTGAGACAGCTTATAAAAATAAAAGGTTTATTTTGGCTCACAGTTTCTGAAGGTTTCAGTCTGTGATGGATTAGCTTGTTGTTTGGGAGTCTGCGGTGTGGTGAAAGAGTGTACCATGGAGAAGGCATGTAGCAGAGGAAACTGCTCATGTCAAGGTGGCCAGCAAACACTGAGGGGCTGGGCCCACTCTTCCCTTCAAGAACATGCCCCCAGTGACCTAACTTACTCCCTTTAGGAACCTTTAAAGGTTCCCCTGTCTCCAAGGTAACTAAACCTAAAGAAGCTTTTGGGGGACATCTATGCAAGCCATAGCACAGATGCTATGACTCCTGGCTCAAAAAGCTCATTCTAAAGTGCAGGAGCCCAGAGGAAAATACAGAAATAAGAGGATGACTCTAGGATCCCTAGTGAGATTCTGTAGCCAAGACCAGCAAAGCTCTTTTCTTCGTACAGCTACTGAGTCCTTCCTTTAGGCCGTAGTAGTGACCATTATAAATGATAAAGTAGCTTTAAAACATAATAATGATAATGGCATAGTAGATCGCTGGAATTTATGACGCCTGTCACCACAGAGAGCAACAAGCCTCTGCTTGTTCCTGCTACTGGTGGGAATTGAAACTTCATTTTGTGTTTTATCTAGAGAACCGGGGATCAGAGAAGACACTGAATTAACATCCTAAAAACTTCCAACCAGAAGATTATATATGGGAGAATGAAGGGGTAGCAGGGGGTGGGGTGGGGGGGAATGGTGTGTGGGGGGAGGTGGTCAATTATTCTGGAGCCTAGCTTTCTCCTCTGGACAGGTGTGCTCCGATGTGTGTGTGTGTGTGTGTGTGTGTGTGTGTGCGCATGTTCACATGTGTATGTACACATGTGTATGCATACATGTGTATGTGTGTTCACATGTATATGTACACATGTGTGTAGATGTGGAGGTTAAGGTTATGTTACGAGTCTCCTCCACCTTAGTGTCGCTCGGTTGAAGTCAGAGCTTGCTGATACAGCTAGCCTGGGAAGCCAGCTTACTAGAGGATGGGGGTGGGTCCGCCTTCAGAGCCCTGGAATTCCAGGTGGGCTGGCATCTATGTGGGTCCTCGGGAACATGGCTCTCATATTTGCACAGGAAGTGCTTTAATACCGAGCCATCTCCCCAGCCCAAGGTCAGACACTTCTTGAACTGCAGAGTCTAGTAAGCGTCTGTCGACAGCAACTTTGTACTCCTCCGGGGGCTTCTTGATTGGAAGGGCTTAATACAGAACACACAAACCATTAACATTGTGTATGTTCTAAGCTATTAATAAAACATTCATGTAGATTTATTTCCACAATATGGAGTATGACTGCGTCTTTATAATTCAGAATATGAATCGCCCCCATCCATCCTGTCTGTCCCCTAACAAGAGTTAGGAGCTGAGCGCTGTTGAGCAAATCTCGTGTGCCTCTGTTGTTCTCACAAGGCTTTGAAAGTGTCCCCATCTCCATCTTACAGATCTGGGGACCTCAAAGCGCAGGTGACATAGCAGTGAGCTGCAGAACTAGGACTTGAACTCAGGTCTCCTGACACTCGGAGACGGGTGGCAGATGATGGCCAGAATGTGGGCAGGGTCGTGTCCACAGGCCCTCAGTCTTCCCACCAGCCCTCCCCTGGAGGCTCAGGCTGATCTCTCATCAGGCAGTCTGCCAGGTTCCTTAGGGACGGTGGCCGTGGGCTAGCAGGGATTCAGCTGATTTGGAACTCAGGTTTAGGAACCAATGTGCACACAACCTGCGCCTACTTTATCCATCTGCCTGCAAGGGTTCCTCCTTGCTTCCTTCCCTCCACGCTGAGAACTCTCTGCAGGTGGAGCTGAGTTATGATCATGGTCGTGTTCTAGGACCTCCCTGCAATGTATCGCATGCTTTTCACAAAGCGATGTTGTATCCATTCCCCATCAAACTATTCATTCTTCTGAGCAGACATCCCGAGTATGATGCCCTCCCTTCTTTTCAAAGAACATATCCACGAGTTGCTAACACATTCCATATATCCTTACCCTGTGTTGTTCTCCCTGGGGTTCCCATACCTGTGGGGGGCTGCAACGGAGAGACAAACCCATTATACACAGCATCAGGGTCGGTGGAGGGCAGAGATGGTTTGCATTCGTGCCCTCATGTCCTCTTCCCAGTGTTGGTGAGAGCAGTAATAGCTGCCATTTATGAAGGCACTCTCTGCGCTGCGCATTTTACCTGCATTAGTTAGTGTATCATAACAGCAGTATCAGGAGACTGGGTTGTCATCAAATCGCTGCTGCAGAAAGGCTGTGTAACTAGCCCAGGGTCATCCAGGGTCCCTGGACTCCATGTACCTTCCAACTTGTCCCCTCCTCAGCCTGTGTGGCAGCTTTGTATATATCTACTCTTTGAATCCTGCCTCTTGAGGGATTTGACTTAAAAAAGTCCTTTCAGGTGCCAGACCATACCCACTGATGTATACATTATTATTTTTTGTTTTGTTTTGTTTTATTGTTACTGTACATGTGCCAAGGCATATGTGAAAAGGTCAAAGGACAATCATGGGTTTTTGGTCTCATCTTTCGTCTTGTTTTGAGATAAGGTCTCTTGTTTGCTGTTTGACTTACTGGCCCATGAGCTTCTGGGAATTTGTCTCTGCCTCCTGTCTCAGCATAGGAGAGTCACATGCCACCTTTTATAACCATCTGGAGACAGAGTTGTCAATCACTGAAAGAAGGTCTCCATCAGGTTCCTTGTGGAATGTACCTTTTTGGGAAATGGCACTCTTGGATCCTTTTTAAGAGGTGGATTACTTCCTTATTGACGCTGCAGGTGTGTGCATAAGGAGGTTCCTTCGAGTGGGGGTCAGGAGCACTTAATTCTCTAGAAAGATAACAGTCACTCCTGTGGATGTATAAAGTTCCCCTTGTAGCCTTCCTTCCTCAGGGATGCCTCTGTCCTCCGGACCTTTGGTGGGGCCTGGGACGTTGGGTCCTGGAGTACCACATCTGGGTAAGCAGCACAGATGGCACCAAGCTCTGCTGCTGCCCCTCACAGCATCCCTGCAACAGTACCAGGCAATCTCTGCCAACTCCTAAGGGGTGTGAGATGGTAGCCAGCTGTGTGTAGCTCCTCCTGCATGGAACCAGTCAATCCCAGGCCTCTTAGTTGCACCCTAAGGAGCTGTAGAGCCAGCCTCAGCTCCAGGCACTCCCAGGAAGCATATTGGGAGACTTGGGTTTACCCAATACCCAAATGACTGCTGTTGGAACCACCTCATCAGAGCTGCCCTCCTCAAGGAGCCACATGCAGGTCAGTGTCAGGGCTGAGCCACAGAGGTGTCTGGTCTGGGAGCTTACTCAGCCTCCTTGGGTTGGCACTAAAGTCTCGCTTCCAAGACTGGAGAAAACGAGGCTCTGGAACCAGCTGCCTCTTTCAAGACCGCCGAGCTGGAAGGGGGCGTCCAGCCTGATTCCTTTCTTCAAAGCTAGTCTTCTGACTAGAGGCTTTTCTCTGGATGGCTCAGAATACTGGAAGTAGGCAATTGTTGGTGGGTTGACTAGTGGGGTTATGGGCAGCTGAGAAACCTTGAGACTGTGGCTACAGTTAGCTACTGACATTTGTATTCCTCTCCTTAATGCTCTTTCTGAAGAGGCTGGAATCTGGAGACTCCAGTGATCACCCTCTTAATCCAGCAACAGGTCCAGTGTGGGGAGCCACAGCGATCCCAGGGGCACCTGCTCTGCTTAGCAGAAACGGATCCTCTTCCCTGATTCTTGATGTGTCCACTGGCTTCTATATCCTTCTACTTCCCAGCACTGTTAGTTGGAAGTTCCAGGTTGGTGTGTAATGTTATCTGTTCACTGTCCATCTCCCCCCATGACACACTAGGACTTCCCCAAGGATGAGGACACACAAGTTTGTCTTATACGTCACCATGTCCTGTTGTGTAGCAGAGGGAATCCATGAAGGATGATGAGTGATCCAGGTTGTGTGTTGGCTTTGGACCCCTCTCTTTGCTCCTGAGTGGAGAAAGAGCCAAGCTGATGGCAGTGGAAACTTGTGACGTGGTGACAGGGAGACAGGGAGGTGGCCTCTGGTGCTCTGAGTCTGACAGAATTTGCATACTGGGAATAGGGGATACCCTAGAAGTCGAAGGTGTCACAGAGCTGTGATCTATGCTCTGACAGTTCAGTGGCCGTTCTAAAATTGAATGTATCCCTGACCCTGCCAGTCATGGCCTCTTACCTGCTGAGGTTTATGTAGGTGGTCCTGGTCACTGTGACTTACCTCTCAATTACAGAGCTGCCCACCATGAGCCTGAACTGAAAGACATGGCCCCGGGAGTCTACTCCCTCTTTGCTCTGCCCTGTCCTCTTCCATCCTGACACCTTGATTTCTGATCTTTTTTCTTGGCCAACTCTTCTTTCCCTGCTTTTCTGCTGGTCCCAGGTCCCATGTCTCTCCAGTCAGTTCTGTTTAGCTCATGAGGGCAGGGACACACATGCAAACACCCTCTCCCCATTCTCATTTCCATGGACAAGGTAGACAGCCTCCACATGGACAGCTTGGCTCACCCTCTGGAGTTGGCTCCTGGTACCAGAGGCTGAGAACCATGCTTGCTTAGGGATGAAAACCAGTGACACCGGTCCTCAGGGGGAGGGTATTTGGGAGCTGAGTGCTGAGGAGACTGGGTCCTTAGGTGGATCTAATTTTAGCAGCCACTGAGGCAAAGTGGCAACTGGAACCATCCCCAGGTGTGATGGTTTGTATATGCTCTGCTCCTCCGGGAGTGGCACAATTAGAAGGTGTGGCCCTGTTGGAGTAGGTGTGTCACTGTGGGTGTGGGTTATGAGACTCTCATCCTAGCTGCCTGGAAGCCAGTCTTCTAGCAGCTTTCAGATGAAGATGTAGAACTCTCAGCTCTGCCTGTACCATGCCTGCTGGATGCTGCCATGTTCCTACCTTGATGATAATGGACTGAACCTCTGAACCTGTAAGTCAGCCCCAATTAAATGTTGTCCTTATAAGAACTGCCTTGGTCATGGTGTCTGTTCACAGCAGCAAAACCCTAACTAAGACCCCGGGCTCAGGTAGAAAGCGGCACCTACATATAGGTGAAGGCTGAAGGAGCCCGGCAGCTCCCTCCCAAAATGTCTCCTGGAAGTTTCCTAGAAATGCAGAGTTCTGGGGCCACCCACCGAGATCCTCCTTCAGCAGGATTTGGCTGAGGCCCTGGGCTCTGGACATGTTGTATAAAAACTCTTGCCAGCCAAGCTTGGTGGTTTAAGCCTATAACCTCTTAGGGGGAGCCTGAGGTGGGAAGATTGTATAACTGGATTATAGAGCCAGCTCCAGGACAGCCAAACAATTTAGCAAGATTTTGTCTTCATTTGAAAATACAAACCAGCCTGGGTGTAGGCCACTGGTGGAGTGCTTTGCCCTGGGTTCAATCTCTAATAATGGGGAAAGAAAAAAAAAAACACCCAAATGACCTCTAGGCCCTGACCACAAACGTCCCCTAATTGAGGACAAGTTGCTGTCCAAAGCTGGAGCTGAGTGGGTAGATTTGAGAAAAGAAATGTTGAATGGCTCCAGGCTGAGGAGAATCTTCTAGAAAAGTGGAAGTATGATTCAGATGTTCTGCAGAGTTTAACGCCAATTTAGAGATAACGTTACTTTTCTCTAGAAACATGACAGGACAAATGTGTCATCTTCTTTCCCAACAAGGGAAGAGAGGGGCGAACATAACTGCTGTTTGATTTCTGTTGTGTGTGTGACAGGGCACTCTGAGAAGAAGCAACTGGGAGGATGGGTTTATTTTAGCTCACAGTTCCATGTTACAGCCCATCCCTGAGGGGAAGGCAAAACAGAGGGGGCTTGAGACAGCTGGTCACGTCACACCCATAGAATGGAGTACGGAGAGAATGAATGGCTGCATGCTTCGAGCGAGTCAGCTTTCCATTTGGAAAGCAGAATCCCGATGAAAACAGTCCAGTGATTAAGCCAGTAGGAGGGAAAGGGCCTCATCTGTCCAGATGGCTGACTCTGCAGTCCTTCGTGGAAGATGGGTACGCCACAAGTATCCCACTCCTTTCTCTCCAAGCAAGCATGGATTTCTAAGGAAGAAATGGATCTCAGCATGCATTGTACAGAAGAGGATGAGAAGATGGAGTCAGAGATACCAGAGAGCTAGAGGACTGGCTGCCCAGGTCAGTGGCTGAGGGCCACTAGTAGAAACCAAGCTGAGCTATCTGTTGGGGGAATAGCATGATCTAGCCTCACTGAGGTCTGTTCTGTCTGTTGTGTGTGTGTCTAGGGTCATTTGGTATTTGAGTGTGTTGCCATATCAGTGCAGTTCCAGCGACACACCTTTCTGAGATACCTGCAGTATACTTTCCCCGGGCTGAGTGGCTCCCGGAAAGCAAGACTGGACAGGACCCACCTTGACTTCAGAGCTCAGGATTCAGTGCAGGAGACAGACCACCCACAGACAAGGAAAGCGGATGTCTACTACACAAGGGCTCTGTCCCCAAGACCATCTTGAGGGTCAGTGCTTTGTGGGAAGGGCTCACAGAACTCACAAGAGTCTATGGACTCACAGTTGTTGCTTATTATCCAGAAAGGGAAGATTAAAATCGGCAATAGCAGAGGATGCATAAAGGAGCGGCACATACAATGCCAGATTCACGCTTTCAGGGTCCTGTCCAGAGGAGTCCCACTTTGGTTCTCTCATCAATGATGTGGGACAATATGTGGAAAGCTGGACAGATGAACCTTGACATTCAGGGTGCTTGTTCAGCTTGGTTACAGGACCTCGGTCACCTATATGACTTGTGAGTTATTCAGCTATTGTTCCCCCTGGGAACTCTGGCATATGCTGCATGGCCCAAGGCCTTTGCTGTTACTTGTGTTGGCAGCATAAAGTGTCTGGATGGCCCAAGGCTCCTGGGAAACACGGATGCTCTTACTAGGTGGGACATTGTCAGGGTTTAGAGGTTATCTCCAGGGAGCTGGTTAAAAGGCAGATCTTTCTTTGGGACATGTCAGCCCTTTTTATTTGCATACCAGTGTGCACCACAGACCCGGTGCCTGACTGGATAAGGATAAGCACAGGGAAGGAATGTCCAGAATGATCCTCAGACTACTGGGTGGATTGGGATGGACATAGACAAGGCCATGCTGAGTGGATGCCTGCTTCAGTTTACAAATGGTCTGTTTTATTCTCTCTAGGCCATAGGCACACACCCAATGAGTTATTTAAAAATGAACAACTGGGAGAAAATGACGTCAGTCCTCCTTTTCTGACATCTGTCCCCCGGGGCATCTTGTTTGTGGATTGATGGTTAATCCAAGACCTGAGCTGCTCTGCGTGAGCTCCCATCCTTAAGTTCCCAGAGAAAATTCCAGATAATATATAAGCACTATCACCTGGAAGTAGTAGAGGCATTTCCTCATTCATTAAGTATGGGGCGGGAATTCAATATGGCCAAAGACAGAAGCAACCAGTGAGTAGGAGAGAAGAGGGCCCACCACAGTGGTTTAGCTCAAGGAGCCTAGAACTGCTGGAGGGAGAGCCTCCTACCAGGGAAGCCTGCCTCTCTCGATGTGGTGACATCAAAAATCAGGATGCTTCCTTTGAACTGGTTTTGCTTACTATAATATCAAAATAGGGTACTGCAGGCAACTCAGGCTGTAGTCCATGGAGGAAGAGAAGCCAGGGAGCAGGAACAAAGGCTGTGGAGAGCCACCCTGCCATCTGTGAAATATTTCAAGGTAAACCATAGACATGGACATATTTTCACTTCAGAGCAACTTCAAATAATGCCTAGAAATACCGCCCCTCGCAGGAAGCAGAGTTTGATTCTCACCTATGGTGTGTGGGCTAGACATAGTGATTTGTTTCCAAGGAAAACAACATGGAAAGTGAGAAACAGTAATTTCTCAGTGGGCAAACGTAGGGAACACTGTCTTAGCCAAGGGTCAAAGTTAACAGGAACTTTGTCAAAGTGTGTTCAGCCAACCGGCCAGGGCTGGCTCCACTAGCAATGGGCCGGGCACTCCCACATCAATCACTAATTAAGAAAATGTATCACAGGCTTGCCCTAAGGGCAATCTGGTGAGGGCCTTTTCTCGATTGAGGTTTCCTCTTTCCAAATGACTCCATCTTGTGTCAAGTTGCCCTAAAACTAGCCAGCACATTGAAGGCCATTTCACATAGCACCTGAAGAGCCGTCTTCAAAGATAAGGCCAAGGAAAACAAAGAAAGATGGAGAACCCATTATAGAGCAGAACAAACAGGAAGAGGAAACACTGCCTGACTGGATTCTGGAGCAGAGGGGGCGGGGCAATGAGTGAAATCAGAAGAAAGCTGTGCTTTAGTTACTAGCAAGGGTTTATCACTAATGGCTCAGTTTTTACCATTTATAGGATGGGAAATAAGATGTAAGCAAACAGGGAAGGCGAAGGTCTAGGGAGCTCAGATGTGCTATACCATCTCTGCTGCTTTTCTGTGAATTTAAAATTATTCCAAATTAAGATATTTGTTTTATATTTAAAATACACTTGGTGGGGGTTTTTATGGCCTTGGAGAAAGTTCCTTCCCAAAGGGACTGTTTAGAGTTCAGGGCTTGTTTGGTTTGTTGACTGAACCTGGGCTGGTTTCTGGGACAGGGGGCTGCCATCTTCCCAGACCTCCATTTTTTTGTTTGTTTGATTGTTTGTTTCTCGTTTCTCCTGTAGTTTGTTGGTTTTACTGGGAGTGACTATGGTGGTTGATTGTATTCCATGGCTGAGTGGGTAGAACTTTGGCGTCCGCCAGATCTTCCTGCGAGTTCTTTAACTTAAGTTGCTTTTGACAAGTATTTTGTCACAGGGAGAAAAATGAGAGAGAGAGAGAGAGAGAGAGAGAGAGAGAGAGAGAGAGAGAGCGCTAACTTCTTTGCCTTGAGATTTTGGTGACTTGTTCGTGTAGTTCTGATAACCTAAACCATTGATGGTCAAATAGGTTAAGGCAGGTCAGGCCTAGAGGAAATGGTGGACATGAGCTTATGAGGCATGAGGCAAGACGATCAGGAAACTGAGAGAACGAGAGAAGTAAGGGCCTGTGGAGCTTCAATTAATGAAGAACCTGGACTGCTGGGGCGGAATGTCAAGGCAATACTCCAAAATGTGCAAGCTCTCTGCCTGCCTCTAGCAAACTGCAGTGGGTACGGACCACTCAGAAGCTGAAATGCAACCAAGCGAGCAGAGAAGAAACAGCCACAAGACCTGCCCTCCTGTGAACCTGAGCAGAACAAGCGACTTCCTGCTGGTGAGATGCCCTCCCCTCTCTTGTCCATTACTGTTCCCAGAATTATCTAGAAGAAGCTAACAGAGTGTTCTGGCGGGGGTGGGGGTGGGCTTTTGAAAATGGAACTGATTGAAGGCGCTCTGCTCAAACTATCTTTGAGATTCTCTGAGTAAGAGGCAATTTCAGTCGATAAGAACAATTGTCTCCACACTCCAGCTAGGGGGAATGCATTAATGTGTACTTGAAACTTTCAATGAGAAGCTGCCTCTCTGACAGGAGTTTCCAGCTTTGTATGAGCAACTCCCTCCCCTCCCCTCCCCTGCACCGAGGAACAAGTTAAATAAATGAAATGGGAAGTGTTTGGGATCAAAGAAAAATAGGCAGTTGTAACTTGATAGCTCCCCCCTCAATAGCTCCACTTTTGAGAAGGATCTTTGACTACAATGTACAGTGACATTCTCATGAAAAGTAATTTCAAAGAATTCTTCTCCTCTGTAAAGCTAATTAGAGATGTTTATTGGAGACAAAAGGCATTAGTCCCTCTTTTTCACTGAAGGGGTTGAATTAGAAGTGAAAGTGAACAGAAGTATTAGGATTCTCCAAAGAAACTGAGGACTGGTCTTCCCAGAATAACTCAGGAGACCTGTGAAAAGTGAGGTGAGAAGGAGGGAGGAAAAGAGAACGAACACACACACACACACACACACACAGGCTTGGCATGCTCTCCTGGAAGACATCTAGGCCTTCATTAAAAATCACCCTTTAGACTATTCAGAATCTCAGAGTCAGAGAGGATCACAGAAGCAACAGACCCTGGACTGACCATGTAGTTCAATTGACAAGAGCATTGCCTTTTTGCTTAGCATGTACAGGTCCTTGGCTTAGGTCCTGTTATCTCATTAAACAAGGTGTGGTGGTTACACCGAAATCCTAGTGCTCAGGAGAAAGGAACGGGAGAATAGAGAGTTCAAAGTCAGCCTTGACTACATAAGGAATTTAAGTCTAGCCTGGGTTACATAAGTCCCTGCCTGGAAAAAAAAAAGGATCAACAGTTCATTTAGAATTTGAATCAGTTGCAGGAGACAGACAATAGCTTGGAATTCATCTAGTGCAGTGGTTCTCAACCTTCCTAATGCTGTGACCCTCTAATACAGTTCCTCATGCTGTGGTGACCCCCAACCATAAAACTATGTTTGTTGCTACTTCATAACTGTAATTGTTATGAATTATAATGTAAACATCTGATATTCAGGACATCTGACATGTGACCCCTGGTGAAAGACTTGCTAAAAAACACTGATCTAGATCCCCAGGGGGCTAGGAATTAGGAACCCCTTCTTAACAGCCGTCTATGCTTCCACAACCTTCTGATGGGTCCCACTGAAGGTCTGAAGGATGTAATTCTCAAAGCCTGGACCCTGTCTTATTCATCTTTTGCTTCTCTTGCCAAGGGCCACACCTGGCAGATGACAGGTACATAGGAAATGTTTGTTAAAGACTGGATGGTTGGATTGGTGCAGCTGCTCACAAATCTGCCTCTACGATGCTGGAAAATAAGAAAGTCCATGCCAGCAAAAGCAGGCACCTTCACCTGGCTCTTCTTTTAGTCTCATGGACCTCAGTTAAATGACTAATTAAAACCACATTAAGGTATCTTGTTTTCAGAGCACTTATTAGAAAAGGCATTGAAGGTGGCTGGTCTGGTGGACACAGTGGTGACTGGGGACAAGATAGCTGCCTGAGTGATATAGGATTATAAGGGAACAGCACCATGGCTACAACACAGCCTGATACCTTTAACAGCACAGTCAAATTACCCTTTTATTGACATTGAGTACCTACTATGAGCCACAATTTTCGGCTCAAGCCCCACCTACTATGGAAGAGCCCTTCCTTCTAGATGTGGAAATCAGTTTCCTGACTGCCTTTGGACCAAGATGTAGAACTCTCAGCTCCGTCTCCAGCACCATGCCTGCCTGGATGCTGCCATGCTTTCCACTACGATGATAATGATCTGAAACTGTAAGCCAGTCCCAATTAAATATTTGCATTTATAAGAGTTGCATTGGTCATGGTGTCTCTTCACAACAATGAAACCCTCACTAAGACAGTATTTATAGTTACATATATGTTTTGGAATTTTTGAGACAGGTCTTGCTATATAGACTGGGCTGGCAAAGTTCTACCAATCTTCTCCTGGCTGCCTTCTGCCTCTGTCTGCTAAGTTTTAGGGTTATAGGCATGAACTACCATGCCAGACCAGTCATTGTATGATTTAAGGTCTTTAACTCAGCTGTAGGATTAACAATTATTTTTCACTAGGGTGCCTGAACTTCCCTTACCCCTGCCCCCCGTTTCTTTTTCTCTTTCTTTTCTTTTTTCAAATCAGGGTTTCTCTTTGTAATCCTGGCTGTTCTGGAACTCACTCTGTAAACCCAGGCTGGCCTCAAACTTCGAGGTCCATCTGCCTCTGCCCCTTGAGAGCTGGGATCAAAGGTGTGAGTCACTGCTCCTGGCTGATTTTTTTTTTCTTCTTGTTGTGATGATTAAGTACATCTTAAAGAGAGCTGTAGTGGTGACCTGACTCCTGAAGACAGACTTTGTAGGAGCAGAAGCTGGCCTTGAATTCCCAACATCTGAACCGATCAGAGTCCTTGTGAATGCAGCAGATGATCAACTATCTTTTCACTCTTGTACAGTGTTAAAGATGGATCTGTCTTTAGTAAAGACCTATAATAATAATAAGCCTATAATTCTTGTGCTGTTGGATACTTCCCCCATGATGGGTGTCTTTGTGTTTTACTGTTGTGAAGAGACACCATGACCAAGACAACTCTTATAAAGGCAAACATTTAATTGGGACTGGCTTACAGTTTCAGAGGTTTAGTCCATTATCATCATGGCAGGAAGGGTGGCAACTCCTTCAGCACCATCTCCTCCAATAAGGCCATACCTTCTCCAAGAAGGCCACATCTCCTAACAGTGCCACCCCTATGGCCAAGCATTCAAATATATGAATCTATGGGGAGGGGGGAAACTTATTCAAACCACCACAATGGGTGTTCTGGATGGTGTACTGATGGAACTACACAACTATGCTTTTCCCCTTCTGAAAGATGTCATTGCAACAGACAAATAAGAGGTGGCCTTTAAAGAGCTAGATGTGACTGTCCTTGTGGGCTCCATGCCAAGAAGGGAAGGAGTGGAGAAGAAAGCCTACTGAAAGCAACTGTGAAAATCCTCAAAGCCTAGTGTGCAGCTTTGGAGAAATAAGCCAAGACGTCAGTTAAGGTCACCATTGTTGGAAACCCAGGCCATATGAACTTCCTGATGGCCTCCTCGTCTGCTCCATCAATCCCCAAGGAGAGCTTGACTCGCCTGCCTTGCTTGGACAACAGCTAAATCTCAAATTGCTCTTAAAACTCACTGCAACTGCTGATGACATAATGTCTTTATCTGGGAAATCATTCCCAGGCTCCATATCTAGATGTCAATCATGCAATGGGGAAAACATTGCAAGGAAAGGAAGGTTGGTGTGTATGAAGCCCTAACAGATGACAGTTGGCTCAAGGGAGAGTTCCTCATGACTGTGCGACATCACGGCACTGCTGTCATCCAGGCCCAGTGTGATGTCTGCTGAGAAAGCCATCTCTGGCCACATCAGAGACATCTGGTTTGGAACTTCAGAGGGGGAGATCATGTTGATGGGTGTCATCTCTGACGGCGACCCTCTCAGTTCTGACGAGCTGCTCTGCTTGCCCCTCTTATGATGAAGAATAAGGCCTGGAAGTTTGTAGAAGGCCTCCCCATTTAGAAGATGGACCTCACTGCAAAGGAACTGACGGAAGAAAAAGAAATGCTTAAGGATTTCTTTCCTCTGCTGACTAGACGATTGTGTTAATGTCAATAAACATCCCAAAGCGGAGGAATCTAAACACCATCTTTGGGCCTCGTTCCAAACAGTAATACTGTTTATAATATTATACTGTATTGTTGAGTATAATAATTACTTGTGAACAGCAACCTATTTTAAAGACTGTGTCTTCACAGTACAGATTTGTGAGAGTCTATCATGCTGTTAGTACTGCAATCTAATAAAAATGTAATCAAGTGAAAAAAAATAAAAGCAACTTAAGGGAGAAAGATTTATTCTGGCTCCCAGGGCCAGGCTTTCAGCTGCCACAGGTTGTTGTGGAGAAGTCACTTCACACTCACAGTCAGGGAGCAGAGAGTGATACCTGCTGCTGCTCAGCTCACTCTCTGCATTTACACAGCCCAGTAGCCCAGCCAAGGGAATGGCGCCACCCACAGTGAGCAGGCCTTCCTGCCTCTAATGCACTCTAGATAATCCCCGCTCCATCTCACAGGTGGTTCTAGAGTCTGTTAAGTTGACAAGGAACACAAGCCATCATATGGCAGAGGCTGAATCTTGGAGAAATTAATACATGTGGCCATTTTCAGGGTAAATATATTTGATTTACCACACTAAAGTACTGGAGAACTTTATTCTATTTTATTCTTAAATATTTGAAAATAGAAGAGAACATAAAAGGTACCTTTTTTAAAATTGGTTATTTTTTTATTTGCATTTCAAATGTTATCCCCCTTCCTGGTTTCCCCTCCACAAACCCCCTATCCCATCTCCCCCATCTCCCCTGCTTCTATGAGGGTGCTCCCCCACCCAGCTGCCCACTCCCATCTCACTGCCCTGGCATTTCCCTACACTCGGGCATCAAGCCTTCACAGGACCAAGGGCCTCTTCTCCCATTGATGCTGGATAAGACCATCCTCTGCTACACATGCAGCTGGAGCCATGGGTCCCTTCATGTGTCCTCTTTGGTTGGTGGTTTAGTCCCTGGGAGCTCTGCAGGATCTGGTTGGCTGATATTGTTCTTCCTATAGGATTACAAACCCCTTCAGCTCCTTCAGTCCTTCCCCTAACTCCTCCATTAGGGTTCCTGTGCTCAGTCCGATGGTTGGCTGTGAGCATCTGCATCTGTATTGGTCAGGATCTGGCAGAGCCTCTCAGGGGACAACTATACCAGTCTCCTTCAGCAAGCACTTCTTGGCATCAGCAATGGTGTCTGGGTTTGGTGTCTGCACGTGGAATAGATCCAGGTGGGGCAGTCTCTGGATGGCCTTTCCTTCAGTCTCTGTTCCACTCTTTGTCCCTGTATTTCCTTTAGACAGGAGCAATTAGACCCAACAATGTGTCTGCAATTCAGGATTAATAAAAATTTGTATCTCAGTGTTTGTTTTTCCTCTATTAAAAATCCCTCTAGTAGAGTTTACAAAAATGTTCTCCGTTCTCCATAAAGAATTAAAACTGCAGAAAAATCTAAAAGTTAAAATTACTTCAAATCTTTCAGCTCATTAAAAACATCATTACTGTTTAGTGAACATAATTTCAAATATCTTTTTAAGCATCTGAATATAACTATATAAATAGATGGATAGGCGAATGGATACATTGCCGGAGAGACAAAAGCTATGCAAAAACAGGATTAATCTATATATGACATTTTAACACAGTAATTAAATTTAATTTTACTTTAGTTTAATAGGAGAAATGACTGATGGAAAATAGAAGTCACTGAATTTCAATTAGATGTTTCTTTTCTTAAGAGACAATATTTCTCAAAAGAGCTTCATAAAACTAAAGAGTAAAAATTCTTAGGCTGGGGGTGGGGATGGGGGCGGGGGCTGGGATGGGGATGGGGCGGGGGCTGGGGTGGGGGCTGGGGTGGGGGTGGGGATGGGGATGGGGCGGGGGTGGGGCTGGGGCGGGGGTGGGGGCTGGGGTGGGGCTGGGGGCGGGGCTGGGGGGCGGGGGCGGGGGCGGGGGGGGTGGGGGTGGGGGCGGGGGCGGGGATGGGGAGCAGGAGGCTGCTGCAGGTTTGAGGCCAGCCAGGGCTACTTAGCAGGATCTCATCTAAAACAACAAAGCCACAACAGGCAGACAGACAGACTTTAAATTCAACAGATGATAGGTAGATGAAGATAGATGATAGGTATATGATAGAGATTGAAGTTGCTGACTTCTTTCTTCTTATTAATTTTTTTTGAATTAGGGAGATGGCTCGGTTGGTAAAGGTAGAGACAGGCAGATTTCTAGAGCTCACTGGCCAGTTGGCCTAGCCTACTTGGTGACATTCCAGGCTCATGAGAGACTTTGTCTCAAAGAAAAGGTAGACAATACCTGAGGAATGACACCTGAGGTCAACTTCTGGTTCCTACATGTGTGTGCTAAGCACATACATACTACCCCATGAACTCATACATGTACACTTTATTAGATGGTTTGCTAACATTTGTTGACTGACCCTCAGGTTTAAAAGCACATTGTCATTAACCGTTCCTTCCATTCCTTTCCCCAAGACTTGAGTTTTTCTACTGTCTTCCATATTTACATTGTTCTCACCTGTAACACACTTAACCATACATTCTCTGGTCATCTTAGCATGGGAGTCATTACTTCCAGTCACATTTTATCCCCAGGACATCATGCCTGGTTCTTCGCTGGTTAGATTCTGTACCAACAGAAATAGAAATCCAATAACTTCTATCTCCCGTCATTTTATTTCTCCTGTTAAACTGAGGTAAAATTAAATTTAACACCTGTGTTCCTCGAGGTCTTTTGTAGTGACAAACATTTGCTTGCCATCATGATTGGGTCCCACCATAGTTGAGTCTAGTGTTCCTAGGAAGGACATTTGCTCCTTTGGGACCTGGCAGCTATCACCTTGTTAGGGTTAGGGTCCAGTTCAAAATTCATCCTCTCTCTGGGTGATTTTGTCTTTCTACATATATGTAATGGCTATTCCTGGTTGTTCACTTGACTATATCTGGAATGAACTATAATCTGGAATTGGAAGGCTCACCTGTGATCCAGATCTTGAGGCTGGAAGACAAGTTTCTGACCTGGATCTTGGCATGGAGATCTTGAAGCATAGTGGCTATGAAAAGCTTAGGCCCAGGAAAGGTAGGACACACTTTTAATACCACAAGACTAAGGCAAGGAGATCTCTGAGTTCAAGGTCAGCCTGGGACAAAACAACTCCCTGATCCAGGAATGGTGGTACACACTTTTAATCTGGGCCATACCTTCTACTGGAGACCTACATATGGACATTGGAAGAAGGAAGATTCGCTCTTCTTTGACTGCTAGCACTTATTAGCCTGCACATCTGTTGGAATCCACTTCTACAGAAGACCAGCTGAAACAACTAGCCTTGTGGGACTGAGCAACTACTAGATCCTTGGACTTCCCGTTCACAGTTGACCACTGTTGGGTTAGTTAGTTGGACTACAAACTGTAAGTCATCATGACAAATATAGAGACATTGCATAAAGTTCTGTGACTCTACAGAACCCTGACTAAGACAATATAAAATATTCCAAGAATTGGATTCCCTTTCCTGGGACTTCATTTTTCCCATCTGCGAGCTGTAGATGTAAACGGTTGCTGTTGTCAGTATTAAATGAGATCGTTATTTAAAGCCTTGGCACTGTGCCTGGATCAGAACTAATGCTTAATAATTGTTAGCTGCTGGTGGTATTGTAATGAGGGCACTGAAGTTCAAGAGTACATACCGAATTCTTCCGAGCTGGACATCCAGAATATTGAGTGACTAGCACAGAAAAGGGTCTTAGGTAATTAGGTGCAATAAAAAGATTATTAAGTCAATGCAATTAAAGTGACTAGAGGAAAGGAGTACAGAGAGTCTGACTTAAGGATAATTAAAGACTTGAAACGAGAGAATGCAAGAAATGAATAAAAGGTATATTTAAGGATAAAATAAAGAGAAATTTCCCCAAATGACAAAAATGTGGAAGAATATATTTCAGTCTAAACCAAGAACAAAAAGAAGAGCATCTGTTGGACTTGGAAGCCGAGCAGTGTGCTCCTGTGGGGCCTTGTCCCAATCCTCACTGACTCCTCCAGATGATGACACGTGGACCAGGGTCACTCAGTGTCTGCGGATCTAGAACATTCTTTATGCTTTTGTGTTTTTAATGCTATCCATGGCCATCCCGTTTGTTAAAACCCTCCATTTTGGTTAAACAATGTCAGTCATTGAGACTAAAGTAATTTTGGTTCCCAGGATTAAAGTGACTTGTTTCCCTAAATTTTTGCCTTTCCCACCCTGATGACACCCCCAGTAATGGCGGCCACAGAGGTTGTCTGTCTTTGACTCAGTATTTACCTTATTTTTCTATCTACCTCTAGCAACAGCCAACCTCAGGCTAAAAAGGGATTTTTTCCCTCTCCCTTTCTCTTTTTTTGCTTTATGAATACCTCGGCCCATGGGCTCTGATCTGATGCTAGAAACTCTTCTCTGCTTCTTCTCAAATAACACCAGCTGTGCTGAGTCTCTTGCTCCGCTCAGTCTTCCTTCTTGCCAACCTTGCCATAGTAAATAGTTTCAACTTACTTGTTAAGGTTGACCATATCCTTGTGGTGTTCATCTGCTTCAGTTCTTTGATGTCTTGTTGTATTGACCCCATGCTCTTTTGTACTGCTTCACCACTTGGAACAATCCTAATAAATGTTCATCATCCCTTTCTTCATTGTCGTCCACACTGGGTTCTCTCCTCCTCTTCTTTTTTTTTTTTTAATATTTATTTATTTAATGTATATGACTACACTATTGCTCTCTTTAGACACACCAGAAGAGGGCATCAGATCCCATTACAGATGGTTGTGAGCCACCATGTGGTTGCTGGGAATTGAACTCAGGACCTCTGGAAGAGCAGTCAGTGCCCTTAACCACTGAGCCATCTATCCAGCTCTCTCCTCTTCTTACCTCCTGTGGGCCGTGTTCGTGTTTTTTAGCCCAGGCTGTAGTGTTCTTGTCTGGATGTTCCTCTCTATCTCTCTTATGCCCAGGCTTGTCCTTTGGGAGGGTTTCTAGCACTGGTAGCCTTTAACCTTTCTCCCCAATCACAATGGAAGTAGATTCCTTTTGTTTTTAAGGATCTGCTTTTGAGCCTGGTTAGGGTTAGTGAAGGCTTAACGAAGCCTGACTACTTCACTAAGGCATAGGGACATGGGATGTCCTTAGCAGGCTGTCAGGGACCTAGCTCTCTCTCTCTCTCCAATGACATTTTCCCATGTGTCTTTCTTTCACCAAGACACAGCTCACCTAATTGGTTTGAGATGGTCTCCCGAATTGTCACCCCGGAATCTTTAAAAGGCCCCATGGTTTATTTGGCCTGTGGCTATTCATTGTCTGTATCAGAAGAATAAAAGGGGAAGAACCCTGGGACACTTTGCTTCATCTGGATCTACTCTCACTCCTGAGCCTCTTAAAATGCTCATGAGACAGATGCTCCAAAGAACTGCCATGTTGGATGCAAGATCCAAGATCCTTGGAAGCAGGACCATTTTTTTTTCTTTTATTGACTTACCTATGCCTCCTACCAAAAGCTGTTCACTTCCTGTAAGCATCCTCCTGACCCCAGGCAACCTCTTCCCGGATTGTCCAAGGGAGACTCAACTTCTTCCTGATCGCTCTGGCCTTTTTTTTTCCTGGAGCCTTCCCACCCACCCCCACCCCCGCTCTCAGTTATATAATGGGACTCTCAATGGAGCTATCCTTCCTGAAGCTGCGTCTCTCTGGACTTGCCACAAGACTTCTGAGCAGCTCACCTAGGCCAGGCCTCCATGTTTGTTGAATCTGGAGCAGAACTTAGTCTCATGAGGCTGTGGGGACTCAGTTGGTGAGCGGCTTGATTGTGCATGGAGAGCAGGAAGGGATGGTGCCCAAGGTCTTGTTGGTAAAGAAATTTGAGAGGCACTTATGATCCCCTGGGGGTGGGGGATGGGGACACCCATGGGACCAATATCTCAGTGGTGATGCTCTCAGTCAAGATGGCTGCACGAAGCTGGCTACTGGGGTGATTGATTTTGGTGTCTGCATGAACCTGACACATTAAGCGTGAGGCAGATCCAGCATCTCCCGTGAGGTTGTCCTGCTTGTCACCTCATTGTGTCCTACAAAACCTTGGTTCTCAAAGGATTATGTGCAGAAGGACCAGACTTTGTGGGGACGGGGGATAGATATGAAATGGAGATTCCTTGGCTTTTCCATATTAATTCAGAAGGTCTAGGGAAAGGCATGAACACCCTCATCTAAATAAATAAAATAACCTTGGGTCTGGATGAGAGTGCTGGGTGCATGAGCATGAGGACCCCAGTTAGCATCTCCAGCACCCATGTGCCTGTAACCCAGCTAGCTTTATAGGGTGGTTTGGGGTAGAGGCAGGAGGACCACTGCCTTGGGGCTTGCTGCCGGAGAACCTAGCTCCAGGTTCAGGGAGAGTCTGTCTCAAAGGACTAAGACAGAGGACACCTGACATCCTCTGGCCTCTGCACGTCCATGCATAGGGACACATCCCCACCCCAGGGCTTGTGTGCCTGTGTGTGTGTGTATGTGTGCACATATACACAGATAACTCTTGGAGCCAGGCATGGAGGTGCATACTGTGGACAGGGGTATCACTAGGTCAAGGTCATTGTGGGCCACATAGTAAGACTCTCTCACAAAATAAAACAAAGCATTCCACAAACACGGCTAAGTTGGGGGACCAGGCTGCACAGCTGGTGCAGTGGATCAGAAGGGTGCCACATCCAAGTGTGTCACTTTGGCACGAGAGCTATTTTGAGTTGAAGTCAACTAAGAAACAACAGATGGAGGAGGGGTATCTCCCTCCCTCCCCCTTTCTGTCTGAAAGCAGGACATAAAGGTCCCTTTGTAAACATGTTCCCTTTCCTCTGCCAAGGAGAGGGGGGTTTGGTTATTACTGGAGATGGCACTGACTTGACAAGGATTACTGAAATGACCTCATCCCCCTCCCCCCATTAGCCTTTCTACAATCAGCATCCAACGCGGGCTCCTCCGTGTCCTCAAATCTCCACAATGTATCCCTCTCTGCTAAGTAAACTCCCAGGCTTAGCTGCTTCCTGTAGGTTTTCTCTTCTCCTCCATGAGGCTCTACGTCAGGTAAAAAATGCTACTTTCCTTAAAAAAATTTTTTATACAATATGTTCTGATTACACTTTCCCCTCCCACAGGTCCCCTCCCCACTCACCCAAATCTATACTCTCTTTGTCTCTTTCATTAAAATGCAAACAGGCATCTAAATAATGATAATGATTATGACAAGATAAAATTAAAAACAAACCAGATAGGGCAAAACATATAAACAGAAAAAAAAATAGCCCCACCCCAAAAATCACAAGAAAAAATACAGAGACTGACATACACACATTCACACTCACAGGAAACCCATAAAAATAAAATTGGGGATCTAAGTATATAAGTAAAAGATCTGTATGGTTAAAAAAAATAGTGAAGACAAGGCATTTTGAGACAAAAAAATTCTGAAAGATACCTTCGAGTTTGTTTTGTGTTGGCCATTTACTGCTGTGCGTGGGGCCTGCCCTTGATTGTGGTTTATATATCCAGTGAGACTCTGCTGGAGAAAACTAATTTTTTCTTTTTGGATGGTTATTAACTAGAGATAGCTTCTAGGTTAGGGATGGGGGCTTGTGTCTCCTTCCCCTCTCAACACTGGGACCCCCATCTGGCTTAGACCTGTTTCGGGCCTTGTGCATGTTGCCAAGATCTCTGTGAATGTCTACGTTCATCAGTCCTACCGTGTTGGGAAGGCCTTGTTTCCTTGGTGTCTTCCATCTCCACTGGCTCTTACAATCTTTTGGCCTCCTTTTCCACGGAGTTCTCTGAGCCCCAAGGGGAGGAATTTGATGGAGACACCCCATTTAGAACTAAGTGTTGCAAGGTCTCTCATTCTCTGCACATTGTATAGTTGTGAGCTTTTGTATTTGTTTCCATCAATTGCAGGAGGAAGCTTCTCTGATGATGACTGAGTAAGTCACTGACCTATGAATATAGCAAAATGTCACTAGGAGTCATTTTACTGCTGTGTTCCTTTAGCAGTATAGTAGTATTTGGTTTCCCCTTAGGTTCATGGCATATCTGGTCTCAGATTTTTGGCCACCCAGGCAGTGTTGGACATGGATTTCATCTCATGGAGTGAGCTTTAACAATCAGATAGTGGGTTAGTTACTTCAATTATACAGTGGGTTGGTTACTCCTACATCTTTTGTGCCATTATTGCATTAATGTATCTCGCAGGCAGGTCACATGATAGATGCAGAGTTTGCAGCTGGATTGGTGTTAGATATCATTTTTGCTCTACCTGCCTTTAGCTCTGGGAAGTGACCATGCTACCAGCTCCTACCCGGTTTCCCTTGAATCCGCAGATAAAAGACACACACACACAGTTGTTCCTTTTCAACTTGCCTTCTTGGCACAATTGCTGGGTGTTACTCTCTCCCTCCTGGAAAAGCATCCCCTTACCAATTTCTTATCTCCATCTCTCCCACCTGCCCTAAACTTCAGTTGCTAAACTAGTCTGACCACCGGCCTGTAGGAGAGATCTCACATGATTGCCTGGTTCTCCTCTCTCCAAGGCATAGCAAACTCCCTTCTCCTTCCTTGCATCTCCCTCTGTCCTCCAGGGACCCAGAAGTCCTGGAAGTCCCACCTGTACCTTCCACCCAGCAATTGGTCCATGGCTTTCTTTACTGACATCAAGAACCGGTTGGGGAACAAGACTTTAGCATCAGAACTTCCCCCTGCAGGTTGGTGTTTACCTTTCTCCTCTGGTAGTATGTAAAGTGCCTTCCAGTACTGTGGACACTAGTTCGTAGGGGTGAGGGCTGTAGGTGGGCACCAACTTGACTTCTCTGTATTCAGTGAATTATGTAGGTCTTGTCTTCAGCAATATGAGTTTACCATCAGTTTGTAGAGAGCAACCAACACCTTGGCAATAGCTTGGGTTATTTGAGGGCTTCCATGGGACCCCTCTGGCAACAACTCAATTAGATGTAACCCATTTCTAGAACTGGAGGCTTCATTTGGTGATGAGAGATGTCCAGTGGGGCTCCATCTTCCCCTTATTTGGTGATTCTTAGATTTCTTTCATACATGTCTATATTTTAAGAAGCTTCTACTCTATTAGGTTTTCATATGCCCCTCCCCCCCAATAACCCTTAGTTTTAACTTTCCTTCCTGTATTCTCTTCCTTTCCAGAATCCTCCCTCCCCTTCCTATTTGATCCCCCACTTCTATTTCCCCTTCCCAGGGAGATTCTTTCTTCCCTACTCTATTCTTCCCGACTCTATACCTAACCCCTATTTATGGATTGTGACCTGCTTATCAAGACTTAACTACTAAAGTCCACCATAGAAGTGAATATATACCATATTTTTTTGGGGGGTCTAGGTTACTTCACTCAGGATGACTTTTTTTTTCTAACTCCATCTATTTATCTGTGAATTTCATGACTTCAGTGTTTTCTTTTTTAAACAGCTGAGTAACATTACATTGTGTAAATAAATAACACATTTTCTTTATCCAGTCATCCATTGATGAGCATCTAAGTGGTTTCCAATTTCTGGCTTTTATGAATAGCGTAGCGATGAACATGGATATCCAAGAGTCTCTGTAGAAGGATGGAGAGAGCTTTGGTTACTCCTGGTTTCCTGTGGAACTGCCTTCTGATTTCCACAGAGGCTGTGCAGGTTTAGACTCCTGAACAACGACTGAGTTTTCCCCATACCCCATATCCTTGCTACCATTAACTGTCATTTGTTTTATTGATCTTGGCTGTTCTGACTAGTCTAAGAAGAAATCTCAAAGCAGTTTTGATTTGCACTTCTCTGATGCCTAGGGATGTTGACTGCTTCTCAGCTATTTGCTTCTACTTTTGAGAACTCTGTTTAGATCTGTACTCCATTTCTAAATTGGGTTATTTGTTTTCTTGAATTCCAGTTTTTTCTTTTTTAGTTCTTTATTTAGTTTGGACATTAATCCTCTATTGGATGTGAGGTTGGTAAGAATATTTTCCTGTTCTGTAAGCTGCCCCTTTGTGTGTAGATGTCCTTTGCCTTAGAAACATTCAATTTCATGAGGTTCCGTTTATTAATTGTTCTTAGTGAGTGCACTAAGAAATTCTGTTCAGACAGTCTTTCCTGTGCCTGTGAGTTCAAGGCTATTCCCCACTTTCTTTTCTAACAGGCTCAGTGTATCTGGCCTTTTGTTGAGGTTCTTGATATATTTGGAGTAGAGTTTTATGCAGGATGGTGACTATAGATCTATTTGCATTCCAGTTTAAACAACATTTGTTGAAGACGCTCTCTTTTCCAGTATATGTTTCTTTCTCAAATATCATGTGTCCATAAGTGTGTGAACTTATCATGTCCCGGTCCTCAATTTCACTGATCAATGTGTTTGTTTTTATGCCAATATCATGGAGTTTTTATTACTAGAGTTCTGTGGTACAATTTGAGATCAGGGATGATGACACCTCTGGTAGTTCTTTCATTGTTCAGGATTGTTTTAGCTATTGTAGCTCGCTCTCTCTCTCTCTCTCTCTCTCTCTCTCTCTCTCTCTCTCTCTCTCTCTCTTTCTCTCTGTGTGTGTGTATTGTAGCTCTGTGTGTATGTGTATGTGTGTGTGCTTTCATATGAAGCCAAATATTGCCCTTTAAATTTCTATGAAGAACAGTGATGAAATTTTGATGGGGATTGATTGAACCTGTAGGTTGCTTTTGATAGGATGGTGAAAACACTTTGTTCTTCCCTGGTGATGGGCCTGTCGTCTGAGTACCAGAGACTTGTTTCTTTCTGTCTGGTAGGCCTAGTGTTCTGAAGCACATTGCTTGATGGAATACAAGTTCTTATTTTTTCATCTCTACACAGTTTTGTCTTAAAATACAGTACTGAGAAAAATAATAAGCATTGCTTCTAAAACTTAGATCTTTTCTTCCAAGGGCGAATAAAAGGCTATTATTGATCCCCACATGGGCCAGCAGGAGAGTGATAAAAACCCAGTTATAATCTTCAAAGAGTTTAAGGAGAGAATAATAACAATAATAAAAAAAACAGGCCCCTAAGCTATCAAACAAGAATATTCTAACAAAAATCTGAGACAAAAATAAAACAAAGCATGGGAAGACTGTCTATGAGTAAGTAGGTGACTTGGGGACACAAAGGGGCAGAGCCCTTGCAGTTGAAGTGGACCTGTTCAGCTTAACAGAGGAGGTTGGCGACGAGGTGAGAGAAAGTTCTAGAAGACTGAAAGGGAGTCTCAGAGCTGGTGATGGCGATAGAGTTTTGGTGGAAGCTGGTTCTCATGGGTGGACATTTTCAACAAGAGTTATACTCTAGAGACAGTTAGCCCACCCTAGAGACAGTGGGATGGCACTGACCTGTAGGAAGAGTCTGAATTCCTGCCCTCGTGGCACCAGCATAAGCCACAACACAGTTTCATACACATGGTGCAGTGGGGACCATGTCTGCCTTCCTAACACATGACTAAAAGAGTAGACCTTATTTATTAATTAATTTATAGTGTGTGTGTGTGTGTGTGTGTATTGATACAGGGTCTCATGAACTCTAGGCTTAGCCTTAAAATATGTAGCCTTGAACTCCTGATCCAAAACAAAACAAAACGAAACACTCATAACCAATTCAGAAAAACATCCTGCGCATGTGAATGGTACAACCAAAAATCTGCATCTAACCAAAAAAGTCACATCATTTACAAAAATTAGATTCTTTCGTGCTCTCTGCCAGTGGCTCCCCAGTTTGAGCCCTCTGGAACCTTGCCTTCAGGACTTGCTAGCACTGGAATTTGGTGTTCCCTCCTTGAATATAAGGTCTGAGAATTTGCATCTGTAACAAGTTTCCATTCACTGATAATGCAGCAGCCTTTGACTCAAGAACCCCCCCCTCACCTGGAAATCTCACTTCAAGCTAGTGTCCCCAGCTGCTGAGGACACGAGGGTGAACTTGTGTCACAGCTGTGAGCTCAAGTCACACCCCAGTTCAGGTGTGCCTGGCTGTGTCAGCTGCAGAAAGCCTTGTTTTGTTTCTCTTTAATTCTCTTACTTTGAGATAATTTTATCCTTATATGCGATTGTAAAAATAGTGCAGAGTGTTCCAATATACTTGTTACCCAACTTCCCCTTGCATAAATGAACATCTTGCATAACCACAGAACACTCATCCAACCCAAGGATTTAAGCTTAGGCAAGGCTATCAACTAGACACCACCATTCATTGGACTTCATCCCTCTCTTAGTACTCCATTCACACTCTGTGATCCAACCCAGGACCCTAAACTACCTTAGTTCCAGGAACCAACACAAACTACATCTTTGCTTTTTCTCCTCTGCATCCTCCACAGAGCTCATCTGTCTCCACGACCTCGAGCTTTAAAGAGTCCTGGTCAGTTATTCCCCAGGATGCTCCTCAATGTGGGTTCAGCTGATGTCCTCATGAGACCTTGATGGCAGGGATGGGCCACTGTGAGAACACAGGGCTCGGCCTGTTGTGTCAGATAACACAGATGCAACACATTTCACTACAATGTTAACTTAGTTTTCTTGAGAATCATGGTGCTACCAGAATTTGCCTCTGTGCTTGTTTTCTTCATAACTATCAAATATTTATAATTGTTGGAGAGTGAACCTGGGACCTCACAGTGCTATGTAAGCTTTTTATCACTGAGCTACAGTTCCAGCCCTAACTATCAAATATTTTGATAGCCACTCCCCGAGACTGCAAACACACCAATTTTGCTTTTAACTTTTATATCATTAATTTTAATATTTATTGGTGGATCTTGCCTGTGCATATCATTAATCTTGTACCCTCCCTCACATGTGTGTGCATGCACACCACAAACAAACACACACACACACACACACACACACACAGTGTACAAAGTGCCAGATACAAAACACAAAGAAAAAAATTTAGAAGCCAGCTAGAGAAAAAAGGAACATGTTCTCAAGAACCACGAAAGCAGCAGCAAAATTCTTATTAGAAGCCATACAAATCAAAAGACAACTGTGTGATACTATTTGAAGGGCTACATTATTCTTTAAAACCTGGCAGCATAGAATTCTGTCAATTGGGAGTATTTTCAAAAGTAGAGTAGAGGGCTGGGGAAATGTTTCAGTAGGTAAAGTGCTTGCTGTGTAAGTGTGAGCATTGGAGTTTACATCCCCAGCATGCATAAAAATGCGGGGCAGGCATGGTGGCCCACCTCACACCCAATGCTCAGGAGGTAGAGAAAGGCCATCCTTGGAACAAGCTCACTAGCCAGACTAACCATATCAGTGAGCTTTGGGTTCAAGTGAGGGACCCTGCCTCAGTATATAAAGCGGAGATCAATTAGGAAGACCTCTGGCCTCCATATGCACACACATCTACATGTGAACATTCAGAGTCTCTCTCTCTCTCTCTCTCTCTCTCTCTCTCTCTCTCTCTCTCTCTCTCCTTGACCCTCTCCACTCAGTCACACAGCCATACAGAAACTGGAGGCATACAAGGACATCTATCAGACAGATCATGATTGAAAGAATTAATTCATTGTCATCAAAGGTGCCTTGAAAGGAACGTTACAGAAGCTTCTCTACCATTTTAAAACAATGGCAGGCAGGAGGAGAAACAGTTCTATATAGAAGAATTGTAATTAATAGCCATAGGTAGAATTACAGCATTAGGCAATTACCATCACCAAAGGAAATCACTTCCAGCCATATTTTCAAACCACTGACAACCCAATCCTCAGTAAATGGAATAAAACCAGATCATTACTTATCCTCCCTATCCAGAATGGTTAAAGGGAGTTTGAAGATAAGTGCCTGCCTGTTCCATAGTGTATTATGAAAGTATTACAAATACAAGTAAGCGCTAGATCTTAAAATGCTGCGTACATATGTTATGTATATGTGAGTATATGCATGTGTGTGATTATATGTGTATATGAATGTGTGCATGTGTATTTATCAGTGTGTGAGGGTGTATGTGTATGACTCTATATTGTGTGAATATGTGTATGTGTGTGTGACTGTATATGTGTATGAGTATGTGTGTATGTGAGTATGTGTGAGTGAATGAGTATGAGTATATGCGTATGTGACTAAGTGCATGTGTGTGTATGTGCATGCAAGTGCGTGTGTATATGAGCATGTGAATGTGTGTGTGTGTGAATGAATGAATGTGTGTGAATGTGTGTGTATGTGAGTGTATGTGTGTGTGAGTGTGTGTGAGGGTGTATGTGTGTGTGACTGTATGTGTGTGTGTGACTGTATATGTGTTTGAGTGTATGTGTGTGTTAATGTGTATGTATGAGTGTGTAAGTGAGTGTATGTGTGTGTATGAGTGTATGTGTGTGACTGTATATGTGTTTGAGTGTATGTGTGTGTTAATGTGTATGTATGAGTGTGTGAGTGAGAGTGTATGTGTGTGTATGAGTGTATGTGTGTGACTGTATATGTGTTTGAGTGTATGTGTGTGTTAATGTGTATGTATGAGTGTGTGAGTGAGAGTGTATGTGTGTGTATGAGTGTATGTGTGTGACTGTATATGTGTTTGAGTGTATGTGTGTGTTAATGTGTATGTATGAGTGTGTGAGTGAGAGTGTATGTGTGTGTATGAGTGTATGTGTGTGACTGTATATGTGTTTGAGTGTATGTGTGTGTTAATGTGTATGTATGAGTGTGTGAGTGAGAGTGTATGTGTGTGTATGAGTGTGTGTGTGACTGTATATGTGTGCGAGTATGTGAGTATATGTGTGTGAGTGTATATGTATGTGAGTGTGTGTGTGTGTGAATGTATGTGTGTCTATATGTGTGTGAGTGTATGTGTGTGTGTGATCATTTCCAAAGTGTTGTATTGTATCAAGTGACTTGATGAGGTCAGCTGATACTGACATGGAAGCTCTCTGGAACAGAAGCAAGGATTTGGTGGTGGGAGCGTGGGAGGTGGAACAAAACTAAGGGGGCACCACTGAATAACAGAAGAAACACGATCATTTAAATGACGTGGCATGCAAAATCTTTCCCAGCTGGATGCAGTGTTAGTGGACCTCCCCACTTCAAATCCAAACCTTGCGGCCCACTGCCCACATGCTTTCTGAGAGTCCTGATGCCCTCCAAGGGCATCACCTCATTGGATCCTTCCATCGACTTGCAGAGGGAGCTAGTTGGTGTTCTACAGAGATGGGGCTCAGTGTGGTAAGGGACTGGCCCCCCCTTTCCAGCACTAGGATCCAAGTCCTGGTGTTCTCACACAAAGAACTTCCTGTTCACACACTGCCTGACCTCAGAAACAGCTCTATTATTTGTTGTTGGTCCAGATGTGGACACCAAGGATATGGGCAGAATGTAAGATGTCTTTAGGGACCCTCAGTGTGGAATTAACATAGAATCACACAGTAAGGGACAGTTCCTTCTCAACTCCCTTCTGGTCCTTTGGCTCCATAATAGAACAAGTCTGATTCAGGTGTCCCTTTCCCCTTCCCTACATTTGATAACATGTTTTCTGTTGTCACTTAACAATGTGGAATGACATAGTTTTTTTTTTTTAATTTTTGTGTGCTTGCATGTGTGTGTATGTGTGTGCATGCTGTGAAGGCCAGAGGACAGCTTGTGGTAGTTGTTTTCTTCCATCACGTGGGTCTCAGGGATTGAACTCACATCAGGCTTGACAGCAGGCTTTTACCCACGGAGTCATCTTGCTGGCCTTTTTTAGGGTGGGGTGGGGGTGGGGGCGGGGGAACAAGGTCTCATGTGGTCTCGGCTGGCCTGGAACTTACTATACCACCAAAAAATAGCCTTGAGATCCAGGTCTCCCCTCAGCAGGCACTACTATGGCCACCTATTCTCCATTTTTCTAAGAGAGAAAAGCCTTCGGGCTTAGAGCCTTCACTAGGATACAGGATTTAGATAGAGTTTAATAACACAGTTTGAGCTTCACTTTATCATCTCCTATTTATAGCAAGTGCTTACAGGCTTTCATTTGGTATGATGGTCTCTTTAAAAACAAAATGAATTATAAGCTGAGTCGATGGGAATGCCGAGGAGACGGAAGCACGGAGTTCTGCCACAACGTGGGCAAGCGATGTGGGACGAACCTCAGAGAAACGGGCTACCACGGTCACATTCCTGTGTCAGAGAAAACCCCGGGCCTCCGACATACAGCCTGAAAGCAACATCAGTTAGGGAGACCTTGAACTCCTGACACAGGATCCTGGGCCAACTGCTATGCCTGGTTGAGGAGAGCTGACAGCATGCTGGGTGGGGACAGCGGTGGCAAGAGGCAGTGACAGTAAAGAAAACATGGCTGCCATCACCCAGGAAGGGACCAGCTGTCCACAGCTTGCTTCTTCTCTGTGTATCTGCTACTCTATCAGGAGCCTCATGGACTTGGACTTTGATCATTACTGTCTAAAATGTCCTGTTGACCAGTTCATGTCTATGAGTAATAATAAAGAGACTTCATTAAGTGAGGGTTCCTAATTTTTCATGTTGTTTATTTATAACCTTCCCTTCCCTTCCCTTCCCCTCCCCTCCCTTCCCTTCCCCTCCCCTCCCTTCCCTTCCCTTCCCTTCCCTTCCCCTCCCTTCCCCTCCCGTCCCCTCCCTTCCCCTCCCTTCCCCTCCCTTCCCCTCCCTTCCCCTCCCGTCCCCTCCCCTCCCCTCCCCTCCCCTCCCCTCCCCTTCCCTTCCCTTCCCTTCCCTTCCCTTCCCTTCCCTTCCCTTCCCTTCCCTTCTCTCCCATGCACTTTTCTCCTAACACTCATTCTCCAATGTTCCTACTAGAACATCCTCAGAGAGGATTTTGAGGGAACCCAAATTCAATTTTCTAAAACTTTGGCTGAGCTGGGCACCATCGCTTACTCCTGTAATTCCATCATCTGGGAGGCAGAAACTAAAAAGGTCACGTGTTCAAGGCCTGATGGAGCCACCTAGTGAGAACCTGTCTCAACGAACAAACAAACAAACAACGCGGCTGGAAAGTGTATGCGTGTGTTGGAGCCCACTCACAGGAATCCACGCATTGTGATGGCGCGGCTCTGCAAGCATCCTCTTTTGAAGCTGACCCACTGGATGAGCCCCGATTGCAAGGATGTGCCTGGCCTCCTGACACACTGCTGTGGTCTCTAGGGACCTGCACAGGGAACCAGGACCTGCTGCTCTATGTTCACTCTTATACCAGGAATCTATGCATCAATAAACTTAAGGAGGAGCACCCAGTTCCTGGTGGCACAGGGCAGAGGGGCAGCTTGCTTTGTGGTGACAATTACCCACTTAGATTTGATAGCGACTCCAGGTTGCTTCCCTTTAAGAGCAATGCAGGTATAAACTGGAAGATAAAGAAAAGGTCTTAGAGCCTACAGAGAAGCCTGGGGGGAGGGCTCAAAACTGGATGGGGGAGGGGCCAAAAGACCCAAGTTTATTCCCCAGATTCCTGAGTCCTTCTCCCAACTGCATCCAGCCAGGCCTGAGACTTAGATGAAGGGCTGGTCCCTGAGTCACCTGCAGCTTCTTTGTGACAGTCAAGGGTGGTTTGAGACAATGCTCTAGGGTGCCCTGAGCTTGGAAGCTCTGATCTGCCTGTCCTTCCCTTGACTGGTTTTCTGCTGTTTTCTTTTCTGATCCACCTAATCACTTCTGAGAGTGCTGTGTGTACCCATTCTAATCTTGTAAAAAAATGATTCCTGCTATGCCTTACGTGTTTTTCTCTTGCATTTCAGAAGACTAGCAACCCCCTTTCCTAGGGAAGATGTTATAATAGCCTGGGAGCTTCACATCTCTGGTCTTGGTACAGTCTCAGAAGCCAGCTCTGCAGCAGATGAGACTAGAAAGCCACACTTCATTATGTGGCCTGGAATGTTATGCACGAGCCCAGACTCCATGATGAGGCTCATAGCCCTGGCTTCCTCGACACTGTCCGCAATGATTACCCACAGCCTCGTAGTTAACAAAAGGAGAATTTATTAAATTTTCAGTTCTAATAAATAGTCAGTTGCCTCTACAACAGGCTCCGAGCCCTGGTAAAATGACACGATCTGTGTAACCATTCAGAGAGAACACAGTAAGCTGTGGGCTTTAGTAACAAGGTGGAGTTTCCCTTCTCCTTGACTCACTGTCAAGCTTAAAGGTTTGAAGATGGATTTAGTTTTCTTATCACCTAAGATTCAAAAGATACATTAGTCAAACAGGAAACAAAACAAAATGGAACCAAGACTCTCAAACAGAGAAGCAGGTATAAAGAGAAGATTAGATGGTTTCTCTATCGATGGAACCCACGATAGATATGCTTGGAAGGAAGTCAAGCACAAAGAAGGCCCAGAGACATTCTGAAATGTTCATTGCCTTCCTTGAGAGGCTGGGTGAAGTTCAGTCACCAGTCACGCTCCAGGACAGAATCAGGCTTTTCGGGACTTTCCCTCCCTAGGGATGGCTCATGGTAGTGAAATCAAAGCTAGACTGAGACCAGTCTCCCTCAGACAATCACAGCTCTGGAGGAAGGCGAGGCCCTCAGCAATTCCAAAAGTGAAATTTGGAATTCAAGAGTAAAAGTAAGAGTCAGGGAAGGAGGCTCCCAGTCCTCAACCTTGAGTTTATTCTTGTCTAGGGCCAAGGTCAGATTTCAAAACCTGGACTGGAGACACTGATTGCAACTGCCAGAGACACATTTGAGCTCACCAGTGGCGTGATAGTGTCTTATCCCCCACTTGCCCTGGGTTTCTTCATCTAGCAGCTACTTCTGATCCCTACCTATCTCCACTGGTCTCTGCTAACCTGTTGTTCATTACTGCAAAGGCTCCCACTCCCCCTGAGAACTCGTCATCCCGGGAGGATGCACTGGTCTGGTGGGGTCCGCCATTGGCCATCTCAGACAACTGCTTCTGCAGGATGGCCAGGGAGACCTTGTTGGTGTCCTTCATGGAGATCATCTCCCCCGAGAGACGTCGTCCATCAGTGTCACTTTCCATCACCCCGTCTGTCTCTATGGAGATGTTGCACCTGTTCCGGATGTTACCCGGCATCACCACATTCCTCCTGGACCGCAAGAGTCCTCTTTGGCATTGTGGGAAACACGCGCTATCCAGTTTCCTCAAGATCCAGTTCACGGTCTGTTTGATCAGGATGGAGATGACATTAAACAAGGAGTAGATGCAGCAGACGCCCATGAGGATGAGGAAGAAATTGAAGAAGCGGTAGAGTCCTTGGCTCTCATACTGAGCATTCTGGCTGCTGACCAGGTCCCCGAAGCCAATGGTGCTGAAAGCCACAAAACAGAAGTAGACGGAGTCGAAATAGCTCCAGCCCTCCATGGTGGTGTACAGAGCAGAGGCTCCGCAGGAGATGGCCACTGACGCCAGGCATAGGATCAGCATGACGTAGTACACAGAGGGCTTCCAACCAGCCAGGCTGTCCGCCTCGCCCTTTTCAAGGGCCTTCACGTTGTCCTGGGTCACCGCCCCACGTCTGCGCAGCTGCTGCTGGTGACAGGATCTCATGACATAGGCAATGACGGTGATCAACCGCTCCAGGAAGAGGTTGAAGAAGAGGATGGTACTCGCGCATCCAATGAGACCGTAAAAGATCAGAAAAATCTTCCCTCCCGTTGTGGCTGGTGTTGTCATCCCAAACCCTGAAGAAGACAAAAACCAGAGGAGAGAAGAGTGAGCAGGAACCTGGCTGGGAGAGGAGTTGGTGTTGAGCAGTGGTTCTCAACCTTCCTAACGCTGTGACCCTTTAATACGGTTCTAATGCTGTGGCGACCCCTCCCCCCCCCACTACCATAAGATTATCTTGTTGCTACTTCATAACTGTAAGTTTGCTACTGTTATGAATTCTAATGTAAGTACCCAATATGATATGCAGGATATCCGAAATGCGAACCCCAAAGGGATGCGAACCCACAGGTTGAGGCCAACTGGTGTATAAGGCTTGGAGGCTGGTGAAGGATGGGAAGAAACAGAGTTATAAAATCCCTCAGCCCTAGCCTTTCTAGGAAAGCAGAGAATCCCCATCTCTGTCGGGAGGCAATTGTTCAGCATACAGAATTTGGCCTGCTACAAGCCCGTATGGTGCTGTTGAATGAAGCAGGGGTGTGGGGGTGTGGGGTGTTGGGGGGAAAGGCCTCTCTTCCTCTGAGTGAAGAGTGGATCCGGCCAGAAAAAAAAGTCTTAGTGAAAAGAATGTGACTAGATCTCAGCCTCCTTCCCTCCTGGATGCTCTTGTACACGATGGAACATGAACAGCCATAATCAACAGACCTTGTTCAGAGACACAGAAGCTCCTACAAAAATAAAGGCTTCTGCAGACTCCTAAAAATTCATTTATTCCACAAACACAGAACTAGGGATAAAACCAGAAGTTCTCTGTCCCCCTGGATCTCTGGTTCTGCAGAATGACTGGTATACTGCATGGTAAGTACTGGGCTTGGGAGTGTTACAGGGCTTCCTGGAAGCTGCAGAGAGGGGCATCCATCTCAGTCTTGGGGTTCTAAGAAGGCTACACAGAGGGTCTTGGAAACCCAGGAGACGGCAGAAGGAGCATGCAAGTAGTAATGACGGTCACTTTTCCTTCTTTTCTGTGCGCATATACATGGTGAGTATGTGTGTGTCTGGAAGGGCATGTGCACTTGCTTGGAAGATACTGAGTTTAGCTTATATCAAAATAGGATATAGAAGAATGAATGGGATATTTGGTAAGGAAGGAGTGAGAGACAAGAAGCAATGGAATGTGTTAGGACCCTTGATGGTGGAGGAAAAAAATCAGAATATCACCTCTCCTTTGGAAACCTTGCTTCAAAAATCAAAGTCCTCTCAGCCATCTTGCAGTGAAGGTTCTTGTTTATCTCTAGTATGTAAATAAATTTGTTGTTTTCTCTGGTTGGGATCATAATTCTTTAATCTCAAGCTCAGACGAGGTGGTTAGAGTTGGAGAGACTTGGGTTTGATGTGTTCAGTGCTTTGAGTTTAACAAGTCGGTTTCAAAAAATGTCATATTCTACCACTGAGTCTTAAGTGTGTTAGGCAGTTAGTTCCCAACTATTGAAGGAACTTGGAGTTACTTGGATGGATTCAGTGGATTTCCTGAACCGGGAGAACTTATGAGTGTTCCCTATAGAGTGAGTGCTCCCTACAGAACACAGAAAGCAGAACGTTGAGCCCCTGTACTATGTATTGGGCCACAGCTATGATAGGAATGATTTTTATCTCCCCAGGATCACATGCTGATCTTCACCCTTGAGGTGAAAGTTTTAGAAAATGCTCCTATGTGAGGTGATTAGCATATGGGTGGCATCTGTGTCCTTATAATACCTTGGGGGCTGGGGATGTGGCTCTGTTGGCAGAGTGCTTGGACAAAAAGCTGGATGTGGTAACAGGTGCCTGTAACCCAGCATATAGGAGGAGCTGGGAGGATCAAACGTTCAAGGTTATTTTAGACTACATAGGGATTTCAGAGGCAGCCTGGCCCAGACAACAACAAACTACGACAAAAAATACCTCAGAGAACGTCATCCTTTCGGCCATGTGAGACACTTTGAGGATTCTATGAGAACCTTGACCTTGGGCTTCCAGAACTATGAGCACTATATTCCTCTGTTTCTAAGCCAGCCTTGTGGCATTTGTTACAGCATCCAGAATGAATTTAGACAGTCATCCATGATGACCTGGACAAGCTCTGTGTGAGAATTCCTTCCCTGAAGAGCTGTAAACAATGTCTACCCCCTGCTTAAAGAGATCCCAAAGACAAATCAACATATGACCTGCATATAAGCTCCCAATGACAAACCAAAGTATAACTCCACCCGAACTTCATCCTAGGGAACCAAGGAGTTTACTGGGTTTCCTAATAGCACACAGAGTGCTTACATGAGCATGGGTGACTCCCACAGAGGAAAAGTCTTCGACCAGCATGGATGGTGGCCTCCCCATAGCCACATAAATGGAGTCTCCAGTTAACCTTCTCCAGCCTAGAAAGATAGATACTCACACTTCTGGGTACCACAAGGCCATATGCAATTAGGGCTGTACTGCGTACAAATGCCTGGGAGGAAACCCTGGACTCTCAGGGGAGCTTCACTGATCCTTGATCCTCTCCAACCTCTCCTTCTCTAGGACAGTCACCTGTCAACAAGCTCCATGTGACGGTATCTTGCAAGCAGGCACAGTTGATCTAGTGAAAATGGTGACCCTTGACCTCTGAGGGCCTACATCAAGGTAAGGACAAACCAGGCCATTTATAAGGAAAACAATGAGTAAAAGTAAGAGGTAAATGCAGGCCTAAGGGCGTTATCTCAGTACAGGACTTCTGAATGAAGCCTCACTTTGGGCAGAGTGACCCAGGCACCTTTGGGTACAGTGATGAGGAATTGGTGACAAGTTCCAAGGATTAAGCATTTCTGGATTCCATCTGTTGATTCGGCTCTATAGGACTTGGTAATTACGGAAGGAGTCACCGTGACTTTCAATCACCTGCTGGGCTCACTGGATCACAGCCATCTCTTCTATCAGCCAAAGTAGCAGAAAATGGTTAAGAGTCAAAGCAACATGGACAGCTGAGCGCTGAGGGCCTGGGAAACAGCCCAGTTGGTAACGTGCAGGACCCTAGCTCAATCCCTAGATACAGCTGTTAAAAAACCAGGTACAGCATGTGACTGTGCTGCCAGCACTGGGGAGGAGGGCACAGGTAGATCCCTGACACATCCTTGCCAGGCCACATAGCCCACTTGGTGATTTCCAGGTCAACTAGAGACTCTGAAAAATCGATGGTGGATAGCCTGAGGAACAACACCCCAAGTTGATGCGCATGTGCATGCTGGATAACTCTGTCACAGACGGGGGAAGGAATTATGAGCACCCTCTCCAAGTAAACACAGTTAATGGTTGCTGGGGGAAGAAGAGACGTTTTCTTTACTGGCATAGCCACTGATAAGCAATCCCTCTGTAAGCAATTCTAATTAAATTGAGGTGGTCAAGCTGTGCCTCCTAGCTTCTACCTACTAGCCTGAATTGTAGACCATTTAATCCTGTGGAAGCTAGATTGACAATGTTTACCTCAATATAATCATTATGCCCGAAATAATAAATATCCATAAAGGTTAAAACAAAAGACACCGTGGACAGTGAATAAGTGGGTCCCTCCTTGGCAGAGGAAAAGGCTATAGGCACTGTGACCAAGGCCTTCCCCATGCTAGGCTGACTCCTCAGGGATGTATGCTGTGGGTTTGCATGGAATGTGTGTGTCCCTGGAGAGTCTCAGTTTGAAGTTTAGTCTCCCCTGTTCCTTATGAGGAGGACGGACAACCAGTGTGATCGTGATGTTTAGAAGTGGTCCAGGGCTGGTTGGTATGGAGTGGGATGGGGCTTCAGAAAAGGGGAGGGGAAGACTGGAGAAGGGGAGAAGAAGGGTGGGGCTGGGAGGAGAGGAGGGAGGGGGCTATGATGGGACTGTAAAATGAATAAATAATTAATAAAAAGTGTGAGTTCCGGGGCATGGTTAGGGCTAGATAAGATCACCTGAACTGAACCTTTGAATTGGATGCAGGTGGATCTGTAAAGAGGAGAGAGACCACGTGAGGGTCGAGGCACCCTCCCATCCCTGCCATCTTAAGGTTCTGCTAGTAATGTGCCATCACCATTTGTGGTCTCTCAGACTTGGACCTTCCCAACTGTGAGCTAACTAAACCTCTTTTCCTTATAAGCCTTGGGCCCACCCCAACACATACACATAAGAAAGAGCATTCACTGGAACATGTCATTATAGTAACAGAAATCAGGCTGATCCCTGGGAGAATGGGCATCACTAGTCTACTGGTCCCATTTGACAGAAGAAAAGACCGTGGGGAAAGGAAGTAATTCCCCAAAGTCGTAAGGCCAGATTTAGAACTTACTATCTCGTTGTCTTCCAGGCCCATGCTTTCCTACCTGACTAAGCTGTCAGATGGACATGACATCACTGGAACTGAAGGGATGGCGGGAAGCAAGTATGCAAAGTTGTGGACTTTAGTTTTTGGTTTTTAAGTTAAAATATTTATCATCATTATTACCATGTGAATGTGTGTGTCCATGATATATATATAGGTAGCCACATGCATGGCTGGCACATGTATGGAGGTCAGAGGACAACTTCCTGGACTACCTTCTCTCCTTCCACCTCTGACCTCTGACCCTTTTAGCCTCTGGGACACCTGCACTCAACTGCACATCCCCACTGTTACACATACATAATTAAAACAGGATATTCTCCCTAAGTAGCCTAACTTCCTCCCAGTAAGCCCCACCTCTAAAGGTTCCAACATTTCTCTAGTCTGGGGACTCAAATGTTAGCACATGGACTTTGGAAGGCAGTCTATCCTAGCCTACTCCTTTGCTTGATGAAATATCGTGATGGCTATCTAACTGCTGGCTTGAAGAGATCTAGAATCACCTGGGAGATGGGCATCCAGCATGCTGGTGCGGATTATCCCACTTAGGTTAACTGAGGTGGGTGGTTCCATTCCCTAGGCCTGGATTCTGGACTATATACAATGGAGAAAGTGAACTGAACACAACCATTCGTAGCTCTCTTCTTGACTTTATATCTTTATAGAAGATATATGGAAGATATATATATATATCACATATAAGATGTGATATATATATGTAATATATATACATACATATATATATCACATACACATACATACATACATAAATACATATACTGAGGATTGGACCCATACTCTAAGCAAGTGTTCTACCATGGCGCTATACCTCAACACCCTTTGCTGGAGTATTATAAAGCAAATACCACACAGCACACTAATTCACTCATCAACAAAGAACATCTCTGAATGTCAAGGACTTTGTTTATCTACTATAACCACTTTTCTATTACCGCACCTAATAAAATCTAACGTCTAAGCATCAGATAAGCCTGATCTGTATTCAGCTGTCTCAGAAACATCTTTCTACAGATAACCTGTATGAACTGGGTTCTCTCACAGTGCAGACATCTCTTTTAATAGTTAACAGTCTCCCTCCATCATCATTTGTTAGGTAAATGTTTCCTAAAGAGAAAATGTCTCAAATAAATTAGAGGGAAAACCTTTTGTGTATTATGAGGGTGCCTCCACTTTTGGCGACTCATGCATTCTTTGAAGGGACAGAGAAATTGTCACAAATTGTCTGGAAGCGAATTGGGAATATATATCATATGTTTATAATGACATCAATTTACTATAACCTCCAAAATATCAGACATGAGACTAAGGCCCCTGCATGCCCACCATGTTATAGATTGCATTTGAAATCTCCAAAGGCCATGTGACAACAGCTTGGCTGATGTTCTCTAGTACTGGGTAGTGGTGGAATCATTAAGACCTTGGGCCAAGTGGGAGGAAGTTACATCACTGGGGCCTGGGCCTGGGCCTGGGCCTGGGCCTTCTCTCCCTCCATCACCTCCTTCTCTCTGCTTCTTGTTCTCCCTATCCTCTTCTCTCTCTGCTTTTCAGCTTCTAGGAGGTGGGCTATCTCTTCACATACTATGGCTATAATGTTCTTGCCTTACCACAGGCCTAAAGGCATCAGGCCAAGAGACCATGAACTGAAATGTCTAAAACCATGAGCCAAAATAAGTCTTATTATTATTATCATCATCATCATCACCATCATCATTCTCCCTCCCTACTTCTCTCTCTCTCTTTCTCTCTCTCTCTCTCTCTCTCTCTCTCTCTCTCTCTCTCTCTCTCTCTCTCTCTCTGTGTGTGTGTGTAGGTCAGAGAACAACAGCTTTTTGGAGTCCATTCTTTTTTTTTTTTCATTGTGGAATCTGGTGACTGAACTCTGGTCATCAGGTTTATATGGCAAAATGAGCCACCATGCTTACCCTAAATCTTTTCTTTTAAGAGTTCCTTATTTCAAATACTTTGTCACGATAGTGGAGATCTGAATAATATCTCTTAGCCACTGTAATGTCATACAATAGGGAGATGACTAAAAGGCAGAGGCTCATTCATCAGGTTTTAAAGCCATCAGGTTTACCATTCCTGACTGCCCTGTCGCTAGCCTGGTGTTTCATAGGCTAATGCAAACCCCCCCCCCCCAACACACACACACACACACACACACACACACACACACACACACACACACACAGTGCTATGACTGGCATTTTAATGCTATGCATATACAGCCTATAAAGCTGATTTCTTCATCTAATGAATATTTAAGAAGGACGTCCCCATGCTGGGCTTGAGCTGTCCTGGAGGTGTTCTTTGCCTCTGCTGCCTTATTTAACATTTCCTTCAATTGGGAAGAATTCTTTGGATATAAAAGACAAATGTCTGAGGATAAAGTCCTTGACTAGAGTCTCTTAAAGACAATGCTATAAGCATAGAGATTGAATATGCAAGGTCAAGTGTTCCCAGCCAAGATATGCCCCCCCACCCCACCCCCCACCCCCGCCCCGGGGAAGTCATCACTTGGGCTTTGAACCTGGTCTTGGAGATAAAGTGCTGGAAACAATACAAGTGGTTGATAAAATCAGGCCACCCATTTTCTGAGTCATGTCCAGTGGCAGACACTGTTGTCCGGCTTTAGGGAGGATGGAAGCTCTGTAAGGTGGTTAGAATTGCCAACTCATTGGATCACGGATCAATTCAGAGACACACCTTGTGCCAGTGCCTAGTCTCGCCTTCACTCCTTGCTGGTGTCGCTTCTCTTTGCTAACATTGGGCTCCGGTTTCTTAGCTTCTTACCATTGCAATGTGAAAACCACCGAGTCTCCTGGGCTTTTGGTACCAAATTTGGCAACCAGCTTCATGGGTCCTCAGCCTCTCCAGCATGCAAATGGCCGACGCTGGACTGCCTAACCAAGGTCCTGTAAGCCAATCTAATAAACGCTTTGTAAGATAAATTTCTTCTGTTCAGTCTCTCTCTGGAAAACCCTGACTAATCCAGAGAGATAAAGAAGAATGAACTAAAGATCATGCAGGGCAGAGCTCCTGGGCTGCAGTAGGCCTGCACATTCCCCCAAGGAGCTTGTTAAAGAGTGAGCTACCCAAGACTCACCCTGACACACTCCAGTTCAGGAACCAGGGGGACGGAGGGCAGAATACCTTCATTTCAAATGGCTTGGAGTAATTCTGTGACAAGAGTAATCAACTCACCCGTTAGCTGGTAGAAGAATCCATCAGCTAGGGTCAGGGCTCTGGAGGGAGACAGGGTTGATTTAGGGGAAGTTAGAGAGAGTCAGGAAGAGTTTAAATTAGGGTATCTCCCAATGTTCTCACCAAAACGAAGAGTGTTCCTAGAGATGACTGCAGCTCTGACTTCTGTATGACAGAAGAGGCATTTCAAATGTTATATTATATTAGAACAATCTTCAGAAACATTAGGTTAACTACATGCCTCATGGCTGATCGGATGGTAGCTTGCCTTTTCTTCTTTGAATTACAATGTTCTCCATATAATTTGAGTACTTTCTACTTCCTATGTTGCCCACGAGAAAGGAAATCAATAGAAGAAGGCAGCTTCCCACCGTTGTCTGTTACAATAACAAAATACCGGAGGCTGGATATTTCATAATGACAAGACGTTTATTTAGCTCACAATTCTGGAGGCAGAATCTTTGAACAGCATGGATCCATGTCCTGCATGTATCATGTCATGGCATGTGTTATCATTGAGGGAGGAAGTGTAAGAGAGAGGGATCATATGGCAAAGATAGGAAACAGAAGCTAGGATGGTGGGCAGGGCAGCCATCTTGCTCTTTTTATAGTAACTTTCTCATGAGGACTGGAGAAGTGAATCAATTCCTTCTGGAGGGTAGTACATCCTGTGGCTTCCCAGTACACATTCCCAGCATTGCTAACTAAGCCTTAACACACAAAACACTGGGGGGACACACTCAAGGCATCTCTGCCTGCCAACCCACCCCCTTGGCTTCTACAGGGGAAGGCCCATTTGTAGAATGAGGTTTTAGCTTATGGGAGATGAGAAGGAAGAATGGAGAACAAAGAGATACAGAGGTGGTTCTGAAGTGAATTTCCAGGTGGGCATCTACTTGTGGGTGTGTGCTCAATGGTGGTCAATGGGCAGTTTTGGGTTGTACTCTAGGTTAAAAGTGGTTTGATTCAAAGTAGGTCCCCTACCCTTCCTACTATGTCACACGTCCTGACCTGAACCCAGTTCCTTGCCTAGACAGTGAGGACAGCCTTGAGGTTGAAGGATCACTGTCTGAGACTTTCCCCTCCATGATGTGACAGGGAAGCTGTTTGATTTGGCCAGCGGGGACCCACAACCACATAACTGAAAGTTAATCATCATAGCTGCAGCTATACTGTAGCAGAGAAGACTTAGAAAATTTCCTCCTTTATTCTACGGACTGTTGGTTTATGAGCTTTGGATCTCTCTCTCCATGTCCCTTAGAGGAAGGCCACTTGACTGTTGTTTCAACCATCAGAGGCAAACATAGTGTCTCGAGGAGGATGATGAGCTGTCATGATAGATTGCATAGGCGGAGCCCTTTGTTGGAGACAGACATTGTGTTCAGTGGTGGTAATCACATTTCCCAGGGGAACCCCGCCTACTCCTGTCACACTGGGAATGCTGACAGGCTGAGTCCTACAACCTGCTCAGAGCCACCAAGCTAATTTGGTGGCTGTCTCGGTGGTTCCAATCATCCTTAACCTAAGCCCATCCTGGCTGTAGCTTATTCTGGGTTTCCCTTTGATAAAATGAGGGTGGAGGGCCTAGGTGACCCCTAAGATCCATTGAATTACAATGTTCTATGATCTGGGTGCTGATACCATTCTATTTATTTGTTCCTTGCAGGATTCTGGGAAGATGAACCCTGTGCATGTTCAGGGCTCCCCAGCCACTCAGGCCAGGCAGATTGCCTGTCTACCTGAGGAATAGTTCCATCTATACCATCTCTCAGGTGACAAAGGCATTGCAGGTTGACTGAACGCACTCGCCAGGATGCGAGAAGGAAGCAGTGCCTACTACCCCAGGCTCTAATGCCCACGGTAAGTGCTGTGGATGTAGACGCTACATGTTCTTCCTCAAGTTAACAGTACTTCTGGAATTTGCTACTCTTAAGGTTATGATGACTCTTTCATTTTAATAACAGCCAGCCACCTTTGACAAAGGATTGGGGAATTCTTTTAATAGAGTAAGCCATTTCACAAGTCACTTCTGGACTTAAGCGGTAAGGATTTTACAAGTAAGGTTTAAATTATTGCCATCCTAACTACGAAGGCTGACAACGAGGATACAGCAAATTAGGATTCTCTTAAGTTAGACACATTACTGTGAATTACAGTAATCTTTGCACTCGGGTTACAAAAACCTGGACTCCTGGGAGTCGGCGCACACAGACTCCTGAAAAAAAATTTAAGATTTCATTTCCTTGAGAGAGACACAGACAACAGGGGTGCTTGCAGAACGGTTTGTGTTTCCTCAGGCCTTTCTCCTCCTCACAGACATTTGCTAGAATCATGGTTAGAATCAGCCCTAGCAGCAATAAATGCCATCATTTCCTGACTTTACCTCATTTAAAATGGGGGGAGGGGGTTGGGAGGAGGAGGATCATGTGATTTACTTAGCTCCAGGCACTGTCCTGATTCCAGTGCTTCCTAACTTTTAAATCTTAAAAGTATTTCTTAAAAGCAAGTAGATATAATTATGTTCTCTCCTGAACTAAATTGCCCTCCCCCAGACTTGGAAGAAATAGTTCAATTAGGTAGAGTGTTACACAGTGCAGGGCACATGTCTGAGGGAGGCTGCCTCGCCCTCAACTCCAGGGAGAAGATCTGGTCCAGGCATCTTCAGGAGTTATCAATAAAGAAGACAGCCTTGTTCTGTGGGCTTCTGTCTGCCATTTTAAATTTTCTTCTGCAGACCATTGATGTGGAAGGGTTCCCTAGACTGGGTCTTGGTACCCACAAAGCTGAGGTCTGCTGCTGGATCTAGGATGGGTCCTTACCCCACCCTGCTCAGAACCTCATCTTTTCTATCTAGCAGCATCTTAAATTCCTTTAGATTGAAACCCAAAGACCTACAAAACATTGGCTGCTCTCTGCCCTTCACAGTTTACCCTCCATGTGCCATCTTGTAACAAGAACAAGGGTGGCTTAGAGATGCTGAATGATATCATCGAGATCTGACATCATCGGGATCTGACATCATGGGGATCTGAGGTAGAGAATTTTGCATCTCTGGGGCAGGCATACATGCAGGATCTGAAGCTACCATGTGGCTTCTCTTGCTAGCCAGGGTCTTCATTGATGCTCAGCCTCTCCCTTAGACTCCAGAGGATGGGTCTAAGGCTTAACTGGTAGCCACCAGGGAAGTGTGGTTGTAGACTGTGCTGTTGGGTACTCTCTGGATGATGTCATCATTTGGAGCTTCAGTGTGGATGGAGATCCTGAACCTGGCAGGCCTGGCATTGCTTACCAGGAACCCCAGGGGACCGGCAAGAGTAGCCACAGCCTGGTGGTCCCTGTTTTCATGAGGAAATGGTTCTTTTTTTGTTTTGGTTTTGGTTTGTTCATTCGATTTTTTGAGACAGGGTTTTTCTGTGTAGCCCCGGCTGTCCTGGAACTCACTCTGTAGACCAGGCTGGTCTAAAACTCAGAGATGTCTGCCTCTGCCTCCCACGTGCTGGGATTCAAGGTGTGCACCACCACTGCTTGGCTGAGAATACAGTTCTTCATGTGCCCAGAACCAGGGGGATGTTAAGTCCCTGGAGGGTTTCAGTGAATTGTTGACATGGTACAGATGTGCGAATCGGTTGGTCTAATCAAGTTCAAGAAGAAGTAGTGGAAGACCATCCCTGAGGACCAAGTTACTCCAGTGCAAAAGTGAAAGCATAAAGGTACAAGCCAACCCCAGTTGCTGCAGGATGCCACAGAGGAGTTCACTCACTGCAGAGAAGGTCCCAGAGATGGGATGGCACAGACATCCAAACTCTTGGCATTGTGATAAGATGTCCTATACAAATGCATTATACCATGCTAATAAATATTCCAGCATACTCCAGGTCCATAGGTTGGACACATCTGGATGGAGTTTGGAATGGGCACACACACACACACACACACACACACACACACACACACACACACAAACACACACATATATCACATACATTTTTTTGTTTCTCTCTGTATCCTTGGCTGTCCTGGAACTTACTCTGTAGACCACAGTGGTCTCAAACTCAGAGAGATCTGCCTGCCTCTGCCTCCTGAGTGCTGGGATTAAAGGTGTGTATCACCTCTGCCCAGATTTCTCCTTAGAAAAGTCATCTGTGTGATGTTTTTATTTTGTAAATTAATTAGAATAAAGTATTTTCTTTCTTTCTTTCTTTCTTTTATTTTTTAATACTTTTGAGACAGGGTCTTACTGTGTAGCTCTGGCTAGCCCAGAACTCACTAGGTAGACCTGTTTGGCCTTGAACTAACAGAGATTTGCCTTTGCATCTGCCCCCTGATTCCTGAGGTTAAAACTGTGTGCTTTCACACCCAACTAAAGGGAATTTTCTTTTTAAACAGGATTTGAAGCAATGAGTTATCATTACACTATCATGACAATGCTCTTCCACAATCCTCCTTATATCTTTGGTCCTCAGGGATGATCTTCCATTACTTCTCCTTGAACTTGATTAAGACTAACCCATTCGCACAACTGCACCCTGTCAATTCACTGAAATTTTCTATTACTATTCTATAACATGAATTTCCACATGAAATTTTCCAATACTATTCTACATGAAGCACATTCCTTCCCCCCTGAGGTACTATCCGCATGACAGTACAGTATAGAATAGAGTTTATTTAGTGTTAGCATTCTGTCTAAACTCCACCCCACAGTTACCTGGCAATAGCCAGGTAGGCCTGACCCACTATAAAAAGGGGCTTCTTGCCCCCTCCTCCCTCTCTTGCTCCTCTTTTGCTCTTCCCCTCTTGCTCCCACTCTGTCCCCTTGTCCCTTGCCCCTCATCTTCATCATTCCCTTATCCCCCTCCACATACTCATAGCCGGCCTCTCCTCCTCTGCTCTCTCTCTCTCTCTTCCTTTCTCTTCCTCTGCTATCTTCCTAACTCTCCTGCCCATGCCCTGAATAAACTCCATTCTATATTATACTGATGTGTGACTAGTCCCTCAAGGGGAAGGGATGCCTTGGCATGGGCCGCTGAGACAACTCCTTCCTCCACACCTCACCACATATCCACTAGAACACACCCCCCTCTCTTTATCTTTTTATAAAAACATCGATGGTGCTGAGACTCAGATTTAGAAGCTCTGCAGGTTTGCATCCCACCCCAGCTACCTCATAGAGATCCACACTTGCTAGCCCAGAACTGGTAAGCCCCCCTCCCACACTGGTCAGCGTAATCATCCGCATGGTGCCAGGGGAGAGTTCTTGAGCTCAGAGCTACCTCTGTGTCGCCCTTGAGGACGGGAGACATTCAGTCTTTCACTGACCCTCATTCTAGGAATGTTTTCCCCTTTGGTGAGATTCTTCTCTCTTTTGAGAGAGTTTCTTTCTCACGGCTGAGAATCCCAGGCCGGGCCTGGACAAACTGCTCTCTGGCTCAGGAGCACTGACTGAGTGTAGCCTGGAGGCCCCCACTTCACGACCTGGCAGTCTGACCTGTGCTAGAATCTCTCTGGTTATTAATAATGCCCTCAGGATGCTGGCAGGGGCAGTTAGTAACCCTATTCTATCACCCTTGTGTCAGTTTTCATGCCTTGTCCCTATTTACTGGGATGTCCTGGTCTAATTCACAGTTAATAGAAAACAATATCTCTACGTGGCCACTAAACTGTCACTTTCTCCCTAGTGACCCTTAGTGTAGACTTCCCCCTCCCTCCTCCTGGCCCTGCCCCCTGTCAGGACTCTGCAGGGACTCTGTCTACTGCCTTTCCCCCATACCTCACCACACCTCCATAAAACATATCTCCCTTCTCTTTATCTTTTTATAAACACATCATTTAGGGCATGGGGAGGGGAGTTGAAGGGGTAATAGAGACATAGAAAAGGGGGAGAGTGAGAGAGAGAGAGAGAGAGAGAGAGAGAGAGAGAGAGAGAGAGAGAGAGAAGAGTAGAGGCAGCCCATGAGCATGTGGAGAGGGGTCAGAGGGGGAAGAGGGTAATAGAGAAAGAGAAGAGAGAGAGGAGGGGGCAAGAAGCCCCCCTTTATAGTGAGTCAGGCATACCTAGCTGTTGCCAGGTAACTGTGGGGTGGAGCCTAGGCAAAATGCCAACAGTCTGGACTTTCAAAACCTCAAAGCCCACACCCAGTGACACACCTCCTCTAACAAGGCCACACCTCCTAATCCTTCCCAGAACACTTCCATGAACTGGAAAGCATGCATCCAAACGCATGAACCTCCATGGACAGTAACTCTTCAACATAAGGTTCCTTATTTCTTTCAGAGGGACTGATGGGCTGGTAGAGAAATGAACCACTGCCCTGTAATAAACTGGTCTTCAAGGGAGCTGTGTCAGGACTTTCTCTTTTACAATATTTAATTTTGATAATACTAGTTCCAGAAAATAGTTATAGCTTTCCTTTGCCCAAAGCCAGGGGAGAAATTATTTTAAGTAAAAAAATTTTTACATGTCTTGATTGATTTTGTGTGTGCAGCTTTCTGGAGGTGCTTCTCACCTGCCACCACGTAGGCTCCAGGGATCAAAGTTAAGCTTGGTGGTGAGTAGTACCTCTGCAGCTGAGTCATCCTGCCAGCCCATGGGAAAAAGCCACATTTTAAAAAGTAGTATGGTGCTTGTGGTGCAATTGGGATCAGTATACAGAACAGGGCTGCCAAAGGGAATGTTCAAAAGTATGATACCACTGTGGTTTGTTAGTTTTTTACAAAGAGAAAAAAGAAAAGGGGGCGTGGGGAGCAAGTGTGAGCACAAAGGAGGTATCTATTAGGATTTATTTAAATACAAAGGGAACAAACAGTGACATCAGCTGCTACTGGGAACTTGGGGCTGGTAACAAAAATGCCAGGGATTCAAGTGAGTGGCTTCAGAAGTACAAATGTGAGTCCCCTGGGGAGGGGAAATGGCACACTGTCATTCACTGAGGAACCGAAGGTATGTGTATATATATATTCACACACACACACACACACACACGCACACACACACACGCACGCACGCACACACACACACACACACACACACACACACACACACACACACACACACACATCCCTTATCCCTGGGGCAAGAGGAGGAGGAGGGAAGGAGCAGAGAAAGGACTCAGAAAACGATGGCAGACTTTCTGTTGTGGACACAGAGACGTGTTCCTCTGATGACGTCATTTCTAATCCCACCGGCAGAATAGGTTCTACTATGAAAGTCGACCCCACGTGCAGTTTTCTGCATAAAAACCATCCTCTACCCCCACTTTTCTCTTTCCTGCATCTTGATCGTGTCTGGAGCTTGGCAGCCTGCTTGTACTCTTCATCTCCACGAACCTGTTCAACAAACATTCACTGAGCCGCAGCCTAAGGCTGCACGTTGCCTGGCCAGTGAAGACAGGGCACCCACTGTGCTCGGCTATGGTCCTTCAGGACCGGTCTGTCATCTTTTCGTTCTTTGTGTTTTCTGCTTCGTTCTCTGTACGCTTCGCCCCGCCCCCTGCCCCGCCCCCACCCAGTTATTGGGCTTTTGTGTTTCTCCTTTTGTGAGCTTTGTACTTTCATCTTGAGTCCATTCCCATGAGAATACTTATCCTTCTTATTGACTTATAAGAACTCTTCATATATTAAGAAAATTGCACTCTTTCTTTAAAAGAATATAGTTTGCTAATTCCTTGAGAACTTCACACAAACGCATGATGTATTTCGATCATAACCACTCCCATGCTTCCCAGATCCATCCTGCCTCCTTACCCCTCTCAAGTTTAATTCTGCCTTTTGATAGGCACTGCAGAAAATTTTTCCAAATGTGTTTGTGTAGTCAGATGGAAGTTTAATTTCCATACAAGTGAACCAATTTGTTCCATTGCAGCTTTTTTTTGGGCGCTTGAAAGTCGTTTACCTTGGGGATGTACTCAGGGTTCTAGTATTTTAAAAGTGTGATGTCGGAACGGAGGGGCGGCTCAGCCGTTAAGAGCAGCACAACTCTTGCAGAGGACCCAGATTCAGTTCCCCAAACTCAGATGGCTGCCCAACACCATCTGTAACTCCAGTTCCAGTGGATCTGATGTCCTCTTCTGGCCTCTGTGGGCACAGCTGTCTACGGTATACAGAATGTACAGGCGCCGCATTTACAGACTTAAAAATAAAAACAGCTTTTAAAATAATAAAAATGTTAATTTAAAATTTCAGCCGTTTAATGTTTTAAGAAGAGTTTGTTTCTCTCTGTATCATGTTAATTAAAGCTTCTGTTGAGACGATTGCTGATGGACACACATCTGTATGGAGTATATGGGCAGGCTTCTCTTAGCTTTTATCCAGTTCCCTCCAGAGACAGCGTTTTGCAGATTGATAGTGGGATCACTCCACAGGAATGCTGGCATTATCCCGCCCATATGCCACTCATGTTCTTTAGGAGAACTTAGTTCTGCACAAGTCTGTCATGTGTGTAGGTCCCTGGGCACCATTTTTATACAGTCTGTTCTTTGGCTACTCCCTCAAAATGTCACTTTTTATTAAAGTCAATATTTTTTAAAGTTGTCTTGTATTCTACATAATGTTTTACTCTTTAGATTGGGGCTGGTATCCCAAACCCAAGCAGTTGTCTTTTAGTGGCAGTGAGAACCTCTCTTCCTCCCTACTCCTCTCCCTCCTTTTCTCTCTTCTCTCCCCCTCCTCTCTTCCCTTTCCTTTCTCCATTTTCTTTCCAAAGCCACCCTTGAATATTTTCTGTTCAGTATTTATGGCGAGCTGCAGAATCATTCTGTTAAAGGCCAAAACAGATATTTGGATTTTGATTGGGGTTGCCTTACATTTAGAGATTCATTTGGGAAGAAACGACATCCTTACCAAAATGAGATTTTTGTACCAGGAACACAGTCTCTCCCTCTCTCTGTTTATAGAACTCTCTTTAGAGTGAACCTCGGTAGAATTTTGTAATTTCTTAAGAGTTCTGTACATATCTTCCTACACAGATCCCTTCTGTAGATGCTACTGAGGGTGGGTGGGATCTTCCCCCCTCTCTATATATGTATGTATGCATATGTGTGTGTGTGTGTGTGTGTGTGTGTGTGTGTGCTGGCTATTTTATTATTATTGATATTTTTATTGTGGTAAAACGTACACAGCGGATAATTTACCAAACTAGTAAGTCTTATGTGTTCACAGTGCTATGAACCACAACATTTCTGGAACCTGTTCACAGACCCAAACACAACCTAGTACCCATTAATCATGTGTCTGGTAGCCTTGTCTCTATTTTTCCATCCCCACGAGTCTGCCCATTCTCAGGAGCTGCACAAGGGGAGTTAGGCCACACCTGCTCTTTGCACTGGCTTCTGTCACTGAGCACTGCGCTTCCACGGTTCAGCCTGTTGCAGCATGCCTCAGCAGCTCACTCTGACCGAGTGAGATTCTGCCCTACGTACAACTGTCCCTTTGTTCTCCACTCATTCACCAATGGACACGTGAGCTCTCTGCGCCACCATGGGCTCTCTGCGGCTCTTGGCTTTTTGGAGAACTCACCTCTGTGGATGTGGGCATGCAAATTGATTCTCTTTGAGTCTTTGCTTTCAATGTTTTGGGGAATATGCTAACCACACGTATGTAGTGGCATGCAGCAGAAAGATGGTTTTAAATTTCTAATTGTTAATATTATTATAAATAAATATTAATGTCTGCCCCCAATAAACCAAAAAGAAGTTATTGTTTTGTTTTTGAGATAAGGTCTTGCGTGGTATAGATGGTCTTTTTACTCGTACCTAAGGATGGCCTTGGATTTCTAACCCTCCCGTGTCCATGTACCCAGTGCTGGGACTTGCCCCATGGCGTTCAGTTTATACAGTTCTGGGGGAGGCAAGAACTCTACCACACTCTCAGCTCCTGCTAAAGCCTTTTCTGCTCCCCATTGACTTTGATTGCCTATGACAGTTATTCAAAACTCCTCATCAATTCCTAGCCCATGAGCACAACACATACGTGTCACTGAAACCACCAAGGTTATTAGACTGTTCATGAAAAATCACTTCTTTCTTTGTGCTTTTGAGTCTTCCAGATGAGGTTTTGGTTTTCTTTACTTTTTTTCTTTTCAAAGAAAAGCACAAGGAAGGGTTTGGGAGGGATGCAGAAGAAAGCTGCTTTCAACTGTGCAGCGTAGGCTCAGCTTGAGGCTACCAAAAGCAGGTGGATTTATCTGAAGTGCTGCCGATTTCTGTCAACGTCTAGCATATTTAAGTGCATGGTAATGTACTTGGAATATATTCCCCTTTTGCTCTCCCCCTAAGAAAAGCCATTACTCTTTCTAAGTTGGGTATTCTTATGTCGATGTGGACTGGGCTTAGAGCTGCCTTCCTGGTCAACGAGTCTTTGTATTCTTTGTTATCTCCTTAAAAGCAGGGGTGTGTCCCTCAACATCACCCCTCCCCATTCCCTAAAGTCTGGGTAACTGTCTGAACTTATTTCTCAATCCTGTCCTTTACCCCAAGGACACCCAGATATCACAAGGAGGATTTCAACCTAGGCGTTTGGGGACATAATTCTAGTCTCAAAAAAAAAAAAAATGTTCCCAAATGTGTCTGAATTTTGTTACCTATGAAACAGGATGACAGTAGTATTCTCATAGGACATTTGTAATGTAATAATCCAGTATAGGTGAAATACTAGGAGGAGATGAGTTCTAAGAGCCAGGTCTTTTTCTGGTATGTATTTCTTTGTTTGTTTTTGAGGTCCAAGGGATGGGACCCAGGGCCTCACACCCATACATACCCCCATGTCAGAAAGGAGCTCATCACTGAGCTATGCCCTAGCCTGAGTCAACTCTGCTAAGAGCAGATGCCATGGACAATGCCTGGGATGCCTCACAGTCCTTACCCTGCAGCCATGGTGACCTTGAAAAGATTTCTTATGTAATCACACCCATTCTGTGTCACATATAGAAAAGAGGGTGCCAATTAGCAATGATAGACAGCCTAAGAGTGACCTGGATGTTGGGCTGACTGACTGCAGCAGGCTCCAGGGGAAAGAGGAGAGTTAGACCCAGAGTCTTGGTCCCTTCCAATAGAAAGACCATGACTGTGCTATGTGGGGCTCTGGAGACTTCAGGCATGTTCTAGGAATGGGACCTGTGACTCCCACTACCCAATAGGAGCATCTCCCGTGTTCTGTATCACAAAGCCTTCCTTTTAGGATCTGTTCAGTATGCATGTCTCTCCAGAAGAATACCATTTCAGGTAGGGAGAAGCCTTGACCAAGATCTTATTCCATCCCATCTTCCAGCCCACAACAAGCAGAAGGTCTATATGGAAAGGAAGGAGATAGCAGGCATAGAGGGAATTACCTTCTCCCTCCTGTAAGTGGAGGTGGAGTGAGTGCTACCTACCCACTCTTGCCTCACTCACTGGTCCCAAGAAGCCTTCCCTGGTTCTCCAGTCCCCCATCCCCTAGAGAGGCAAACCCCTTAATCTCCACAGTGTCTCTAGATGGTATTAACTCCTTAGAGTCATTGAATATTGAGTTCTCCCTACCCAGCATGGGAGGCATACATTTCTAGTTGCTGGGAGCCAAGAACAACAAACATGAAAAAAGTCTGTAAACTACCTAAAAGTAGGACTGGGCCCATCATTGTTTGATGTCCCTGACTGTCTAGCCCAGCACCAGGCTTGCTGTTGGTCAAGACCTTGCACAAATCACGCATGCTTCCTTTTGGAAACCTTCACACATATTTTCTTTCTCTATCAAGGACAGATAATAAAACAAACAATCTCTGCTCCTCCACCTCTTTCCCAAAAGATATCAGCCCAGAGGGCATATCCCAAGACTTCCAACAACCTCCGGGGTCGCACCATGTTAGAGTAGATGGAAACCTTCCAGACCAGCTTTCATGCCACTGTCACTCTGAGCCATGGATACATCTGCTTTGGATTGGTCACCTTGGTTACAAGCAACTTGACTACAAAGATGAGGTAACCATGAGGGTCTGGAAAGGGCAAGAACCTGGGATTGGAAGAGTGTTCAATTGATTAAGTGGCTGTATCTCAACATGAGAACCTGACTTTGATCCCTAGGAGCCATGTAACAGATGTAGTGGTGTGCATCTATAATCCTAACACTGGATATGTATGTATATATTCCTCTAATCAACCTCTGGCCTCCACATTCATGCATTACATGAATACACATACACACATGCAGACAGACAGAAAGACAGACAAGCAGACAGATGGTAGATAAATAAATAGAGCCAGCATATGTACAGTGGGATAAGGTCAAATTCACTTAATATTTTGGCTAAGTGGATATCACAATAAACAACAGATGCTAACATGCAATTGTCAGAGTACATCAAAATGTGCTCATCATATAAATTCTTCTAGATTACATTTTAAATGATCCTTGATGATCCAGATGGTATTTCAGATTCTTGTAACACATCAAAAATCATTAAAATGAGCACACACTTTTTTTTTTTTTGCAATAGCATTGAGGGGAATGTCTGATTGAAGAAGCTTCTCTCTGGTTGAATTCCAGTGAGTTTATCTGTTAAATCTATTTATACATAGAGTAAACTCTGGTCTAGCTATCACACACAGAATCAAAATACACACATTTAATGTAATGGGAGTAAGCATAGCCAATGGTTTGGACACTTATGCATCCCACTGCAAAGATGCCCTTGAGAATAATGAAGGCAAGAGCCTGAAAGGTCCAGCTGTGGAATGGGGAAGGGTAATGTCTAACATTTGAGGCAGGAGATTGACAGGGTGAAAACACAGACCCACATCCTGCCTCTGCTACCATGTATGGACTGGCCTTGAACATGGTACTTGACCTCACCTGTGCCTCCTTTTCTTCATCTGTAAAATGGGATGATGATAAAATTGCCTAGTCCTCAGGACTGATCATCAGAGTCAAAGGTGACAGATATATTACTGCTTCTCTTTGTTTTGGACTCCCTGCTTGGGTTCTTCAGGTAGACAAAATCTATGGGATGCAGACACAATGGTCTCCTTGATACTTAGGGAGTTGGTCCTAGGGCTTTCTGCAGACACCCAAGTCTAAGGATGCTTGGGTGTATGGATCAGAGGAAGGCCTGCGTGATGAAGTCCTAACTGAACGTGTATTGTTGACATGGATGCAGTCACAAGGACCAAGACCTTGGACCCATGGGAAACTGGCAAAGCCTTCTTCTTCTAGTCCAACTATAACTGTATGGAGGGTTAGCCAATGTATATAAAGACTAGCAAGTGCAGCTTCCTCCTCCCAGATGCTTACACTATGAGATTGCTAACCTACAGAGACCTCCTACCGAGACTAGCTAACCCCTTCCCCTGTGCTGTCACAATAACCACACTGAGGGTCCCCATTGTTTGTGGGAGTAGGTGCAGGTCCATCAAATACACACACTCCACCTGACCACAGCCTTTCTGTGTGTGTGTCTCTGTGTCCCTCCTTTATTTCTTTGCTACCCCTAGTCAGGGTCCAGGCTCAACACTCAGGTCCCTTATATAAATAGTAGAGTACTGGCTTATAACCTATAGCCATCCTATGTACTTTAACTCATCCTTAGATTATTTATAATGCCTGATATATAAATACTATGTAAACATCTGCAATACTATATTATTTAGGGAATAAAGACAAGGAGAAGGAGTCTGAACCATTGAATTTGCTACAACTATTAGCTTTGGAATATTTTTAATCCACAGTTGGCCAAGTCTGTGGCTACAGAACCTGGGGATATGGGGAAGGGGCAATTGAATAGACAGATGGAAGGGGATCTAGCAGAGGAGTGATGTAATGTGGAACTTGAAAATCCCAGGATACTGTCCCCAAGCTTGGGAACCTGGTGGTATGGCATGGCTCAAGTCCAGAGGTCTTAAAACCAAGGATGTCGATTGTATTATTCCTCATCAGAGGCAACAGGCTTGAGCATCTGGAGAGAAAGAAGGCAGTAACACAAATCTCGGTGTTCACAAACTAGGCAGCCTGGATTTCTGATACCCCAGGACATCACGGGTGAGAAGCCAACTTGTCTTTCTTCTGCCTTCTCTTCTATCTAGGCTCTTAGCAGCTGGGATGAGGCCCATTGACACTGAGGGTGGATCTTCTCCACTCAGCTAACAACTCAATCTGCCCATCTCCTCCAAAGTATGCTCACAGGCATGCCCATGACTAATCCTCACCAGTTCTCCAGGAATCCCTAGTCTAGTTAAAGTGTCACCTAAAATCAAGCATCAGTTCCCCAGGTATCTTTACCAAGTTCTTGAATATTTTAGTTCCAGTCTTTAAACTCTACAGTCTGCCTCCTGTGGCATTCTACACATAGCAAAGCCACACCTCCTAAGCCTCCCTAAATAGTGCCATAAACTGGTTGTCAAGTGTTCAAATGCCTGAGAGTGTGGGGCATAGACTTGAATGTAAGATCTATCTAAAATTATGTTGAGTGGTGGTGGTGCATGACTTTAGTCCCACCACTCTGGAGGCAAAGTGTTAATTCTTTATCTGTGAGTGTGTGGACCTCAGGTTAGTCTCTGTAGATTCAAGGTCAGCCTGTATATAGAGTGAGTACCAGGACAGCCAGAACTATACAGAGAAATCCTGTCTCAAAAAAACAAAATGATGATGATGATGAATAAAAATAAATAAAATAAAAATAAAAAATAAAAAATTACAAAACTACTAGAAGAAATCACAGGGAAAACACTTTATGAATTGCTCTGGTCAAGAATTTTTGGTTACGGCTCCAAAGCATTGGGAAAAAAAAGCTAAAATGAACATCTGAGACTACATCAAACCAAAAAGCTCCTATAACAACAAAAACATCCATCAGGTTAAAGAAGCACCAAAATGGGAAAAATACTTATGTCTATGCACCAAACAAGGGATTAATGTCCAGAATATATAACTAAAACAACTGCAAAGCAAAATAATATCAATAATTCAATTTAAGAATGGGTAAATGATCTGAATAATACTTCTCAAAAAAAGGAACTGGTTAATAACAATATGGAAACTTTTCATTCATTCATTATGGTGGTTGAATGAGAATGGCACTCCATAGGCACACATAGTCTAATGCTTATTCATCAGGGAGTGGAATTCTTTGAAAGGATTATAAGGATTAGGAGGTATGACCTTGTTCGAAGAAGTGTGTCATTGAGGGTGGGCTTTGAGATTTCAAAGTCCATGCCATCTGTCTTAGAGTTTCATTGCTATGAAGAGACAACAATGAAACTCTTACAAAAGCAACCATTTAGTTGGGGCTGGCTTACAGGTTCTGAGGTTCAATCCATTATCATCATGGTGGGAAGCATGATAGCATACAGGCAGACATGGTGCTGGAGATGCCAAGAGTTCTACATTGTGATTCAAAGGCAGCCAGGAGACTGTCTTCTGTAGACAGCCAGGAGGAGGGTCTGATTCCACTTTGGGCAGAGCTTGAGCATAAGATCTCAAAGCCTACCCTGACAGGGCCGTACTTCCTCCAACAAAGGCCACACATATTCCAACAGGGCCATACCTCCTAATAGTGCTACTCCCAATGGGCCAAGCATATTCAAACCACCACACCATCCCAATCTCTCTCTTTCTTTGCCTCTGGATCAAGATATAAAGCTCTAAGCTGCTTCTCCAGCACCATGCATGCTGCCATGATTCCAACATGAAGATGATATACTAAACCTTGAAAACTGTAAGCAAGCTCCCAATTAAATGCTTATAAGAGGTGCCTTGGACATGGTGTCTCTTCACAGCAATAGAACAGTGACTAAGACAATAATCATCAGAGATAAAACAATGAGATACCACCTCACCCCAGTTAGAATCGCTATTATTGAAAAGACAAAAGAGAATAAATTTGGTAAGAATGTGGGAGAGGCTCTCATACATTATTAGGGGGAATGTAAACTGGTTTCCAATTACAGAAAACAGGGTGGGTTCTCATTTGGAAGTGCCACTACTGAGTGTATAGCCAAAGAAAATGGGAGCTGTATATTACAAAGACATATGCTTTTGCATAAATTAACCTGGATATTCATCAATAAATGAACACACAGAATAATGTGCAGCATTTAACAGAACAGCATTTAAACCAGTGATTTTGAATCTTTCTAACGCTGCAACTGTTCTGCATGTTGTGGTGACCTCCAACCGGAAAATAGTTCTCATTGCTACTCCATAACTGTGATTTTGCTACTGTTCTGAATTGTGATATAAATATTTGATATGCAGGATATCTGATATGCAACTCTTGTGAAAGGATTGTTGGACTCCAAAGGGGTCAGGACCAACAAACAGATTGAGAACCATTGACTTAAAAAGAATGAAATTCTGTCATTGTCAGCTGAAGAATACCCTGTTGAGTTAAATAAGTCAAGTACACAAAGACAAAGGTGGCATAATCTCACTTATCGGTACAAGCCGAAAAGCTGACCTCCTAGAAGTAACTATGGAATCATGGTTTTCAGAGCTGTGAGAGTGAATTGAGGAAGGGAAGATGGAGGAAGGGTTGTTAAGGGTGCAAGTGGGTGAGAGAATGTTTCCAGTGTTCTAAAGCACAGCAGAGTAACTGTGGATGATGACATCCATCTATTGCAGATTTTGAAATAAGGATCTCAGATGATTTTGAATATTATCAACATGAAGAAATGTAAACATCTGAGATTTCACATATGCTAATTACTCTAACTGGTCACATAACACACACATTTCACATAAACTAATGCTCTAACTGGTCACATAACACACACACACACACACACACACACACACTGAAATGTCACATTGTACTGCAACAAATATGTATAATTGCTATGTGGTAATAAAAATAAAAGCAAACAAATGTTAAGAAACCCAGGATTCATTTTCATTTAGTCATCAAAGAAATAGATATGGAAACAGTTCTATCAAATTGATAAAGTTTTTTTCCACTGCCAAATTAGTCACCAATATACACATATGTGTTGACAAATACTATATATCTAGAAAACAAATTAGGCAATGTGTATACATTGAAAGTCTTAAAACCAGCCATTCCCTTGATCTCTTGGCATTCATTCTAGAAAAATAAGAAAGCAAGACAGTGATCTGAAAATTTAAAATAAGGAAAATTCTGGATGTGATGGGAGCATGTCTGTATTCTTTTCTCTGTGGAGGCAGAGATAAGATGATCCCTGGGGCTCCCTGGACAGTTAGTCTAGCAAAATTGGTGAGCTCCAGGTTCAACGAGAGAACCTGTCTCAAAAAAATAAGATGGATAGGAACTGAGGAAGATACCCAAAGTCAACCACTGTCCTCTGCATACACTTGCATATATATGCCTATGTGCTCCCCTGCAACATGCACACACATAGTCATACATACCAGGTGACTAAATACACAAGAGTATTATAATAACTTATGAGCAAAAAATTAGACAAGTTGCATAAAATTTCTTTAAAAGAAGCAAACTAACAAACATTCCCAAAGGAACTGGTTCGGTAGTACATCCTTTAATTATGGGACTCAGGGGGCAAAAGCAGATGGATCTTTGTGAGTTAGAGGCTAGCCTGATCAATACAGTGAGTTGTAAGTCATCCAGGGATACCAGCAAACAAACAAACACCAAACCAAACTAACTAAAAAACAAAACAAAACAAAAACTCAGAAACTCCAAGCCCAAATGGCTTTACTCCTGAATGTTGCTGAATATTTGAAGGACTGATAACACAAGTTCACACAAATTTACAAAAAAATTGAGGAAGAAGAAGAAGAAGGAGGAGGAGGAGGAGGAGGAAGAGAGGAAGAAAAAGAAGGACGGGGGAAAAGAGAGGAAGAGGGAGAAGAGAGGAGGAGGAAGAAGAGGAGGAGAAGGAATACTTTCTAGTTCCTTCTACGATGTAAACCTTACTCTGACATATTACGGAAACTGAATACGGACCTATCAATTCATACATGCACTCTCATTGTGGGTGTGAAGGTGCTGGAGAGACCAGAAACTTTCCTGGATTCTCTGGAACAGGAGATTCAGGCAGTTATGAACCACTATGTAGGTACTGAACCAAACCCAGGTCCTTTGTAAGAGTAGCAAGTACTCTTAACCACTGTGGCATCTCTTCAGTGCCAGACAATTCTTGACATGGTTTTAGCACATCACAACACACAACATGCAGAAAAGATAAAACATCATGATCAAGGAGGGTTTATCCCTGAACTTCTCGAGTGATTTAATATTTGAAAAATGGGCCTAATTTACCAGGTAACCAGACTGGAAAATGAAACTGCAAGATCACTCCCTAGGTGCCAAGCAATTATTCGAGATGATCCAGCATGGTGACAACAGTCAGAAAATTAGGACTAGATGGGCTTGTCACCAAAAATGTAACTATGAAAACTCTACAGCAAAGGAAGCTTCTCCATGTGATTCTGAATGGGGCAAGACTTTCTGGACCTTTCCAATTCAGCATTGCACTGAAGGTTCTAGAGATGTCAGACAAGTTAAAAACATAGATAGCTCTGAAAGGAGAGAGAGGGGTTTTATTCACAATGGAACACAACTGTCTATGAGACTCATTCATTAGAATCTAGAAAACAGTTAGGAGCTAATAATAAGCTTAGGGAACAGGCAGGAAAATGCAACAGTCACAGTATTTGGCTAACAAGAAAGCAAACTACAGGGCTGGGTGTACAGCTCAACGGTTGAGTGCTTGCCTCATATATCCAGGGCCCTGGGTTCCATTCCCAGCACTACAAAAATAAAAGCAAACTAAGATAATTTACAATGCTATCAAAAATATAAAATATTTGGGATAAACGTCCAAAAGGTGTGTAAAATCTATTCATTGAAAAATGGTATACTATAACCAAAATGAGAGAAATTCGAAATGATCTGAATGTACAACGAGCAGAATCACATTGCTGAATCAGATTTACTATTTTGTTATGATTTTTACTCTCTTAAGAATATGTTCAGCATAATCTTAATTAAAATTCTAGCTACATTTTAAAATATTTTTGTAGCAGTTCTAGAGACTTGCAGTATCTGCTTTCAAGACTTATGATGTGGCTGCAAAAGCACACATTTGCACCTTCTGTAAAAACATTTATACTTTCTTTGATGATGAATTGTGATCTGGGAAGGTATAAGCTAAATAGGCCCTTTCCTCTCTACTTTGCTTTATGGTCATCATATTTCATCACAGCAACAGAAACTCTCAGACAAATTGGTACCAGGAGTGGGGTATCGCTTGACAGACCTGACCATGTTTTTGGGAGGATTGTGGAAGGACTTTGGAACTTTGGGACAGAAAAGCTATTGACTGTTGAAAGCTCAGTGAGCTGTTTGGTAGGAGCTTGAAAGTTAAGAATGTTGAGGACAGTGCAAATGATGGAGGCCTGGTTTGTGATATTTCATAGGGAAGCAAAGATTATATCAGTCTTTTGTGTAAAGAGTCTGTGTTCTGGTTATCTGGGGCTGAAGAATCTGCTGTGATTAACAAGATGCCAAAAATACTAAAGAGGAACATTGAGTTTGCTGGGATACTTGACGCAGCTTGTCTGGATCTGGAGAATTAGTGGTGATTAAGAAGAGACCAGCAAATCCTACTGCATATGCCACCACAATTGGCATTGAAAGCATGAAGGGGTCACAGAGAACATCTGAGGCTTGGCACAGTGGGAGGTGAGGAGAGGCCATTGGTTAAGGTGCAGCCTCAGTGGCAGTTGAAGGACCAGAATTGAAGGGGTGATTTATCCAGATTACCATGGGGAAATTGAATTGTTTCTTCACAAGGAGGTAAGAAAGATTATGTCTGGAGTTCAGGAGACCCTTTAGGGCATCTTTTGGTGCTACCACATCCTGTGATTAAGATGAATGGGAAACTACAATAGCCTAACCCAGGCAAGTTGACAAAGGGCAAAGACCCATCAGGAATAAAGGTATGGGTCACTCCTCCAGAGCCAAGACCTGATGAGGTTCTTACCAAGGGTGGAGGAAATATAGAATGGGTAGTAGAGGAATGTAGTTATAAATACCAGTTAAGGCCATGTGACCAGTTGCAGAATTGAGGCTTACAATTGACATGAATGCTTTTGTTTTATTTTGTTAAGAATGAGTTTGTGCAGATATTAGTGTTTTCTTTCAATTTCTTTATCATGTATTGTCCATCTCACTAGAGATGAGCCAATATGTATGTATGTGTTTGTGTGTGTGCATAAGTGTATAAGCACCTCATGTGTGTGTATAAGTCAGAAGACAACTTTCGGAGTCAGTTCTCTCCTTGCATGGATTCTGGGAATCAAGTTCAGGTTTCAATCTTGTATGGCAAGTGTTCTCATGCATTAGGTCATCTTGCAGGCTTCCATGAGAAAATATCTTCTGAGGGTAGAGACCTTAGTAGACCTCCATACCTTCCATTAGGTCCCTCTCAACACCACCCTGGAAGGCAAGCATGAACTTTTAGGAAATATCTAACATCTAGAATAGATGAATATACCTCACTCAATAGTGAATATTCCACACTCAAACATGACATTTTGGTATGAGGCTTATTTTGAACTGAAGCTCATTGAAAAGAAGATATGAGAAAAGTTGTCTTCTTTTCCTCTGTCTGGCTCAAAATGACATACAGATGTCCACTGGGGATATATCTCAAGACCCACAGTGGATGTTGGACCTCTGTCTAGAGCAGTGGTTCTCCACATTCCTAATGCTGAGATACTTTAATAAAGTTCCTCATGTTGTGGTGACCCCCAACCATAAAATTGTTTTTATTGCTATTTCATACCTGTAATTTTGCTATTGTTTGCACTGTAATGTAATTTTATATGTGTTGTTTTATGGTTTTAGGTGACTCCTGTGAAAGGTCCTTTGACTCCCAAAGGGGTTGTGACCCCACAGGTTGAAAACCACTGGTTTAGTATTCTGATGGTCTGTATATGCTCGGCCCAGGGAGGGGCACTATTAGAAGGTGTGACCCTGTTGGAGTAGGTATGTTACTGTAGGAGTGTGTTATGAGACTCTCATCCTAGCTGCCTGGAAGTCAATATTCTGCTAGCAGCCTTTAGATGAAGATGTAGAACTCTTAGCTCCTCCTGCACCATGCCTGCCTGGATGCTGCCATGTTCCCACCTTGACGATAATGGACTGAACCTCTGAACCTGTAAGCCAGCCCCAATTAGATGTTGTCCTTATAAGAGTTGCCTTGGTCATGGTGTCTGTTTACAGCAGTAAAACCCTAACTCAGACAAGTATCAAGCTGCTGTGTGCCTTGATGCCTCCTCTACATCACCATACTTGCTCTTTTGGGGCAGTATAATAATATTAAATAACATACTAAGTAATAGAAGGGTTGTCTGAGCATATACAGCAATAACAGAGACCCTTTGATAACCAAAATGGATAGATATTGAGTGCATGTGTAGGTAACAGTTACAGATCACACACTAGAACATAGCATTCATGTTCCCAGTGGTATGGGGTGGATGAGGTGAGATTTCATTATGCTACTCAGAATGTCATGAAATTCAAAACTTATAAATTATTTCTAGAACTTTCCATGTACTTTGGACTTAACTGTGGATAACTGAAATTCCAGGAAAGAGTATAGTAAACATGTAAAAGTGTTCCCCCTTTCTCCTCTATGCTAGGAAGGACAGAAGTTATGCAAGGGAGACAATGTTAGAACTCTATCAGTCCAGAGATGACAGCCCCTGAGATCCATAGAATAAACCTTACAAACTATTCCTCACCTTCTTAATGTCTCCCAAGTGTTTTCTGTTATACAATTTGACACCCTGGAAACTTAAAGTCCTTTTCCTTTGGTCTTCCTTATTTGCTCCCAGGTTCTGACCATCCCTTAGAGTCCAGTGCCAGGGGTATGGCTGAGGGAAAGTGGTTCATCCCTCTTCTTTGGAGTCAAGGAAATTCACTTGGGAATGGAAATGTTTTTAATAAATGACATTTTAAAAATTGGACAGCTCCTGGGCAGTGGTGGCACATGCCTTTATGTGAGATGTAAAACCATGCCAGGAAGTTTGGTAAGGTAGAGCAGGTCCAGACTCAGAGACTTGGTGGGCACACACCCAAGGCTTAGGTGACTCCCAGCTCCCTGCCAGACTCCTGACTTGGAACATGCATGCCATGCTTCTCACATAGAAGAGACATGACCACAGGTCATACAGGTTCAAGACAGAAGTCTCCATGCGAATGAGGTACCTAAAGGCCTGGCCAAAAAGCTTTCCTTTCCAGACATTCCTCCCTGCAAAAAAGTATTTAATCTCAGGCCCACCCTGAGAAGTGGGGTATGGTTTTATACACCTGGTTTCTGCCATGATAGTAAATGCCTTAAAACCATGGACTGTCTCTTTTTATTGGGATCCGCTGTGGGGAACCATGGAGAAGGCCTTCAACTACAGAGACTCTGTCTAATCTCCTGTAGAAGGTCTCTCTGTGCTCCCAGTCACAACTGCCACCAAGCCAGTCACCAAGCCAAGGACAATCTCTGCAGGACCAGCCAGATCTCCCCTATGCCCCAGCACCACCATCACCCTGGGGCTAGACCCAGCCTGCAGGCCCAGACTTCATTCTCAGCTCTTTCTCGACTCTCAGTAGCTCCCGGATGTTCAAGGGTCTGATATGGATGGCCCCAGCCTCCTCTATGGCCCAGGGACCTCCAAGCTAGCTCCAGCTTTCCCATGCCTCAGATTGCACTTCCCTACCCCTGGAGCAGTGTTCTGGAGCTCTCCTGAAGCCCAACGGCAGCAGTGGTCTGGGGTTTGCTCACTCAAACTCCCCTCATCCTGCCTTCCCAAAGCAGCCGTGCCCTGTGGCAGAGTAGACTTGGGACCCACATCTGACACTTTTATACTCAGCACTCAGGAGGCAGAGGCAGGCAGATCTTTGAATTTGAGGCCAGTTTGGTCTACAGAGTGAGTTCTAGGACAGCCAGGGCCACTCTGAGAAACCCTGTCTCAAGAAACAAACAATATAAAACAAAACAAATAATTGAACAGGTAATAAAAACAATTTGTTCTGATGACTAAGCTTGGCGAATGAAGCTAGTCTATTCTTAAGTAAACATGTGCTGTCTAACCACATGTAGACCTAGAAAAGGCGAATGATTCAGAGCAGGTGGACAGGGATGCGATGGGAAGATAAATGATTTGCAAAGCTCCTAAGGGTACTTGGGAGGGGGCAGGCAGAGAAAGAGAGAGAGAGAGAGAGAGAGAGAGAGAGAGAGAGAGAGAGAGAGAGAGAGAGAGACAGAGAGAGAGACAGAGAGAGAGACAGAGAGAGAGACAGAGAGGGGGGAGGAGACTGCTTTCTTCTTCTATTCCCTTGATATAGGCTGCTAATGGAAGGGTGGCCCAGATTGAAAGCATATCTTCCCACCTCACAGGTATGGATTAAATCTGGGCCATGGCAGCACATGCCTTTAATCCCAGCATTCAGGAGATAGAATTGGGCAGATCTACAGAGTAGGTTACAGGGTGACCAGGGCTACACCGAGAAACCCTGTTTTAAAAAACCAAAACAACAGGCTGGAGAGATGGCTTAGCAGTTAAGAGCACCGACTACTCTTTCCACAGTCCTGAGTTCAATCCCCAGCATCCACATGGTGACTCACAACCATCTGTAATGGGATCTGATTCTCTCTTCTTTCCAGTGTGTCTAAAGACAGCTACAGTGTACTCACATACATAAAATTAAAAACAAACAAAAAACAACAACAGCAAACCAGATTAAAAGTGGGTCTTCCCTCTTCAAATGATTTAATTATGAAAAAAAATCCCTTGAAAACTTTGCACCAGGAATACCAGGTAAGCCCCCTTCCCCCATCCCCTCAACCTCCACCATTCACCAGTTCTCCACAAGCTCCTGCTGGCCAACTCTCCTGAAAGCACACCCAACAGGGACACACTACACCCCATATCCTGCACTCCATCTCCCACACAACTCTGCCTGCATTCCCAGAGGGTTGCCAGCACCTGGCACAACACAGGTAAGACCCTGCCCCAAGCCCTAGTCCCACATACTTCACTAAAATACATTAATCAGTCTTAAACTGCACAGCACCCCCTGGACTCCATTTTCTAGCCCACAACCCCACTGCCAGATTTCCTGGAGGTCCTCAGGCACCAGGGACCCCAGAGCATACTGGTACTAGGATCCCCAGAGGCAAGGTTGGCACCCAAGATCTTGGAGACCTCAGAGACCATAAACCCCCAGGAGAGACATCCTACTGGACCTGAACACTAGCTAGTCACCAGAATTGCAGGTCACTCAGGCCAGTAGACAGAGAGGAAAGAGAAACCTAGGGGAAAAAATATTCCTCAAACACCCATCCAACAAGGACTAACTCAGAAACCCCCATCTAAACCTATTACAACTGCAAAACCCAGTTGCCTAAAGACCAGCATAAAACCACACTCAATAACAGCCAGTGCAATATGGCACCACCAGAGCCCAGCTATCTTACTATAGCAAGTCTTGGATATCCTAACATAGCTGAAGTACAAGAAAATGACCTTAAATCCAATCTTATGAAGATGATGGAGGCATTTAAAGAGGAAATGAATAAATACCTTAGAGAAACACAGGAAAACACAATCAAACAGGTGAAGGAAATGAATGAAACTGTTCAAGACCCGAAATGGAAATAGAAGCAACAAAGAAAACACACACCAAGGAAACCTAGGTAAAGAGTAGAAAGAATAGACAAGAGGCATCACCAACAGATACAAGAGATGGAAGAAAGACTCTCAGTATAGAAGATACAGTAGAAGAAATCAATATATCAGTCAAAAATGTTAACTCTGAACCACCATGTGGTTGCTAGGAATTGAACTCAGAACCTCTGGAAGAACATTCAGTGCTCTTAACCACTGAGCCATCTTTTCAGCCCTGAAAATGTTAATTCTAAGAAGTTCTTGATATAAAATATCCAGGAAATCTGGGACACTATGAAAAGACCAAACCTAAGAATAATAGGAATAGAAGGAGAAGATTCCCAGCTCAAAGGTCCAGAAAATATTTTCAACAAAATCATAGAAGAAAACATACAAGAAGCCTACAGAACTCCAAATAGATTTGAACAGAAAAGAAAATCCTCCTCCACATAATTATCAAAACACTAAATTTACAGAACAATGAAAGAATATTAAAAGCTGCAAGGGAAAAAGACCAAGTAACATATAAAGGTAGACCTACTAGAATTACACCTGACTTCTCAACAAATACTCTAAAGCCAGAGGGGTATGGGCAGATATCTTGCAGACCCTATGAGACTACAGATGCCAGCTCAGACAAAAATACCCATCAAAACTTTCAGTGACCATAGAGGGAGAAACCAAGATATTTATAAAATAAATTTTAAACAATATCCATCCTCAAATCCAGTCCTACAGAAGATCCTAGAAGGAAAACCCTAACCCATGAAGGTTAACTACATCTAAGAAAACACAGGAGATAAATAATTCCACACTAGCAAAAATAAAAAGAGGGAAAGCACATGCACACTTGAGCATGTGCTTGCATGCACGCGTGAGCGCGCGCGCACACACACACACACACACACACACACACACACACTACCACCACTAACATAAAAATAACAGGAACTAACAATCATTGCTTATTAATATCTCTCAAAATCAATGGACTCAATTCCCCAATAAAAAGACACAGGCTAACATACTGGATGCAAAAACTTTGAGACAGCAATGTTGTCTTGGTCTCCATCTCTTTTTGCCACTTTCCCATACATCCCCAGCTTCCCTTCCAGGTAACCGTCGATGTAACTGTGGGCAGTTACAGATTGGCGCCCGAACGCGTGGCTGGACATGGGAAGGTCTCCTGAGATGACCCTGTCTTGGTGAAGAGTCACAGAAAATGGAAAAAGATGGTATTCTTCACTGTGAGCAACTACAGGAGTTAAAATTTCATCTTTTTGAAGCTGTTGTTGTAGGTGCAGAAGGATACAGGCTAAGTGGGACAGCATCGACCCAACATCGAACTCGCTTAGGGGTTGACAGTGGAAAATAGGATAGGAATTTCTAAATAGGCATTTGTCCACAGCCTTTAAGAGCTGCTTCAGGCGAAAGGAGAAGGGTTTAAAAAACAATGGTTAGAAGGTTTTTAGATCAGATAGATTCTTGTTGCCCATGGTATGCTTATAAAAGATGCTATTGATGAAGAGACCTCGCAGTCATCAGGTAGCACACAGGGAGAACTTGAGGAATCTCAAGAAGGAAGCCTGCCAGAGAGGACTTTCTCAGAAAAGGGTCCTCTCAACCCTAAATTAGAAAGATATAGAGATACTACTGATGAGCTAACATTAGAGGAGAAAGCTCATTCAGATGAAGGAGCTGCCAAATATTATGGTGAGGATTAGTCTCCTAGAGCACCTTCTGCTCCGTCTATGGCCTCTACTGTATGAGATGATACCCAGATGGAGCTGCAACTACATAAATTGGAGTTTGAAATTAAGTTGCAGAAATTGACTAATGAGCTACAGGAGCTACAAAGGGTATCAAGTGCAGGAAGGAGCAGTGATCCTGAGATGCACCAATCGCTGTTAGAAAGATCTATAAGTCAGGCTTGCAGGGAAGGACAGGATACATCTGACCTGCTTGCTTTCCCTGTTGTTGAGATCATAGACCAGCAGAATAGAGTTAGATAATATCAGACCTTGGGGTTCAAAGTCAGGTAATCCAGATTGGGATACTATATGCTATTAGGAGGTCAATATGAAAGCAATGCTAATCAGATTGGGTTTCCTGTTGGAGTATATGCACAGGTTGCAATGACTGCCCGCCACTCGTGGAATCAATTACAGACTAAAGGGAATCTCAGTGGAAGTTTAGCTAGCATTAGACAGGCTCCTGATGAACTTTTTCAGGATTTTGTGGATAGGCTACTGAAATCAGCTAATAGAATTTTTGGAGATTCTCAAGCAGAAAATCCATTTGTCACACAATTGGCTTATGAGAATGCTAACGCAGCTTGTCATGCCACCATTAGACCTTACAAGGGACAGACAGACTTAGCTGGGTATATTCGCCTTTGTGTGGAGATTGGGCCTTTGTATAATCAAGGTCTAGCTATGGTTGCAGCTTTTCAAGGAACCACTGTGCAAGTGATACTTTCACAGAGACGAGGGAATAAAACGTGTTTTAAATGTGGATGTTTGGGTCACTTTAGAAATGATTGCCCTAGGAACAGAGGCACTGTAAGTGGGCAATCAAGTTATGCCCCAGGAGTTTGTCCTAGATGCAAATATCTATCTTATTGTAAATCTAAGATAGATATTCAGGGCCATCCCGAGTTGGGAAATGGGCAGAGGGGCCAGCCTCAGGCACCCAGATGCCCACAGCAAGCAGCTTATGAGGCCATGAAGCTGCTGCCAGGCTAGGGAAATCCATTTTTGAACTTATCAGGGCAACACCAGGAAGTGCAGGATTGGACATCTGTTCCACCTCCCATGCAGTATTAACCCCAGAAATGGGAGTTCTGACCCTGCCTACAGGAGTTTTTGGACCTTTGCCTGCAGAAACTTGGGGATTGCTTCTAGGACGAAGCAGTACTATTGTAAAAGGACCGCAGATTTATCCAGGTGTCATAGATAATGATTATGAAGGAGAAATTAAAATTAGGGCTGCTTCCCCGAATGGTATTACAACTGTACCGGCTAACCAAAGAATTGCTCAACTTATCTTAGTTCCCTTGAATCCTTAGTTCCCTTCCAGATTTGTTAAGAGTAAGAGAGACAGAGTGGCTTTGGTTCCTCTGATGTGTATTGGGTTCAATCTATTACTAGTAAGAGACCTAACCTTAAATTAACAATTGATGGAAAAAGCTTTGAAGGACTAGTAGATACTGGAGCTGATGTGACAATTATTAGAGGACAAGATTGGCCTTCAACTTGGCCCTTGTCAGATACTCTCACTCACCTCCAAGGGATCAGTTATGCCAATAACCCAAAGCAAAGTGCTAAACTTCTAACCTGGAAAGATGAAGAGAGCAATTCAGGACAGATTTAGCCTTATGTTATGCCAAATTTGCCTACTATCCTTTGGGGAAGAGGTCTTTTGTTAAAGATGGATCTTATAATGTGTAGTCCTAATGAGATTGTGGCTAAAGAAATGCTAGAACAAGGATTTTTGCCTGGTCAGGGGGCTAGGAAAAGAAGGACAAGGTGTTAAAAGGTTTGAAAGTTCTAAGCCTCACTCTGACACTAGAAGTTTGGGGCATTTTCTGTAATGGCTACTATCTTGCCTGCATCCCATACTGATAAAATTCAGTGGCTTAATGATAATTTAGTGTGGGTTGATCAGTGTACTTTATCTAAAGAAAAAATAGAAGTAGCCTCTTCACTAGTGCAGGAGCAACTAAAGGTAGGACATCTAAGAGAATCTCAGTCACCATGGAATACTCCAATATTTGTATCAAGAAAATATCCAATACACCTTCTTCTCAGCTCCTCATGGTACCTTCTCCAAAACTGACCATATAATTGGTCACAAATCAGACCTCAACAGATACAAGAAGATAGAAATAATCCCATGCCTCCTATCAGATCACTATGGAATAAGGGTGGTCTTCAATGGCAACAAAAACAAAAGAAAACCCACGTACACATGGAGGTTGAACAATGCTCTACTCAATGATAACTTGGTCAAGGTGGAAATAAAGAAAGAAATCAAAGACTTTTTGAAAGTTAATGAAAATGAAGGCACAACATACCCTAACTTATGGGACACAATGAAAGCAGTGCTAAGAGGAAAATTCATAGCCCTGAGTGCCGCCAAAAAGAAACGGGAGACAGCATACACTAACAGCTTAATGGCACACCTGAAAGCCCTGGAACATAAAGAAGCAAATACACCAAAGAGGAGTAGAAGGCAGGAAATCATCAAACTCAGGGCTGAAATCAATCAAGTAGAAACAAATAAAACCATACAAAGAATCAACAAAACGAGGAGTTGGTTCTTTGAGAAAATCAACAAGATAGATAAGCCCTTAGCCAGACTAACCAGAGGAAACAGAGATAGTATCCAAATTAATAAAATCAGAAACGAAAAGGGAGAGATAACAACAGAAACTGAGGAAATTCAAAAAATCATCGGATCCTACTACAAAAACCTGTATTCAACACAACTAGAAAATCTTGAGGAAATGGACAATTTCCTTGACAGATACCAAGTACCAAAATTAAATCAGGATCAAATAGACCATCTAAACCGTCCTATAACCCCTGAAGAAATAGAAGTTGTCATTGGAAGTCTTCCAACCAAAAAAAGCACAGGTCCAGATGGTTTTAGTGCAGAATTCTATCAGACCTTCAAAGAAGACCTAACACCAATACTCTTCAAACTGTTCCACAAAATAGAAACAGAAGGAACACTACCCAACTCGTTCTATGAAGCCACAATTACACTAATACCAAAAGCACACAAAGATCCGACAAAGAAAGAGAATCTCAGGCCAATCTCTCTTATGAATATCGATGCAAAAATACTCAATAAAATTCTTGCCAACCGAATCCAAGAACACATCAAAACGATCATTCACCACGATCAAGTAGGCTTCATCCCAGGGATGCAGGGATGGTTCAATATAAGGAAATCCATCAATGTAATCCACTACATAAACAATCTCAAAGAAAAAAACCACATGGTCATCTCATTAGATGCTGAGAAAGCATTTGACAAAATTCAGCATCCTTTCATGCTAAAGGTCTTGGAAAGATCAGGAATTCAAGGCCCATATCTAAACATAGTAAAAGCAATTTACAGCAAACCAGTAGCCAGCATCAATCTAAATGGAGAGAAACTTGAAGCAATCCCACTAAAATCAGGGACTAGACAAGGCTGCCCTCTCTCTCCATATCTTTTCAATATAGTACTTGAAGTTCTAGCTAGAGCAATTAGACAACAAAAAGAGGTCAAAGGGATACAAATTGGAAAGGAAGAAGTCAAACTATCACTATTTGCAGACGATATGATAGTATACATAAGCGACCCAAAGAACTCCACCAGAGAACTCCTACAGCTGATAAACGACTTCAGCAAAGTGGCCGGATATAAAATCAACTCAAGCAAGTCAGAAGCCTTCCTATACTCAAAGGATAAGCAGGCTGAGAAAGAAGTAAGAGAAATAATACCCTTTACGATAGCCTCAAACCATATTAAGTATCTTGGCGTGACGCTAACCAAACAAGTGAAAGATCTGTATGACAAGAACTTCAAGTCTCTGAAGAAAGAAATTGAAGAAGACCTCAGAAGATGGAAAAATCTGCCATGCTCATGGATTGGCAGGATTAATATAGTAAAAATGAGCATCTTACCAAAAGTAATACACAGATTCAATGCAATCCCCATCAAAATCCCAACTCAATTCTTCATAGAGTTAGAAAGAGCAATTCAAAAATTCATCTGGAATAACAGAAAACCCAGAATAGCTAAAACTATTCTCAAGAGTAAAAGAACCTCTGGGGGAATCAGTATCCCGGACCTCAAGCTGTACTACAGAGCAATAGTGTTAAAAACTGCATGGTATTGGTACAGTAACAGACATGTAGATCAATGGAACAGAATTGAAGACCCAGAAATGAATCCACACTCCTATGGTCACTTGATCTTTGACAAAGGAGCTAAAACCATCCAGTGGAAAAAAGATAGCCTTTTCAACAAATGGTGCTGGCTCAGCTGGAGGTCAACATGCAGAAGAATGCAAATTGACCCATCCTTATCTCCTTGCACTAAGCTCAATTCTAAGTGGATCAAAGATCTCCACATAAAACCAAACACACTGAAACTAATAGAAGGGAAACTAGGGAAGAACCTTGAACATATGGGCACAGGGGAGAATTTCCTGAACAGAACTCCAATAGCTTATGCTCTAAGATCAAGAATAGACAAATGGGACCTCATTAAATTACAAAGTTTTTGCAAGGCAAAAGACACCGTCAAAAAGACAAAGCGGCAACCAACTAACTGGGAAATGATCTTTACCAACCTTACATCCGACAGAGGGCTAATATCCAAGATATACAAAGAACTTAAGAAGTTAAACTCCAGAGAGGCAAGTAACCCTATTAAAAAATGGGGTACAGAGCTACACAAAGAGTTCTCACCTGAAGAATATCTAATGGCTGAGAAGCACCTAAAGAGATGTTCATCATCCTTAGTCATTAGGGAAATGCAAATCAAAACAACCCTGAGATTCCATCTCACACCAGTCAGGATGGCTAAGATCAAAAACACAGGAGACAGCAGTTGTTGGCGAGGATGTGGAGAAAGAGGAACACTCCTCCACTGCTGGTGGAATTGCAGGCTGGTACAACCACTCTGGAAAGCAGTCTGGCGGTTCCTCAGAAAACTGGGCATGACACTTCCGGAGGATCCGGCTATACCACTCCTGGGCATATACCCAGAGACTTTACCTGCATGCAATAAGGACACATGCTCCACTATGTTCATAGCAGCCTTATTTATAATAGCCAGAAGCTGGAAAGAACCCAGATGTCCCTCAACGGAGGAATGGATTCAGAAGATGTGGTATATTTACACAATGGAATACTACTCTGCAATTAAAAACAATGAATTCACGAAATTCCTAGGCAAATGGTCAGAACTTGAAAATATCATCCTTAGTGAGGTAACCCAATCACAAAAGATCACACATGGTATGCAGTCACTGATAAGGGGATATTGATCCACAATCTCAGAATACCCTAGACACAATCAGCATATCAATAGATTTCTAAAAAGATGGAAGGAGAGACCCCTGGTCCTGGAAAGACTGGATGTAGGGGAACGCCAGGACAGAGTAATGAGAGGGGGTTGAATGGAGAAAAGAGGGAGGGAAGGGGGCTTATGGGACTTTCAGGGAGGGAGGAAACGGGAAAGGGGAAGTGATTTGGAATGTAAATTAAAAAAATAAAATAAAAAAAAAAGAAAATATCCAGTAAATGGAGATTGTTACAAGATCTAAGAAAGGTTAATGAAACCATGGTACCTATGGGAGCATTACAACCTGGGCTTCCATCTCCAGTGGCTATTCCCAGAGGATATTATAAAATAGTGGTAGATTTGAAAGACTGTTTCTTTACTATTCCTTTGCACCCTGAGGCTTGTGAAAAATTTGCTTTCAGTGTTCCTTTTATTAACTTCATGGAACCTATGAAAAGATACCAATGGACAGTCCTTCCTCAGGGTATGACCAACAGTCCTACCTTATGTCAAAAGTTTGTGGCACAGGCCATTCAGCCTGTAAGACAGCAATGGCCAGGGATATACCTTCTTCATTACACAGATGACATTCTGGTAGCAGGAAAAAATCTTCAGTACTTGCTGTTATGTTATAGAGATTTATAACAGGCTTTAGCTGATAAAGGACTGCAAATAGCTCCAGAAAAAGTGAAAACCCAGGATCCTTATAATTATTTGGGCTTACAGATCAAGCTGTTTATTTTTTCCCAGAAGATAATTATTCACAGGGACAGTTTAAAAACTTTAAATGATTTTCAAAAGTAGTTAGGTGATATTAATTGGCTTTGTCCCTATTTAAAGCTTACTACAGGAGAATTACGACCTCTATTTGATAATTTAAAAGGGAGTGTTGATCCTATATCCCCTAGATCTTTAACCCCAGAAGGGCTGCTGGCCTTACAGCAAATAGAAAGAGCTATTGAAAACCAATTTGTTACCAATATAGATTATTCTTTGCCTTTACATCTGCTGATTTTTAATATGACTCATACACCTACAGGATTATTATGGCAAAGGGCTCCTCTTATGTGGATTCATTCGAGGGTGTCTCCCAAACGTAATATCCTGCCATATTATGAGGCACTGACTTATTTGGCAAAGAACCAGATATCATTATTCAGCCTTTTAACGTAGATCAAGATACTTGGCTGAAGCAGCATAGTACAGATAGGTTACTTGCTCAAATAGGATTTAAAGGAACTATAGATAACCATTATCCTCATGATAGGTATCCTCATGCTAGAAAAAAATCCCTTTTATATTGGCCATATATGAGCTCACTCCAGTCTTCCTGGACCTTTAACTTCAGGCAATGATTGCATTGATAGAGCTCTAATAGGAGAGGCCTTAGTTTCAGATCCTGTTGAGTTGGCTAGAAGTGATCATAATAAGTTTCTTCTTTCTAGCCACACCTTAAGGCTCTGACATAAGATCACTAAGGAGCAAGCAAGAATGATTGTGAAACAATGCCCTGTCGTACATTATCTCCAGTTCCTCATTTTGGGATTAATCCACAAGGCGTTATGCCCAATCATATTTGGCAAATGGATGTATCTCACTGTGCAGAATTTGGAAAATTAAAATATATACATGTTTGTATTGATACTTATTCAGGATTCCTTTTTGCTTCTCTGCATATGGGAGAGGTCTCTAGAAATGTAATTGATCATTGTTTACAAGCCTTCAATACTATGAGATTACCTAAAGTCATTAAGACAGATAATGGGTCAGCTTATACTGGCAACAATTTTATATCATTTTGTAAAGAATTCGGTATTGAACATAAAACTGGAATTCCTTATAATCCAATGGGTCAAGGAATTGTTGAGTATGCACATCACACTCTGAAAAATTGGCTTTTAAAAACAAAAAAGGGGGAATTATACCCTCCAAGATCACCAAGGGCACATCTTGCTTTTGTTTTATTTGTTTTGAAATTTTTGCAAACTGATGCTAAAGGTCAGTCTGTAGTAGCTCGACATTGGCATCCAGTCACATCCAATTCTTATGCCATGGCTAAATGGCAGGACCCTTTAACTAATACATGGTATGATCCAGACCCTGTTTTCATATGGGAAAGAGGTTCTGTTTGCGTTTTTTCACAAAAAGAAGACAGAGCCTGATGGCTGCCAGAAAGATTGGTTCATCAAGTGCACATAGATCCTGAATCTTCTAGTAAGTATGATTCCAATCACTAAAGGATGACTAAAAAACTTTATCAGCCAAGTTTATCTGGTGCTTACCTGAAAAAAAAACAGTCTCTCTGTTGATTCTCAAAGCCACTTCCCCTACACTGGGAAGCCAGGCTTTGTGTATGAAACTTGCTAATTTGCAACTTAATTGGATACCTTGGGACATCTGCAGACATGTTAATCCTGTTTTGCTTCTCTTTACCTTGGATTTTAGGCAGACTGGTTGTCTCCACCTAGGCTCACCTGGATTGAAAACTGGCATGTCTGTTAAAGACACTTGCAGGGTGTTTGGCAACAAATCGACTCCCTGACATCAAAACCTATACAAGTGGAACTTTTACAAGAGCTACATAGAACTCAGATCTATGTGTGTCTGCTTACCAGCAGGCGAGGGCACCAGTGGGAGGTGTGAGGCAAAGCACTACAAGGGGAGGACCATGTTTTCTGCCTCTGAGTCCCCTGTGAAGCAAACCTGGTTGCATAGAGGTTGGTGTTTAAAGGCATTCCTAAGAATAACAAACAAGGAAGCCTAGACCCTCTCCTCCATAAAAAGACACCATAAAGTATTTAGGAGGACCAGGTCAATACCTCCCCTCCCTGGTTAATGCCCACCGTCCTTTGATGGATGACTATCCACTTGGTTGTTACCTTCTCATCTTAAAACTAATAAAAAGGGAGGAGATGTAGAGAGTCTTATTGGGGTGCCATGCCACCTGGCAGGAACTTGACATTAACCAAAGTAAAGTTCCTCTCCCAGCCTTTGAGCAGAAACTCCTGTGTTAGCCAAAATCCTCTCCACCTGGGTGGATCGCTCAGACCAAGGTGAAGCCCATTGTTCTTCAAGGACCTGCAGTTTCCTGAAAAACACTAGTGACCTGTGGAGCAACCCAACTGGTTCTGTGGAGAAGCTTCCAGCCTTTGGGGGAAGGGTTTTCCCCTGCCTATATATTTGGAGTCCTCCATTAAACTTTGAGACCTTGAACAGCAATGTTGTCTTGGTCTCCATCCCTTTTTGCTGCCTTCCCATACATCCCCAGCTTCCCTTCCAGGTAATCTGTTCAATGTAATTGCGGGCAGTTACAATAGCCACAGATAATATAAAATTTCTTGGGTGTAGTTCTAACCAAGCATGTGAAAGATCTGTATGACAGGAACTTCAGGTCTTTCAAGAAAGATATTGAAGATGATCTCAGAAGATGGAAAGTTCTCTCTTGCTCATGGATTGGCAGGATTAACATAGTGAAGATGGCCATCTTATCAAAAGCAATCTACAGATTCAATGTAATTCCCATCAAAATTCCAACACAATTCTTCACACACTTGAAAAAATAATACTTTATAGAAAAACAAAAAACCCAACCAAAACAATTCTGTACAATATAAGAATAAGGAGGGCCCAATGGGGGTTGCTTGAATCTCACTGAGAAGGGGAAATAGACACAGGGAGGGGCAGATGGAGGTAGGGAACTGGGTTGGGGAAGGGTGGAGATGAGAACAGGAGGGATCAAGCTGAGGGAGGTTGGAGGGAGAGAGTACTAGGAGAGAGACCTAGAATTGGAGCATCTCTGGGACTAGCTAGAAACCTAGAACAATGGAAATTTCCAGGAATCTCTGAGGGGGGCCCTAGCCAAGACTCCTAGCAATGTTGTGTATGGACTCCTATAACCAGAGAAGACTTCCAATGGAGGGACTGGGATACCAAGCCAGTCACAAAACCTTAGACCCACAATTTGTCCTTCCTACAAGATATACAGGGGTAAAGATGGAGCAGAAATTGAGGGAATGGCCAGTCAATGACTGGTCCAGCTTGAGACTCATGCCATGACAGAGTGCCCATTCCTGATACTATTAATGATATTCTGGCATAGATGCAGACAGGCACCTAGTACAACTATCAACTTCACCCAGCAATTGATGGAAAAAGATGCAGAGACCCACAGCCAAACACTAGGCAGAGTGTGAGGAATTCTATTGAAGAGGAGGAGGAAGGATTGAAGGAGCCAGAGAGGTCAAGGACACCACAAGAAATCCTACAGAATCAACTAACCAGGGCCCATAGGGACCCACAGAGGCTAACTGCCAACTAGGGAGCACGCACGGGACTCATCTATGCACATATGTAACAGTCAGTCTTCATGTGGGATTCCTAACAGTAGGAGCAGGGGCTGTCTCTGATTCTGTTGCCTGCCTCTGGATCCCTTTCCCCTAACTGCCCTGCCTAGCCTCAGTAGAGGAAGATGGGCCTAGTCTACTGCATCCTGATATGCCAAGGTCAGTTGATACCCTTTTCTGATGTGAAAGGGAGAACCAAAGGATAGGGGGAGAGGAGATGAGAGGGAGGGAGTGGCAGAAGAGGAAGGAGGGAACGATGAGATCAGAATGTAAAGTAAATTTAAAAATAAAAAGAAAAGAAAAAGAAAAAATTCCTCACAGGTATGCCTAGCTACTTGGATTTTAGTTAACTCCTGCTGTAGTCAAGTTGATGACCAAGAATCACCACTACAATGGTATTTTTAAATTGCCATGTTTCTCTTACTCCATCTCCTGTGGGATGTCAGCTTAGCCCAAAGTGACCAAAGGACCATAGAGAAATGTTCCTCTCCTACCTAAACCCACAGAAGCCACGGTTGCACTGTCCTTGAGCCCCATCCCAAGGTGATGTGACTAATTAGCCAAAGGTCCCTCAGGGGTACAAGGAGATCTAGTGGGAACATGGTGCTGTTTCCAAGGGCTGGTGACAGCTGGTGTGATGGTTGGTGTAGACAAGCGTAGAGGTGTGAGCGTGATGCCCAGGACCCATAGAGAAGTGCTGTGAGAGGTGGAGACAGGAGAATTCCTGAGACTAGCCAAGCAGCTGATGGGTCAACAGGAGAGAGCCTGTCTCAGAAAATGAGGTGAATGATCTCCCTGAGAAAGAACAGTCACCTAAGATTCAACTCTGGCCTCTACATATGCATGCACCTACATGGTTGGTCGGTCAGTCAGTAGGGGTCTCTCTCTCTCTCTCTCTCTCTCTCTCTCTCTCTCTCTCTCTCTCTCAACATACACTAGAACACAACATTCATGTTCCCAGTGGAATAGGGTGGATGAGGTAAGATTTCGTTATGCTACTCAGCATCTCATAGGATTGAAAAGTAACAGATTATTTCTAGAACTTTCCATGTTCTAGATTTTGGGAGAGGGAGTTTGCTTATTTATTCCTTGTCTTGAAATCTAAGACACACAAAAACCACTGGCATACTCTCTCTCCTCAGCTCTCACACAAGAGTCTTGCTCTCGGATGCTGCTGGGTGTGGTTCATTAGCCTCAGTCCAGAGGTGCAGCAGGCTCTCCTGGGGGAACCCTTGAACATTTCCAAGGGGGCAACTCTAAAGTAAAGTGGTTTCAGCTTACTTTCACCAGGACAAAATGTGCCGCTCTACAGCAAGGGGTCTGCCACTGAAGGGAGTGAACTCCTGCCCTCCATCTGTGGCAACAGCTCACAGAGGTGTCCCAGGGACCCAAGGAAGTGCTTTGTAGTTTATTGTGTGAACACGTTCAAGTTTGTTGTTTCCTACTGGCACTTTGAGAACCTAAGCATTGTGAGCTATAGTTTCTTGCTTTTCTTTATAAATCCCACAAAGTCAAGGGCTTGGGCCCACCCTCCTCTCATGGGGTAACACTTGTTCACCCTGAGGACACTTCCTGTGTCCTCAACATTTCAAATCTTGACGCTTTCACTTGCATGGCCACCCACAGATGAAGTCCTCACTGTAGGCTTGGACTGACACAGATCCCAAGGGATCTTCTGTATCCCCCTCCTCGGCCCCTGCAGCCATGACCCACAGTAAACTATTGCTTCTGCTCTATGAAAACAAATCGGATCTTGTCCTGGTATTCCTTCAAGTCCTTCAACGGCAGCTCTCCACTATGTAAAACAGGACTAGGTAGCTCCAGCCCCCACCATGTCTTCCAGGCCTGCATGTTCTGAATCTTGCCTGTACAGCCCTCAGCAGGAAAGTCCTCTGAGCGTGGGGTGTGGAACACAGTCAGGTTGTGTTTCAGTTCTTATCCGCCAGCCTGGGCCCAGTGCACAACACACATACTACAACAACTGTCGGTGGCATTCCTGGGTAGTCATTTCAGAGTTCCCACATCAGGCCCAGGGAATGGATTTTTTTTTTTTTTTTAGTTTCCTTCCTATGAACATCTGCATCATGACATTTTTACTCGAACTCTGGTCTGGTCACCCCTGGTAAATAGGGAATGGGAATTTGAAGTCAAACACATTTGCTGACAGAGGACTAAATATTGTAAGTGCATTACTGTATCAGCCACATGATACCATCGTTATTGAAAACAAACAAACAAACAAACAAACAAAAAACTCAAACCCACAGAATTCAAAAGGTTATGATCCCATTAGAAATTCAAAATTGTCACATAGCCTTTATATATACATAGGAAAAATAGGTGGATAGAATTTCTTAATAGTAATTCTTCATGGGAAGTAGGGTTTGCAGTGGGGCCTAACTCTTGATATTTGTCTAAGATGGTTTAGCTACTTAAAAAAATATTTAAAATTGCCCTTATTTACTTATCTCTTGAGGCATGCATGTGGAGAAGAAACATTCCACTGAGAGTTGTGTGGAGGTCAGAAGGCAATGTCCAGGAGTTGGTTCTTACCTTCCACCGTGGGAGAGGAAACTCAAGTCATTAGGGCTGGCCTCAAATGTTTGCCCACTGAGCCATCTTGCCAGCCTTGTAGAGTTATTTTTACAGGGAGCATCTCCTGTCTCTTTTGTAAACACATAACAGCAACAACAACAATAATAATATGCTATCTCTATTCTGGAAAAGGCAGTATGGAATAAAAAGCCGCAGATGAAAGGTCAGGTAAATTGCTTCAAATGGCAAATGCTTCAGTATGAATTTGATGCCCTGCTGTGGTGCAGGGAACTTAACCCCTGGTGGCTCAGGTCAAAGGAGGAGACATTGTCAACTATTAATAATCAGCCCCGAGCGTTGCCCACGTCTGAGCGTTGTGTTGTCACTGCGGCTGCTGAACCGGCTGTTTGCCCTGGGAGCAAAGCTACTTGCCAGGCTAACAGTGAAACCTACCTCTAATTATTCAAATCTACAGGCTTTTGAAATGCACCATTGTGCGTGTGTGTGTGTGTGTGTGTGTGTGTGTGTGTGTGTGTGTGTGTTAGTGTGTGTGTTAGTGTGTGTGTAAGCGGCTCATTACCACTGCACCAAACCACAGAGTGGGGAAATGAATTCTGACACTTGCGATTGTGATAAACACACAGCTGGGAGTCAATTATACTGTTCACATATTTTACAACTCATTTATTTCCTACATCTTTTGGAACAACTTCAAAACTAGTTGGTTTTGTTCATTGGTTCCCAACATGTCATTTCAAAACAAGAACAGGGATACTGGCCACAAGGCAGAAAGCTGTTAGGAAGAAAGAAAGGGGGGGGGAGGGAGGAAGGGACGGAGGAAGGAAGAAGAAAGGAAGGAAGGAAGAGCAAGTGAGCTACTACGTTCAGAGCAGACCTTGCTACCATATGGTTAAGGAAGCCAGAGACACGAAGCAAAGGAGAATCCGAGGCCACCCAGTTAGGGGGAAGAGTGCATGTGGCTGGGGTGTGTGCTGGTACTGTTCATTTGGGCACAAATATACAAGGAAGAAATATGAATCAGAAGACTCTCAAGCCACTAGGGATCTGCAGGATACTCTTTCTAGCCACTGTCCTCACTGCCTGTGGTATGGTGGGTGACCCTCTCTTTCCTCTTAAATTGTTCATCTTTGCCAGAAACAGACACACAGAGATGCTAACAAAAGTCACCTGTTGTGACCTAATTGGTGGTGGTCTGCTGAGGTCCCAAATGCAAGCCCAACAGAGGGATTGAGAGATAGCTCTGTTAGTCAAATGCTCACTGTGACATCACAAGGAGCCAAGTTCAATTCCCAGAACACATGGTATCATTTGCTTATAATCTCAACTCCAAGGGAGCCTCAGACTGTGGATCTCTGGAGTTTATACTAATTAGACAGCCAGACCCACTTTCTGAGTATCTGTGGAAAGACACCCAAGGTTGTCCTCTGGTCTCCACACACGTGCACCTGTGCACACATATGCATATGCATGTACGCATGCATACAAGGCTCAGTGGGGTCCAAGAAGTCCCCTGGAAGGTATGAGCATGCAAGAGAATCTCTCCCAATGTCCCCTTCAGTCATCTTAGAGCTCTATGCCATGTCTGTCCTGCTGGGACATGGAGCTGGAGATAATCTTCTGCTGTCCAAGGCTTGAAAGAGTTGGAGAATCCACCAACGGAGGAGCTGTTCATCATGTGGGCTGTGTTTATTAGAACAGCTTCCACAAGTCTTGACTATTTTATTCTCAGTAAAACCTCAGACAGTTCAGGCTCTGCTATAACCCAGCCTCCTGCTAAATTTAAATCGGTCATTTGCACACAACATGCATACCTACTTGTCCCTGTTTACTGTGATACTGTTTACAAGAGCTATCCACTGGTGTAGGTATACACCCACAGGGTGAAGGACAAAGAGAATATAGCATATAGGTTCAGGGGAGTTTTATTCAGTGGTAGAGAGAAGCAAAATGTTGTCATCTGCAGAAAAATGGCCGGAGCTGAAGATCATCATGGGAAATAAGACTCAGAAAGACAGAATCACATTTCTTCCGTCGTATGCAGAATCCAGAGTATTAAAAAAGCTATGAAAGCAGGAGGGAACTATTTGGAAATGAGAAGAAAGTCATTCCGAGTAGAGAAGAAGAAAGCAGCAAGGCCGGGTGATGGGAGGGGCAAATGTGCCAAAGTCCATTCTTTGCATGCATGAGAGCATGGCGATAGGCCCGTGGTATTTACAGTTAATATGCCAATAAAAGAGAAAAAAAGTAGAAAGAATAAGGACAGAAATGTGAGAGACTGGCCTCATCTATCCCGTTCTGTGGACTTCTGCTCTGCCTTCTCAGAGGTTCCCAGACCAATCTTTACCTGATCTCAGGGTCCATCTGGAAAGAGCTTCCAGAATGCCTGTCCCGAGACACCTTACTTCTCCCTGTACGCACCTGCCCTCAGTGTCCCAGACACCATCAGAAATGACTGTGATGGGGCAGGAGGTCTGTAAAGCACACCAGGAATCACTTATCTGCCTGCTGAGGTCACTCTGCAGCAAAGGAGATGTGGAATGCACATCGAAGGTGCACAGACTTCCGGCATGCCCCTCCCTCCCCTGTCCCCAGCTGCTCGTCTACATCCCGGTCATTCTGCATGACCTTCAGACCAACCTCCACTTGTGGGTACCATCTGAAGACCCATCCATCTTCTGCACAGATGCCTGGCCTTGACATTTTAGGCCCAGGAGTTGTATCTTGGAGGACGAGAGGACAGAGTTGGCCTGGGATATGCTCTGGGGACTCTATAGAGTGGGTTCCTTGATAGGCAGTGAGTGGTTAAAAATTGGTGTATATTCTTATCTCTCCTGGGGAGAAGAGCAGTTTGTGAATATTGCAGTTATCATTGGGATGGAGAGGTAGTGGGTGATGCGCCCTGATGAATTGTTTCAGCCTGGTGTGTGTGTGTGTGTGTGTGTGTGTGTGTGTGCGCGCGCGCATGTTCAGAGATTCATATTAGATATATTCCATGATTGCTATTGACTTTAATTTTTGAGATGGATTCCCTCATTGAAGCTAGAACTCACAGACTTATCCAGGTTGGCCAGCAGAAAGCTGTCTGCCTCCCTAGCACTTGGGGATTACAGGTGCCTCTTCCCACACTTGGCTTTTTAGAGGAATACTGGGGATTCAGACTCCGGTTCTCAGGCCTTCACAGCAAGTTCTTTACTACTGAGCCATCTCGTGAGCCGCTATGAAGATTTCTTTAATGCCGTGCAAAGCAGGCCGGGCCCCTATAAAAAATCAGAACTTAAGCACATAGCCAAGGGCTTCCTCTGTTTAGGAAAGTATGTCAGCATGGCCCAAAGCTAGACAGAGTGCTGAATGCCCCCAACTTCTCCACACAGAAGCACCTCCCTCCCCTGTGACATCAGGCCACAGAAAGCCACGCTCTCTCTATCACACATCGGTGGGTCCATGGAAATCACTAGCCATATGGGAGAAAGGAGGAGTGTTCTCAAGACCTGACACAGGATTGCAACCCTCCATCAGGAAACTATGAATGCTCCGAATCTTTGGTGTTGAGAAAATCTGAAAAGCCACTTAGGAAGCCTCTTTCCTCAGCTCTGGGACTGGGGGGAGCAGGAGTGAGCCTCTGGGACTCCTTTCTCTCAGGTCGCCACAGGGAGAAGAACGCTGACCTCAGCCAAGGGCGCCTGCCATTGCCACTGGTGGGAAGCTCATTTCCTCTTTTTCTTTGCCAGCAAGTCCTCAGTACAGGGAGGGGTTTATTTTGTTGTGGTTCATAAAACCTACTTCATCCTTATCTCTGTTTTCTTTCTGAGTGAGTCCTTTGGAGGATTTAGCACAGAGCTGTGAGTTTTCCTTAGAAGACCTCAGTCAGCAGTGTGGAGTTGTGTCCCCAAATGAATGGCCGGATGGAGTCCTCTGCCAGTTAACAACACGCCACATAAAACATCTACAAATGACTCTGTGAGGACGTTGAGGGTCAAAGGTGTCTCTCGGCAGTAGAGAACTTGCTTGGGATGCATAAGGCCTTGGATTTGATCTCTAGACGACAAAACAAAAATAAATACAAGGAGGCTCTTCAGCAAGACTCACAAATGGTAAAGGCTCCCAAGACATCATGGCCATGGTCCGAGGGCCATCTTCTGTTTCCCTGCCCCAATGCAGGAAGGCAGCTCATTTTGCTTTCTTCTTGGAAGTTTCTGCTTTTTTATTTTTTATTTTTATTTATTTTTTTTTATGTTTGTTGTAACAGGGGCTGGAACCCAGGGCTTTGTGCTTGGCAGGCAAGAGCGCTACCAATGAGGCACCCCTTAGCTTTCTGTATTGGTCTTCTACAGAGCTAGGGCTTGAACCCAGGACTTTATATATGCTAGGCAAGTGCACCGTCATCATACCACATTCCTTGTCCCTTGGTTGTTTTTGTTTTGTTTGTTTGTTTGTTTTTGAGATAAGACTTGGCTATGTAGTTTGAGCTGGCTTTGAACTCACAGTCCCCTGCCTCTAGAGTTCCTGAATTACAGGCATCTACCACCGCATGCAACTCCTGCCTTGTTTTTCTTAGCACTTGTTTATAACATTTACTATACACCATTCACATGAACACATTTGCCATAGAAAAAGACAGCCCTAATGATGCCTTCCTGCCAAGAGAGTCCACACATCTCCGGTTAAGGCAGGAGACAGAGGACAATAGAAAGTATGGGCATTAGCTGAGACTATGGGCAAAGCCCTCAGCTTGGGGTAGGACCTAATAAGGCCAGTTGCTTTTACTTTCACTGCCTTGGCATATTTTCTGTGTAAGTATCCACAAACATCTTATTTCCTAAGGAGAAGTTTAATCTTTATTAAAATTCCTGCTGATATCCAATTTCTGCCAGGTTCTGACAAATCCTCAGGCCATGTCCCATAACAGGAAGAAAAAAAATGGATTGACTGAAGCTTAGAAGAGTTAAAAATCATTATCTCTAAGACAAGGAAATGATGTTTGTGTCCACCACCTGGACATGACATTGCATAGGCAATAATGAGCTTTCTCAAAACACACCCATTCCTCCCTGGTCTCTCATTCTATCAAAAGCACAAGCTTAACCAGACAGCGGGCTGAGGTGAGAAGGTCAGTCTGCAACCACAGGAAAGAAAGCACAGTGCTGAGACCTCATAGAGATTAGACTAGCCACCTTGGCTTCATTAATGGGCACTGCTCATCACCAAGCTTATCAACCCAGCTCTGCACACCACTATCCCTTGGAGGTCATGGATGTGTGTGAGAGTGTGCATGTGTATGCGTACATGTGTGTGTTCATGTGCATGTGAGTACATGTGTGTATGTGAGTGTGCAAGTGTGTGTTTGTGTGTGTGCAGGTATGGGTGCATATTTGTGTGTATTGTAGAAGGCACTCGTGCAAGCACAACAGCCATCTTCATTGTTGGAGCAGATGTGACCACTTGCAAGAGCCCACAAGATCAGGCTTATTGACTGTTGACATTCATTCCTTTATAGAAAGAGGAGATGAAAAACATCACTGAACCCCCATCTGAGATTCCAACTACTCCCTCCCACACATCTCAGATACTTGTTTCTGTGCTGATTGCATGGTTCTTGCACTGGAAAATGACAGCATAACCAGACTGTGGAAGGTGAAGTGGAGGGGGGCACTCTGTCTGTGCAGCTATGAGGAAGTGGTTATCACTGGCATTAGAGTACCCGGTGATGTGGATGCTTTGGGGTCACTCATGCTCCTACAGGTAACCCCTCACCCATGCTCTGTAAGTGAGCCCCCAAAACTTATTGGTTTGACACGTTTGACTTTGTTGGCCAGCATTTTGGCTTGTCACTGAGACCCCAGAAGGAGGGGATAGATATTTGTTTATCTTCCTGGGGAAAGAATTCTCATAGCTGTGTGGGTACATGTGTGTGTATATGCATATAGAGGCCAGAAGTCAACCTTGGATGTTATTCTTTGGCTGCCATCTACCTTGTTTTTTAAGGCAGGGTCTCCAGTTTGCTAATTAAGCTAGACTGGATGGCCAATGAACTCGATGGATCTAACTATCTCCACTTTTTTCAGATCTAGAATTACAGGCTCATTCAACTACCCCTAGCTTTTGAAACATGGGTTCTATAGATTGAACTTGGGTCCTCATGCTTGCGTGGTAAACACTCTACCAACTTGGCTCTCGGAAGTCCTCTTTAATAGCCATGTCAAAAGATGTGGAAGGCCCTGGGAGACACTTGTCATTTCAGCCACAGTGTTGGGTCTAAACTCATGGGGTCCATAGCAGACAGGACACACATGATGGAGGGAACCCAGTCTCCTAGGGTTAGCAACATACAGATCTACTCAGTGCCCCGCGGAAAGCACTTCAGTGGGTTTAAGCACAGCTAAGCCCCAGAAGAGGGAGTGTAGAGGTTGCATGAAAATCAGAGAAGCAAGCAGAAGAGGCGGGTTCAAGCTGATTCTCAGTAAGAGCCAAGATTGTCCCAGGCAAAAGGAAAACAGGAACCCGGAAGTGTTGAGTCTAACCTCAGCGTGCACCGTTCATATCCCTGTTCAATTACTTGCTAGTTCTGATTTCAGGCAAGTTCCTTGACTCATCCGTGCTATTTTGCTTTTGAGTAATTGGGTTTGATTGTGTAGTCACTTATTTAAAGTCCACAGATTGGTGGTTTCCAAGCTTTGCAGAGTTGTATAAGCTGTACTCCAGGACACTTTCCCAGTATCCAGAGTGGGACATCTGTCTAGGAGTTTTTTGTCAATGAGGCTTCTTAGGTCCTTTAAACAACACAGCCCATTGTCCCTACTCTTGGCTGCTCACTAGAACCAGATGCTACGATCTCCCTGCTGAAAACACACCTTATGCTTTGGTTGCTGAACCACAACACAGTAACTGAACTATACAGAGAAATCAAACTACAACAGAATTGGAAGCTTCCTCAATGATGGCTGGCTTTCAGGTGCTAAGTAGGCCAGTGGGAGAAAAAAAGGCATCAGTAGTGTTACCCAGCTGTGGAACAGAGCTGCGCTACCTGCCAGGCAAGATGTGCCCACTGATGTAATAGCAGCATGACTGCCCTGGGGTACCACTACTTTCTGGTAGGATTTGAGGACCCTCCCACAGGTGAGAATTCATACCTGTTACTATAAACCTGGCCAAAACCCATGGCTGGGAAGGTCATAGGTCCTAGGGAGAAACTAAACCCATTGGTTTTCTAAATGTGCATGCTGCACGTATCAAACTTCCTTCTAAATATTTATATTCATGCCAACAGACTAGTGTAGCCTTGGCTGGAGATGCGGAGTTCTGCAGCGGATGGTGGTTACTGCCAACACTCAACTGATCAAATTGCTAAGAACAAGTGACTGTTAAGTGCTTAGCTCTAAACAGGATATCTAATTACCCACTGCGGGGCTCAGGGAACATGGTGGAAGAGGGGGCAGAAAGACTGCAAGTGCCAAAGGGTGGAGAGGACAGCTGTGGAAAGCTGACTTTGGACTTGACAGGATCACTGCACTCATGAACTCACAGTAGCTGTTGTTACCAGCACAGGATTGGGAAGGTAATCATCCCAGGGTGGGAGAGGGTTTCACAAGGCCCTTATCCCTCCCTGGGAAATCCTGGCAGTTAATGGTGGCTGGGGAAGGCAGTTATACTTTCTTCAACTTCAATGGCCTTGAGAGAGGTAGACCAGAGTCATGCAAAGTGACAGACAAAGAAACTGAGGCCCAGGAAAGACCAGTCCACTTGAGGTGGGTCTTATACTGGGGCTTTGCTATTGGAGTTTGGACTGTGCTTCTTATTGGAAAGTCCTCGCGTCCTCCTGGCGTGTGACAAATCAAACTGTGCATCATGCCTGCATCACCACAGACCTAAATCTCAACCACACATCCCCCAAGTCTTCATCATCAAAATTAGGTGCTTTCCAAGTGGACAGCAGCGTCACACTCTGCAGAATCATGGTGCCAGTACTGGGGATGTGATAGGTGCCAGATCTGAGATGACAAGCGACTGTGGGTGGCTTCTGCTGTCAGGATCTATTTCATTTTTCTACGATCGCTTGAAACGAACCTCATGAGGAAGCCATCTGCATTCCCCGGTGCTGGCATAGAACATTCTAGATGTGAAGCTTCCATGGCTTGTTCACTGTTTATTTTCTTTAGGAAACCTGTCAGAGCCAAATCTTTCTCATGTTAAGGAAACATACCTAAAATACATAAGGTGCTCACATTCCTTAGTAAGAACGTGAGCACCTTACATACAGAGGTGTCTGGTCTCTGCGTAAGAACCTGATGTTCTGCCACCTCAGCCATAGTGAGTGCAAAGAAAGCAGATGAGTAATGTCGGGAGCTGGATAACACATTGCTCTGTGGATCCTGTGTTTCTGACGTGAGAAAAGAAAATGTCACAGTTACATAGGAGACAACTGAGAATCATCATTATCATTAGAGTTGGGAGGCATGAGTGTGTGTGTGTGTGTGTGTGTGTGTGTATGTGTATGTTTAAGTCAGAAGTCAACAGCAGGTGTCTTCCTGTCTTCCTCCATCGGTCTGCATCTTAATTTTTGGGCCCCTCCCTGAATGTGGTCTGCATCTGGGGGTCCAGCTGTGGTTCCAAGTCCTCTGCTTCCTCCCTCTCAGGGTGTCCAGATGTACACTGGGCTGGAAGGATGAAGTGGAGCCCAGAACAGGTGGGGTTCTGCAGGAGCCTGGTCAGGCTGGGAGTGAGTGCCGGGGCAGGGGTTAGGGGGTGGAGGCCTTCTATGAGGATCCTAGTGTTACAGCTCTTTTAAGCCAAGACCTTCTCTGATGATCTTCAGTGAAACAGCTCTCTCAGATGATTTTAGCTTGTGCACATACCTTTATTCCGGGTGGATTTTTATGACTATACTTGATTCAGGGTGGACAAGGATGATATATGAACCCTGGAGAGTGGAAAGGAGTCTTCGGGGTAAATGAAATCACTGGCTGGAGTTTAACGTACTGAGTGCCTCATTTGTATGGGGAAGCATTCCAGAAATCCCAAGTACTTGCTGGGCAGGTTCTTATCAGGGAAAGAGGAAGTTCAATTTGTAGGTTTTCCAAAGACTACTGAACCTTCTTCAGGTAGAGGTGGGGGGGGGTCGGGCCCCCCAGACACAGTCAGAGAAGGGGAAGCCGTGCTGGTAAAGAGAGTCCTCCATTTTGCTTGGAGCTCAGAGGAGCTATCCTGACATGGTAGACTGTGACCTTAATTAAGGTTTCTCCACATCTGAGCCTGGGTCTTACTGACAGCGTAGCCTGTCTGGCCACTGAGTTCCAGAGATCCGCCTGTCTCTCCCTCCCCAGTACTGGGATTATAGATATGTTCCGTGTCTGACCTTTATGATAATGCTAGGGACTGAATTCAGGTCCTTGTGCTTATAGAAGTACCACCTCCTCAGCCCTGGACATATCTTACTATATGAAATGGGTACATTCCTACAGCCCAACTGTGCCACTCACAGGTATTTATCATAGGACTATAGTTCCCAAAAGGTCCTAATCTGGTAACACTTCATCATTTGGAACTGTACTAGAAATTTGAAATCTTTGGCCTCACTCCAGGCCTATGGGATTGGAGGTGTAGGAGTGGCGTCAGCTCCAGGCTCCCTTCAGAGAATTCTGAGAGGTCCTCACACTTGAGAACCCTTCCACTAGAGGACACTTACATGCATACACCAAGGAGACATTCCGTGAGAATGTTCACTGAGGTGAAAATCATGGGGAACCCCATGTTCTGAGTTAAGTCAGGTGAATTGGGAAACCGCCGGTGGCAGACAACGGGTGACACAGAAGCAGAGACAAAGGAATAGAGTGTGGGTTAAACACAGTGTTAATGAACCTTAGAGACAAGGCAGTAAGGCTGCAACAAAGTTGCCATTGACGAAGTTCAGCACCATGCTTTGGGGAATGTCAGAGCCCCCAAAGGAAGCAATACATCCTTAAGTTTGTACACATACGTGATAGAAGTATCAATTTTGGAAAACTGGGGAATAATAACCACATGGGCTTCTCTTCAGGAGGGGGTGTGAGGACAGGTAGGGAAAAAGCAAAGGAGGAATGGGATGGTAATGGAATATCCTCAAACTGGTAGTGGATCTATGGGCATATATTTCATTAGAAGTATTCATAACGACCTGCGACTACTTTGCCATCCTTATATATGGGAGTAGCGCCTCTCTCTCTCTCTCTCTCTCTCTTCCCCTCTTCTCTTTCCACCACCACCTTTGCCCTTTCCTCCCTCAATAAACCCCACGTGGAACTGTTTGGCCTGGTGTGGTCTCTCTGCTGCAGTTCACCAATCCTGCCGCCACAGTCGCCCACCAGTCATAACACAGCCTACAACTGTATCTCCAGCTCCAGGGGACCTGAGGCCTCTGCCCTCCATAAGCACCCATACTCATATCCATACACACACACACACACACACACACACACACACACACTTAATGGTATGCAGTCACTGATAAGGGGATATTAACCCAGAATCTCGGAATACCCTAGACACAATTCGCATATCAATAGATTTCCAAGAAGATGGAAGGAGAGACCCCTGGTCCTGGAAAGACTGGATGTAGGGGAACGCCAGGACAGAGAAGCGAGAGGGGGTTGAATGGGGAAAAGAGGGAGGGAAGGGGGCTTATGGGACTTTCAGGGAGGGAGGAAACGGAAAAGGGGAAATGATTTTGAATGTAAATAAAAAAAACTTAGAAAATAAAATAAATTAAAAAAAAGAAGTATTCATAACATATTTGTGCTATGTATCTCTATTCCTAAATATATAGATATCTATATCTCTCTATAACACACACACACACACACACACACACACACACACACACACACACACACACAAAGAAAATGGAGATGTTTTGACCAAGTCAGGAAAAATATTCTATAAGAGATGGAATATCTATAAGATTCTAAAGAGCATCACTAGCCCACACGAGCGTGTGGCCTCGAAGGAGCAGGTAGAACGATGAAGGCAATTGAAACACAAAGGCCTCTCGTCTTGCCTCCTTGTGTATCCCAGCTCCAGAGTGGTAAATTCTGATTACTACCTATTCAAGTTTCACTCCTTGTCTGAATTATTCACTCGCCAAACATACAAAAGCCTGTGTTGTGTGTCATACATGGAGCCCACACACAGCGAGCCCATGGTGACAGGTAACAGGATGAGAGACTTTGATAGAGAAGAGAGCCACTCCAAGGAGAGTGGCCGGCATAGGAGGCCTAGCTTGAGTGAAGAGCGCAACATAATACACAGGTGATTTCAAGGCTAACACCAATTGACTTCCCTCTGAGATGAGAAGTAAATTGCTGTTTGGAAAATTGCAAAATCTTCCTCGGAATGAAAGAATCAATTTCCTTTGAAGACAGGTTACTTACCCACCTTAGGAAGGACTTCAATATTTGTGCTTAGTCTATTGTTAAAGATTAGATGCCTGGTTACTGTTTCTCCTCTAGGGACCGTAGGAGACAGCACCTGTTTTAACTTCGGTGTACAGATGGATTTGAAATTGTGTCTCACGTGGAAAGCTATTTTAGATGGCCATTTTAAAGCACTGGCCAGAGTTGGATTCCCACAGGCTCATGGGCAAGCCCTCAGCCCAGGCCTGCACTGACCACAACTCCATTGGGTTTCTACAATGTATTTTTCCTTATTTTCAGAAAACATCCATGGTCTCGGGTGTACTTTGTGAACTTAAGTATCCCCTCTGACAGTAGATAGCTTCAACGGACCGTGGACGTGTGTGGCAGGTGAAGCAGAGAAATCTGCGCCCAAGTAGGACAAATGTTATTTCCCCAGCCCTGAGAGGAACAAATGTCCTCTCCCAAATAGGGCTGCTCTGGTGCTGGCCTGACTCCAGACACACAGAACTCCTTATGCTGTCCCGAAGAGGCAGAGGGCTGTCCACACTCTACAGACATCTCTGGGAGAGACATCTGTAAGACTTTCAGTTTTGTTTTTCTGGTCTTTCTGCCATAGAAAGACCACCCCCCCCCCAAAAAAAAAAGAAAAAGAAAAAACAAACCTGGGGCTACAGGCATTTGCTACTCTGTCTGTCTGGAAAAAAGAAAGAGCTTATTTGAGAATATATTCAGAGTCACAGAAGAATTATGAAACTAGAACACAGGGTGGGCTCCTACAATACACCTTCTACCTTCTTCAATATGGTCCACATATATGGTGTATTCCTTTCCATTAATGATCCAACATTGTCAGGTACTACTGAATTCCATGTTGTATTCAGGTTTGTTTTATTTATTTATTTATTTATTTATTTATTTTGTTTTTATCCAATCCAATGTCATTCCTCTGTATCAGGATTCCTTTCTGGATGCCATGTTGTGTTGCGGGAAATATTTAAAAAAAAAGTGAACCTGCCATCTCTCCTGCCCTGCCAGGCCTCAGTGCAAGCTATTCTCTCCCAGCTAGCACCCACAGTCTCTTGGCTGTGTTCTCTCTTTGCCATAAACCCCTTTAATTGACAGACCCACATTCCAAGTAAATAAAAAAAAAACTCTTAAAGCTTAATTAGCCAATCAGATTTATGTATAAGTAATATCACAATTTACAAGATGCCAATACAGTAATTTAAAAGCCAGTTGATAATGATAAAAGCTTTATCCCAATATCTATAACCTTATAAAAACACAGCTATTTGTGGCTAGTGAATGCCACACAGGTCCACGTCCGAAGCCATCTTGATTCTTCCCCTTTCTCTCCTCCTGCCACCTCTGTCCCCACCAACTCCTAGCTCTGCCTCCTTTTCCCTGTCCAATCACAGGCCTTCCACTGCCCTAATATGATAGGACATGGAAAATCCTACAACAATGTTGTATTTTATTTTTAACCCGTGTTTGTGTGTGTGTGTGTGTGTGTGTGCATATACACATGAATGCAGTGTGTATGTGGAGGTCATAGGACAGTCACCTTGAGTGTCATTACTAATAATTCTGTCCATTTAATTTGAGGCAGAATTGTAAATCTCTTGTTGGCCTGGATCTTGACCCATTAGACAGGGCTGGCAGTCTGGTGAGCTGCAAGGATTCCCATGTCAGCTTCCCTGGCCCTAGGTTTATAAGCTCATGCTGCCACACCCAGTTGTTTTTCCCCACCCCATAGGTTCTGGAATTTGAACTCAGGTCCTTGTACTCACAAGGCAAGCACTTTACTGAGAGCCATCTCCTCAGTCCAGGATGTCATTTTGTAGTTATTCTGTTGTCTTAGACTCTACTGGTGTGTGACAGTTTCTCCAGACTTCCTGTCCATTGAGATTTGACTCATAGTTGCTCATGATTACACCGGAGCTACAGGTTTTGGGAGGAAGTTCAGAGATGGTCATGTTCTTATCACGTTGTATCATGGGAGAGCTCTATCAACGTGATATCACTGAGGATCATGAAGCCTGGACCAAGGTGAAGCCAAGGTGACGCTTGGCTGGCTTCTCCTCTGTGAAGTTATACCCAACCCCTCACCATGGCCATGTTCTACCCTTAGTAAAGAGTCACTACACTCAGCCCACAGCTGGAATAGGTGGCTACTGACCTACCTCCTCCATGCAAAGGGCATGGCTATGGTCTGAATTTTTGTGTCCCTGTCCCTCCAAAATCCCATATTAAAATCTAATTCCCAGAGTGTTGGTATAATGGCTTTTAGGAGGTGACTAGGTGATGAGACAGAACCATAAATGAGTGAAATTAGTGTCTTTGCAAAAGATGCCTGAGGGAGTATGTGTGCCTTCTTCCTAATGTGCAAGGACACTCAGAAGGTACTATCCATGAGACACAGATTCTCCTTGGACAATGACTCTTCTGGTTTGGACTTCACAGCCTTTAGAACAATGGGTGACACATTTCTGTTGCTTATAGATTAACCAGTCAAAGGGATTTTGCTATAGCCACTGACCTGGACTTAGGCATTTGGAATCTGCCAGATTTATTTCTGCTCCTTTATTTATTTATTGAATCACCAATAACAGTATGGATTCACAATATTTACTTTATATTTGGGCTGTGATCCAACATAATTTTATTTTGTTGCTTGAGTTATGACAGCATTGGCTACTAGGAGGTCTTTCTCCTGGTCCCTATGTCACTCTGACAGTCTATATATGACTGTGTTTTTCTTTTCTAAGCCAGTGGTTCTCAACCTTCCTAATGCTGCAACCCTTTAATACAGTTTCTCATGTTATGGTGACACCCCCCCCAACCATAAGACTATTTTTGTTGCTACTTTATAACTGTGATTTTGCTACTGCTATGAATCATAATGTAAACATCTATGTTTTCTGGTAATTTTAGGCAACCCCCGTGAAAGTGTCATTTGATAATCCCAGAGAGATGGCAACCCACAGGTTGAGGCCCACACTGCTTTAAGCAATTACTTGATAGATATAGTTGTTTTGTTTTTATTTGTTCCATTCTAAAACTAAGAAGAGTTGAGGGTTGAAGGATAACCAAAGAGCTGCCCCCAGTGGCATACTTCTTCCAGCAAAGCCACACATCCTAAACTTACCCAGACAGTACTATTAACCACATATTGAAACATCTGAGCCTATGGGACACGCTCATTCAAACCACCACAGCAGTAGACACAAAAAAGACAAAGGGCCCTTCTTTGGTGCCCCAAGAAACAATCAGTCCTGCCGACCCCTTAACCTTAACTCAGGAAAAATGGTTTGGGGCTCCTAACCTCTAGAGCATGACGAGAACAAATGTGCTGTCTTACGCCACTGCAGCTTTCGTTAGAGCAGCCATAGTGTCCGATACAATGGCCTGTCCACTGATGCTCAGGCATATTCTGCTCGTGAGCAAAGATGAGAAGCTGCATGGGGAGTCCCTGGTCTGAGACAAAACGTCAGCCAGAGAAGAAGAACCTCTTGAGATGAGATGGAGACTGTGGCTAGTGATGGGATGTAGTTCAGAATAACCGACAGTAAGAGTTCAGATAGGTCCTGTCTTAGTTAGAGGTTTTTATTTCTGCAACAAATCACCATGACCAAAGGGCAAGCTGGGGAGCAAAGGGTTTATTCAGCTTACACTTCCACGTTGCTGTTCATAGCTGAAGGAAGTCAGGACAGGAACTCACATGGGACAGGAGCCTAAAGGCAGGAGCTCTTGCAGAGGCCATGAAGGGTGCTGCTTACTGGCTTGTTCCTCATGGTTTGCTCCTAGAACCCAGGACCACTAGCCCAGGGATGGTACCATCCACAAGGGGCTGGGCCTTTCCATACTGATCACTAATTGAGAAAATGCCTTATAGCTGGACCTCATGGAGACAGTTCCCCAACTGAGGCTCCTTCTTCTCTGATGATGCTAGCTTGTGTCAAACTGACACAAAAACCAGCCAGTACATCATATAAAAGATGTTAAATGAGGTAATAGATAGATATGTCAGCTTGGTTCAACCTGTCTACACTGGCTACGTGTATAATATTGCATCCCATAGATGCTATGCAATTGTGATTTGCCATTTTCAACTAATATTAATTTAATAAACATATTATGAAGACTGTGGAGGGAAGGAGGTGGCTTAAATGTTCAGGGGGGAGAGATAGGGAAAAGGAGAGGATACATACATACATGTGTGTGTGTATGTGTGTGTGTGATATGAAAGCAGAAGAAGACTGCCTTCATAGATAAGGGAACCACTGAGGAGGGAGAAGAGATAGGAGGGAGGGGTGCAACAACATACATATGTGTGTGTATATACATACAAATACATGAACATGTCAGAATACACTCATCATTGTGTGTGTTAACTCAAAGCTCATTTAAAATTTAAAAGACTATTGATTTTAATAATTGATATATTTATTAAGGAATTGGACACCACACCGTCATGAGAGGGAGAGAGCATAGGCAACCCAGAGGTGGCCACACACAATCCACATGTTCTCCCTCATTTCAAGAGAGCAGGGAAACGCAGGTTTTGTTGTAAGTGACCAAATACCCAGTTCCTTCAGGAAGTCCTCCCATGAGGAGAGGAGGATGCATTCAGAAGGAAAGGCAGTGTTACTGACTGCATCTTGAATCTCTCCAAAGGCCTGGGAGTTCAAGCCTTCATCCTAGTGAATGTGTTGGATGGTCCTTAGATCATCAGAGGCATGATGACCTACCTCTAAGGGGATTCTGGGACTCCAGTCTCTGTTTCTTTTGATTCCTGGCTATTGCCAGGTGAATGGATTTGCTCCTCCACCGGCTTCCAGCAGGATGTGCTGTTTCACCTCATACCCAAAGCAATGGGGCCGACTGCTCATAGATTAGAACCTCCAATTAAACCTTTTGACTTCATAAGCTGATTATCTGGGGTGTTTTATGGTAGTGATGGAGACTGACCAATGTACCAGCTCTGATTTTGACACTTATAGTTGTTGGAGGAAGACGGTGATGGCACTAGCTATAGATTACTGGTCTGATATGGGAATTTTGCAGCCCTTTCTCAACAGGGCTTGCTGCACTAACAGATGACGAGAGCAGAAGGAACCAGTCTAGGCCTCGATTCCTGGCTCACTACAGAGCAAAGAACTTCTGTAGCATGCTGGAAAGCATAAGGATAATACACACGCGTTACCAGAGCTGACAGCTGAGGTGAATATTGGTTTTCACGGACAGGCATCCGTTAAATCAATTAATGTTTTCTTAAAGGGGAAAGAGACAGGTTGCTGAAGCCACACGTGGCAGCTACTGCTTTGCTCCCCTTAAACACTGGGTTTCCTAAAGATGTGTTTCACACACACACACACACACACACACACACAAGCCTAGGGCAGGATGCCATTGTGCCACAGCGTGTTAAATGACATCTGATCACTTGATCGTTGTGGGGGGAAAGCAGGATTCCTCAGCAAAAGGGGCCCTCAGCTCTGTGTCTGCTGTTTGTCATTGGTTATTTTACACTAATTGTATTTTATTTTCCCAGATAATAAATGGGTGTGCTCATGATAGAAACAAAGCCAGGAACTCAGAAAAAAAAGGGGGACAGCCCACAGACCTACTGTCCAAGTCTTTGCTTCATTATCATGTGGTTTGAATCTTTTCGATGGCCCCTCTCAACACACACACACACACACACACACACACACACACACACACACACCACACCACACACACATACCCCCCACACACACCACACACACACATACCACACACATATACCATGCACACACACACACCACACCACTCACACATACCACACACACACATATACCACACAAACACACACATACTACACATATACACCACGCACACACACACACACACCACACACAAACACACACACATACACATACTACACACATAAACCACACACACACACACACCACACCATACACACATACCACACACACACACACACACCACACATATACCACACACCACACACACACCGCACACACACACACACACACACCTCTAACCTATGTATGTGTGTCTTTTTCTTATATAAGCATTATATTGAGATATTTTTCACATCTTTAACTTTTTCATAGTCTATGACAGGCATGTACTATATTTTATTTGTCCCTCTCCATATGGGACATTTAAACTGAAGCTGATTTCCCACTGCCACATGTTATGACTAATGTATTTCCAAATAAGGCTATTTCTAGATTAAGCATTTTCTCTTTAGAATTGAGTTGCAGAAGTGAAATCTCTGAATATCAGGGTATATATACATGTACAGACACACACACACACACACCAGAGCTGAGCTGATGGTAGAGAAAATTTATGTGGATTTATATATATACATGAGACAGGATCTTACTATGCCATCCGGGATGGCCTGGTGCTTGCTCAGGCTAGCCTCGAAATTCAACCACCCTCCTTCCCAGCCTCCTGAGTGCTGGGATCACAGGTATACAGCATTGTGCTGGCTTAGGTACGAATATGTTTTAAAACTTTTCACTGGAAATCTGTTGTTGCTTTCCAGCCGGGCTGATCTTACGGATCATGTGTGAAATGCTGGGCTCCATTTGGAACTGGATATTGGCCAACTGCCCAAAGCCATAATAAAGACAAAAGAGCACAAACAAGCAACTTGTTAGAACTAAATTTAAAACTCACGGACATGGCAAGGGAAGCTGGAGAGATGGCTCAGCAGTTAAGAACACTTGTTCTTACAGAGGACACAGGCTTAATTCCCAGGACCCACATGGCAGCTCACAACTATCTAAACACCAGTTCCAGGGATCCAGTGACCTCTGCAGGTTCCTGTACACACAGGGTGTATATGCACACACTCAGGAATACACACACACACACACACACACACACACACACAATGGAAACCTGGAAAGATAAAAGTACCTGAGTTTGACCTCACAAATCCATGTTTTTTTAAAAAAAAAAAATCAAAAGCCTGCAGTAATCATAACATATTGTAATTAGGAAAGTGAAACAGTTCCCTAGGGCTTTGCCTACTTGGTGAATTCCAGGCCAGTTTGTTCTCTGGCGTCTACGTGTATGTATACGCATATGTATACATACCTGCATCTATGTAGATACACACATGAACAGATAGGCAGGCAGACACACACACACACACACACACACACACACACACACACACACACACAGTGTCACAGCAGAGCTGATAGAGGGGAAATTCAGGGCGTCGGTCTCTGGTACTATTTTCCCTTCAGTACATTCTCGAGAAGCCTTCTCATCCAGGCCAGGAAGTGGGGTGTTGGGAAGACCTGGGTGGATTCCCCAGCCACAGGCTTCTCTCCTCACATTCTCCCAGCAGTCTCATAAGGCTTCTCTCAGAGGCACACATGAAATGTCAGGACTGAGGTAATGCCGACATAGGCTCTGTTTGTACTGCTTTGGTTTCGTGTCTTAGAGTGCAGTGCTGTTCTGTCAAGGAAATGGCGAGACACAAACCCTCGCCTAAGAATTTGTTCTTCTAAAGGAAGCGCAGCCAGGCCCAGTGAGCCACATCTGGCTTAGGACAGCCACAGCAATGATCCCCAGCCTGGGCTTCTGAAGACATTATCACATTACTGCCTGAATCACCTGTGAGGCCAGAGAGTGAACCCCAGATCATGCTATCACCAGGGCTGAGAGCTGAGGATGTGTTTTGTGGCTTCTCCCTGACCACTTTCTCATTCAACTTAACAACCTTATTAAACCCTCTACATCCAGCTACAGTCACATGCTGGGACACTGCAGGGTTGGGACTTTAACCTGCAGACAGGTAGGGGGACCACTTGATCCCTAACTAAAGGAATCAGAACAGGTGAAGATCTAGAAAAGAAATGTGGTTAATGCCAAGCCAGAGGCTCTACTTTTTCTTCAATAGCTAAACCAGCAACCCCCAGAGGCCCTGGTGTAAATGCTCTGTGGGAGGCCCTGGCATAGGATTTCTTCTAAGTTCCTTGGTGATTCTAATGTTCACCCAACCTGAGAATGTCATATAACTGAAATCCTATATAGAGATCTCAGTTGCTCTTGTTCTAAACTGCCATGCTGTCTGCCCAGGACACAATGTGCTCTCAAGTACATAGAAAACCTTCCAATCAGCAGCCAGGGCACACCGAGTATTCCACTCATGTGCACCCACCTTGCAGGACGTTTTCATGCTTTCATTAGAGCACTTAGTCCTACTGAATGCCTAAGACACAAGGTACTCTATATTAATGAAACAGTCTAGTAATGGACTCCCCACCAAATATCCGTTCCCTGGAACCTATAGATACAGAACCCAGGTGTGCTCAGCTTATCAGACCTTAAAAACCCAAGTGCTTTCCCCACCACCATCTGCAGCAGGGAACCAGGCAGATCCAATGCCTTCTGTGCACAGCCCTCCAGGAGAGGGTGATCTCCCGGCAGCCATTTCACTTCTGAGTGCGGAGGTGAGATCTCCACCTTCTCTCTGGAGGAGAACAGCTAGGAGCACACAGGGCATACGATCAGTGGAGCTACTGGGACAGGAGTCTTCCCTTCCGTCCGCCATCTGCAGCGGGGAACCAGACAGCTCCACAGTCTTCTGTGCACAGACGCTGTCTGAAAAGAGTTGGTCTCCCAGGAGTACAGACACAGGCTTACAGGCCCATAGGAGGGACAAGTTCCAGCCAGAGACAGCAAGACCAACTAACACCAGAGATAACCAGATGTCGAAAGGCAAGCACAAGAACCCTACCAACAGAAACCAAGGCTACTTGGCAACATCAGAGCCCAGTTCTCCCATCACAGTGAGTCCTGGATACCCCAACACATAGGAAAAGAAAGCGTAGGATTTAAAGTCTCATCTCACGATGCTGTTAGAGGACATCAAGAAGGACATAAATAACTCCCTTAAAGAAATACAGGAGAACATGGGTCAAATGGTAAAAGCCCTTAAAGAGGAAACACAAAAATCCCTTAAAGAAATACAGGAGAGCATGGGTGAACAGGTAGAGGCCCTTAAAGAGGAAACACAAAAATCCCTTAAAGAATTACGGGAAAATACAAACACACAAGTGAAGGAACTGAACAAAACCATCCAGGATCTAAAAATGGAAGTAGAAACAATAAAGAAATCACAAAGTGAAACATCTCTGGAGATAGAAAACCTTGGAAAGAATTCAGGAGTCATAGATGCAAGCATCCACAACAGAATACAAGAGATAGAAGAAAGAATCTCAGGTGCTGAAGATACCATAGAAAACATTGACTCAACAGTCAAAGAAAATGCAAAATGCAAAAAGCTCCTGAGCCAAAACATCCAGGAAATCCAGGACACAATGAGAAGACCAAACCTAAGAATTATAGGTATAGAAGAGAGCAAAGATTTCCAACTTAAAGGGCCAGTAAGTATCTTCAACAAAATTATAGAAGAAAACTTCCCTAACCTAAAGAAAGAGATGCCCATGAACATACAAGAAGCCTACAGAACTCTAAACAGACTGGACCAGACCAGAAAGTCCTCCTGGCACATAATAATCAAAACACCAAATGCACTAAACAAAGAAAGAATATTAAAAGCAGTAAGGGAAAAAGATCAAGTAACCTATAAAGGCAGGCCTATTAGAATTACACCAGACTTCTCACCTGAGACAATGAAAGCTAGAAGATCCTGGGCAGATCTCATACAGACCCTAAGAGAACACAAATGCCAGTCCAAACTACTATACCCAGCAAAATTCTCAATTACTATAGATGGAGAAAACAAGATATTCCATGATAAAACCAAGTTTACACAATATCTTTCCACAAATCCAGCCCTACAAAGGATAATAGATGGAAAACGCCAACACGAGGAGGGAAACTACACCCTAGAAAAAGCAAGAAAACAATCTTTTTCCAACAAACCCAAAAGAAAGTAACCACACAAACATAAAAAGAACATCAAAAATAACAGGAAGCAACAATCACTATTCCTTAATATCTTATAACATCAATGGACTCAATTCCCCAACAAAAAACATAGTCTAACAGAAATATTTTTCATGTAAATCTTCAATTTTATCAGGAAATGTTTGTAATTTCTCTTTCAATCAATTTAGTAATGTTTTTTATGTTTACCATTTTATCTGTATTATTTTCCATGATAATCTTTAATTTTAACATTTTTTCTATATATTTCTTCAATTTTATCAGAAATATTTTCCTTGTAGAGCTTCAATTTTATCAGAAAATGTTTATAATTCCATTTTCAATCAACTTAGAAATATTTTTTTCTTTTTTTTTTTTTTTCGAGACAGGGTTTCTCTGTGTAGCTCTGACTGTCCTAGAACTCACTCTGTAGACCAGACTAGCCTCGAACTCAGAAATCCGCCTGCCTCTGCTTCCCAAGTGCTGGGATTAAAGGCGTGCGCCACCACTGCCCGGCAGAAATATTTTTATGCCTACCATTTTATCTGTATAATTTTTCATGATAATCTTCAATTTTAATGTTTTTCTATATATTTCTTCAATTTTATCAGAGATATTTTCCATGTAAATCTTCAATTTTATCAGAAAATGTTTATAATTCTACTTTCAATCAACTTAGAAATATTTTTGTGCCTACCATTTTATCTGCAATTTTCTATGATAATCTTTAATTTTAATGTTATTTTATATTTTTCTACAATTTTATTAGAAATGTTTCCCATGTAAATCTTCAATTCTATCATAAAATGTTTCTACTTCCTTTTTCAATTAATTTAGCAATGTTTTTTATGTCTATCATTTTACTCTTTAATTTTCCATGAAAATTGTCAATCTTAATGTGTTTTTCTATATGCTTCTTCAATTTTGTCAGAAACATTTTCCATGTAAATCTTTAATTTTATCATAAAATGTTTTTACTTCCTTTTTCAATAAAAAGTAAAATAAAAAACTATCCAGCAGTTGAAAATATATAATAAAAGCTGACTGATTACAGCACAAAAAAAAAAAATCAGAAAAAACAAAAAAACCCAAAGCCAAACCAAGTGCTTGGGACTAGGGAGGTTTCAAAAGTCACATGCCATTCCAGTCCACTCTTGGTTTCCTGCTTGTGGTTTGAGATGTGAGCTCTCAGCTACTCCTGATGCTAGGCCTGCCCCCTGATGTCAAAATGCCACAACGAACTCCTATCCCTCTGGAGTCGTAGGCACAAATGAACCTTTCCTTCTATAAGTTGCCTTGGTCAGTCATTTCATCGCCACACTCTTAGAGTAACCAATACAATTGTTTCCCTCACATCCCTTGGCTCATGGTCCCTGCCTCCACATTCAATCTTGTGATGACCAATCTTCAGGTTTTCCTCTCAGCTTCTGTTCCAGCACACCTCTTCTGACGCTGACTCTGACTCCTGTGTCTTATGTCCTTGGGATTGTCCCAGGCCCACAGGATAACACAGGGTCTTCTCTCCATTCCAGGGTCCTTAACTTGATCATTTCTGCACAGTACATTTTTTCTATCCATATGTTTTAGGGACCAGGATGTGGGCACAGAGGGGGACATTCTTCAGGATGTGTGCAGTAGAAGGCATTCAGTGAATTGAGTGGCATTGTTAAACAAAATTCCATCCCCATTTGCCCATTAAAACAAGCCTTGGTAGGTGGAAAATAGGAATAAAATTTAACCCAAACTTACTTTTGAAAAGTTGGAAAGCTCTTGCAGGGATGTATTTTCAATGAAATTTTATTCTCCAGTAAGTATCCAAATACTCATGTGCTTTTGATCATTACTATAAAGTGAGGAGTTGCTCAATTAGAAAGAAATCTTATAGAAAAAAAAAGTAATCCTTATAATCACAGGAAAAGTATAAAAAAATAAATTTCAAGTTCCGCTTTTGTTGTAGAGTAATTGCAATCGACCACAAGCTTAAGTATAAAACACACTGTGTTGGCATGAACTTCTGGAGGGATGGATGGACATTCGGGTTCAAAAAGAAAATTAGACAATCAAATTTATGTTAAGTTACTGGTTCGTGTATTTTGCAAGTGGTTTGTAGATGCCACATTGCTTTGATATCAAGACTTAATTGGGCTCACTTTTTTTTTTTAGGTGTAATAGCGTTTGCCTAAAAATCCATCCTACCAATTATTTACATTTATGATAAAACCAGGTTGGAAACTTAAAAAAGGGGAGGGGGCAAGTTTTCTAAAACCCATTAAAGAGGTCCAAGAACTGAGGCCTGACAGTTACTACAGATGGGGGATGATGAGCCTAAGAACTGCACTGCTTCCGCTCCTGGGGAAGGCAGTTGACTCAAACCCTAGCGATGAAGAACTCTCTTTGTCCCTTGGACAGAGAGATGTGACAGTGAGATGGCCTCAAAATGGCCACATCAGCTGCACTGAAAACAAGAAGACAGGGTGCCCAGACGCCCTAATTTCACTTCTCACTCATTTCCTTCCCTATTCTGCCCAGTCAGAGCCACTGTGGGCAGTTAACCATGCCCAAGACCCTCACAAGAGTCGCTGGTGCTGAGAAGAGGATCTTTTATGGCTCCTAACACTAAGTCACGAACCAAGTGCACAGGACTAAACAGCAAGCTCGCCAACTTTGGCGGCGGCACAAGGAAACCAAAGTCATAGGTCCCCACCATAGGTCCCCAGCTCATATCCAAGCTTTTGTATGAAAGTACTTTTATGACTGTAGGGTAGATTCAATGATTATTCTGAGGAAAACTCAGTGACCTCTTGGCAAGGACTGGTACGGGAAGGACGCAGTCTGAAAGTGGATGCGCACCGTTCCCTTGTTTGGGGCCCTGGGTTGTATAGGAATAGAGGGACTAAGTACTAAGTACTTAGTACTGAGTACTAAGCAGGCGTGCATTCGTTTTCTGCTTGGCTGCAGGCGTGGCCAGCAGTTTCAAAGCTCCTCGACTTCTCTGCAATGGCGGACCATAACCTGGAGTTGTAAACTGAATAAATTCATTCTTCAAATTGATTTTTTTTTCAGGGCATTTTATCACAGCAACAGACAGGAATCTAAAACATGTAAAATTTGTCACAGAATTTAGGGCGGCTCCTCAAATTCTGGCAGATACCCACAAATACTGATATAAGAACATGTAAAAACACGTGTGTTGCAGTGGTTTGAATGACAAATGTCTCCGATTGTCTCTGGCATTTAAATACATGGTCTCCAGTTGTCGTGCTGTATGGTCAGGGTAGGAGGTGTGACCTTGCTATGTTTCATGGGGTGGGCTTGGAGTGTTTAAAGCTTGGAACCATTGCTAGTTTGCCTCTGACATGCCTCTCTGCTTGATGGTCATAGACCCTAATCCTCTGGAACTGTAAGCTCTGGCTTCAGGAAACTTTAGGAGGCTGTCTGGGAAGAGGAAGAAGAGTCCTCTGAGTGGTTTTTTTTTATTAATTAATTAATTAATTTTTTACACTCCATATCTTATTCCCCCCAACCCCCGTCCCCCCTCCGACTGTTCCACATCCCATACCTCCTCCCCACCCCCTATCTCCACGTTGGTGTCTCCATCCCCCACCCCACCTGACTTCTAAACTCCCTGGGGTCTCCAATCTCTTGAGGGTTAGGTACATCATCTCTGAATGAACACAGACCCAGCAGTCCTCTACTGTATGTGTGTTGGGGGCCTCATGTCAGCTGGTGTATGCTGCTGCCTGGTTGGTGGTCCAGTGTTTGAGAGATCTCGGGGGTCCAGGTTAATTGAGACTGCTGGTCCTCCTACAGGATTGCCCTTCCCCCGCTCAGCTTCTGAGTGTTTTTAATTTTGATCTGAGAAACAGTTACAAGGATTCAATGAAGAGTGAATGCAACAGCTGCCGTACAAGTTCCCAGCAGTTCACTTCAGAGCCATACATTTGTCTGTATTTATGTCATATCTCAATAAAGATATGTTTGGAAGACAGTGTAGAAGAATGTGCTTGGATTTCTTGCGGTTAATGAAACACAGAGAGGGGGGAGGGAGAGAGAGAGAGAGAGAGAGAGAGAGAGAGAGAGAGCGAGAGAGCACAGTAAGCCTTCTGGAGCAAGCTAAACATTACAGCAGAGCAGAACCCTGCTCTTCAGAAGATCTATGCAATGACAGGGATCAATAACAGTAGTTTTTAATCCTGGCCAATTGAAAATCACCTGAAGAGCTTTTAACAAATGCCAATGCCTGACACCACCCACCATCCACCACCCACAGTGATCCTAATTTAATTGGCCAGAGCACAGGGAAAACATTTTAGAGCTCCCCAGGTGACTTTTATTGGGGTAGACCAACGATGGCCCATGCGCTAAGTAAGTCAGCTGTTACCTGGTTTTATAAATCAAGTGTTTTGGGAACACAGCCATGCACATTCATCTAAGTAAAGCCCCAGCTGCTCTCGGCCATCATGGCAGAGTGGAGCAGCTGAAGCAGAGACCATATGGTCTGCAAACCTAGAGTGTTTACCAGTTGGTCCGTCACAGAAATAAGCCCCCCCCCCGGGCACTGCCCCCATGGAGTATGTAAAACACACAGATGATTGTCCGGCACCTCCTGGACCCTCTGGTTCCAGCTCGCCAGGACTGAGGCTACACGTGAGCTCTTTGCAAGTCCCAGACCAGCTTTTCTGGAAGGCTTCTCTTCTGAAGCACTGCTCTTGATACACTGCAGTGATGAAATACCCAAAGCACCAGACACCACTGGTAGAGGGCCGGCTGTCCCAGAAAATCTGAGGGATGTCTAAACTCAGATTCCTAGCAACCACCTGTCTTTCAGGAGCTTGGAGTCTGTGGTCTTTGGTCTTTGATGCCCTAGACCAAGCAGCCTCCAAGAGCAAACAGATGAGTAGGGAACACCTAGGAGCCAAAATGAGGCCATTTACACCCCGTGTTAGTCAGAGTTCTCTTATCACAGAATTTATGGAATCTATCTATCTATCTATCTATCTATCTATCTATCTATCTATCTATCTATCTATCTATCTATCCATATATATACTTGTGCATATATATATATATATATATATATGAAATTTATTGGAATGTCTAACAGGCTGCAGCCCAACTAATACAATAGCTAGCTGTGAGTGGAGAGTCCAAGAATCTAGTAGTTTCTCAGTCCCACCAGGTGGGTGTCTCAGCCGGTCTGTGTATGCTGGAATCCCAAAGAAGTAGGTCCCAATGCCAGTGTAAGAATGGATGTGCTAGAGCAGAAGGTGTGGCTCAGATTAAAGGGGTGTCTCCCCCCCCCCGCCTCAGGATCTGGATCAAAAGCCTGGTGTCTTCTTGCCTCAAAGATGCAGACTAGAGTGTTTACCAGTTGGTCTGTCACAGAAATGCAGACTAGAAGTGGATTCGCCCACTTCAAACCAAGAAGGAAAATCTCTCCCAGGTGTGCCCTCCATTTCTGGATCATTGTAGTTTATTCCAGATGTGGTTAAGTGGACAACCAAGGATAGCCATCACAGTTCCTCAATTAAAAATTACATGTGCAGGTAGAAGCCAGAGGTCAACTTTGGGTGTTGTTCTTCATGAGCCATCCCTTTTACTTTTTGTGACAGGGCCTCTCATACATGGGGTTCACCAGGCCTGTGAAGCTGGTTGGTCAAAGAGCCCCAGAAACTCTCTTGTCCCTGTATCCTCAATATTGGGATTATACCCAATACTCAGAATACACCCCAATACTTGGCACTACACACAGCTATGTACATGAGTCTGGTGATAAGACTCAGGTCCTTGAGTTTGTAGGACAGATACTTACTGATTGAGCTGTCTCCCCAGCTCCCAAGCCTCAGTATTTTGAAGAGACAACTCCAACTGGGCACCAGAGTTCACACTGGGGTAGTAGAAGCCAAGTGACTTTGATGGATATCAACTGCAAGCAGAGGCAAGAGAGTTGGCGCTACCCCAGGGCACATGTGGCTGCCACTTAAACAACTCTGTTCTGCAAGGGTTCCGAAGTGACTCTATAAGAGTCTGCAGAGCCATGGGGGTCACTTAGCAAAAGACAAAGCCAGCCTGAAAGGCTGTTCTGAGTTAGAGCCAGAGACACCTAGCTAGCAGAGGGCCTCTCAGGATGGGTATCGCCATCTTGTTTCCAGAAAATACCAGCAATCTGATCCTCACTCTTAATGGTAAGACACAAGGAAATCCAGAGAAAAAGGAGCCTATATGTCCTGGTGGGGAGACAGAGAACATGGAACCAAACCACTGCCCACGGACAGGGTGTGCCATACTACCTGCAGGTACACTAGGAGGATGACTGGTTGATCCTGCGAATGGAGACTAGTTACTATCACCGAGGCAGGGCTCATTCATGTTCTTCAAGGACTACAAGGAATGAGGGCTACATCCATACTGGTTTCCAAACCTTGGCTGTGCTCTAGGACCACTGGGAAGGGTTTTCAGATTCCCAGAGACTAGGTCCAATTTCCAAGATCCACAAGGAGACATCAAGAATTGTTGATATTCCTCTGGTGATGCCAACCTGCAGCAGGGTCTGTGGGCTCTTGACCACACCCTTGGAAATCAAGGAAGGCTGGTTTGAAGCAATGAGCAATGAAAAGCTGACTGGGCAGGCACATCAAGAGGTCTGATCCTTTGGAAACTAACGGACCCAACCAATGGACTCCATGGAGCACAGAGGCAGGTGTTAAGCACAATGGATGTATTGCTTTTGGTTTTGATATAGGACATTTTGGACCTGCTATATTTTAGGAAATATTTCTCCAGTCTACAGAGAAGTTGCTCAGCTAATACAGAACCTTCCCAAGCTTCCCCCACCAGATCTAATGTTAAAATCTCAGACCACCACGGCACATTTGATAAAACTGAAACCCAAACGATACATTAGAGCTCACCATCATGAGCACCAGCATCACTTTTCTGCTCAGGACCAACCTAAGATGATCCGTTGCATTTTGTCAAAATGTTACCCACCATTTTCGAATGTTGAAATCTGACATTTTTTTTCTGTCCTTATGAATATATATATGTTCATCTAAATTTGACCAACACTGAAGAAAGTTTATTGAAAACAATATTCCCTTTAGTGAATACAAGCACAAGCCACTTGAATTAAAACAAACAAACAAACAAACAAAAAAAGTTCCCATTCTGTTTAGGTAAACATTTACGAGACCATTGGAAATACGTGTTTCCTAACGCCCCCCCCCCACCAGGTTGAGAACAGCGGTTCTACGTGTTTCCTAATGCCTACACACACACACACACACACACACACACACACACACACACACACAGGTTGAGAACAGCGGTTCTGGACAGTTTGCATTTTGTTTGACAACAGTTCTACCACCCAGATTCCTCTGAGTGACCTGGGAGGCTCGGGAGGCATGGATCTGACATCAAGACACTGAGTACGGCCCAGAGACTCACTTGTGTCTTGGCAAGCAAACAATTAGCAAAGGCCATTCATCTGAGGACCATGCAGTATTAGTTGTGCAGGTAAATGGGCTCTCATGAGAAGGTACGTGGAAGCCCATGGCCAGAGCAGAAGGAAAGTCTAAGGTTGGAGTGCCAGGACGGGGGAGAAGGACATTGGTACTCAGAGGCAGAGAGGGACTCAACACCCCCAAATGACCTTTCCTGAAGACGTACAGGTCAAACTCTCTTTGCTTGCTCCCAAAGCAACAAAAAGGGCCGGTTCTCTGTGTCCCTCAACTGTCCTCTCCTGCTGTTGGATTATATGAAATCAATAGAAAAAGGACGCAGCTGGGAGAGAAAAAGTAATCGGGCTCAAGTAGCTGGGAGTAAGACTCTTTGTCCTTCCCTGGGCTAATTGACTACATCTATTAAAGCCACAGCGCGGAGGGCTTTTTAGTCATGTGGATGTGAAATGTAACATATGCTCAGAAAAAAGAGAATAAGCAAATAGTTTGGACGTCTAAGTACCCACCATCCAATGACAGCATACAAAGGCTCCAGAACTTCACTGGAGTGACTGACTCCCCAGCTCGGTCGGACATCCCAGATTGTCATGTGCCTTTAGAATGGAGCACATGGTGGTTTGAATAAGGATGCCTCCCTCCCCTGCCACAGACTGGATAGATTGAATGCTTGATCACCAGGGAGTGGCACTATTAGGAGGTGTGGCCTTGTTGGAGGAAGCGTGTCAGTGGAGGTGGACTTTGAGGTTTCAAGGGCCCAAGCCAGGCCTAGGGGCTCTCTCCTTCTTGCTGCTTGTGGATCCAGATGTGGAACCCTCAGCCTCTCCAGCACCATGTCTGCCTGGGTGACACCACGTTTCCCTCCACATTGATAATCAACTAAAGCTCTGAAATGGTAGGCAAACACCCATTAAATGCTTTGTTTTTATAAGAGTTGCTGTGGTCATGGTGTCTCTTCACAGCAACAGAACACTAAAATAGAACAACAGGACTTAGTTCCTCAAAGATCCTTGAGATTATGGGGGTTCCTGACTTTTGTGAAATTGTGCAGGACAATACTCAGGATGATGAGCCCTGAGACACAGATACACAAGGCTCCTGATTTAGCACTCGAGGCCTGACAGTGTGTATTTTGGATAAATACCCAGGTGACTCAGCAGATGATTCTCAAAGGGATTCTATGAGGGGGGGAAGGGGAATGGGAAGGGGGATGGGAAGAGGGAAGGGGGAGGGGAAGAGGGAAGGGGGAGGGGAAGAGGGAAGGGGGAGGGGAAGAGGGAAGGGGGAGGGGAAGAGGGAAGGGGGAGGGGAAGAGGAAAGGGGGAGGGGAAGAGGAAAGGGGGAGGGGAAGAGGAAAGGGGGAGGGGAAGAGGAAAGGGGGAGGGGAAGAGGGAAGGGGAAGGGGAAGAGGGAAGGGGAAGAGGGGAAGGGGAGGGGAAGGGGAGGGGGGAAGGGAAGAGGGGGAGAGGGAGGAAGAAAAAGAGGGGAGCGAGGGAAGAGAGGGGGAAGAGAGTGAAGAGAGGAGAGTGGAGAGAGGAGAGTGGAGAAAGGGGGAGGGGAGAGAGGACAGAGAGACAGAGATGAATCCTTAGAATTTGGCCCAGGAGACATTTGTGGGACTTTCTGTAACTCAAGGAATGGTCCCAGATCACCTGCAATGTGGTATCATTGCCGACTACTCCCAGCTCCCCAACCTGATGCACTTTATATGATTTCCTAGGTTGTTTGCACACATACCTCTCAGTTCTCTGAAGACAGAGTTCTCAGTAGTAACTGCACTGCCCTCAGTAGGGACCACACTGCCCCCCCTCCCCCCGAACAACACTAAGGAAATTTATCTGTCAAGAGGTCGGGTTGTCATAACGATTTAGCTTTTAGTGGGCAGAAGCTAGGGATTTGAGGTTTCCAGGACATTAAAGAATTAACTTGCATTGCGAATGACTTCCAGAAGTCTGGCTGGGTTTTCCAGCATCCAGAAAGCCTGTCTACACCGGTCTGAGTCCACCTAGTTCTTGTCTTACAAATAAACACTTCTTTGACACACAACTTTAATATATTGGCATTTCTAGGAAGGCATCTGTCAGGGACAGTCAACATTTCCAGGTGCCTTTCTGTTTCCAGGGCTCCCATAGCTGAAGAGTCATCCAAACTCTAAAAATATTTTAGGGAAATGTCTGTATTGAACATACACAGAATTTTCTTTTCATCATTACCTTCTAAGCAATACAAGTTGATAGCCATGCACTTGCGATTACCACTGGATGCTGGAGATGATGTATGGCATAAGAGAGGATGTGTGTGTACGGTGAATGTGCTTACTGCAGCATTTCATACGGTGGACTTGGACACATTTAGCTTTTAGTATCAGCTGAGGTCCTGGAACCAATTTCCCATGGAGTCTGAAGGATAGCTTTGAAGTGTGATCAGGAGCTGTGTCCCAGCAGCAGGAGGAATGGCTCAGAGGTAAGGTATACTTCTCTTTTCGGGTACCAGAGTTTGACAACATCCACATCAGGCGGCTTCTGACTGCTTTTGAATCCAGTTCCAGGGGATCCAATGCCTCTAGTCTTTGCAGGCAGCTGTATCCATATGTATATGTACACGCCCCTACACAAGGGATCAATCACATCATTAAAAATAAAACGTTTTTATAAAAAGAGGTGTGTGCCCAGTCAGGCAGTTTCAAGGCTAATGGTGCTGTGGTGAGGGAAGCCATATTCATGGATAATCCAGCTCCTGACAATAATCCACAATGCAGATCTTAGCTTCACTAAGGCCAGATGTTAGCAGCAATACATTAAATCCATAGTGTCTTATTGCAAGATGTTTTATGTTGTCTCATCGATGCAAGCAAGGCAATATGCTATCCTTTTGGAGTTATATATCCAAGTGGTTTATTTAATCTAAAGTTGTCATTCAGGAAAATACTTTATTCATAAATATTCATCCTATATGTGACTGATAATATAGGTTGTCATCAAGATAGGAACTAGAATCACCCAGGAGGCAAGCCTTTGGTCATATTTGTGAAGGTGTACCTATTAGGTTAACCTTTGGGCAGCACTGTGAGGGATTCCCTTAACTAGGTTAACTGAGGTTGGGAAGACCCATCCTAAATGTTAGCAGCACCATTCCTGGGCTTGTGTTCCGGATGACATAAGAAGAAGCAAGCCAGCCCGGGGAGGTGGGTGCTTAAAGCTGCAGGAGCAGTCATGGTGCCACCGCAGTTGGTGCTTGGCCTCCCAGCCCCCCTCCCTCCCAACCTTCCCTCCCTCTCCCCCCACCCCCACCCCCGCACTGCCTGCCCAGCCTGGCTCACTCTGGAGACTTCTTTTCTTTTTGTTTCGCTCTTGCCAAGGCCTGGACAGTTAGACAGTGATTTGTAAACTCACATAGCCTAACGAGAAAGCGCAAAACCTTTGCTTGACTCTCTCATTATATTTAACTCAGGATCTTTTTCTTGGAGATACAGAAATTACAAAATAAACAGAGCCTTTGTTCCCAGCTCTCGGTGGACACAAATTACTGCTTGTCCTTGTCTGTTCGGAGTTGGATTTGAGGGCCTTTAAGAAAATGGCAAGAAAAATAATAATTTGCTTGACTCTAGTATGTGTGGATTTTGTATGTAACAAGCCAGGGCCTGGCTCTCTAACCTGTCGGTAACACTGACGCCCTCAGGGATGGTGATTCAGGCACAGTGTGCGTGGTGTCCCCACAAACTAGAGTTATGGACTTGGGTTGTTTAGGTGCTGGCTACTCTGTCACTTGCTTTATCCTGCACATGAAAGGGTGACCCTCCCTCCCCACCTTTGCTCCAGCAGCCATAATTTCCAAGAAGGGCAGTCGAATAAGGCAGGGCTGCTGTGTATGGAGGACTCTCAGGTCTCTATGTGCAGGGTGGCGCCATTTCTGAACGAGCTCAGAGAAGAAGTTCAAAGAGGCAGAAGGGAGAAGCAACTGGTGGAATTAGGAGACAATACTGTGAGTGGGGAAATGGTAGTGCTGAGCATGCTGGGAGTGTGGGCAGGACCAGCACTGTCCCCTAACTTGTAAACAGCAGCACAGGGCTGAAGCAGCCATCCCCAGATTCAAGACAATGGCGGTTCAGCAAGGACGGAGGCTCTCCCACCTTCCTTGCTCACCTAGGTCTCGGGTAGGGTGGAATTTCCCTTGAACCTAACCTGGCTATCCCATGAGGACATGTGTGTGGGCTGGCATCAACCTTGTAAGGCATTTCTAGAATTCTGATGATCACACAAAGGCTTCCAAAAATGAACAAAGATCATATTATCAAGCAAGTCACAGGAGTTCCCAAACATGGGAGCCTGTAACACGCAGGCTCTGCCTCACTGCCATCTGGTTGCTTGCTGTGCCAGGAGAGGAGGCCATCTTCAGAGAATTTGTGCTTTCAGTAAGGTTTCTAGAGTCTCAGAGAACAGCCTGTAAAACAATACGTTTTGCACAATATAAAAAATAATGAATGCTACCACGGTCTAGAAAAAAAAAAGCCCAGAGAGAAAACTCAGGAATAATTCATGTCCTGATGCCAAAAGGAGCATAGAGAAGATATAGTGGAAAGACATACAAAGAAGGCAGCCAGGCTTTTATCGAGATGCCCTTGAGAAGAGACAAGATTAGGGGGCTGAGCCAAGAAGAGGGAAATTGATGTGGAAAGAAAATTGGGCCGATGAGTAAGGTTTTTGAGCTGTCAGGGAGAGAAAGACAGAGAAAGAGGTAAGGCTGATATACACACAAGAGAGGCTGACCCTGCTGCCAAATCAGGGCTAGGTGCAGATGGGTCTTCAGAAGTCCAGAGGCCAATCTGAAACATCTGGAGAGGTCTGTCCTTTCGTCAGGCTGGAAGGCCAGAAGGCATACTGGAGTCTGACTAGCAGGAGATGCCGCTTGTAGACTGGCCTGGCCTGAGAGAGGGAAAAGGAACACTTTTCTTTGCAGGGTAGATCTAGTTTGCATGTATTTCTCATTTCCAGGACATCTCCTCAATATCTTTCATGCAAATGTCCTGAATAAAATAACCCAGGTGACCCCTGGAATCTGAACATTAACAGAAACTCAGTTCCTTAAATGTAGTGGCTTGAATAGAAATGCCCCCCCCATAGACTCATGTGTTTGAATGCTTCACCCACAGAGAGTGACACTATTAGGAGGTATGTCCTTGTTAAAATAGGTGTGGCCTTGTTGGAGGAAATGTATCACTGTGGTGGTGGGCCTTGAGGTCCTGTGCTGAAGCTCCACCCAGTGCAGAGAGAAGAGGAGTCTTCTTGCTGGCTGCCTTCAGATCAAGATGTAGCCCTCTCAGTTCTTTCTCCAACACCAAGTCTGCCAGGATGCTGCCATGTTTGCCACCATGATGATAATGAACTGAACCTCTGAAACTATAAGTCGGCCCCCAATGAAATGTTGTCCTTTATAAAACTTGCCTTGGTCATGGTGTCTCTTCATAGCAATTGAAAACCTAACTACAACATTAAATCTGATGCCTAATATCTAAGACTACTATTTCCCAATTCAATGGGTAAACAGAAGATACGGAGATTAAACCCTGTTCACATGAAAGGAGACACGGACATGCCAATTTGAAATATCCATGGGCACTTCAGTCCCCAGAGGTCATGTCTATATAAATGGAAGACTTTCTTCTGTAAAAAAATATTTATTTATTTGTTTGTTTGTTTGTTTTTAATTTGTTTACATTCCAAGTGTTATCTCCTTACCCGGCTTCCTCCCCTCCCGGAAATCCCCCATCTCATCCTCTCTCCCCCTGCTTTTATGAGGATGTTCCTCCATCCACCCACCCGCCCTCTATTTCCCTACACTGGGGCATCTATCAAACCTTCACAGGACCAAAGGAGTGGCTAGATAGACATGATGCTTGGTATTTTAAGATGTTCAATTTCTTCAAGAGCTTTGTTTTATTTTAATTTTTTTAGGATTTATTTTTTTTTATACGAGTACACTGCAGCTGTCTTTAGACACATACCAGAAGAGTTCATCGGATCCCATTACGAGTGGATGGTTGCAAGTCAACATGTGGTTGCTGGGAATTTGAACTCAGGACCTCTGGAAGAGCAGTCAGTGCTCTTAACCGCTGAGCCATCTCTCTTGCCCAAATGGAAGACTCTCACAGGCAGACATGGGAGGGAATATGCATCCAGGGGATTGAGTTCAATAACCAGGATGGTAATGGGAGAGAAGACAGTGCTGTGTACATGGCTGAACTGAGAGGAGTTGAGTTGATGGAGTCTGGAGTCTGTCCATCCAGACTTGCTTCCTGTCCTTCCTTCTGGGAAGTCCTGCATGCACAAGATTCTTCCTCCGTTGTTCTAAGCTTTAACTCTCATATTCATAACCGGAAATCCTCTATTCGATGAAAAAGCTATAGGCTGGACCTGGCCTACGAGGAACTCTCTGCATGCTGGCTGTGCTCAATGCTGCTTCTACGCCATGTCCGTGAGGACAAGACGCCCTCATTGGCACTGTTAGCTTAAGACAATGTTTCAGAGAGGGGAGGGGGAGGGAGAGGGAGGAGAGCTAGATTGTGGTTTGAATGTGAGTGCCCTCCATAATAAGCTCATGTGTGTGCAGACTTGGTTCCCAGCTGGTGATGCTGTTGGGATGGTTGTGGAGCAGCAAGGAGGTGGAGCCTTGCTGGAAGAGGTGGATCACTGGGCTTTTATAGCCAAACCTTCACGTTTTACAGTCAACCCTCAGGACTGTATAGTCACTTCTTCCTGATTAGATGTCATGTGATCAGCAGTTTCCTGTCTCTGTCACCAGGCCTCTTCTGCCACGATAGACTGCATCCCTCCAAACAGTAGGGCAGAACAAATCTTTATTTTGTGAGGGTTCTCACCTTCCAGCATGTAGATTCTGGAGGTTGATCTCAGGTCGTCAGACTCGGCAGCAAGCACCTTTATTGGCTGAGCCTGGCCTTTAAGATGTTTCTTGTTAAGGGTTTTAGAATAAGTAACTGATAGAGACTTGCTGGGTCGTCTGACCAAGACTTTAGACGCAGAGTCTCATAGTCATCCTGGACTCAAGAGCAAGTGTGTATGACATGCATCCAGACAGGGCTCTTAATGCTGCATATGTGCTGTTTTATTTCCTCTTCATAGCTACTCTGATGTTTCTGTTACCGACTCCATGTTGCAGATGGAGAAACAGGCAGGAGAGAGCAAAGCACCTTGCACAGGGACTTCTCTCTCTATGCTGGGGCCACTTAGCTAAAAGAACAAAGAGGCATCATCTGCGTTGGGTGTGTGTGTGTGTGTGTGTGTGTGTGTGTGTGTGTGTGTGTGTGTGTGTGAAATACCAAAATCTCAGAAGCAAACGGAATTTTAAAAGGGCAGTATCCTTTTAAATATTTTTCAGAATCTTTTACTATTTCATGTGGATACATCAGAGCTATAAAAATCATCACTACGGAACTGACAGAATTACTGTTTTCCTCTGTGTGATCCACTGTTCTGCATCCTGAGGTCACCTGCCTAATATCCTCCGGGCTAAATAGGGCTTTGGGTAGGGGTGGGGTTCTATTTGTTTAGATAAGCAATCCTCTCTCCAGAAGAAAGGTCATCATGCCCAGTTAGAAAGTGGCTTGTTCAAATGCAATTTTCATTTTGTGAAGTCAGCTTCCAATTTAGGTTTTATCAGGGCCAACACTCATGTGATGAGAGAATTGGCCATTGACAGAAATGTAATAGAGATCCTTGGCATGCATCATGGAGGTTCTTGGGTGGGAAAATGGACTTGTTTCTAGGGACCAGGCTTCTTACATGCAGTTATTCAGTCTTTCTGAATGGATCCAGTCCTTGGCTCCCTGTGTAGATGATCTATGCTCTGAGCTCCAAAGTGAGATGAACTCCAAAGAGAAATGTATTGTTGACCCTTAGGTACTAACATAGACCATGCAAGGTGACTTTAATATCGGGCTGGGAAGGGAAGAGAAACTTGAGTTGCTGAAAGAAGAGCAGCTGGAGAGGGATTCAGAGCATCACAGTTAGCCAGGAATCTGTCCTACAAGGAGTGGAAATCTTGCATGTATGTACAGATGTCAATATTGGTACCTGGTTTGGGGGCTGCTGATACCATTAGCCTTCCCGGAGGGGAAATCCCACTTACTTGCTAAGAGAAAATGTATAGTTCTGTGACTTTCTCCTTCAAGCATGTGTTCAGGACCCTTCTGAATAATTATGCAAGCATGCCACCCACTTCTAGTCTATCTACCCACTGTGTGGTGAGGTTTTTCGCCCTGTAGGCATGCTGCTCCTGTCACACAGGATTAACATTGCTCTGTGACAGCCATGGCTTCTCCTAGAGCCTATAGAACTTCACAAACAGTTGCCTCCAACACCCAAAGCTGACCACTGAACCTGAAACTTCTTTCTAATAACTTACCGTTTAGACACATCAACCCCCAGTTTCTTGAAATTCAACTAATTAATATTTTTATTTTTGAAATTTTCATACTTCATCGTTTAAGAAAAGGAACCCATTAACAAGAAACCTCATGCCTCAGAGATTTATTTAGGCAACTAAACAAAGCCACTGAGAGGGTGACTTGACCAGGGATGGAGACTGATCCATGTCTGTCACCCTCCACACCTGCTGTTGTTCACAGGAAGGGGCAATGCAGCATTGGGAACATTCCTCACATACAAGGTCAACGGGGTTGGAAACCATTTCTTGCTGAGGGAGAACACAAGGACATCCCCCTGCAGTTACGCTGAAGCCCTGCAGATAGTGCCTTTTAAACAAACAGGGACATATAAGAGGCCACTTAGGAGTTTTATTTAAGTTCAAAGGTAAATACAAAATTGTTTTCTAAAGGTTTGGAGTAGACCCCTCAATGAATGGGAAACCCCAAAGTGTCTTTTTTGTCCTTCAGAAAGTCTCTGTGATGTGGCCATGTGGACCTCCAGTTTCAGCAATCACATCCTCAATACGTTATATAAACTGTAGTACTTTAAAATTCTAATTTAACCTTATCCTAAGCAACAGGAGCCAATACGTCACAGAACATGGACTCGAGATGTCTCACTGGGTAAAAATGCTTGCTGTAAAGCTTGCTAACCTCTATTGGATCTCTGAAACCCATGTAAAAGTAGAAGGGGAAAAGCTAACTCCACCAAGTTGTCCTCTGACCCTCACACATGAGCAGCTGTACACTCGTGCCCCCTTCAGACACACACATGCACAATAATCAAAATAACAAAGGTAAAAATTTAGCAAAAGAAATCATAGAATACTTTTGTGTATCACTTAAATAAATTAACAATGGAAACAAAGGACAAAGAATTAACCATTTAAATAAGTGTGCTGCTTTTTATGTGCTATGATATATATATATATATATATACATATATAGCTTTGGTGTGATAGTTAGAAAATCCTGCAGTAAGAATATCCAGATCCTCTGAGTTCATATTTCATTTTTAAATTAAAAAAATATGTGCATGTATGTGTGCCTACCTGTCTGTATGCGCACCATGTGGGTGCAGGTCCCTGTGGAGGCCAGAAGGGGGCATCAGATCTCTTGAAGCTGGATTTTCAGATGATTGAGAGATACCATATGGGTGCTGGGAACTGAGCCCAGACCCTCTGCAAGAATAACAAATGCTCTTAACCACTGAACCATCTCCCCTCCCCCTGAATTTGTATTTTAAAAGGTTTTGGAACCCTTAGGTTAGTTACTCAAAGAGGAAGAAGTAGAGAGACCAACAACCAGAGAGAGACCTAGAGGTGGTCTCTGCTGGTGCAATCCACTGATGTGTCTTCTGGGGGTCCTGAGAAAGTTGGAGTCTCATGGTGACTCCCTCCTAAATCTGAATCTGTATTTCAGAGTTGCATTTTACCTTTGACCTTTGGATACCGTTTATGCCCAATGCCCGTGGATAAAAAAATGGATGTGAGATGCATGGTGGGTTCCTATATTCCAATCCTTTCCCAAGGGGGATTTTAAAAATTAATACTTTTTAAAAATCAGCATACAAAGTACTAGGTTTCATTATGGCATAAAATTGTTTTAAATAAGAAATATATTTCACTTTTGTTGTTGATTCTCCCTCTTGTATGGTTTGAATGAGCCTGTCCATCATGGGCTCAGATATTAGAACATTTGGTCTTCAGCTGGTGGCACTGTTTGGGGAGGTTGAGGGAGTCTGTCTTTGTTGGAGGAAGTATGTCTGTCACTAGGGAGTGGCTTTGAGGGTTAGAACTTTGAAATCACTTCTAGTTTGCTCTCTCTGCTCCCAACTTGTGTTGAAAGATGCGAGATCTCAGCTTGTTGCTGTGCCACTGACATGATGGACTCTTATCTCCTTGGAAATGTTATCTCAAATAAACTCTTCTGTATGTTGCCTTAGGGTTTTTTTTTTTTAAATCACAGATAAAAGAAAAGTAACCCATATACCTCTCTCTGTCCTTACATCCTTTCACAGGCAGTATCTCCTTTCTTCATGTTTCTTCATGTCATGTGTATTATATTGCTTTCCCCATTTCCTCAACACCTCTTTTCCTCCTCTTGTGGTCCCTTATCTCCTTTCATAGCTTCTACACACACACACACACACACACACACACACACACACACACACACATACTGAAAGCTAGAGTCTACATATGACAGAGAACCTGCGATACTGTCATTCTGAGTTTAGGGCACCTTGCCTAAAATAGTATTTTACAGATATATGCACTTTTCTGTGAATTTAATTTTTCTTTTATAGCTAAATAAAATTTCATTATGTATACATACCACATTTTCATTATCTAGTTACTTGTTGGTGGAATTGTATTTAATTATAAGTTGTCCTTAGCTACTGTGGATGTGTAGGAGTAAACACAGATATGCAGGTGTTTCTGTGGTAGACTATAGAGTCTGAAGGGGAAATTTTAGTGTGATTGTTTTTATTTCCAGTGCAATATACTGGTGTTTTGTACGTAATGGACATACACATTCGGAATCCATGAACCTTCTTGCTGCAACACATCAGCACTTGGAATATTCTCCATCGAGGATGAGGATAGGGCTTGTGACTACTGATAAAAGGTTGATTATCCTGGGAGAGGAGTCTCTGGTATATAGGAAATAAGACTTATACTAAGAGGTAGAACACAGAAGATAAGATTTGAGGGTATGGCCCTGTTTCCACCCACAGGGATCACTTGGTTTGACAAGAGATAAACATCTGACAAACATAAGCTCGTCAGATCCTCCCAACAATGTAGACTTGGGACAAAGAAACAGTAGGCAATTATTGTGAGTTGTGTCAACTGAGGAGATAGCAAGTCAGTGTCTGAGGAGTGGCCATCAGCAGCCTGGAGTGAGGAGAATCAGAAAGCAGAAGCCAAGAGGAAGAGTTAAAAAAAACAACGCAGGCATGAGCAGAGAGCAAAAGGAAGAGGCTGGGGGGAGTGGGGGGAAGGCTGCTGATCTCCGCTTGGGTTCTACCTGGTTTAGGATTCCCATGAGGTTCACCTGTGCTCCCTGCCCCCACAGTTCCACGTGCCTTTAAAGTGAATTTCATGATTTGTTTTGAGCCAATTCAAGTGAGCAGAGGGGCCCTGACAAAGGCAATACAGAGAACACAGCCATTTTCCGACAATACAACTGTTCCTGTCTTTGCAGGAGAATACTATGTCGCAAAGTCTTATATTTTGCAAGGCCAGAACTACACAGAGAAACCCTGTTTTGAAAAAAAAAACAAAAACTAACCAAACAACAACAACAAACCACACGAATCTAGGCAAAACTCTAATCCCTTCAAAAGTCCTCAGTGAGGAAGGATTTCATACTCAGATATTGGAGACATCGCATAATACCGTGGTGCACAGCTGATGGGAGGTGGTGGGGGGATGGGTAAGTCCCATCAATTAAAATGAGATGCGACACTGTCAGGTTAAGAAGCAGGAGAAGGAAGCAAGACAATCGAGTTCTCTCTGTTCTGGTACTTCTCTGATTGATAGCAAGAAAGAGACTCATCTTTATTATGAAGAAAGGAAACCTCATGCTGACTTCACCTATAGTTCAACTGAGTGACCACTGTGATCCCATTACTGTGGCTGTCAGAGGAAAGAGATCTTCAGGAAGTCGTACTGTCTGTCATTGGTGGTAGGCAGATGTTGTACAGCTCTGCCTGTAGCCGGAGGAGTCCCCATACACACCAGCAAACCCTGTTCCAACCCCTCATTCCTAGATCTGCGGAAGTATTCTACGCCACCAACAACAGGACATTTAAATGTCTAATGCCTTATGAATCCCTCAATAACCATAAAGAATGATATTGATATTCATGGTCCAATCCCTGCGTGATGATGGTGATTCTGGGCATTCTACATTTCTGGCTAGAGATCAGTCCTCCCCCTGTCCAAGGAGGCCTCAGAGATGCTATTTTTTTCTCCTGCCATGTTCTATCATCTGCTCACTGTACAGGACTTGATGTGTTCTTAATTACCGTGCTGAGTTTCCTCTAAACCTGTCACTTTGCACCATTTCCAGTCAGTGGGCCTTAATATCCCTAGAGGGAAATCTTTAGCCTGCCACACAGTTCACAAGTTTCTGGATGAGTCTCATTAATTACATACCCTAAGTAGAAATGTCACTTGTGCCTACTGGTTTGGATGACCAGAAGGAAAACAACCAAAATGGAATAAAATCTCCATGTGTCTTACCAGGAGAACCCTGGCAGCCCTGTGATTCAACAGGGAGCAATTAGAAACAATATCCCGTGGGAGGCTTGCTGGGGGACCCCTTTCTTGAGTTTTTGATCCAAAGTCAGGCAATGAAATTTCTTGTTTGTTTCTATTTCAAACTTAGTGCTTAAACTGAGAGACAAGAAAGAAGTCAAACACAGAGGTGAATGGCAGGTGACACTCAGTCATGGGCAGAACCATGGCATGCAGTGAGCTGTTCCAAGGGAACATCCGCAGTCTCTCTTCAGGGAGTGGTTAGCTTGTGCAAATGTAGGCCTGGTGTAGCCAGATCTCCCATTTTTCCAAGAGAAATTGAAAACCTGGGTTTTTTTAATCTGAAATAATAATAATAATGATAATTTAAAGTTTAGCACATAGGTAACTTTTCCCTAATTCTGAGGCTCCTGGAATTCGATGGAGCCCATTGCACTGGATATGCCTTCTGCCATCAGTGGCTTCCCCTGGAGTATTTACATTATTAAGACCAGGCCAGTGCTTGGATCAGCCATATTCAATTTTCCTTTGAGATAGTTGTTACGCATGTGCCAATTCGTTATCATCAGTGAGCCAGATAACACAAAAGGCAGTTGGCTACAGTTACTCTTTGAAATATAAACCAAGAAGAAGTGTTAAATACCCACAGAGGAGAATTGTACAGTCTCAAATAGAGATCTGCAACAAAGAGTCCCTGTGACACTAAAGCCATAGGAGAGGTGGTGGTCAGAGGGGCCCTATCACAAGTTGAGGATGAAAGGTGAAGCCTAGGGGTGGTCTCCCGTACTACAGAGAGTGCTCTGTAGCCATAGCATATGTGAATGGCACTGTTTCTCTAAATTCTCTGAAGTCTGTGGCCATTCATACCCCAAATGGTGACTGAAGACTTTGCAAGAGTCTGGAGCAATCTCTGAGCCATCAGAAAAAGGGGGTTATGTTGACTCAGTTGAAAAACACACATGCTCTCCAATGCTTTTCCAACTGTTACAAGGCAATAACCACTCTCCAACAACCACACATGGCAGCCATAGTGGCGTGACAGTTTCTCTCTTCCCCTTCATACCGAGTCCACCCTAGTCTGGGTTTCGATTCCTATTTCTGTAACAAGGAGCCTCTCTCTGGTGACCAGGGCAGACCTGTCTGTCAGATGGTTTTTGTTTTTAAGCAAATGAAAGAAACTGTGCAGGGTGAACTGAGTCACCATCTGAAGGCATGGTTCTAAAGCTATAGGACAAAGTGGTAACACATCCTATGTGCCTCATTATTAAAACACAGGAAGACGTGTCAGTCTAATAACATCCATGAGTTTGAAGTGGTGGTGAACATGGGCGATGGAGCTCCTGACACAGGTATAAAGGGAGTGGAACAGGTCTGTCATTTCTGCAGGCGACAAAATAGCAGCTATCACCCATCCGACCAGCCGGGTTGTCTCTACACTCATTACTTATGACTAGCAGCTACAGAGAGAGGGGTGATATTCCCATCCAAATTCACACATGCCTTGGACTCTACCCTTAAAGGAAAAGCTCTAGAGTTAAGTTGATCACATAGTAGGGATTCAATAGATTCCAACGGAACCAATAGAAATTTATATTTGACATGAGAATGAGACAAGAAGGGAGAACCCCACCCCCACCCCACAATGCGGGCTATCCAGACACTTTTATCCTAGTCAGGTGTGGTAGCACATGCCTGTGATTCCAGTACTTGGGATGTTAAGGCAGGAAACTACATCAGGTTTGAAGCTAGCCTGGGCTGCACAGCAAGACTCTATCTCAAAAAATTTCCTCTATAATATCATATGCAAATCTAGCGATGGAATACACAGAGAACCAGGTCATGGTTCTATTTCCATTTCCATTAGACCTTTGATAGTCTCAAGGCCTGACAATCATGCTCTATTTAAATCGGGACTGAATGAGGTTTGAATCAAAGCACCACCACTTATTAGCCATGTGACTTCGAATAACTTATCTAACCACTGTGCTTCAGTTTTCCCACACAATGGAGACAATACCAGTCTTCAGTCATTGGATGAAGGATTGACTTTGAGCTTTTAAAGATGGGACTTCATGTAAACACTATGAGTTGAGGATGACCTTGAAATTCTGATCCTCCCACTGGATCCTCACAAGTATCCTGGGATTACAAGACTATGCTAACATACCGAGTTTAATGTGGTGGTAGGAACTGAGCCCGGGGCTTTGTGCATAATAGGCATGCATTCAGTCAACTGGGCTACAACCTCAGGCAGAGGATGGAGGCCTGTGCATACAGATTGCTTGCTACAGTCCAAAGGAAGAGCAAGAATAGAGTTCACATTGGTTGTAAGAATAAGATTTTTGCAAATTCATTAAGAGAACGGTCACATTGTACTGCCCTTAGCTCTCCTGCAGCTTATCCACAGGAGTCCCCCTTTCTAGCCTACCTCCATACCTTGGAGACTCAGGCTTTTGGTATGGTGCAGACCCAGGGTCCCCTCGTTCCCACTTTCCAGCCTTTCCTTCTAGCCCATCTCCAGTCCTTTTTGACTCTGCTGACCTGCAGAATGCCTCTCTCAGAGGCCCACAGCTACCACACTAGACTGGGATTCAAGTAGGGGACCTTCGTCCTCCTACCTGTCTTCCATTCCAGACTCTCCAGACTTACCCTTATCTCTGCTGCAGCCTGCCTACCTGACACCCTCCTCCCAGTCTGCCTTTATTCCCTTGGGAATAGACCTCTTGGTGACCCAGGGTCCCCAGTAATTCTTCACAGTCACTCTCAGCCTTTTTTCCTAACCCATCGCCATTCTTTTGTGACTCCCTAATGACCCACAAAATAACTCTCTACCAGGGACCCCACACCCACCACTTAGCTGGGACTAAAACTGCTCTCTACCAGGGATGCCCATATTATACCTGGCTAGGAACCAGAGTAGGTAACAGCAACCAAAGAATGGGACACCCACCGGACAAAGGTGAGACCTGATGTCCATGCCAAGAAACACTTTAGCAATTTAAGATGCCTAGATCCCAGTTATCATTTATGATGCCTGGATCCTAGCACAAAAAACCCAAACATGAACAATTAAGATAATGTGCCTCCTCCTGTGTTAGGCCCTGAGAAAAGAAATTTAGCTTAAACATAAGATAAGGTTTTCAAAATAGCAATCATGAATGTTTAAAAATCTTAGAAAGGATATGAATAGATGTCTTAATAAAGACAGTGAAAACACAGACAATTGAGTGATCTAATGAAAACAATTCAAGGCCTGAAGGTAGACTTGAGCAAGGAAATCATATCACTAAAGAAAACCAAACTGGAAATAAAAACACAGGATATCTAACAAAAACCTCAGAGGCAAACCTCACCAACAGCTTAAAAAGATGAAAGACAGAAAAGAATTTTAGATCTTGAAGACAAGATAGAAGAAATGGATATCTCAGTCAAAGAAAGCATACAGTCTAAAAAATTCAATATACAAAATATCCTGGAAATCCAGGACATTATGAAAAGACAAACCTATGAATAATAGAGATACAGGAAGAAGAAGATACTCAGGTTAGAGGCACAGAAAACATTTTTTTAACAGAATAATAGAATAAAATTTCCCTAATCTAAAGAGGGAGAGGGATAGTTATCATGGTACAAAAGGCATACAGAACCCCAAAGAGACAAAACCAGAAAAGAAACTTCATGACATATAATAATCAAAATACTACCTTTACAAAACAAAGAAAGGATATTAAAAGCTGCAAGGGGAAAAGATGAAGTGACATAAGAAGACAGGTCCACATGACTTTTCAGTGGAAACTTTGAAAGTCAGAAGGGCCTGCATGAATGTTCTACAAGCTCTAAGAGACCTCAGATGCCAGTCCAGACTACTATACCTAGAAAAACAACCAATCACAATAGACAAAGGAAAACAGTCTGAGGAGAAGTTTAGTGGCACTCAAGAGGCCATGAGGAATAAATAATCCCCGAACAGTTAGTCAAAGAAAGGGAGAAAACACACACAATGACAAAAAACCCAGAAGCTAATAAGCATTGCCCATTAATACATCTCAATACTAATGGCTTCAATTCCCCAACTTAAAGACACAGACTAATAAACTGAATTAGAAAACAGGATCTATCTTTTTGCTGCATCAAAGAAACACACCTCACCACCAAGGATAGTGATCATCTTAGGGTAAAATAACTGAAAAAGGTATTCCAACAAAATGGAAACAAGAAATAGGTAGGTGTAGGTTTTTTTAATATCAAAAAAAAATGACTTCAAACTGATTCTAATCAGGAGAGAAAGGAAAGGAGAAATCCACCAAGAGGATATTACAATTCTAAGCACCAACCACAAGATCACCTAAGTTCATAAAAGAAACACTACTACAATTAAATTACATATTAACTCCAACACAGGTTGACTTCAATACTATATTTTTGCTAGTGGACAGGTCATTCTGACAAGAACTAAGTGGAGAACTTCTGGAGGTAAATAATGATATAAATCAGACAGGATGAGCACACTGCTACAGAACATTCCACCCAAACGCTAAAGAATATACTGTTTTTCTCAGCAGCCCATGGAACTTCCTTCAAAACTGACCACATATGAGAACACAAAGCACATCTCAACAGCTATTTTTTAAAATAAATTGAAACAACACCCTGTCTCCTGTCAGAGAATCCTTGATTTTAAAAAGCTGGACATCAAAAAAAAAAAAAAAGTTCAGGGACAGATGGATTTAGTGCAGAAGTCTACCAGATTTTAAAAGAACTAATGGCAACACTCTTCCAATTATTCTATGAAATTGAAGAAATTCTACAGAAACTGAAGGAAAATGTCCTAAATCATTTTACAGTTCCACTATTATCCTCATACCAAAACCACACAAAGACCCAAGGGAAAAAAAAAGGAAAATTACAAGTCAAAAATGCACAGTAAAATATTTACAAACTGAATTCAAGAATATGTCAAAAAGAGCATGCACTATCAATACATTTGTTGAGCATACAAAGATCAATAAATGTAATCCACCACATAAACAAACTGAAAGTGAAAAACTAATAATCACTTATTAGATGCAGAATGGGCCTTTGGCAGAATCTACCATCCCTTCAATATAAAAGTTCTGGAGAGACTAGGGGTGCAAGGGACACACCCCAACATAGTTTAGGCCATGCAGAGCAAGTTCACAGCCAACATTTTAAATATAGAGAAATTCAGAGCATTTCCTTTAAAATCAGGAACAAGAAAAGGATATCCTTTCTCTCCACACCTATTAACATAACACTTGAAACCTTAGCTAACACAGTAAGACAACTGAGAGATATGGAGGAGATGCACATAGAAAAGGAAGAAGTCAAAGTTTCCTTATTTGCAGATGATACGATTTTATACATAAAAATGTCTAAAGACTCCATCAGGAAACTTCTACAGCAGATAAACACCTTAGCCAGGTAGCAGAATTAAAACACAAAAATTGGTAGCCTTCCTTCATACAAATGACACACATGCTGAGGAATAAACCAGGGAAAGGGTGGCTTTTACAATAGCCCAAATAAAAAATGTCTTGAGATAACTCTAACCAATTGAGTGAAAGACTTGTGTACTTAAAACAAAACAAAACAAAACAGCAACCCATCCCCCAAAACAACTTAAAATGTTGAAGAAGGAAATTAAAGAAGACACCAGAAGATGAAAAGATCTTCCATGCCTTGGTAGTTTTTACTAGAGTGAAAATAGCCATCCTACCCAAAGTAATCTACAGATTCAATGCACTCACCATAGACTTTCCAACACAATGTTTCACAAAAATTAAAAAATAATCTTCAGCTTTATATAAAAACATAAAATTCAGGGTAGTCAAAACAAAAGTGAATAATTCCTGAATAATAACAGAGTTGCTGAAGTTAACACCAACCCAGATGTCAAAGTGTATTAAAGAGCTATTGTACTAAAAACAGCATGACACTGGCATAAAACATACACGGTTGATCCATGGAACAGGAGCGAGGAGTCAGATATAATTCTACACACTTATGGACACCTGATCTTTAACGAAGAAGCCAAAGATACAGACTGAAAAAATGACAGCATCTTCAATAAATGGCACTGGTCAAGGTGGATGGGTGTATGTGTAGAAGAATGAAAATAGATCCATATCTATTATCCATCACCAAACTCAAGTTCAATAAATAAAGGACCTTAATGTAAGACCAGATAGATTCCCTGAATCTGATAGATGAGAAAACAGGGTTGAGCTCATTGCCACAGCAAAGGACTTTCTGGAAAGGACATTGAGAGGCCAGACACTAAAACCAACAATTAATAAACAGGACCCCATGAAGCTATAAAGCCTCTGCACCACAAAGGACATCATCATTTGAGTAAAGCAGCAGCCTACAGAGTGGAAAAATGTTTTTACCAGTTGTACAGCTGAGAGAGGGCTATTATCTAGAATATATGAAGAACTGGGGGAAAAAAACCAACAACCCCAGAACATCAAGAAAACAACCCAATTAAAAGATGTGATATAGAACTAAATAGAATTCTCAAAAGATGAGAATTCAAATGGCTGAGAAATACTTTTAAAATGTTCGACAATGTCCTTAGTCATCAAGGAAATGCATATTAAAACTACTTTGAGATTACATCTCACCCCATCAGAATAGTTCAAATCAGTATAACAAATGATGGCGCGTGCTGTCGAGAATGAAGTCACCACAAGTTCACTGCCAGGGAGCACAAAAACTTGCACATCTACTACGGAAACCAGGGTGGCACTTCCTCAACAAGCTGAAAATAGACCTACCATGAGGTCCAGCGATACGACTCTTGGATCTACACCCAAAGGACTCTGCCACTTACCACAGAAACACTGCTCATCCACGCATTGCTGCTCTATCCACCATGGCCAAAAGCTGGAAACAACCTAGATATCTGTCAGCTAATGAATGCATAACAAAAATGTGGTACATCCACACAGCGGAATGTTGTTAAGCTATTGAGAAAAGTGAAATCATAAAGTTTGCAGGTAAATGGATGGAGCTCAAAACAATCTTCCTGGCTGAGATAACCCAGTCCCACAGACAAGTATTGCATGCTTTCTCTTTTATGTGAATTTTTAGCTTTTAAGCTTTAGATATGTGCATTTCAGCCTGAATAACTGCAGAGGTTAGGGAACTTGTAAGGGACCAGAGAGGAGGATTGCTCATGGAAGGGAATAAGAGAATATGATAAAGATAAGGGGAAGCTAGAGTAAGGAGGGGCAAAGCGGAAGGAGGAGGGAGAGTGGGGCAAGGGGGTGAGATAAGGAGGGACAACTAATACTAAGGGCCCTTTGGAAAGCCATATAGTAACATACTCTATATAAGCTTTATATATATATATATATATATGTGAAAGGAATTTAAATGCAGTCACCAGATAATGAGGGAGACATCCTATACCACCAAGTAAAACCTCCAGATCGAGGAATGGATTACATCTTATTGAGCTGTGGCTAAAGGAGGTCTCATAGACCCTCCCAAACTTCATAGGCTATTATTGTCATGGCTACTGGCTACTCTCAATCACCTAGAGGTGAGGTCATACTGATTATTTAAGCCATTAACACGGAGAAATCTAGCTGGTGCCCAACTAGAAGTTTCACCCCTATTGATTAACATTTGTATACTAAAAGGTGCTTTTCACACTACATAAGGAGGAAAGTAACCATCGGAATCACCCAGCTATAAACTCTTTGGCTTTACAACAGAGAGGTGTCTGCAGGATATACTGGTGTAATAATGGTACAAATGTTATGGGAGCAACCAACCAGGTTTGTGGTCACTGATGTTTACTTTGTTTTGTTTTAAATCTAAGGTGCACTCCTTGAGATGGAACACGCACATGCCAAAGTGACCAGGAGCCTGAGACTAGATAGGTCACGGACTAGGGGTAAAACCCACTACTATTATTCTGCTAAAGAAACATAGCAATACAATACCTCCTAAAGGCATACTGCTATCTATATTCATAGATAAGTGCCTCTCTCATCCCTCATCAGAGCAGTTTCTTGCAGAAGATGGCAACCACTCAGAGACACACAATTGGACAACGTACAGGGACTGAGAGACTTTGAAGCATTCGGCCCTAAATGGAATGTCTTTAGCAAACCCTTCCAAGATTCAGGGCTCTATGCTGAAGAGAATGTAGAAGGATTCTAGGAACCAGAAGTGGTGGATGACTCGAAGGAAACAGTGTCTTCCAAATACAGCATGACAGATACACATATGAACTCACAGAGACTGTCACAACATGCATAAGACCGGCACAGGTTTAAACCAGACAGAATCCCAGCACTGGACAGGGAAATGGACACAAAGTTCCACCTATAACTAAGAATCTGTTTGTGATTGATACCTGTTGACAAAGGAAGAAAACCAGTTTTCTCCAGTGGAGTGTGGTTGACCCAGGGAGTGGCACATTAGGAGATATGTCACATTGGAGGTGGGCTTTGAGACCCTCCTCATAGCTGCCTGGAAGCCAGTCTTCTCAGCTCCTTCTCTGCCTAAGCTTTGTTGTCCTGGAACTTGCTCTGTAGATTGAGTTTGAACTCTGAGATCTGCATGGCCGTGTCTCCTGAATGCTGGGATTAAAGGCCACAGTGACTGGGCTTAAACTTTTCTTTACCTAGAACTTGCTCTGTCCCAGGAAGATCTTCAGACAAGGGCAAAAAGCAGCCACATTCTTTATCAAAATATTGCAAAACAGTCTCTAGGCCACATTCTTCTCTGAAACCTTTTGAGCCTTGCTCCCAGAGTCTCTAGGGCAGATCCCATGCCCGGGGGCAGTTGGTCAACACAAAAACAGACTCCATGGTTTTTCTTTTTATTAATGTGTGTGCTCTTTTCTTTCTCTTTTTCCTTTTTTTTCTTATTGACTTTCTTTTCTTTCTTTTTAAAAATTTTAAAATCTATTTTGATTTGTGTTGGGTTTTTTTTTCTTGTAGAAAGAGAGAGATGGAGAATTAGCATCACAGGAGGTGGGGAGGATCTGGAGGAGTTGAGAGAGGGGAAAGAATATAATAAAAATGTATTGTATTTAAATGTTCAAAAAAATTAAAGTTAAAAAGTTAAGGAGAGAAGAGTTTCATCTAAACATTATAAAATGAATAATGTCTATATATATATATGTATATATATGTTTATAATTACAATTAAAATGTGACTTAGGGAGCTGTTGTAGTGGCAAGCAATTAGAAATGATTGGACATTTATACTGTGGCTGTGGAACTCACATGACCTCAGGAAGATAGAGCTATAGAAAAAATATGTTTCTACTCACTCCATAGTATTATCCAGATATTGAGACAAGACACATACATCACAGGAAAAGAAACATATTTTGTTTCTTGGCCAGAACTGCAAAAACCCTTTATAAAGTATTAGCAGACCAAATGCCCAGTCATAGAAAAAAGCCTATGCAGCCTGGACAAGTGGTATTTATTGTGGGAGCCAAACTTGCTATGACGGCTTAGAAGCTGCTAATGTAATATGCTCTGCCCATGGCATAAAGGGGAGTCACAGGGTCCTCTCAACAGAGGCACAAAACAGTTCAGCTAAGCACCAGCTCAATTTATGGATTAAAGAAGGACAATATCAAGTGGGAAGGAATCCCGGCATCCTCAGGAAGGCCAGCTCTAGAACCAAGAGGCCAGTGGTGGGAAACAGACGTTCTGGTCCTGAGAGCAGGATAGAAGATGTCCATTCTCGCCAGGACTGTGCTCAAGACTCCAGTTGGGAAGGAGACTAAAGATATAAAATCTCCAGACTAGAAAGAGATAATTAATATCGCTATTTACCATTCTACCATTTCCTATAGAGGAAACCTCTAAACTATGACAAAAACAAACAGCCGAGGACAGCGAGATCACAGCATTCAAGATCAAATGGATGCAAAAGTCAGTTCTCTTCCTGTCCATCCGCACTGAAGGAAATCCACAGAAAATTAAGAATGGGATGTTACTAAGGATTGAGTACTCGAAAAGAAGTTAACCAAGGAAAGTGCAAAACTCACACTCCGAAAACTACAAAACACTGCTGAATTAATTAATTAACATTAATTAATTAATAAAAAGATCTACATAAAGAGGGAGGCAGCTCACGGTCGCGGACCAGAGAGCTTCCTATTGCTGGTTGGTAGGAATATTCCCAAGCCAGTCTACACACTTAAGTTTTCTCTACAGAGAGGAACAAGATGATCTTATCATTCTCATGGATGTTTAAGGAACCCAGACAAGTTAAAAATAGTCCCGAAAAAAGAAGAACAATGTCGGAGGACTTATCCTTCCTAATTTCATCTGAGTACAAAGCTCCCACATCCAAGGCACTGGTATAAAGAAAACCTACATGTTAATAGAACCAAACATTCCAGGAATCAATCCGCACAGTAGTGGGCAATTGATTTCTGACAGAGGTGCCAAAGCTAATTCTGAGTGTGTATGTATAGGTAGGTGGGTGGGAGAGACAGGGAACAGACAATGACAGACTTTCTAATAAATGTACCAGCACACCTGAACTTCTACTTGTGCATGAGGGTAGACCTGTATCTCATGCCATATGCCATATGCATGAGGGTAGACCTATATCTCAAGCCACAAGCCAAGTATTAACTCAAAATGGATCAGTCACCTGAAGGCAGGAGCAAAACTACAAACAAGAAAACAGGTACAATTCCTCAGGACCCAAATTAGACAATGGCTTCTTATCCTACACTAAAAGCATATGCAACGAAAGAAAAAAGGGGGGTGGGGGGTGGGATGGAAAGATGGCCCTGTAGTTAAGAGCACTGATTGCTCTTCCAGAGGTCCTGAGTTCAATTCCCAGCAACCACATGGTGGCTCACAGCCATCTGTAATGGGATCCAATGTCGTTTTCTGGTGTGTCTGAAGACAGAGACAGTACACCCACATGCAAGAAATAAATGAATATGTCTTTAAAAAAAGAAAAGAAGAGAAGAGAAAAAAGGGGGAGGGGCTGCAGAGCTGGCTCTGCCATTAAGAGCACTGACTGTTCTTCCAAAGGACTCAGGTTCAATTCCCAGCACCCACTCGTTCAGTTATTTCAGTTCTGAGGGTATCCAGCTCCCCCTTCTGGACTCCACAGGTACTGCAAGCAGGTGGTGCACCTACATGAGCATGCAAAATGCCTATAAGTATGAAATAAAAATGATAATAAATAAATAAATAAAAATAAAAACTAGATAAATTGGACTTTATCACAATTTAAACCTTTTGTGTTTCCAGGGACACTTAGAAGACCACCAGCCTACAGATCCTATGTGATGAGGGTCTTGAATCTAAAACACAGACAACATATTTACAGTTCCTAGTAAAAGGACAGATAACCCAGTTGAAAACAGGCAAGGGATGAGAATGGATATTTCTTTCAAGGAGGTATACAGAGGGCTAGCTGTGGCGATACACACACCTTATATCCCCAGGACTTGGGAGACGAGGAAGAAGTCCATGGATTAGCTAGTGAAGTCCTGTCTCAGTATATACACACATAAGAAGAGTATAGAAGGTCATTAAAGACATAAATAGTTACTCAACATTACTCGCTTTTACAGAACGCCAATCAAATCTACAGGAAGGTTTCGTTCCAACCCTCTATGTGATAGAGAAGAAGGCAGACATGATGTAGAGAATGAAGGCAGGAGGTGCTTCCCAACTGGTGGCTTTCTTGGACTGTTGTCCAGCTCTGGACATGGGCCTTGACACTTCTTGTGTTCAACAGCATACATACATACATACATACATACATAGGTATATACACACATATATATACACACACATATATACACATATATATATGTATATATTTGCAGGCAATCCAGTGCAGCCTGAAACTGCTCTTCTTGTCATTCTCTCTCCTCTATGATTACAGGCACAAAGGCACTGCAGGCAATGGAAGGGTGAACTGCTGCCGCTGCCTGAAGGCTGAGGTGTGAGCACAGGAGGAGCCCCAAGCTCCCACACAGAAGCACAGGCACATGTGCAGCCGGGGGTCTCCTGTTCTCCCACTTCCCTCCATGCTAAACGGGGCATTATTCCCAGACTGTGCAGGAAAAGTAACTTTTGTGAAGGTTCATTTTATTGCCTTTACTTTCCACTTGAAAGCAGAAGCAAAGTTCGAGACAAATCCGGTGATGCTGTGTAAAGACCAGGGTAGCCCCAGGTACAGAACTGTTCTTGCTGGGCCTGGTGGTACATACCTGCAGTCCTAGCACTTGGGAGACTACGGCAGGAAAGTTGCTGTGAGTTTGAGGGTAGCTTGAACCACACAGCAAGTTCCAAGAGCCTGGACTACAGAGTAAGATCCTGTATCAAAAACTAAGAAGGAAAGAAGGGAGAGAGGGAAGGAGAGATAGAGGAAGGGAGGGAGGGAGGGGGAGGGAGGGAGAGAAGGAAGGAAGGAAGGAAGGAAAGAAGGAAGGAAGGAAGGAGGGAAGGAAGGTCAGTCGTTCCTAGTTGGGTCTGGCGGCACACGACTGTAATCTCAGTTACTCAGGAGCTAAAGTAGGAAAACCTCAAACTGAAATCCAGCATAGGTTCCAGTTAGTTCTAGTTCAGCCTGAGCAACTGAGTAAGGCTCTGTCACAAAATAAAGAGACCAGAAAGGATAAGGAACACAGCTCAGTGGAAGGAGGAAGGAGGAGAGGGGGTGGGGAAGGGATGATAATGGTGGTCTTCAGAAGCGGGATGGAGAAGGTCAGGAAAGAATGGACTCTTGGCTATTAGATATGAAGATACTGGGAAGGTTTGGGAATGCTTTTTCTGAAAATATGAGACCAGGACTTAGGAGGTTAGAAGCTGGGGTGGTACTAGACTCAAGATCAAAAAAGGCTCTGCATTTCCCAGAGAAGGCATCTCAGTTTTATCTCCAAACTGAAGGATAGTGGTAGAGATGGCTTTTGGCCTCAGGTAGTTGAATTCCGCCTAGATCAGACTTACAATGACCAAAAGAAACCCTTTACTGTACTGGCTGGTTTTGTGTGTCAACTTGATACGACCTGGAGTTATCACAGAGAAAGGAACTTCCCTTGAGGAAATGCTTCTATGAGATCTAGCTGTAGGGGATTTTCTCAATTAGTGATCAAGGAGGGAGGGCCCCTTGTGGGTGGTGCCATCCCTGGGCTGGTAGTCTTGGATTCTATAAGAAAGCAAGCTGAGCAAGCCAGGGGAAGCAAGCCAGAAAATAACATCCCTCCATGGCCTCTGCATCAGCTCCTGCTTCCTGACCTGCTTGAGTTCCAGTCCTGACTTCCTTTGGTAATGAACAGCAATGTGGAAGTGTAAGCTGAATAAACCCTTTCTTCCCCAACTTGCTTCTTGGTGATCATGGTGTTTTGTGCAGGAATAGAAACCCTGACTAAGACACTCACCTACCAGAGTAGAAAATCAGCATTTAAAGAAAACCAGGGATGGAGTAAATGAAGAAGAAGAGGAGGAGGAAGAGGAGAAGTGGAGGAGGAGGAGGAGGAAGAGATGAGAAAACCAAGTAGTGAACATGCCAACTTTTCATACACATAGAAAAATATAGAGCCAGTTAAAAATAAAAGGATGAAAACATGCTAAGTAGTTACTTAAACCATAAACTACTGATGACTACCCCTGGAGCAATGGTTTAAAGGTCAACAAACATTGGCTTATACAACACAGAACTTGAGTTCCAGATTCAGATGTTTAAGAGGGCCACTGTCGCATAGAGCATGAAGAGGGTGACCAAGTTAGCCCTGAGGAAGATGAGCAAAGCTCTGTAGGTTATGGAGTTACTGACCCCCCCCCAAAAATGATGAATTTACATGTCCTGAAACACAGTGGAATGTTATGTTTGGTGCATTCATGAGAATTAAAGGCTGCTGGTAGGGTGGGGGTGTCGATGTTCCCTTTACCTCCAGAAATCTGTGACCCAAGGAAAAACTGGCTTGAATATATACAGACTCCAGGACACAAAGAAACATTCAAAGGAGAAAACAGAAATTGTACAACATGCACACTCTCAGATCATTATGCGATAATTTTAGCAATAAATCAAAGCATAATTATAGAGCCAACCTCACAGAACCTTTAAAAAGCAATCTTTCTGAATAACATTGGAGATGAGTTAAACAGCTACATAGAGGATGAGCAAGAATATTTATCTTAGCCATGGAAAGGGTGTGAATTATGAAAAACAAGGAAAAATACTCTGTCAATCAAAAAAGTATTTTTTCCCTACACTGAAAATTCAAGTTGGTAAGAAGGTAGTTGAGAGATTAATTTATTCATCTGATTAATTTTCTCCTTCCCCCTCTCTTTCTCTCTGTGTGTCTCTCTGTCTCTGTCCCTGTCTCTGTCTCTCTGTCTCTGTCTCTCTCTCTCTCTCTCTCTCTCTCTCTCTCACACACACACACACACACACACACATACACACACACGGTGGTGGGAGAAGAGGAGCTTTCTGTCACCCCATCAGAAGAGATGGGGGCCCTTAGCCTTGAAGAATGACCTTAACACAGCACAGAGAACCCCATGAACTCCTCAGGACAGCTTGAAAACCACTTCAAGTGGTCAGTTGGTTGGCCTGGTATCACCATGATATTCACCAGCTGCTTACTCCAAGGGAATTCCCAAGACACAGACAACCTGGGTACCAATCTGCCAAGAGCCAACAGGAAAGGCCAGGAAGTGACTTTGGGATCTGCTGGGGGGGGGCAGTGGAAGTGGGACAGACATTGCCAACCATCACGGTATGTGGGGACATGTTTAGTTGGTGAGGAGTGGGAAACACAATGCTGGAGGTCAGTCTTTGTCTGCATGGCCAGTTTTGCTCAAATCTTGCCTTGTACTAGAAGACACTGGGAATCACAAACTTCCTTGGAGCCTGCTAGCCGAACCATCTCTACTTGTCATTATTTTAGAGTACCTAAAAACCATCACAACTGAGGAAAGGGGTCGAGGTATCTAACTGGGGACCAATTCTTCCTACAAAAAAGGGCCTACAAGGAGGAAAAGTCATGGAGACAGTTCTGAGCATCAGCCCAGAATGGAGAGATCCGTTACCTCCAGCTGAGCTACTTCCAACTCATCGTAGAAGCTCTCTGAGCCTCAGAACCCGCTGCTATTCACAGGAGAGTGTGGCCAGCATTACGGGTTTTAGTAAGAGTTTGACGTGTACAGAGATACAGGCTGTGTTCAGCCTCCAGAGGACAGTTATGCCATTTTACATTCGTGGAAACACATGCAAATCTCATGGATAGTCAATTAAAGAAAGAGAAGACTAAACAGTGTGTGCACCCGGATGAAGAAGCATTGTGGTAATCAGAAGAGCTGAGAAAATGCATCTCCCTATCTCAGGAAGCCACGTGTGCAAGAATCCTGTGTGCACTAGAGTGACCTGCAACATCAAGGGACCGCAAGAGAAGGAAGAGCTTCCTGCCATCCCTTCCCAAGGGAAGCAAGGCCAGACTTCTTCCCCCTGTAACCTAAGTTCATCTGGGGACTTCAGGTCCACACAGTTGTCTAGCTAGCATGGTCTTAAACTAAGACAGGGAATTCCTGTGGGGGCGCTGCTCTCACCAGGGCCCAGCTGTCCCCCCAATGCCCTGCACCCCGTGTTATACTCATTTCCACTCACGGTCTGATCTCTGACTGACTACCAGTGTCCTCCATTCCACAAGGAGAGGTGATCAATAAAAGATGCAGGTGTGACCAGACCAAACATCCCAAGAGCTTGATTGGGTTTCTAAAGATGGCCCTCAGGATAAAGGGAAGATGCAACCCGTGTGCTTTAGAGGCATCATGGGAAAAATGCTGTGCAATCCATAATGAAAGACAGGGTTGGAGGCGGGGGGGGGGGCATGGGAAAGGGAAAACCAGGGGGTGTGGGGAGGGGAGACCACAGTGTTGAGGGGTTGGGGGAGTGGGTGCTTCTTGTCATTAGCTGGACTGGGTTGCTTCTGGGTCTGAACTCACAGGCCGAAGAAGTCACACACTGATTACAAACTCCTTCATTTCTAAGCTTTGAACGGGACAAGGTTGATGCTGGCTACCTCCTGGGACTGTCCTGCATTTTGGAGACTCCAGGTAAAATGAGAGTAAGCTAAAAAAACAAAAACAAAAACAAAAACAAACAAACAAAAACAGAAGAGGCCATGTCAATTTTGAGAACAGAGCAAAAAAGACAGGAAAACAGGGACAGAAGAGGGGACCCAAAAGGTCAGAAGGCTCGAGCTTGGGAAGACCTTAGGGGAGGACCTTAGGAGAGGATCTTAGAGATGAGAATCCCCAGAGCCACAGGAAAGAGGGATGTTTCTTTTGTCTTATAAGGGAACAACTTTAACTTTAAGTTTCCTTAAAAAGAGGCAAGGGAACATTGAATTTAGTTTTTCACTGCTTTGGCTGTTGGACCAGTGTTCTTTGAAAAGACAGCCACTTTACACAGGACCTCAAGAATGATTTGAGTTACAACCACGTCAAACCCGCCTCTTCTTCACAGAGAAAGGTAGGGAAAGGAAGGGAGAACGGACCAGAATTGGGAATTCTTTGCAAAGAATCATCAAGTTTCTATTACTATAAAGGAGTCCGGTGAACACAGGAAAGGACAGGAATGCGGGGGGTGGGGGGGTGAGAGCGAGAGTTAAGTACTGGTCAGGAATCCGATGTCACAGTCTTGAAAGTTCCCAGGTAGGAAATGAGTTAACTGACAGACTCCAGCTTCTCAGATTGGCCAGTCTGAGCTTCCCTGTGAAATCTTAGGAGGTGGGTCTCAGAGGAATGAGCCTCTTATCCCCCCTTGAGTGGGCACAAACTCTCACTGACTGCTCGCGCTGCTCACCCAAGTATGTCAGGCTTCTCAGCTGGAAATCCTAGGTGCACCTGCCATTGTTCCCATAGATAACCATCTTAGAGCCCGGCAGAAACTCCCTCTGTGCCTGGAAATGGAGAGCAGTTGAACAATGCCTCCCATCCTTACAGGGGTTGGATGGAAAAAATGCTCCAAACACAGGCATGAGAGAAGAAAGCAGTCAGGAAAGCCCGCAACTTGAAGCTGCAGAAATGAAAACTGTTCCTCTTTCTAGGTGACAAACAGCAGACCACCGAGAAAAAAAAGACAGAGTGACGTGGGATTGTGAGCTGGACCGTACAGCAGGAAGCTCTTGAGTACAGTTGTTATGTCCCCAGTCATTCAGGTCCCTTCTGCCTTCTCATTCGCTGGCCAGTTGAGTCATGGGCTTCCTGGCTAATCTTAGGAAGTCTTTCTTGGTTAATCCGGTCTATAGCCTGAGGCTCCTGTTTGAATGTACTTTTCTCCTGGCAGAACGTCTGCGTGAAACCTCAGCGTGGTTCACCTGTCGCCAATGCCCCCGGCAAACCCTTCTAGAGAGCCCCGAGGCCCTGTCTGCTGAGATTCCAGCACAACCGTGTCGCTGCCGACATGAGCTCCTGCGGTGGCTTCTGCACAACTTCCTTTCTTCCTCTAGCCTTTCGGAGCCCCTCCCCCATCACAGGCCTCTTTCCCCAGGACATCTCCAGCCCACTCATTACTCAGCTATACATTAATACTGAGCAGGGTTTTTTTGGGGTGTGTGTGTGCTGTGCTGCACAAATCCTCCAGTTCCCACCTCATTCTGCAGGATACTATCACCGATGGCAGCCATTCTCATAATCCTTGGGGGCTCAGCTGCCTCCTACTAAATTCTAACTCCATCTCATTAGCCACCAGGCCGTCCGTCCGTCCGTCTGTCCAAGCAATCCTTCCTTTAATCCAAGCTCAATCATGGACTTCTGGACGCAAGCCGCTTCTGCCCCAGTGTATGCCCCTATGTTTAGTCCCTAAACTCAATTCATAGGAACTCAAACTGGCTAGGCCCACGGTCACTCTTCCCCTGGTTCCTCACGGAAGGAAACGCGTCTCATTCTTTGAGCCCCATTTTACACTCTTTTGTCTCTTTCTAGTTTGGAATTCGGAGCGTCTCTTTGTAAGTTTGAAATCACGGGCTTTCCTTTGGGCAGTGGCTTGTGCATAGTTCGACACTCAGTAAACGTTCCTAGCTTTCTCTCTTTGTAAGCTCCTTCCACAGAACTCAGGCCTGTCTCCTAACCCAGAGGCTGTCTACAAAAGCGCTTCCTTAATTTAAGAACCCTTCAAATTCCCGGCGACTGGTTAACAAACAGCGGTTGATTATGGTCTAGGCAGAGGTCTGCGGTAATTCTAATAATCTTTGGTGTGATTAGGATCCATCCACACCTGTTGATTAGCCGCAAAGGAATCCCTAGGTGCATCGCAGGGCGCCCACGTGGAGAACCCTAAGGGTGAGATGCTGGGTCCTGCGAGGAACTAGGGACATCGAGTGACCAGGCGGCTCACTTACCTATGGTAGAAACCACTGTGCCCACGAAGTAGAAGGCGCCCGTGAAGTCCCAGCGAGGGCGCACGCTGTCCATGCGGATGCCCGCCCTGGTGGCTTCCTCGTAGTGGCGGAGGAAGCCTCGCAGCTCTTCGCGGCTCAGGTTGTGGCCCCGGCTGAAGTTGGCCAGGCGCTCTTCCCAGCGCTGCTTGGCCTGCAGCTCCTGCGCTAGCTCCAGCGCGGAGAAGACTGCGGCGCCGCCCAGCAGGTAGAGCAGGATGAGCCCCGCGAGCAGCAGGAAGCGCGCGTTGTCCTCGTTCAGGTGCCCGGGGCTGCAGCCGCAACCGCGGCCAGCCATGGCACTGGAGGACAACCCCGCGAGAGTCGCTGCCCGCGGACCTGTGCCCACGCCCCTGAGAGGATCTGCTCTGCCAACCTTAGCCCGCTCTGCGTGCGGGCTCGCCCATGCCCGCCGCGCGCTCCCCAAGGCGGCGTGGATCTCCCGGCCACCGCCTCCTTGGTCGATCCTGTGAAGCCAGCTCCCCACGGCTGCCTGGACTCAGTGGTTTCGAATCCGCTTTGTCGTCGCCGCCTCCCCGTTCGCTCTGGAGTTCTTAAGGCTGAAGACCAGAGGGTTGAGGCACGGAGTCTGCTTCGGCTTGGGGCTAGGGTGCGGGCAACCCGAGTTCACCCGGGCTCCTAATTCCGCTCAGATTGGGGAGGGGGCGTGGCGTGCCTTCAGGGCAAACTCCCCGGAACGTGAACTCCTCTTGAAGGAAAGGTCTTGGGGTCCAGAGAGAATCGGCCGGTAAGCTTAACATTGGCGGGTTCCTCGGAACCTTGCTTTCCAAGCTGTGATGGCTGGGATACAGGCTGTTCCTCTGTCTCCCGTGGTTCCGTGTTGCGTATTAGTGACAATGTTCCGCCGAGCCTCTATCCACCAGAAAAACCAGGGCTCAGAGGCTGGAACCGGTTTGGGGCAGACCGGTTTGGGGCACGGAAGCAGGGACGGTGCGAAGAGGCAGATCAGTCGGCTCGGATCTCTGCTGGGCACACAGGCTCCGCGGCAGCTCGAGGGCGGACCGCTGTGGGGAGGAGAACAGAGGGGGAGGTTGGAACAGTGAAGGAAGTTAGAAGCATCCTCCCAGGGAGCCTTCCTTGACTTCCCCCTAACCAGATCGCCCATGGCCTCTAGGCCCTGCACCAGGCGTTCTCTGTCGACACGTGCCAGCCCTGCCCCGGCCCATCTCCCGGAGAGCCGGCCCAGGGCAGCGGCCAGAAGAGTCCCATCTCTTCCACCCGGTTTTGGTCGCCTCGGCTCTGTAGTTCATGCGCAGTCAGTGGCCCTGAGCTGAGTCCTCCAAGCTACAACATGTAAGCCGGCAGCAAGGCTCTCTTGAGAACCGCTGGGGCGCCCACCCAGAGACCCCAACTTGCCATGGGCTCTGAAGCCGCTGTGGCCTTCGCGTCTCACCTCCCCAAACGCACCTGCTCTGTGGGACAGGTTCAGGATGGTCCCTGGCTCCCCTTTTCAAGTGGCCTTGCCCTGCCCAGTGGGGCTGGGAGCAGAAGTCCGTTCCCAGAGCTGCCGTCTCTGTGGAGTGCTCAAACGCTGCAACAGGTGGAGCCCTGCTGCTGCCAAGCGTGGCGACTCCACCCGGTGCCCGCCTCTTGGCCTCAGGGCCAGTATCCTGCGCAGGTCTCCTCCGCCGGGGCTCGCCAGAAGCTCGGAAGACCAACCTCGGAACAGCCTCCACCCGCCCCTGCAGATCCCTGGACTGGTTGCTTAAGAGATAGGTCGAGAGCCTCGATGGTCTGCGTGGGTCCCTCTGGGGCCAGAAGAGGGCGCTGCGTGCCCTTCAGACACACCTGGTCCCCAGCAGTTTAGCCACGGGGGATCGAATATATCTGCGTGAAGGATAGCCACCCACGATCTAAGCAGAATTTCTCCGCCTTTAGACAGAGTGGTCCCAGGATACCCACCCACGATACTCGCCAGAAACAGAACTAGAAAAGCTTGCAGTTCTGTTGAATAGTTGCAAATGATTTTGGTGAGAGTAACTAACAGAACGTTTATCTTGCATTGCATCTCCAGGAGAGGAACTTAGAGGGTTATTGAGTTCACACCCTCAGTGAGTAACCCAATTACTTTTACTAGTTTAAGAAAAATTCAAGTACATCAAAACTGAATGAATTTTACAATGACAACACACCACCTAGGTTCTACAAATGACAGCTTACCAGACCTGCTTATATTTACCTGTTCCTTTCTATTCACCAACCAACTCAGGATGCAGTTTGAATGGTTGTAGACATCCACACACTTCTACCCCATCTTCAACCAGTATTGACCATTATTAAGAGTCCCATACTCAGATTTTTGCTTTTGTGGTAAAAATTGCATACGACATGCAAATGTACCATTAGGTGAGTTCTGACAAACTATCTTTGGGAGCCAAACAATGGTGGTCTCCCTCCCTTATCATCTAAATGCCACCAACTGGTTAAAGCTCCCACAAATATCTTCCCAGCAAATCCCTACCCACATTCCTGCAGAGGTAACCACTAGTCTGATTTCTTTTTCTACCATGGAATATTTCTCCTTTATAGAACTTGGATTTTGCCTATTCAGGTCTCTGGATTCTTGAGAATCAGTTATGTACCTTTTATAAATTGTGTTTCTGAAGCGTACTGCCTGACATCATTTCAAAGTAGCTCTTCTAATCAACAACAACGCGGCATCCACATCCTATAGACACTTGACAGTGCCAGCCAGTTTAGTTTTAAGCCCTCTGTATACAGGCACATAAACTTATCTCCTTGGGGTTTTGTGTTCTCTGGATACCTTGTATATTGGACTTTTGTAAATGGTTGGAATATTTTGCCCACTTAAAAGCTTGGTCTTGGGGCTGGGAAGATGGCTGAGTCAGTGAAGTGCTTGTTACACAGATGGAGGACCAGAGTTCAGCTCCCCAATACGCATATAAAAAGATGAACATAGTGGTGGACTCTTGAAATCCTAGTCCTCCTGGGCTGGTTGGGACAGGTGGAGCTGACTAGCCACACCTCTCTAGCCAAATCAGTGAACTCTAGGTTCAGTGAGAGCCCCTCTGGTTTCCACATGTACACATGTGCACACAATACAACATACACACAAGCACGCACACAAGATGGTCCCTATTATTATAAGTGCAGTCCTTTCTTAGATAGGTATTTTGCTCAACTATTATTATTATTTTTCTTCTTCTCTGGAATACCTACTTGTTTAAAAAAAGTTTCCTGTCAAAGTTTTCAGTTTTGGTAAAGTCCAATTTTCCAATCTGTTAATGTTTGATACCCTTTGTGCATTATATTATGGCTTTCAAGGTTGTGTCTGCTTTTTGTCTCTCCCCTACTTTGTGCTGTTGGTCTGTGTGGTATAGAATTTATTTATCGTGCAAGTGAGACAAGGGTCATATTGCCCAAAAACATACTCACTTTTCCTAATGGCATTTATTGAGAAGGAAAGTAGGAACACATTTATTTCAGGAATCTTTCATTTTGTCCATTATCTATTTATCTAGTTGTTATGCCCATAAAAAGCATTTAAATGAATTTTAAAGCTCTCGAAGAAATGCAAAGTCTCCAACTTAGCTCTTCTTTTTCAATATTTCTTTGGATGTAAGAAATTGTTTCCATTTTAAAAACCAAACAACTGTGGTTTTTAAGACAGACAATTTAAACATAAGCACAGGAAAAGTCTGTTATCTTGATTAGGACTGCTCAATCTGTTTTGGGAAGAAGTGGAATTTGGATGATTCATGAATGAGTCTATCTCTGCATATATGTAGCTCTCCCTTGTTGTTATAGTACAGGGATCTTGCACATCTTTTATGAATCTAACATATAGATTTGTTTGTTCTCCTGATGGTATTGAGCATAGAAATTCAAATGTTTTATCTTTTCATGTTTGCTATTGTATTGTATCCCATAAACTTGCTGCATTCATTCTTTAGTTTCAATGGTCCTTTAGGAATTTCTATGTATGTAACTATGTCATCTGAAGTGGAGGTTTACTTTAACTTTTTTTTAATCTTGTCGTATCGCAGTGTCTAGTAATAAGGTGCAGAGGAGCTGGAAGCAGGTTATTTTAAGCTCTAAGGGATCCTTTAGCTAGTTACTACAGATGCTGCAGGGTGTGGGATTGCCATGATGATCTTGGCCCACCCCCATCCCCAAGACGGTTTCTCTGTGAAGTCCTAGCTGTCTTGGAACTCACTCTATAGACCAGGCTGGCTTCAAACTCAGAGATCTGCCTGTCTCTGCCTCCACAGTGCTGGGATTAAAGGCGTGCACCACCACTGCCTAGACATAGATGCTCTTCTTGAGGGTGAAGATATTTCTCTTTATTTTATTTCTAGTTTTCTGAGGTTCTTTCTTTCCTTCTTTCTTTCAAATAAAGCAGAGGTGAATGCTGAGTTTTATCAAAATGCTTTCTCTGTATCTATAATAATCTTATGTTATTCTGTTACTATGTTATATTTCACCAATTTATTACTTTTAGTTAAGGACAAACTACAGAAAGCATGGCTGTTTTGAGATAAAGTCTACTTCGGATTATATTCCATTTTTATTTTTCTACTTCTCTTTAGGTTTGCTGTGTTCCCCCCACCCCCAGCTACTTAGCAGGAAAAAGTCTTGCCACTGATTTTAGACTCTAACTTTAAAAGAATCTTTTAATATTCATAACAGCATATAATTTGTTTAGACCAAATCAACTGCCATCTCTTCACCCCTTTTTCCTCCCAACAGACAGGCAGGCAGGCAGGCAGGCAGGCAGACAGACAGACAGACAGACAGACAGACAGACAGACAGACACACACACACACACACACACAGAGTCTCTTTAGTGGCTCTTTGGGACTGTGTACTGGAGGATGGGTAGACTCCATCCCTGAAGAAAACTGACATCCCTTCCCTTAGCAGCCAGCAGTTGTCAATAGCTCCTTAGACAGGGGTGGAACTTTGAGCCCCTCTCCCCCCATACTGGGATTTCGGATAGCTTGGTCTTGTGCAAGTCTTGAGTATATGGTCCCAGGTACTGGGAGTTTGTGTGTGCAATTGTGTTGGCATGTTTGGCAAATGCTGTTTTATTATAGAAATGTTTCCTCTGGCTCTTACAATCTCCCTGCCCCCTCTTCTGTGGTAGACTCCTTTCCACTAACAATTTCCTCTAAACCTTTTCCAGTTAGTTTAGTGTTACCTGAACTACAAACATCTTTGTTTGGGGGGGGGGAATGCAGTATTTTCACAATATTTTGCTAAAATATTTTTTCTCCTTTGGTTTGTGACTCATATAGAAATATTTTGCTTAATTTTTAATTAAAAAACTTATTTCTAATTTATTTCACGTGTACTTGAGGATCTGTTAAAAATCGGCTTAGTGAACACGCCAAATGCTCTTCTGCAGCGGTGGGCGCGCAGAGCTGGGACCACTTCACTTTGGTAAAGGTATCTGAGTGCTTTTTAGCTCCTCTTCTTCTTCTAGCTAATCCTTTGGGTCGGCAAAATAGGGGTCACGAAAAATCACAGCTATCATTGTGTCATTTCAAGACTTTGGGGGCCATAAGGGCACACAGACGTTCACAACAGCATCTTCATGTTTTGTTTGTGTGGAATGCCTTGCAGAGAGAGGACTCTGTGATACCAATCCAGTCACGACACCATTCCTCCACCTGACGTTTGCGTATCATTTCCGACCGATTTGCTTTTTAACCCGTCGAGCTCTTTATGTATTTAGGGCCTTACCTCTACTTTCTCCCTCTTTACTAACCATCAACTAACTCACAGCTGCCTTGTCTCAGTCAAGCTGCATGCTGACCTCAGCAGCTTCTAAAACTAAAGTTAGAGCCTGGAGGCAAGCCTTGCCACCAACAAAAGCATCTGCTCAGGTCCTGCGGCCACTGCAGCAGCTGGGACTCTTAAATCTACCCATTTTCCTGAAGCAAGTGGGCGTTTGGTAGCCCGGAAGTGGTGCTGTGGAAGAGTGCTGGCTTTGGGGGGTGGGGGTGGGGGGTTGATTTCCTTTTCTATACTGGTTGCTAAGTTACAAAGGCTCCAGAAGTTGCCAGGTGCTTATCAGGGACAAGACAGAAACCTCATGACTTCGATGGAGTTCTTGTCACTCTGCTCAGTGTACCTTTCCTCCATCCATCCATCCTTCCTTCCATCCATCCATCCATCCATCCATCCTTCCTTCCTTCTAATCCTCTAGCTATTAGCCCTACTTTACAGAGGAGAACAGGAAGATGTGGGCACTAGAGGACTTGCCTAAGGTTGCATAGCTTGAGGGATAGAGCTAGACAATTCTAATGAGTCTCCAGAGCCCTGAAGCTCACAGGTGTTAATTAAGTTCTCAATCCTTAGCTGGGTGACTGCTCATTCAGGGTGGGTGAACCAGCAAACCTAGAAAGGAATACATTTTACATAGGAATCCTGTAAACACTCAGTTATGTAAATAAAACCAAACAAAACCTAGTCCACTGTCTACACTAGATACAAGTATTCTTGACTTCATCTCACCCAGAAGTGTTGCCTGTGACCCACTGCCTTGATTAATAGGGATTTCCTGATTCAACAGGGGTTGCATTCCTTGAAAAATTAGTTCTAGAACGTTCAGGTGTTACACAGAACTCATCTAGTTATGCAGCTTTTCAGAAACTTGGATTTTAGAACACATCCTACAAGCTTGTGTACAGTTTGAGGAGCAGACCCAAAAGGGCCCTCCAGTGTAGGGGTGGGGGGGTGTGGGGGAGTGGTGTGTGTGTGTATGTGGTGTGTGTGTGTGTGTGTGTTGTGTCCTGCAATTCACAGAATGTACTTGTGGCTCAAGTTGGCCCACTGGGGCATCCAGGCCTCTGGCTGGAGCTGTCTGGGAAATAGTTAATTTTTTTTCTGGATTGGCTAGCTGTAGGAAGATGGGATTCTGGGTAATCTCAGCCTACAAGTGGGGAGAGCTTTTGTGAGAATGATGGGCAGATTCTTGGGAGCAGAGCTGAGATCTGGACACAGCCTTCACTGTTGTGGAGCCTCTGGCCTCAGCATCCTCGCTGAATCTCAGCTGAAGTCTCTCTTAACTCTCAAGACTTATTAACCCCATTTCTGTAACTATGGAAGCATCCTGACTGATGTCTCCTTTCATTAAAATATTGAAAAAAGGTTACAGAATGGCAAATGACTATAACGACTTCTAAATTATAGCAAAGTCAATTATCTGAACACAATCAGCTTCAGTTGTCAGGATAATTTCTAAAGAACCTAAGAACAGACAGCCAAGCAAGGCACATACTGTGACATCATCTGTGTCCTTGGGCACAGAAAGGGACATGTGCCGGCTTGGCCAAGACAGATCCAGCACCAGAGATGAGGCACGGCTGTTGTTGACTAGCTAGCTGGGTGCCCTTGAACCTTATAGGCCCCTGTAGTGCAGAAGGGACTCAATCTTACCTGTGCCACAATGTGGAGCTATGCATATAGTCAGCTATAATCACTGGACCCACAACAAATGCCTTACTGCCTCCAGTTCTCTGTGTTTCATCCCGAGTATCTTCTTACTTGTGAGTATTGGAAACAGGAGTTTGGCCCAAATATCTCAAGACGTCCCTACACCGCCCCCTGCAACTTGTGTTTTGTCAGCCTGGTTCCAGTGGCGCTTTCCTCTGTCCAAAGGGAAGGGCTGCTTTCATGAACTAGCTGGGTTCCGCTTGGAGCTGGACTACTTCGAACACTGTAAAACTCAGGATCCAGATTACACCGAGACTTCAAAAGCTGTCACCTTCATTTGCATGCCCCTCTGTTAGGAAGTATCCCAGTACCTAATTTCCTGGGCTGCCTCTTGCTCTCTCCAGCATCTGGCATCCGGTCTAATTTTTGCTACATTGTACTTTGCTCTAGTCTGTAGAAACAGCCCCGCTTCAGTCAGAGAATGTAACAGAATAAACTCAACAGTGTAGATTTCAGCCCTCCACACTCAACCAGAGAGGAGCCTGCTCGGCAGGAAGCTAGCCTGGCTAGCCTGGCTAAGTTACTCAGCCACTCAGGCCTGCATACTAATGTGGCATTTAGTGTTTGGGTTTATGTGCTTCTAGTTGGCTCTGACCTGCCAACCATAATTTGTTATTACAGTGGATGGAAGCACACGGCCTGAAGCCCGTCCCTGGCCGGAACATGGAACACCTGCCAGTTACTGCCTGGCCATAGGACAGGGCATGGGAACTACACTGTGTTCAAATCCCAGCAGTCTGGGTTCAAAGTGATTTTGGATGAATAATCTGCTTAGTTCTCTGCTTACAAATGAGATTCAGAGAGCCTCTTGGATAGGGACATTAGAAGACTGGATGAAACACAGTGACAGTTCTGGGAAGAGAGAGCTCAGGGACCAGTGGGCACACTGGGCTCAGTGATGACCACCTGTTCCATGCTAGGTCACTATAGGCATTTCCCAGAAGCAAATGGCTTGTGTGTGGACCCTATATGAGCAATGCATCTAAATCACAGTTGACAGGAATATAAAAAGAAATGGTAGTTAAGTACAGCTTCCCGTGAGTCAAAATAAAGCCTTATTGAAAAGACAAAACAATGGTAGTTTGCAGTATTGTCTTGTCTGAGTTATTGTTTAAAATAAGCAAGCTACTAGGATGATTTCCAAAGACTTTACTGTAACTGGATCTTACTTATACATAACATGCTTTTAGCATATAATTAGAGTTTTAGATCCACCCTATACTATAGCTAAGCTATACTATTCCTGTTAGTGACTGAGTTCTTATGTAGACTTCTATTATTTTGCGATTTGTATTTTCCTGTAACTCCACCTCCAAGGGCTCCAAAGCCCTCTTTTGACCCGTACACATGTGACATAAACTTATAGAGACTCATAAATAAAACTTAAAATAAACCACCTAGGTAATTCAGAAATGGTTTCATAATCATTAAGAATACTTATTAGTTACTGTAGACAATTAGCTTTTTGCAGAGGAAAAAAAGATTAAGATTTATTTATTATTATATGTAAATACACTGCAGCTGTCTTCAGACACACCAGAAGAGGGCATCGGATCTCATTATGGATGGTTGTGAGCCATCACGTGGTTGCTAGGATTTGAACTCAGGACCTTCGGAAGAATAGTCAGTGCTCTTAACCACTGAGCCATCTCACCAGCCCCGGGATTGGTAATTTCATTCCAGGCCTGTACACATTTTTAAATACTATGAAATTTAATAGCTTGATTTTAAAGACATATAAAAGTGAATTAAGAAAATAACACCTCTTCTTTAATAAGAATGCTGACAATGATCATCAGACACACAGCCATGGTCCATTTTTGCGAGGAGTCTTGTAGGGGGCAAGACTTTCAGGGAGGTGAATGGTCAGGACAGACAGGAACATCCAATGTCTTACACTCAAATGTCACAGCACTTCGTCATCTTCTCAGGAGGGCACCCACATGTTGCCGTGTGTGTCAGGTGCTTTGACATAAGGGATGTTCCAAATCCATGGCCGATCTGGGGAGGAAGCACATCACATCACACTTATTTGCACTGTCATGGAACGTATCTATTTGCCTACTGGGGTCAAAGCATTTGGTGTTCAGCTCTCCAAGTTGTGAAGAGTATTTTCCGAATCAGCACCCCCCCCCCCGCCCCTATATGATACCATCGGTAGACAATAGCTTTTGTAAAGGTTCATGCTAGAGCTGAGGGTTAGATGACCATGGGGAACAGGCCAGGAAAAAGACATCAGGCCATGGATCATGTAGGACATATCACCCGACACGTGACTCCCCTCATGTGTACGAGGGTATGCTTTCCTGTGCATGTGGTGTGTGGAGGCCAGGGTTACAGGTGCACGCCACCACGGTTCCTCTCTGTGCGGTTGCTGGGATCTGAACTCAGGTCCCATGCTTGCACAGCGTTACCCACCGAGCCATCCCCAGCCTTTCTCTTCTCTTAGGGAAGCCTGAGGAAAGCGTGGCAGCAGCTGGCGCTTCTGCTCTCAGCGGCTCACACATAACCGAGAAGCCTTGGGTCATAGTCCTGGAGTGGTTTTGTTATATTGTTATATTACAGGTTAATGTTCAACAAGACAAGATCTCTATAAATGACTGAAGACTAATGCCACAGAAGCAACAGGCCTGGGCCTGTCCTCTGACGAGAAGGCCTGTGAAGGCTCCTAGCACAATGAGGATGTTCACTAAATGGGGCTTCTCTCCCCTGCCCCACCCCCCTCTCTCTGTCTCTGTCTCTCTCTCTCTCACACACACACATACACACACACACACACAAACACACACACACAAACATTGGAGTACACATTGGCTTGAGTTGACATTAGAAATCGTCCAGTTATTCTCTACCTTATTAATTGAGTCAGGGTCCTCAATCAAACCTAGAGCTCGCCAATATAGCTAGCCTGATTGGCCAGCTTACAGTGGCAATCCCACCACCTTCTGACCACTGGAATGACAAGTGGGCCACCATGTCCACCTGTTATTTATATGGCTTCTGGGGACTCAAACTCTAGTCGCCATACTTGTGTAACATTGCTTAAACTACTAATTACTCATCTCCCAGTCTCATCAAGTCGTTCTCACAACACATTGCTATGGGTAGAGTGGAACCATTTCAAAATACCCATGAGAGGGGTAGGGTGCGGATAATCCCAGGTTAAAAGGAAGTCCCCATCCTCGCCTCTTTAAGTATTACAGAAGATGGACTTTTAAGGCCACAGTGCTTGTTGTAAGGATGGCCAGGCAGTGACCCAGCCCTACAAATTTGACTTTGTGAACCTTTCCCCATCTTTTAAGAAGCGATGGCAGCTCAGAGGGCAGTCTGTGTGGAGTAACCTCACAGAGCAATCATGCCCACGGCCACACACAGAAGAATCCAAAGGAGTTCCAAAGATGGCAACAAATTATCTTAACATCCTTGCTGCCTCTGGCCTTGAAAGCTTTTTTATTGACTATCCAAGCTTGTTGAAGCCTGGTAACCCCAGGGCCGGTTTTCCAAAAAGACTGTGGACCTGGGAGTTAACAGCTTTTCACTTCCACCCTCTATGTGTGTCCCATTTTCTTCCTTTAGAGGCACCACCTTCTGTACCTGGATCTGTTATATACCCATCTTTCCCATGTCTTGCTCTGTGAGGCGACACTGCCCCGCTTCATTCAAGGCAGAGGCCACCTTGATTCTTGCCATGCGTACTTCACAGCGATGCCGGGCACAAGGCAGACTTACTAACCAGCCAGTAACCTCAAGATCAGTATTGTTTATTCCTGTCCCTCACCCTCAGGTAACAGGGACCAGGCAAAGACCTGGGAATCTCCCTGTTGGCCGATCTCTGAAGCTCTGCTTTATAAACGAGCAGAATGCCACTCTTGGGTGGATTATTTCCACCCAAGACAGGTCTGCCACCTCTCGGAGAGACAGAAAAACAGCCACAGGGAGAAGAGGGTGGCCCGTGAGACTGCTGTACCTTTGTGCCCCTGGCTACTGGGGATATACATTTAATATTCACTGGCTTGGAGGAAACCTGTTTTTTTAAGCAATCCTCTTAAATCCTCTGAAGGTGTCTCAAAAGAGAGCCTGTCTTGTAATCTACTCACACACACATCTGGAATAGCTACGGAGTGCAGACTAGATGCCAGGGAATTTGCTAGTGCTGCAGACAGAAGGGCGTGTGCCAGATTTGCCAGCCTCATTGAGGGGACTTAGATTCCAGAGTGGAAGGCAGGCCGGAGTGGAAGGCAGAAAAGCAGGTGGCCATAGGTAGCCATTACTGTGCCTATGGTTGCTTCCCTAGCAGGTTGGGAAGAGCTTCTCTGGACAGCCTGTTGGAGTAAGATCTTTCCAGGCCCCAGACCAGAAAGCTTGCCTCACTGGCTTTGGGCTGGGTCAAGCAATGCACATTTGGACCAAGTTCTAAAGCTGATCTCAACCCAGTAAGAGTTTAAGATCCAAGGTAAAGAAAATGAAATATTGTCCCTCCCTCCCCCGAAATATAGTGGAACATCAAAGGGGCATGGCCAGGTCTGCAGTTAGGTAGAAAAAAAAAGAGATCAGGAAGATAAACAAGAAGGCAGCTCTGGAGGTAAGGAACAAGGAAGCCTATGCTAAGGTTGAACCAAGGGATAGCAGTCTGCAGGTTCAATACCTTTGTGTCAACTCACTTTGGCTGCTTAGGGACCTCTGCTAACTCCAAACTTAGCTCCCTGGAGTGGGCATCCATGTTTATGTTAAGTACGGAAGGTAGAGCCAGTCTGCTTGTGCAGCCCTGACCAAGGTAACCCGAGTGTCCCAGGTTCCTCATTTGGACAGTGGGATTTGCACTGCAGCAGCCCTGTTGTGGGGGAGGGAGGGTTATGAAAATAGAGTGAGTTGATTCATGTGACAAGTTTGCACCAGCTCCTGGTACACTAGAGGCACTCGAGCAATGCCGTGCACTGTGGTCATCATCATGATCGTCATCTCTCAGGGATGAGGAGTATCAGGGTTCCCTGTGCTGTGAAGGTTCTGACAGGGCTTACAACAATCAGACAAGCCCAAATAAGCCACACAATCCCTCTGTCTGCCAGGTGACTGGCTCTTTTCTTCCACCCTTTAAGGACTGGCCCAGGGTTAAGGGCCTGTAACTGTTACTGCCGGGCCCAAACCCTTGCACGTACACTTTCCACTCCCCACTGTGTGGGGAGACTTGCAGACTCACTTTAAAGGACTCCTTCTTAGGTCAGAGCTCCCCAGCAGAGACAGCCTGGGTTGTGTGTGGGGGAGGGTGGGTAAAGACGGGAGCTCAAGAGTGCTCCAGTGACACCTATTTCAGGAAACCAGGCATTGTATAAAGACAATCCAACTTGAGAAGCAAGGGAAGTTCTAAAACATGGTTCTCTGCTTTAGCAAGCTTAGCAGAGATGCAATGGCTTATAAGGGCAGCATCGCTGTTAACTGAGCCGCCCCCACTACCTCCTTCTGAGGAGCCAGTGATCTGGGAGTGTCTACACTGGTGCAGGATACTGTCTGGTGGGAGGAAGAACAGCTTACTTCACTGAAAACCAAGTATTTATTTCAAGGGACCTGGATCAACCGCATGGTTATTTTAACAATAATCTCCTTAAGATTCCTCACCACAGACTCTTTAGAAGCTGAGCTGGTAGTTTAACTGCCTTCTGGTTATGCTATGAAACAAATGCAGATCTCATTAAAGGAGGAGACCAAAATTCTAAAGAGCTGGGCATCATGGCACATGCTTTTAATCTTGGAGGGAGGCAGAAGTTGGTGAGTTCCAGGTCAGCCTGGTCTACATAGCCAGATCCAGGCCTGCCAACACTACATAATGATTTAAAAAAAAAAAATCAATCATTCTAAATGTTTTTTCTAGATGCCTCATTAAAACATTCCTCACTTCTCGAGATTTTCCTTTTGGAAAAATAGGTCTTTAAAAGTAAAACATACCAATTTTAAGTAACTACTCTTTTTTTTTTTTTTTTTAAATATATTTGGAAAGGCCAACTGAATCAACTTTCCATCTCCCTCAGAAAAATAAGTTCTTTATCAGTCTGGACTTCATGCTTTAGTGACAGTTGTGACTGGTCTAGGCTGAGCTTATTCTGATATTATCTGAACACAAGGGACTATTCTAAGCTAATCAACAACAGCTGCACCATTTGGGACCAGTGGTCCTGCAGTGGCTTAGAGGATTCCCTGTACTACGCATGTGCTCAGTTTGAATTTGGTATCTCAGGTACCAAGCAGGCTGCTAGAACTCTTCTATTGAGTCTTCACACCTGCAGTTTATTAGCCTTTCCCATCCACTTAAATACACACACACACACACACACACACACACATATTCATCCTGCCTATGAGAGATTTCATATAACTTGGTAGACACCAACTGGATCATCCAAAGCTAACATCTGTAAAGGACCGGTCGGTATCAGGTGACTCCTGATGTGAGGCATCAGGATGGACACGATATACTTTGGTAGTTCTCTTGGCAAAAGTGCTACTACCTGGACCACATGAAGAAGAAACAGTGGGCACACCCAGCATAGGATGCTTCCCATGGATTACAAAGTAAGTAGCCTGTGCTCTGCAGAGAGTGAATATCAGGAAACACAGGGCCATGGACCTGCCCCCACTGATGGAGGCTACAGGCGGGATATGTGAGCGCAGCACATGACCCAGGCTCTCTTTTACTGTAAGAAGCGTGAACGTATTCTGCACGGGAAAGCACAGACTCCATACAAACTGCAGGCCCTGACAGTGACACCAGCTTAAGGAAGAAAATGCTTTTATTTAGTGGGGAAAAATATTATGTCTTCAGATTTCAAGCAGCTTGGGAAAACTGTGCAAGGAAGGATGCGAACGGAACACAGTACCGGCTCACTGACCTCGGGTGAGAGGTGCAAGGGGATTCTCATGTGCTTTTTGCAAAATACTATATATGGAAAACCTTGTATAATTTTTTAAACAGAGAGGGACAGTAGAGCACAGATGCTGTGAGGGGAAGGAGACTGGACGGTGATGTCACTGTGATGGAGAAGAGAGGACAACACAGGGGAGGGGGAGGAGGGAAGGGGGACAGCTCCAAGGGTGATTGACAAAACTACAGGGAGTTATGCATAAGCCTACTTAAGATTACATACACATGTGTACATGTGTGTCTAACACAGTTTATATATAAAACACACACACACACACACACACAGTTTAAATGGAGCTACCTAACATAGGGTGATAGATAATATTCCTTCCAGGAGCCACAGACTGTCTAACAAAAAACCCTAGTGCCACGCAAGGGACACTATCCTTTGAATTGTTGATCATGGGGTCAAGAGACCTCCAAAACAATACAGGTAATGGCTAATAAGGGAGGAAGGAAGGTAGAATCAGTTTTTTCTAGGGACAAGCCCCCTGAGAGTTTTCTTAATCCTAAGTCGTTATCCTTAAACGTAATGTACATCCTGGCAACACTAACTAGGTGCAGTGGGTGTGTGTGTACAATAATAATTACAGAAGAGGTCATGAATTTAGAGGGTTTAGAGGGGCATGGGAAGAGATTGAGGGGAAGATGAAGGGGTGGAAATGATGTAAATATGGTGCATTTATGTATGAAATTCTAAACAAAACAAAACAAGCTACTATCAGAATCTAAGGAGTATCTTTGAAGCTCTGCACGCTTACCTACTTTGTAAATTCCAGACGTGTTTACTCTCACCATTGTGCTTGCTTATCTTCTTTCTTTGCTTTGTCCTTCCAGTGCCAAGGATCTAGTCCCAGGGTCTCATGCACACACTCTAACACTGAGCCACATTCCTAGTTTCAACACATATCAGGTCAAAGTATGACAGGCTTTCCTCTAACCTTACTATAATTTCCTTTTTTAATATAGGATACAAAGAATATCGGCAGTACTCACAGTGGCTCAGTTACAGAGTCAACCTGGGGTCTAACACCAAGGAATGGGAAAGTGTTACATGTATGTGTGTGTGTGTGTGTGTGTGTGTGTGTGTATGTATGTAGTATGTGTGTATGTATGTATGTATGTATGTATGTATGTATAATAGAAAACACTCACAAACAAGAATGCAGTTACACGGACTGCAGGCAAGGGGATGGAGGGACTCCTATTGAGAGAATCGAACATAAAGATGAACATGCTTTCTTTCATTTGGCTCCTAGCTTTTTAGATACTCACATAAAATCATTCATGTATACCAGGAAGGGAGAAGTAAAGCAGTGTAGTAGGGACACAAGGGGACTAGTGGGGGTGGGGAGGGTTGAGAAGGGGGAAGGTATAGGAGAATATGTTCACCATAAAATATATGTATGAAAATTTAAAAACCTACAGAACTGGGTGTGTGGCTCAGTAGCACAGTGCCCGCCCATCATGTGCTGACCCCGGGTTCTAACCCAGCACGGACAGGAGGAATAAAACTGCAAACACCATTCCTACTACCATTATTACTATTATTATTATTATTGTATTTATTTTTTTGGTTTTCTGAGACAGGGTTTCTCTGTGTAACAGCCCTGGCTGTCCTAGACTTGCTTCGTAGACCAGGCTGACTTTAGAACTCAGAGATCTGCCTGCCTTTGCCTCCTGAGAGCTAAGATTAAAGGCATGTGCTACCACACCCAGCTCACCCTTTTCAAAAGCGTAACCTAAACTGGCTGATGGGGAGAGCTCATGCCTATCTGCATCACCCATAGACTTTAAGAACTGTGCCTGCACACAGTGGGCTCTCAATATTATGACTCTGTAGAGAACTGTCAACTGTGGCTCAAAGCAAAGCACCCCAGAAAATGAGCTTAATTTCTGTCACTTTATCTGATCATTTTCTTTGTTCCAAGATAACATCCGGCCGAGCTTTCACAGTGGGATATTTCTATGTTAAGATTTTGGTGTGGACCTCTGATTTAAAAAAAAAAATGGAATGAGACCTTGTGCGTGTTGCCATGGTTCAAAAATCACTTTTAAAAATGAAGTGCTTTTGAAATGGCTGTAACCACTCATTTTCCTTTACCTTAATAAAACACCTCTGTATGGGCCACAGACCTTTATAGAACATTGGCTGTATTTGGAAAGTAATATCTGAATTACTGGCATTATTCTACACACTGCTGAAGGAATGCAGAAGACAAAATAACAGTGATAAAGTACAATGTTCCAATTTCTTTTCTATGTATCTTTCAAAGAAAATGTCTAAGAAACAGAAAGTCAACAAAACACCCTGTAAAGCACCCTGTTTGCTGGTCAAATAGAAGATCTAACTCCCTACAGTCTAGGATAACGCCTGCCCACTGCAAAATTCTGAGCTGTTGTGAATGCTTTTCCTAGAGGGAAGGGATTTTAAGACATCCTAGGGCTTTGTGATCTGTCCATTGGTGTTTTCCTACCCCTCTGGAGATGAGGACTACTGGATGGGGGTGGAAACCAGCCACGGCTAAGGAGGGCGAGGCTCATGGTCAGACCCCAGGAGGCAGGGCCCAAAGCAACCATCCCAGGTCATTCTTCTCAAGAACTTGACTTAAAAGAGGGGAAACATGATGAATAGAGAAAGAATAAAAAGCACAAAGCCAGAGGTGAAGGGGGATGACCTACAAAAGCTAAAGTCTCAAAAGCCACTGCTCAGTAAGAACAGGGAGAGGGGCTCACACTAATTCATTGTCCAGTGCACAGGGGACTAAACTAGGCCTTGTAAGGAGAGTAGTTATGATAAATTCAGCCAACGTTTATCAACTGCTAGCTGAGCTAGCACTGTGGTAAGCACTTGACAGACTCCATCTCAGTAATGTTCTCAACCGCCTGTAGGAGGGACTAGTATTTCCCATTTTGCAAACTGACACAGGCCTAAAACTCATTGAACTGCCCAAGGCAACTTACCAAGCAGGACAGAGGGCACATAAGCGAGTTATTGTAAAACATGGCCTCCTCTTAACAATTTTACTTTGGCGGAGGCTAAGGTAAAATTTCACCTTTGGTGAAATTCTGGTTGAAATCTGTTGCAGCCCTGCTGCTACAATGAATACGCATGATATACAAACTGAAAGCTCACAAGAGTCTTGCTTCATAACTGTGTCAACAGCTCGGGAGGGGCAATGTCACCTGCAGCCTTCAGGGTGGCACACCAGCAGCATATATCAACACAATCTTAAGAAATGGGTCCACCAGACAAGGAGGTTTGGTTCATCACGAAGGTCCCAAGGAGATTGTGGGCAGGGAATTTGGCAGAAGCCAGCTGGCAGGCACAGCTGTGAGAGGACAGACTGCCCCGGACTGTCCGTCATGAACCGAATGGCAGACGGTTAACGGAGTGACGCCATTCAAACCTCCGTGTCACGCAACAGTCTCTGTTCAGATTAGCACATTTGCATATTGTAACTTGGCCACTCCTGGAGGCATCTGTTTTCTAGAAAATATGTCAGTTATGATTTGATAGTAAACACTTGTCATTTGAAGTTAGAATTGTTTCCTGATTGCACATCTCTATGACCCTGAACTTACTTTAAAAATTGACATTTTTGGGGTGATAACATCTCCCCAGTGAGGATGGTTGCTCTGGGATGATCTCCAGTGAGGATGTCTGACTCTAGACCAGGGGTTCTCCACCTTCCTCATGCTGCAACCCTTTAATCCAGTCCCTCATGCTGTGGTGACCCCCAACCATAAAATTATTTCATTGCTACTTCATAACTGTAATTTCCTACTGCTATGAATTGTGATATAAATATCTGATATGTAGGATATCTGATATGCTACCCTAAAGGTTCGTGGCCCACAGATTGACAATCACTGCTGTAGACACTCCTATGGACTCTTTATATACTTGGTCACTGCCTCTAAGAAAGTCAGAATCCAGTGGTGACCTCTCCAGGGGGTGTGTCTATAAATCAAAGTTATTTCTTCGTGACACAATGCCAGCATGTGCTATTCTCACTTTTATGTGTGTAGAGGCTATGTATGGGTGACATCATAACAGAGGGAGCGACAGCAGATGAGAGGGCTCAGCAGTCAGCTTTTAGGCTGCACAATAAAGACGCTTTTGAAAACCATGAAATGACACCACCTCCCTCACTGTCTTTGTCCTTGACTTTTGGAACTGGCCATAAAGCATAAAGCGGCTCATTATCTTAAAACTAATAAGTCAATATAAACACTTACGCACTTCCCAGTTTTGTTTCCATTATAGTAAATACCAACACATACATGAAGCTCGCATAAACTAAGGCTCTTCATGATCCCCGGAAGCTGAGTGAGAGTGGGCTCTGAGAGAGTGGCCTCAGACAGGGACGCATGAACCCTCTGCAAGTCTGTGCTTCAGAGGTTTCCAGAACCCAGGCTCACACGGAGACCAGGGCCGCCTCCCAGGTGACCAACTTCTGCTACTGCGCACGATCATGGCTCCCTTCATGTGTGTCTCACCTTTACTCCCGTAGAGCTCTGGGGGCAGGTCATAGGGCACAGGAAAGGAGGCCATTGGCTCACAGCTGCTGGAGAAGAATTTCTGTCTCACTTTGAAGGTGTCCAGGCCCTGCAGACACAAAAGGAGGCTATGATTTAATCTTGTTTTCTAAAATAGCCAGAAGATCTTAAGAATGATTTATCTTTATGATATCCCCAAGAATATTGAGTGTTTTCAGAGCTATTTTCAATGATACACAGGAAACTATGTTCTATAACTCCTTCCCCCAAATTATTTTCTTCTGTAAATCTAAGAGAGGCTGTATATGAGAATGATGTTAAGTCCTGTGAGTTTAACGAAGGACAGAGGGTGCTGGGTGAAAGCCTGTTCTGCCAAGTATCACATACAGTTAGCAGAGGTGGGTTCCAGGACTCCCTGGATGGAAACATCCCAGAATGCTTTGAATATTGCTACAGTATCAGCTGCCTGCTCTGGAGTAATAAGTAGAAACATATACATATGCTTTTATGTATAATGAACATGGGCCAACATAAGATAGGAATAGAAAAGTGAAAATTCTTCAAGACCTACCAAAATGAAAGGTTCATTCCAAGAACTGTAGGACAGAGAATTCATCTCCACTCTAAATCAAGGTGGAGGGGAGCGGCTCCTTCCAGGCCTCTGTGAGCTTTTTCTTTCTCACAGGCCTGCGCAGTACAAGTTCTCAACATACTAGCGTTGCCTTGGGACCCTGGGCCATCCTCGGACCCTGCTTTCTACTGTTTCACTGTCTCCTACTGTCTGTCTACCCGAACGCATCCATATTCTAAATGTATAGCGAACAATGCTAATGTCCTAGCAGCTGGCTAGAGAGCAACTGGAGAGTGCTCGGTCCCCAGTCAGGTGTGGGGGTAGTCGTAGGCACCATGTGGGAGCACACAGCATCACACAAGGGCTTCCAGACACTCTTGAAGTTCTAGCTTTTGCTTTGGCATTCACTAGGCGTTCGTTCGTTCGTTCATTCACTCACTCACTCATTCATTCAAAATATTATGTCTCAAACTGAAGCAATGCTAGAGCTCCCAAGAATATATGGTAACTGCACTTATAACTTGTAACCTTGTAGTATTTCTGGTTTCCTATCCCTTCAGGGGTCTCAAAACACTAAAAGGGGAGGGTGATGACCACAACCCCATCCAAGTGAAACAGGAATAATGAACAGCATAACAGATGTCCCAGCTAAGAAATCATGCTGTCATCAGCCCAGCCTCTGTGGACATAAGCTAGAACTCAATCTATTCAGAACACATATGAACATACAGTAAGCTCTACTCCACTGCCTGCCCCTTACTCTCTCCTTCAAAGTTCCCTTATAGGGTAGTTCAAGATCCCAAGATCTTATATAAGCCAATAACCCTCTGTCCCCAGGGAACTTGGGAACTTTTGTTTATGAGACTAACTTTCTGTCAGATGTCAGCCTGTCTTGGGAACCCTTACTGGACCTGACAAGTTTCCCTTCTGGGTTAGGCATGGTACCAAGCTCTGGATATACATGAATCAACAGAGACATCATCATTCCTGTCCTCATGGAATGCACAGTGTTAGGGGAGGCGCCAAACACTTTTATATACAAGTCTGACAAATGATTACAATTTGTGGTAAGTGCAGTGAAGTGTAGTCTTGGAGAACTACAGGAGAATAGTGGCGATAGCCAGTAGATGCCTCCCTCTGGGGGTGATCTATCTAAAAGGCAGGTTTGCAGATGAGTGGAGAAAGAGTAATGTTGCGGGTGGGGGAACTGTTTCTACAGAGGCCTAGACTGGCTAAGGCCTGCTGTGTATGGGAACTAAGATGTTCAGTGTGACAGGTGACGGCTTAATAGAAAAGTCTGTTTGTCACAGGAGGTGGCTATTTATCATATTAATGTTTTTTTTTTCTACTTTGGTTTTGATTCTATAAAGACCATAACCAGGTAACTTGGGAGGAAAAGGTTTATTTCATCATCTAACAGCCTACAGTTCATCATGAAGTCTGTCAGGGCAGGAATTCAAAGCAGGAACTGAAGCAGAGACCTTGGGTGACTGCCACTCACTGGCCTGCTCCCCATGGCTTGCTCAGCTTGTTTTCTCATACACCCAGGATCACCTGCCCAGGGCTGCACCCCTCACTGTGGGCTGGGCCCTCCCTCATCAATCATGAATCAAGAAATGCTCCACACACTTCCTCTGGGCTGATCTGGTGGAGACATTTTCTCAGCTGAGTTCTCTTTTCCCAGATGATATCAAGCTGACAAAAAACTAGCCTGTATGTTTCAACCTTCAGTCCCTAGGACAAGTCCTGCTGCTCAGTGGGTATGCAAGAAACACCGGGCTGCAGGCACGAGACTGAAGGGCCCACTCTGCTGCTTTATTGGCTTCTGCAGAGCAGCAGCTGCAGTAACACGTGGGAAAGTGTCTTGTGCACATTAAGGAGCACAGAAGAGGGCCCGAGAGGAGGCTTAGTGGTAGAGAACTTTCCAAATATGTAGAAGGCCCTAGGTTCAATCCCCAGCACTATAGGAAAACCAAATCATAATGCCTTCAGGCAGGTATGAGGTGATAGCCGTGGCAAAGATATTGACTGATTTGCGAAATGCAGTATGTGACACAGGCCTGGCAGAAATACTAGACATATAAACAAACAAACAAAATAAAAGGGAAGAATGACTTATGTCTGTGGCAGGCTAAGGAAAGGCTTTGTAGAAAAACAGTATAGTAGTGGTTTTTAACACTTGGGTTTAATTTTGACAAACAGCAATGGCAGGGAAGAACATAGGGGGAGAGCAATCGATTCAAGAAGAGCTTAGAGGGGGCGCATCTCATGGAGCTGAGCGTACTGGCGCGGGAGTTCGGATGCTAATGCTGAGGACTGTTAACACTTCCCTAAATGAGAAGAGAGTTGGACATCTGTGCTGTGCCTCCACTGAGCCAGGTATGTTATCTGGTTATTAGTGACTCAGGTATGAGTCAGCCTGAAGGCGTTGAAGGTGGTGTCTTGCTGTGGGGAGCTCTCATGTCCATCAATTGGAGATGTCAGAACTCCAAAGATTCGGCTTGACTATTGCTTTCGAGCCCTGCTTAAAGCAAAGAACTCGCCTTCAATGCTTGCCTTGTTGCTTATACTTGTGTGAGCTGACTCCCCATCAGTCACACCCAAATGCACCCCAGGGATCCAGCTAGAGGCTGACTTTTTCGTCAGCTGGCACTGAGGAGCTGCAGAGGTTCTGAGGGAGACATCTCATCGTGAGGTAGCTGGAACAGTTTGGGTAAGGGACTGGAAATTGCTCAGCCAGGGACCACAAGCTTTCACGAGAGAAACAGGAAGTGGTCATGGTAGTGGGAGATACAAACCTAAGAATTAGAATTCTTAAAAAGAAGGCAGAGGAAGGAAGCCGGAGACCAAGAATGCCTGCAGGCTTGGGCCTGGTGAGGGGAGCTGAAGACGCGGCTGGCTGGCACTGCCGGCCACACATTCTCCATTCAGCAGCAGGTGCTGGACCACGTCACCACACGCCCTACCTTGTCCTTTCTCAACGTCTCACCTTTGGCAATTCTGCATCTGGGGAAACATCTCTTATTTTTGTAGACTTTTTGCTACATGACTTTAGGTAAGTCACTTGCCTTTCTGGGTCTTGGTTTGCTCATCTGACAATGAAGGTGAGACGATGGCACTCAACTCAGCTCTTGTGAGGACACATGGCACAGGGATACGCCTGTCTGAGTTCTCAGGGTGTGCTCTGTGACAGTGACTCCTGCTTTAGCGAGGAGGACACAGACCTGGGCTGGCAGTTGTCCACACACACCGTCTGAGATTCGTGGTCCTATGCTCTTTCTACTATGCAAATAACCGGCTTCATATTTGCCACAGAGAACCAGGAAAACAGAAAGTCTTGCAGCTGTACCAGCCTTTAGCTCATAGACTCATCATGTTCTTTAACAGCCACCATGGGAGAGTCTTTATGGCCTTAACCCAGTTTTGATGCCCTACATGTTCCAAGCCTGGCCTCCCTCTTGTGATGTCTGACCTCAGACATAAGAATGTTTGAACCATCCACGTCTGACAAGAACCAATACGCTTTTCTTCTTGAATGCCATTTCTGATCCAAATTCTAGGGTATTAAAAAAAAAAGCACCACTTTTCCCTTCAATCTGCATGTCAAATTATTTGAAGCTGTCTCCTAATTATCATTATTTATATATCACAGTGGTATTGCTTGGCATTTTACAAAACAGGGAAAGGCACCCTCCCAGGCATAGTACTTAAGACAATGCATTTATAAAACACCAGGTGAGAGGGTGGACATGAATCACATATGACAAATTGCTGGCTTCTCCCTCCCTCAGCTGGGAGAGGGAAAGCACTAGTTATTGCTGGGATCATTTATGCTCAGCAGTTTGACTCAGTCACAGAGAGAAGTCTACTCAGTCTGCAGCCGCAGATGTGGTTTATGTTGTTAGCTGCAGGAGCTTGCGAAGCAACTGCAAGTGTAAAACTTTCCATGAGGCACTCGTTTTTGTGTTTGTTTGATTTTTTTTGTTTGTTTGTCTTTGAGACAGGATTTCAGTACATAGTCCTGGCTGACCTGGATTTTTTTATGTAGATCAGGTTGGCTCACAGAGACCTAAGGTACTGGGTTTCTCTGGAACTGGGATAGCATCTAAGTCAGGAGAGGCTGGAGGGAATAATGCCTTCTTTATCAGATGGGCTGATTGGTAAGAAAGGGAATGACAGAAAGGTGGTGGCCTGTGCCCTTGGCCCCAGATGCTTACAGCTAGGGTCTGGGGAAAGCTCACAGAATGGGCACGCCAACAGGGCTCCGGAGAGGCAGGGCTTTGGTAGCTAGGATGCTCATGAGCATGTAGCTTCCGAGGAGGAGGGCAGTATAGTAGTGTGTGGGGGTGGGAGTGGCGTGAAGACTGATCTGGCTGAAAGACAGGCCTCTGCTTTCAGTCCTGTAGCTTGTACCACTCCCATCTCTAGAAGCAGCTTTTCTGAGTTCTGGGAAACAGCCAGGCTTGTTTCAAAACCCTTTGCAAGTTCGGGCTTTTAATTTTCATGTGACTTTATGAACTTGTTACTAGATGGTCCCCAGTATAGGACAGGCTTATATTAGTAAAGAAACTGGGCCAGTCTAACAAATAGGGTCCCATCCCAATCTCACTTCAAGTCCTTTGTCCACGTGCCATTTTGGCGTCTATAGATCTAGGTTCCTTAGTCTTTCAATTTGGTGCCCTGGAAAGTTCTTTTTCTTGGTTCTTGGGTGTTTCTCCAATGTGTTCTCCCAGTCTGTCTCCTCCTATATTATTTCAGTGGGAATGATTCATGGGTGGGATTTAAAAGGTTACAAGACGTGCTCCATGGAGCACTAGTTCGGCTGTGACCTCCTGGGAGACTGGGAGCCCAAGCAATGGCCGGGCAGAGAGTGTAGGAAGGGACAAGGAGTGCTCAGGTGTGATGCTTGAGAATTTCTTTAGCTCTCTCAGCCACACCCATCTTAGTGGAGCCTACCAGGCTGACCATCGATCATCTGAGAAGACATCATTTGCTTGTGGTATGCACCATCTTTGAAAACAGCAACAACAAAAATAATGATTTAACCAAAACAGAGAGGGAAGAGAGTAGACTTGATGATTGAAGTCAAAGCCTTTGAATTTGATTCTTTTCTCTTCCTTTTAATCCTGATGACAGAAAAGTAGGAACCCATCGCCTCAGAAGCAAATGAACCTGGGGCTCAGAAGAGACTAGGACATGGCTCTGTTTCTGCTAAGGGTGAAGCATTATCATCATCTAGAGCAGTCTTCTCAGCTGTCCTAACACCATGACCCTTTAATACAGTTCCTCGTGTTGTGATGACCCCTAACCATAACATTATTCCATGGCTACTTCATAATTATAAGTTTGTTACTGTTATGAATTGTCACATAAATATCTGATGTGCAATATATCTGATATTTGACCTCTGTGAAACAATCCATTGACCACCAAGGGGTCATGAGGCACAGGTTGAAAACTGCTGTTTTAGATCAATTCTAAAATTGCCAAAGGCATTCTTGTTTAAATGAGGCACACTGACTCTGCACCTACGACAGTTTGGGGCCCTAAAAGTGCTAAGTCACATGGCCAGGTTACTGAAGGTCTTGTCGCAGCTGTGGGAAAGTGGAGCCCCTCTAGCCACTGCCTCCGCCTACTGGAAGCAGCGGCTGCCACGGCTCACAGGCTTAGGACACAGGTAGCACCGCTGCTGGTGATGACTCGGGAACGTGGGTGGCACGGACACAGAGCTCTGACCGGGAGGCACAGAGGCTGATGAGGAAGGTGGATCTGGATGGCGTCTGGCCAGCAGGCTGACTGCACAAGTCTGGATGAGCCAAGTCTCCAGAAACCATGGAATGAAACACATTGAGGTTGTGTCTCACCAGCTCCAAACAGGGGACATTAAGAGAGATGTAACCTCTGACCTCATTTCACAGCAAGCTGTGCTCTTGTTAGTGAACACTGTGAGGTGTGAGAGAGAGAGAGAGAGAGAGAGAGAGAGAGAGAGAGAGAGAGAGAGAGAAAGAGAGAGAGCGAGCGCACACATAACATCAACAAGACTGCTTTAAGCGAGCTCATCCACAGTTCAAATGCCTTTATAACACAATAGATGATACTAATGTACCCACTATGCACAGTGCATTACACTAAGCTTAAGTCCAGATACTGCTGGGCACGCTGCTTCTGTGACAGCTGCTCAGAAGACTGCAAAGTCCAAAAAGCTAAAGGAAGCAACATCAGCTGATGGCCATGTTCTCAGAGCCTCCACACACTCACAGGAGAGCAGCACAGCGGAACGAGGGAGTGATAACAACCACCGCCCTGTAGGTGGGATATGCCAGGAGCCCAGGATTCAGGAAGCTGTGGGATGCAGAGAAAAGAGTGCCTCCAGGGGCAGGCGCAATAGCTAAGAGCTGGGGGCATGGAGCTGCTTTCTAACATGGATTACGTCTGGCTAGAGAGGAGGGCCCAGTAAGAACCATGGGCCCTACGTGTGCCCATGTAGGAGCAAGTGCCCGGAAGGGCTGCAGAGGTGGCTCACAGTTAAGAGCACCTGCTGCTCTTTCAGAGGATCCTGGTTCGATTGCTAGTAACTACATGATGGCTCACAGTTTTATGTAATTCCAGTTCCAGAGAAACTGACACCCTTTTCTGGCCCTATGGGCACCAGGCAAGCACTTGACGCAGACACACATTCAGAGAAATACTCATATAGATAAAATAATAAAATAAATTAAAAAAAAATTAAAGAGGTGAGAGGGGAGGGTGTGGCTTGGGCAGTCAGGAGTCACTGCCAGGAGGGAGAAGGGTGGTACACCAGGAGGCCGAGCTGTGTGCTACAGATCTGCAGCCCGTGGGTGGCACGAGCAGGCCTGTGGTCCGCAGAGCCCATCTGGCAGCAGGAGGAAGCCTGAAGGAAGGAGGCCCAGGGAAGGAAGCGCAGGCGGATGCAGAGCAGCTGGCACGCCCTGGCCAGTGGCCGCGGGGCTGGATGACCAAGGTGACATTATCAAGTAGCACTGCGTAGTTGGGAATGACAAGAACCAGTGATTAAAAGATAGGGAGAGGAAGAGTTGCCATGGGTCTTTCTCAGGCTTCAAAGCAGGGTGACCAGTAACAGTAATTCATTAGCAATCAGACCGTCTGGCTAGTGTCCTTTAAATGATTTAGCTGATTTTGATGACATTTGCAAATGCCACATATCCTCAGAAATACCTTCTGAATAATATAAGTGATGATCTATAATTTAAGAGTTGTTTTATAGGATTCTGAGGCTCTCACATGTCATGTGGATCCATCTTTCCACTGTTCCGGTGGGACCCAGTCCATCCCAGTAAAAACCAGTGAACTAGAGAAGCACACACAGGGGAAGGCCAAGGAACAGCACTTTCAGTCACATGATTACTGTGGCCTCAAAGTTCAAGTCACTGTGTCCTTTCTCTCTCCCTGTTCTTCTCTTCCTCCTCCTTACCTCTCATTCTTCAGCTCCCCGGATATAAGGAATCAATAAGAACAATAAAACCACAACATGTATAAATCGCTATGGCTATCTTGTAAATCTTTCCTCAGCCAGTGCTTGAAACTTTAGATACATCTACTCACAGTTTAGAAAGCTAAGGTCAATTTTAAGCTAACCCGTAGCCAGGATGTAGAAAACATGGACCCAGGACTTGGGGCCTAGCTCCTGGGTGGTACCGCTCAGAAGGGGGGACATCATCTTTCATGTTTGCTAGACACTCTTCATAACTAACGCAATCTCTATTTTACCTCAAATTGCTGTATGTGCCTTGCCTTGTTCTTAACAAAGTCAATTTGGGGATTATTCCCATTTTTCTCTATGGCCTTCCTCTGATACACAGGAAAAGACGTCTTATCTGTATTGATGGGGCCTGGAGGACAGGGGTGACAGTACATTTCTATAGTATGAGCATTCTCTTGCTTAGGGATCAGCTCAGAACAGACTTTACTAATGCCAACCACAAAAGCCAAAGAAGAAGGACATACGACATACTCCATCATTTGAGTCAGCACTGGGAGATGGTTCTTACCTAGGTTGAAGCCAGTCCCCACAATCACAGCAAATATCTGAACACTGTAGTCTAGAATCATGAACTTGCTGTTTCCCAGAACTGTGATAGAATTGAAAGGCCAGAGGGAGCAGGCTGAAGGCCGAGGCCTCGAGCCAGAGTTTACACTACCTGTGGACCCTCAGGGATGTCACGACCTTGTCCGTCCTGCCACCATCTACTTATGAGGCTGTAATGCTAAAATCCAGCTGTAAGCAGCAAGCACATTTACCCAGGAGGAAAAAGAAGGAGCTGAAGTTGTATGACACCAGTTACATCCCGCACCCCTCTGGGGTGGAGGAGGACAGGTGAAGACTGCCAAGTAGAGGAGAGAGAGGTGAGAGCAAGCCGCTCCCAGAGCGTAAGGAGATGGGGGTGGGGGAAGGAGGGAGGGAGGGAGGGATGGATGGAGGGGGAGGGGGAGGGAGGGAGGGGGGGGAGAGAGAGAGAGAGAGAGAGAGTGTTTTGCAGCAGCAAGCTGTGAGACTTCAGTCCACTACTGTTTATGGGCTGACTTAGGTCTACAGCCAAGCTATGGTCCCCTCTTAGCTAAACCTATTTCATTCCAAGCAACTCACAATGGACCTATCCTAAAACGACAGCAAGCAGTAAAAAGGAAAATGGAGGGGGCATTGGCTATCTCCCTGTGTAGGCAACCCTGACTCTGTCCCATGGTTAAGAGTGTGCCCAGAGAGTGTGACGAGGGCACAGGAGGTCCTCGGACATCTGCACCTCAGGGAAGCGAGTCTCTGGAAGAATGGTTCCAGTGTGTAGGGAAGCATATGGCCTAGGCCACCTGGTCTCCACAGGCACAGCAGACACATCATCTGGTGTTTGGCCATGGAAGCTGTTAGCCATTTTAAAGCTGCCGAGAAGCTGCTGTACATTTTGAGAGAGCACTTCCAACATGGCGCATTTCTGGGTGCTCCTATCACGGTTTCCTCAGCTAAGGCCTGAACTCCGTGCACCCCAGCTCTGCCACTGCCAATTCCTCCTCAGCTGTGGTGCCTCTTCCAACTCTCCCTGGCCTCTAAACCCTCCCCATCTTTCACTCCCCCTACCACTCCACCCCTCGACATCCTGCGCATGGCTGGGCTACTCCTTTCACAACTTGTCACTTCCCACCTCACAGCCTTCACGTTGTGCGTGCTTCACAGTATTTCTTTAATATGGTTACTTGCCTCATCTTCAACAGCTAGCCAGATTAAAACATAGGTTTTGGATCAGGATCCTGACCTTACCACCAGACCACGCTGGGCCCACACTGTGACTAGAGGAAGAGCAGAGTCCCACTCATAACATGTGTGACCGAGTTACTCACAAATGCCGATGGGAGGAAAAGGACCCCAAGCTCGTAGGAGCGTATCATCAGCTGAGCGCCGTTCTTCTCCAACGCTCCCCAGGCGGCCTTGGACAGATTCGCACTGTGGAGACAAGGACACAGAAGGATCTGTCTCACGGTGCCATCTTTGTGTGGGTCAGATGCACGCAGCTGCGAGAGCACTGCTCAAAGAACACACAGCCGCAATCATATTGATTCAATCTCAAGCCCAACTGTGGTATTGAAAAGGAAATTTAAGGCGCACTGTACTGTAATTTTCAGGATTTATCAAATTGCTAATTTGGGATAGCTTCACTCTCATATGCATGACCCACAGGGCAGTTATTAAAGTGATTATCTTCCTTAGAAGTAATTTTTTCCATGTCTAAACTCCCTCTTCTTTTTATAGTCTGATATTGATTGCTATGGCTTCTAGTTTTGTTATACGTCAGAGCATCACTGAAAACAGATCTGTGGGCTGGAGACAGGGCTCAGTGGTTAAGGGTGTGAATGAGTGGGAACCATGCAGAGGATCAGAATTTTGTTTCCAGAAGTCCCAAGCGCCTGGAACTCCAGATCCAGGGGATCCGATGCCCTCTTCTGGCCTCCACAGGCACTACAATCATGTGCACAAGCCCCCATGCAGACACATACACATAACTAAAAATAATAAAAAACTGTTAATATTATCATATACATGTAGCCACTTTGTTTTTTTTTATGGGAGGGACAACTAAAGCTGATTTCTACTTTTGCTTTGAGGAAAACAGCTCCAGGGTCACTAGCTTGGTGCTTGCAGTCAGAAAGAAAGAGCTTACATAGAATCATGTTTAATATCGACAGACTTGTGGGTACGGTTTAAAAAAAAACACCAGCACAGCAGGAGGAAGGAAACCTGAATAGTCACACATGAGGGAAGTGCTAAGATACACTCTGAGTATCATTTATACCCCTGCCTATGCTAAGAAGCTGACCTCACAGAAGTGGGGTGGAGGATGGGAGTGGGTGGGACTCAGGTAGGGCAGAGGAAGGCTGAACAGTTGGTATCAAAATGAGTCCTAGAGCTCTGTCCTTAGTGACCACAGCTGGAAACAGCTTCTTATATACTTGTTTATTTAAGGCAGGCAGGCAGGCTCTATCGTGGCTCACAGTTTGAGGGTACAAACTATTATGGTCTGGCAGGGACAGTTACTGTAGCCATGGCTGCAGAACCGTGTGGCAGCTGGATACTGTGTCCATAGTTCAGAAGCAGAGAGAGATGAATACTGGACCATAGACAGTGTGATAAAATTCAGGGTTGGTCTTCCCTATTCAGTTAAACCTCCCGGAAACATCTTCACAGAAATGACCAGAAGTTTGTCTTAGTGTGTGTGTGTGTGTGTGTGTGTGTGTGTGTGTAATTTGATTATAGCAGGACACAGGTGCTATGAAAAGAAAAAATGGGGGCAGGGACTAGCTGTGGAGAAGGGAGGGAGGAGAGTGGGTAGCAGGGAGGAAGAAATGACATTAAAAATATTTGAAAAAGTCACACTCATGTACTGCCACTCCCAGATCCTCATCTTCATCTTTAAAGAGAAATAGGACTCAGGCGAACATAGATGAGCTTCTTAAGGCCATGTGATAGGTTTGATTATAATTAGAGAGCAACTTTCCTAAAGTTGTACACATTTGTCAGGAATACGGTATTCAATGTACCATAATAGGGAAACCTATTATGTTATAAGCTTATACATATTTATCTCCCCACACAAAAGGGTGTTCCTCAGGAGCTGTATACTATCAAACAAAACCTCCAGTGCCAGCTAGGGGCTATTTCCCTTAAGTTGTTGGTCAGAAAGGTCCACCATACCCCCAACAATATAGGCTATCGCTACCGTCCTGCTTACCATCCCGAATATGAAGGTAAAGTCTATTGCTGAAGACACTATATATGTTCAGTCACAGGTCTCACTTGGGGAATCCAGTTGGTACTGACCTGGAAGCCTCTTTCTTGAGGACCAGCACTTACAGTATCTGAAGGCTATGTGAGCGCCAAGGGAAAATAATCAACAGCCTTACCAGTTGTAACTACTGAGAACTTCTTACATGTTATAAAAAGGGCTAAATGGCAGGAGTTGAGAAACTCTAAAAGATGAGGGTTTACAGAGATGGAAACAGTTTTTATTCTGACTTGATCACTGTACACTGTATATGGTATTCCCGACAAATGTGTGTAACTTTAGGAAAGTTGCTCTCTAATCAAACCTATCACATGGCCTTAAAAACAATCATCTATGTTGCCCAAGTCCTATTTCTCTTTAAAGATGAAGATGAGGAGCTGGGCGTGGCAGTAATGAGTGTGACTGCCCCGCTCTGGAGGTGGGAGCTGGTAGGTCAGGAGTCTAAGGCCAGCCTGGGCTACATGAGACCTTGCTCAAAGAGCATTTACAGATGTAGCTGCCTTCTCAGGCCGTTGGAGTACACTGGGGATTGAGAGCCCTTCTGTGCAGCACAAGGTCACAGAGAAACACTGCAGAGGTAGAAGGAGAGTTATCATTTTAGGAAATCACTTCCTTTGAAAGTCAGCTAGCTTTTAGGTTTCTCACCTGCCAGTAATAAATGGCACCTTTCTCATGCTGAGGTAAACGGTTAATGGTAAAATTACCAGCAGGCTGAAGTGGAGGTTGTCTTCTCAAAGTTTTTCCTCACTTTCTAGATTTTTACCTTCTGGTAACTCCTTTGAATGTCAGCAACATGATACCCGGGCCAAAGGTGCCCTCAGAAAGGCTTCTCGCTAGCTGTGTCCCCTCACATGCCGTGGGTTGATGGCACTCTGTAAGATGGCTTCCTCCCAGGCTGCTTTTGTACTTGCTGTCTAGCAGAATCCCAACTATCTGCAGCCTTCAAAATTCTATCCTGAGCACCGGGAGACTTGAAAGACACTTGTAGGTTGTCTAGGTGACAAGTCAACATTCCTTGAAATGTCATCTTTAATAATCTCTTACACTATGAGTAATGCCTTGGATCACTGGCCCCTGGGGCAGCCAGGAAGGCTGGGGATGAATTTCCAGGCTCTCAGGCTGTCTGCTCTGGGTGTGGGTGGTACAGACAGGCAGGAGAAGCCACCAGTGCCTTCTACAAGGCAAAGGGATCCCCGAAGCTCCTGCAGAGTTCTGTCCCTGGAACTCGGAAGGCCGGCCTTCCTTCCAGCTGCTCTCTTCCACTCAGAGTCTCTGTCCACTGCCCTCAGCCTCCAGCTCTCTCCTGCCTCCCTCTGGACCAACCAAGCAACCTTCTTCCTGAAGTACAAGGTGCACTTCCTTGCTCTCGCTATATCTGGAGTGGCGCTTGAGTATTGAAAAGGGGAAGCTTACTTTATTTTTGAGGGATGCAATTCTACAGGGTAGGATTCAGATAAGCTCGGGCATATTTAGGGTGGTGTGGCTGCAGACAAGGGGAGGATTCATGGTGTATCAAGTTTTACTGTCCACTAGAAACTGACCAAAGCACTAACAGTAATAGTTACTGTTACCCCCAACAATATAGGCAACTTTTGAGGGAAGAATGTGTCAGTTAAGCTCAAGTCGAGGCTACGGAGGTAGAAGACTGCGTCTAACATATCTGTCTGTACAAGCTTTCGTCAAGAAACCTGACTCTTTCCAATTGTGGGAGCTGGTTAATATAGCTACGTGATGTACTGCTTTGTGAGCTAACACAGGAGCCGGGACTCTGCACAGAGCGGGGAAAGGATAGACAATGTGAAAGCAACACGATACCTTTCACAGGAGCATGAATTAAAGCCACGAACACAGAAATTCAGGTCAGTTATGTGGCCTCTGGCAGTGGGTGGGTGCGTAGAGAAGACAGACTGTATATCCCAGAACTAGATAAACACATAGTGAGCCCCCCCACCCCTGTCAGAGGCGCTTTGGAGGACCTAAGTAGGGAACCAGGGTCAGCTCCCACCTCATGCCGACAGAGTAAGCCAGCGCACAGTGACGCAGTAACAGACTGTCTCACACACAGACAGCTGTCTTTCTGTCACCCTCCAAACACTCCTAGGACTCTCTTTTGGGTACATCCTGAGGAGAAACACACTGTCTAAACACCGGTGATGGTAGCGGCTGTCACGGCAGCACCGGATCGAGCGTCACTGGAGCTGCTGACTGGGTTCACGGTTAACTTTTTGTTAGAGGTGTACGTCCCTCAGGGTGACTGCTGTCACAGGGACACAGTGGCTGATGAAGCATTTCTCTGGATCTTAATTATCCAACAGTCTAGGCAGCAGCTGCACAAAGAGAAGATATGCTTTACAAACTGAAGCTTGGGCTACCACACCCTTGGGAACATCAGAGGTGGGGACCGACACTTGCACAGACAACTGTCACAGTGTCCCAGTGACTGCCGAAGCTCACCCTGAGCAGCTACAATGAGAAGGGAGGGACAGACCACAGTCACTGCTGCTGCCGTCTGCTCTCTAACGCCCCCAGGAGGGCACCTTCTGCAAACACACCCAGGTGGTGCACCACACTTTTCTTCTGTATTGGCTCTAGGCTTCTGTGGACTGCAATTAAATGTCACAAAAAAGGAAAAGAAAAAAAAGAAAAAAATCTCACTGTGAAGGAAAAGAAAGTTTCATACTATAAATGATTCATGTAGTATTTCAGAACACATAAGCTGGAATTCTGAGATTCTCAAATTTCCCTCTAAATCCTTTCCCTATGTAGATTCTCTCTCCAAGTGCAGACTAGTGCTCTTCTCTTGGGCCACTGAGTACACTCGGTAGGTACTGTCTAGGACAATTGAGCATAGAATTAGACAAAATACATCTTCAACTAGGATCACTCTGATTAGGAGTGGTGTTCAGTATTTCTAATCGTGTCTGTTTAATTGTGTGAAACTGTGTTTTAACATTACGTCTTTCTTTTTTGATTATTTGAGTGTGAAGTGTCTCTTACCATGTTGCCTGGGCTCATGGTGTTACCCTGGAGGTTACAGAGACTTCAGGAGGTGGGGCTTGGCTGGTACAAGTCAGTTGTCAGGGGCAAGTCCTCGGGGCATCCTGTTCCTGTCTCCTCTGTGTCTCTTTCTGTGCCTGGTCCTCCCTGTGCTGAGTCCCTGTCACATGTCCCCACCACAATGTTTGGCCTCCCCATGGCCCTGGAACCAGCAGGGCCGAGGACTTCAGAGTGGACTGCCGCCTTCAATATGGTGAGCCAAAGCACACAGTCCCTCCTGTGAGCTTTTCTCTCAGGTATTTCTTCCAGAGATGGAAAGTCTGACTAATGCAGGTAGTGTGTTTTGATTTATTATTGCTCTAACAGAGGGCCATAAGGTCCGTGCCTCCAAATAAATTTACTATCACGTTCCTGGTAATGGGGTGTTCCAAATGAATCATATGGGTTAAAATCAGGTATTGGCAGGATTTTAAAGTTCCCCCTGAAGGCTCTAGAGAAGAATTCTAGAGATTTCCCTAGTGTTGAGGAGATTTTTTTTTTTTTTTAAAAAGAGAGAGTCTCACTATGTAATACTGGCTGGCCTAGAACTCAGAGATTCTTCTGCCTCTGCCTTCTGAGTATTGGGATTCAAGGCATATATCAGCACACCTGGCATCCCCCGGTATCTAAAGGCTGGTTGCCTATCTGTTCCTCCATGTTTCAGGCTAATTTCCTTCTGGTTCAGTCTCATTTGGTCAGACCCAAATATCTCAGACATTATGGACTTATGGGCTTCATAGGTTAACATTTTTAGCCAGTTTTCTAATGTAGCCTATAGCATGTTTTCAATAAGAGCCTTAGTTTGGGTCTCTTTACCCAAGAACAGCGCTCCAAATGTCTCTCTGCCTCAGGTTTCTCATTCTGTATTGATTCCTATAGTTCCCAGAAAACATCCTTACAAGCAAAGCCTCAAATAAATTCCACAGTCTGGCATCCAAGATCCTCCAGAAAGGCGGGATCCATGCTTTTCAATGGTATTCCCTATTGCTGCCTTCCATGATTCTTCTGCTTCTGACTGTATGATGTCTTATTACCCACACCCCCACGGATCACAACATCCTCTCTTTGTCCTTCTGCCCACGCCTTATAAGCCTGAGTCCTTTCCTCCCCCATAAGCTCCATCTCTTTCAGAAGCTGTCGGCTGCTATTCCAGCCCCCAGATCTTTCCTAACACTGAATTCTGAATTTGTCAGGCAGGCAAGGAACATCTACTTTATTCAGGAAAAGTGGCTGATTCACACAGCTTAGAAGATACAACTGATTAAGACTTGTGGTTAGAGAACCAAGATTGTAGATAGATGACTAAAACATTTGAAGTCACAATTTAGAGAAAAGTCTGCAGAGTTAAACATAAAGAATGCAAAGGATAGAGGATTAGCACGCGCAGAACCCGAGTCACACAAACTCTAACCACAGTTAGTGCTGTCCTGCCCATCATCAGCTTCCCTAGCAGTAAACACAGTGACACCTGCCGCCTATCACTGGTATGAGGGGCCTTCCACATAAGGTGTGTAGTCCCAGTACATGAATGGTACTTAATAAACAGTAAGTTTGTGGGCAGTGACTCGGACCTTTCCTCTGGGGTGATTCATTAAGTGACAGAATGCTCTGGAAGCAGAGTTCTCAGACTTCCTAGTTGTAAAGTTTTGGTATACATGGGTCTACACATCACTCACCAGGCTGTGTCACTGGTGCCATAATCATAGTATGAGTCCCCAAGGCAGAAACACAGACAAGTTATAAGATAGGACACATGTGTAAGTCCCTAATTGTTATTACAGAAGGTGATAAGGTACTAGCTACATAACATGGTGAAGACTAAATTAAATTTGCACATGTTGAACAATCTTATGAGATTAGCTACTAAAGAGGAGCACCTGCGCTTGGAAGTTACTGTTGCTTATACGATGTAGTAACAAAGGAATTCCAGCAGAAAGGACAAATGAAGAACAAGCAATCTTACCTGTTTCCAGACAGACAAGAAGGAACTGAGCACTGCAGGAACACCGCCCTCAGTGTGGGCTGCTGCAAGTCTACGTTTTGAGAAGTCGCCCAGTGGAGTCTCATCAATCTACTTGAAGACCCCACCTTGTCCCCTAGTCACAGGCAAACCATGGTCCCTAGCACAGTGCCTCATACATGTAGTAAACTGCAGGTGGAGGCTCTGGCTCTGGCATTCCACAGGCACACCACTCTTGTCTTTAAATGGACTATCTAGCCTTGATCCCATAGGTGCAATTATAAGGACTTCAGAGGCTACCAAGGACTCAAAATGAGAAGAATTATGGTCAAAGTTCCTTAGCATGAGGATACAGCTCAGTGAGAGAGTACTTGCCTAGCAAACATGGGCCTTAGATTTAATTCAACCAACCAACCAACCAACCAACCAACCAACCAACCAACCAACCTGAAAACAGAAGACCAAATTAATAAGACAAAAAACAAAAACAAAATCCACAACTGGGGCTGGTGAGATAGCTCAGTGGGTCACGGTATTTGCCAAGAAGTCTGAGAACCTGAGTTTGATCCCTGGGATCCACACGGTAGAAGGAGAGAACTGAGTCATTCCCCTAAGTTATCCTCTGACCACACACATGTACAAACATAAATAAACACGTGTAATAAACTTTTAAAAACTGCTTTTCAAGTATTGAGGCACCATATTACAGAATGTTGACGTGTACCGAATCACAGTCAGTGTGATAATCAAATGCTGCTTAGTGGTTTGGCATCTGCTGAAATGCACCATTGTTTTGGTGGGCCTCTCCTGGTGGAAGAGCTAGAAGTATGAGAAGCTGTGAGGAGTGTATCTGGGTTCACCGCATCGTTGGTTAGGATGGAGGACTGATGAAATCACCCAGGCAAAGGTGGCTAGGCAACTATGAAGCAGGGCACAGAAGAAAGAACGGAGGAAGTTTCATTCCTTTATAGTACTAGGACATTTTGTTAGGGTGGGTCCTGGGAAATGAAATATTTTAGTTATACTTTCAAAGTTTCTTCATTTTTTTTTAAAGTCAGAATAATTCTTTGTTCAAAGGAAATCTTTTAACAAACAAAAGGCTGGTGTCTAAAGAAGCAAGAATTGCCTGTGCTCTTCTCCCTTTGTCTGCTGTTGTGGCCTTGAAAAGGAGTTTTCAGAACTTACAGGGCTCCAAGGAGCACAGTGTGAACAGCATAGTCTGAACCTGACCCTTGAGTGGATCGAGGGAAAAAGGCAGAGAGCAGCAGGGACTAGCTCTGCTGACTGCTGATGGTAGGCTGTTTATTTAGCCCTGGAAGACCAGCAGGACCGATGTATGGTCAGCATTGGGTTAATTTACCTCTCAGACCTAATACCCTTTGATGCCCCTGAGTCTATGAAGCCTGGCACCTCGGCTTCCTTTCCCTAGGTCCCATAGTGGCACAGTCTGCTGGGACTCTTATATCGTTGGAGTTTTACAAAGAATAGTGCCAAGAATTATTGTTCTAGAGAGATTACTAGCTTGCTACTGACATCCATTGAGACATCTTGAGGAGCAGTCTTCTCGGGGCTTGTAACCAGCTCAGAGCCTGACAACGTTTGTACCCATGTCATATTATGGGACATGCGTTCCTTCCTTCCTGCTTTTAGCCTGCTACCACTCCGACCCTCAGTCCTAGGCTTTGTGAATGGCTTCCTCTTTTTGCCACACTCCACTGTCACTCACAGTCCCATGTTTAGAAATCTGTATCAGTGTCTCTATATCAGTGACTCAGGAGGGCTTCCTGCCTCCATGTTCTGTTCTAGTCCATCCATAGATGGACTCCCGTAAAACAGGATGATCTAAAGGAAAAAAAGGACAGATCCAAGATCCAGCTCAACCAGCTATAAGATGAGCAGACTATACCCTGCATCTGTTTCTACATCCAGATAGATGTAATAACACTGAGGCCATGGAGATCTCAGAAAGCCAGCAGTGAAATTTATCACAAATATGGCAGTTACAATAGATCTGAATACTAGACAATCTCAGTAATATTAACGAAGCACTATGGATCACCTGGCTCTCTTATTTGAAAGCCTTTAGTTATCCCTAAATCTCTTAGTTATCCCCCAAATCTCTTGCTTGCCCCCAAAGCTGGTCCCAACAACTTTCTAGGTTCTTCCTCACTCCTCCCCATACAAAGCTCTGTGCCAGCTCATGGTTCTCTCCTCCCCCATGACTCAGGGCCTTCAGGTTCATGACTTCCTAAAGCATCCCTGAAGCCTATCATATTCATCAGAGTAACAAAAGACTCGAGACAATTGACTTACAGAGAGAAACAATATTTTGGCTCCCACTTTCGGGGGTTTTACTCACTGCTGCCCAATAGGTTTTGTGTGTCGGGCCTCTGTTCATTTATTCAACAAGTTGCCTACTGAGTATGTATGTGTTCTGTGCCAGGCTTTGATGGGGTATGATGCCAAGAACTTCAGAGCTCCCCTAAAACACTTCTGTACGCTCACTCAGTGCCCATTTTCTAGTCACATCCTGGCAGCTGACATTTCTTGAGTATTTGAAATTCCCTGGCTTCTAGACACCCAGTCTGTTCATACCAAAGTCAGCCACATCATGCGAAAGCACATGGGACCCCAGCCTGAGTCATCTGGCTGGTTCTCTTGTCCAACACTGTTCAGTGTTCTAGGACTGTTCAGTCTTTCACTCATGTCTTCTGCTGTTTGCAAGCACACTACTAGGGATAGCATGCCAGGTGCATGGGCCTTGGGAGGGGATATTGATAGCTGATCTGTGTGTGTGTGTGTGTTTATGCTATGGTAGTTAGGTGCATCCATGGGGAGGGGTGTATAGATGGGTAGCAGGGAGGAGGGTTAGGGGAGACAGAGATTACTCTCACAGGGAAACACTGCATGCAGCTTCAGGAGAGGATTTGATGAGTAGTAGGACTTGGCTAAGTGTGCCCCAAATGTCCATGAGCTAAAGATTTGGGAGGTGGCCTTGTATGAGGTCTGGATCACTGGATATAGACCCTTGAAGGAGATTCTGAGGCTCTAGTCTCTTTTCCTACCCACTTTGCTTCCTGGATATGAAGGAAGTGGTTTTGCTGCTCCGAGCAGTCACTATCCTGATGTGCTATTTCACTGCAGGCCCAATGACTTCACTACAATCTGACTTGCTTAGCAAAGGCCACAAGCTACAGCTATGGTGGAAAACTTTGAGGGGGCATGGTACTGGAGATTAAACCTAGGGCCTCACATATATAAGGCACTGAACTATATCCCCGCCCTTCTTTTCATTTTTTATTTTGAGATAGGGTTTCACTAAGTTGCCCAGATTGGCCTTGAACCTGTAACCTTCCTGCTTTAGCCTCTTAAGTAGCTGGGATTACAGACCTGTTTGCTTGCGCCAGAAATTAAAATAAGGCGAGGTGGGAAGCCAGGGCACCCTTGGTAGGGGGCCTGGAGGGAGATCAGTGAGGTCTAGTCCAGCAGCAGCAGGAACAGCAGGAGGAGGGAAACTGGGCAGCTGCTGCTTCACCACGCAAGGGTCTGTGCTCTTCCCAGTGCTTCAGACCAGCAGTGCTGTTCTCAAAGCAGGAGTCAATGGGATGACACTGACTAGACTCCAAGCTCCTGGAGTAAGGGCCACAGCTGTCTTACTTACCATCCATAACCAAAGTTTAGGCACAAAATATCTATGATGGATGATCTGGGCCTGAATTTCAGGTCTCTCCATCTCTCACACGGGGTCATTTGACACACACTATTTAAGTGCTCTATGCTTTTTTTTTCCTCCCACATTCATACAACAGGAAAATACTAGTACCTAGCCCCTGAGGAGCTTAGTATCTAAAAAGGGGGACTTAATCCAGCATATAGTACACATATGCTATATAAGGCACAGCTAATCTATATGGGTTTTCTCTGGAGGCCAGTCCTTGGTGGGGAACTACATAGAGCGTCCCATCTCAAGCCAGCGGTATACCTCATGACTAGGAGTGCCAGCACACAAAGGGCCTCCAGGCCCTAGTCGACAGCCTCAAACATTTTCTCACCAGGGATAATGTTTCTGGAGGCTGGCTCACATGGGCATAAACAAAGAAATGCTGTCTTTGCTCTGCTTGTACCAGAATGCAAGAAAGCGAAGCTGGTCAGTGACCTTGAATCATCTCTAAAGTACAAAAGGAATCATTCCCAGACTGTAGGGCTGATAACACTATTCGTAACAAAGTATACGAGGCTACAGAAGAATCCTGGTTATCTTGGGAGCACCAGGCAACCAAGTCTACTCAATAACATCTACAAGTATTCTTTTGTGTGATCCAATTTGATTTCCTTCAAAACCCACAGACAAAGGAAGGGACAAAAGCCTGGTGTTTCACACTCGAAGGATCAGACAGCAGGGAGGAGGAGAACGACATCGCTGCAGCTGAGGAGAATGCCTTTCATGAATCTCCGAAGAGCCGACAGCGGTTTTGTAGTCGAGCACTTGTCTCGTTTTCTCTGAGTGGCAGCCCCAACATTTCTGCTCAATCTCTATCAAACAGGGCCTGTCAGTTGCTAGGCAACCGTAACAGTGCTCCAGTCAGTGTTAGTAACCACCTTATTTCTTGCCTCCCACAATGCATAGCTTCCATAATTGTTCTCATCAGGTTTGCCAACTACACTAAGGCCCAATCTTCTTAGTCAAGGTTTCTTCCTAAAGCTCAGCTTCTTGCTTATTTGATGCTGCAGTAAAACTGTGGTGACTGTATTTGTCATCATGCACCGGTAATTTCCGTTCCCAACAGGATGCTCATCAAACAAGGGAGGATTTCATGGTAGGATCAAAACGAATGCAAAGAAAATCTTAAGACCATAAAGAACTTGCCATAGACGCAAACAGCCAGACAAAAGAGAAAAGAGCCAACCTAGTGTCCAACTAGTTATAAACTAAACTGTCAGCTTCTACGTTTCTGAAATCTGGTCTAAAGTACTTATGTTCTGTTTGTTTGTTTGTTTTTCTGTTTGATTCTCTGTGTAGCTCTGGATGCCCTAGCACTACTTCTGTAGACCAGGCTGGACCTGAACTCAGAGATCTGCTTGCCTCTGCCTCCTGAGTGCTGGGACTAAAGGTGTGCAGAAAGTAGTTGTCTTGAAGTTGGGTAATTCAATTATCAAATTCAATTCAATTATCAATTGAATTATCAAATTATCAATAATAAATTATCAAATTATCAAATCAAATATTATTATTGAATTATCAAATTAGCCTCAAATTGAGTTTTTTAATGTAGTTTAAAGACAAGTCTTTAAAAAATGATTTGTGTATGTGGGTGTGTGTGGGTGTTGCAAGGATGCTTGTGCGTATGTTATACATATACTAAAATTCGTGGGAGTCAGAAGACAGTATTGGATCCCCTGGAACTGGAGTTATTAACAATTGTGAGAAACCTGAGTCAGGTCCTGAGATTTGAACTCTGGTCCTCTGCTAGTCCCCACCGACAAGTCTTTAAGCCACATACTGTTAATGTGCCATATATGCAAACCAGACAAAGACTTTAGACCTGATTTCATGAATCTAAAGAGCCTAACAAACTAATATTAAATACATTACATAGCTCAATGGGCAAACATCCTCATATATTTTCTATCATTATCCTCAGAACATTTGATTAAATCAGATAAAATACCCATATTATAAATGGATTTTCCCAAAATGTAAATGGCAAAGCACTCCTCTAAGGGGATACAAATCTGTGGATTAGAAACTCAGATCTTTTGAGATCCCGATAATCTTTTATAAGACTATCATTTTTATCAATTCTATACACAGTATTGAATATTTTGAGTCAATACCAATAGTGCTCTGTTAGAAAACACACTATTTTTATATAAGTACAAGTTGAGTATATTACAACTCCTATTCTAAAAAGTTCCATGGATAAAGTGCAATTTTTTTTAAGAGAAGTTCTAGTTTTAATAGTGTGTGGTGGGATAAGTGGGAGGGAGGTTCTGTGCACATAAATGCAAGTGCCGCAGGGTCCAGGAGAGGACATCTGACTCCCTGGAGCTGGAGTTACAGGAGACTGTGAGCCACCCAATGTGTGAGCTTGGGTCCTCTGCCCAGAGCAGTACATGCCGTTAGCTACTGAGCCATCTCTTCAGCCCTGAATAAACCTTCTAAAAGCACACATGGATTCCAGCTAATTCAAATGAAAAAATTCACTGATGTGTAACTGTCTCCCAGTTGACTAAGAAAGACTCAGGAACTTCTGCCCCAAACATGGGAAAAAACAAACAAAAAACAAAACCAAAACCAAGCTGGCCACAAGCTGCTCTCTGACCTCTCCCCCAATCCCAACACTGCTGCTCTCTGACCTCTCTCTGACCTCTCTCCCAATCCCAACACTGCTGCCTCTCAGACACTCCGACCTATTTTCTGAGCCCACTGCTGCCCTGCGATCCTTCAGCTATGAACAGGTTCCCATGAGCAGGGAACCTACCCCACTTCCAGTCCTCAGTTAAAGGAAGCAACAAGGCCTTCTCCGGCCCTCTCATTTAAGCAGCGGCACCCACCTAGGCCCGCACCATTCTATACACAGTGAGTGGGTGATGGAGCCCACGTGTTGGTCTTCCATGTGCTTGTTTAACTTCTTTGATTACTGACTGACTGTAAGGACGACATAGCACCTCAACTTTACAAGCAACTTAAGCCAATTTGCAAAAGCCTTTTCTTAATTCATTTAGTCAGACAGCGACTCCATCTTACTGAGTAGCAAAAGATGCCACTTCCAAAACAGTTATCGTGGGAAATTGGTCCAGACACCCTCAGAGAAGTTAATAGGTTGCACATGTGTCATGTGATCTTCCTGAACTTCATCTGGTCCTGAAGACTTCAAATAAACGTCACCTAAATTACCATTCTGTCTTATTTTTCTCTATCATACTTATCCCCCAGTTGACTGTGTGAATAGGCTTGTTTGCTTTTATGTAACTCCCACCACCAGAACCAGGTCAATGGTTGTTTATTATTGTATTGCCAGCACTTAGCAAAGTGCTTGGCATTTAGTAAGTGCTCAGTAAATCAACAGATGCACTGGATAACTAGCTAAGAACGGTGGGGTCCAGAATGAATGGATAATCTTTTGTAACGTAGAAGGAAGATTATTACATAGTGGCTCTTCAACCAGGACAGATGGCTTGGTTGGCAATGGAGCATATGAAAAACCTCATCTCCTTTGTTTTTGTTTTGAGACAGGTCTTGCCTTATAGCCCAGGCTGGCCTTGACCTCATGGTGAGCCCCTGCTTCAAGTCCTGGAGGATTAGAGTCACATGTGTGTGCCACCATGCCTGGCTCTCAGACATCCTTACTGAGTACTTCCTGGATACTCCTCAGCATCAGGCGTCGGCCTGCTCTGTTTGCTCCCAGCAAGAAAAGTCTCAAAGCCTATGGTATCAACGATGAGCACGAGAGAGGACCAAGCCAGAATAAACCAGACTAAAACCTCACCGAAAGTTACAACCACCACCACCACCACCACCACCACATCTCAAACCTCTGTAGACAACAATCCCTCTTGAAAGTCTCACAGTAAGTAAGTGTGCCACCAGGCTTATTTTGATGTGGGCTTGGGATGGAGCCCAGGACCTCACGTCTTCTCTACAGGGGCTTCCCCCGTGAGCCGGCCCTGCAGCCACAGCTGCTGCACTCCTGTAGCACTCTCATTTCTACAGTGTTGATAATGACGTCAGCGATGAGCTCTATCTACCTATCAGCCATACTCCTGGCTGAGGAGTCACCTCTGAGGCTTCTTTCCTATCCTACTATGCATGGAGTCCAGGCAGATTTTTCACCATTACTTCAACTCTGCCTTCAGTAACCTGGTACAGAGCATCTCCTGCAGACCAGGCCCCCTGCCAGGCACTGGGAGAGGCTAAACATGATATAAATATGGGTTTCATGCCGTAGCCTAGAGAGGACGCCCGTAAGCACATAGATAACTATAGAGAAGGGAAAGGCACGTTGATGATGTTAAAAACCCAGGAGACTGCAGAATCCAACCAACTGAGGAAGCCATGTTTAAGTCAAGTGCTGGACAAGTTCAGGGTCTACACAGAGAGAAGAATCTACCTGTGCAGAATAGTCAGAAAGGGATCAAATAATTCACGTGGCACGACCTGCTTAGTCTCTTTCACTTAGCTGTAAATTCCACAAGAGCAAGAAGCTCAACTTAGCTTTCCTCTACTCTCACAGCACATCTGTTGAGTGGTTGGTAGAGCTGCCTCAGTGTAGAGCTTTACTTCTCATCTAGGAGAGGCCCGTGCCACCTCACAAAACTGAGATGATGGGAAGGGACAGCTGAAGCCGACTAGTAAGAGTCAGTTCTCTCTCCTGCCCCCTTCTTCACACACTTGCCGAGCAGAAAGGACCTCCATGTTGGTAGTGATCACCCAGGTGGATCAAGGATCTGCTGACGGGTCTGAGGTTAGCACAGTTCTTGCCATCACTGAGTTTACAGACTAAGGGGCTACCATAAAGGGTGATTACCATAGCGTTACTAACAGTAGCTGCTGTTTCACATGCTTACAATGAACAAATACTGTTACTTATAGTTAGGGCTGCTACCAAGACTCCAGATTCCTTTAGGAAGTGTCATTTCTTGAGCCCTTGGTGGCAAGTGCTTGCATAACTCATCTCCCTACCAAACTGCCAGCATACTTTTGTACTTTGCCTTTGTGTTTCAGGAAATGTATTTGGTGGAGTTCTAAGAGGCTGGGCTACAGTCTAGGCTGGCTGTGCTGATCTCTGAACTGGTGGGTATCTCATCATTTCAACTTGTTTCCTTGAAGGAGATTTGGAAGTATGCTGTACACAGCCAGTCTTCCCCGACCCCTGGTACCTTGCTTTTACTGCTCGTCCCTATAAACAGCACAGGCTCTGTAGACTGCCCAACTCAGCTGCCCATATCCACTCTTTCCTAAGCACCCACTCTCCTTTAGCAGCCTGACCTAGCTTTCAATGCACTCATTAGATGATGTCACCGCACTTCAGGGCCTCCTGCTATCTTGCTCAGCTCTGCATATCAGCACAGGAACAGCTCAACACTCCACACTTTCTCCAGCTTGAGAGCCTTTTTGAGCTGTTCCCTTTGACTAGTATGTTCTTCCCTTGTTGGGCTAGTGCGTTCTCCTCAATCAACCTCCTAAGGCCACTTTCTCTGACTCCTTCAGACACGCTCCAAATATATCTCTTCATCTGCTACAGGCTTGATCTGACATTTCCTTCTTTCCTTGTTTAATATACTACTTGCTTAAACTATTATACCTCAAATGAAGACTCATACTAGAACAGGTACTTTGTTTCTTGCCTTCCATGAAGTACAGACAGTGCCTGAAATGGAGAGAATATTCAGTATATGATGATTATAAGGTCTTGATGGACACTTCACCCTGTCAACAAGCAGGTAGTGAAAAATATAGGGAAAACAATACATTACTTAGTGCTCTTATGAACAACATGGGCCATTTTCTATATAATTATTAACCACAGAAATTCACATAGATTCTATGCATAGGGTTACTAGACTTCCTGAATGAAGAAAGGATGTAGTCTGTGTCTTAACACCTACATGTTGAGCCTGTTGGCACACCTTCAATCCCAGCACTCAGGAGACAGAGGTAGGTGGATCTCTGTGAGTTTGAGGCCAATCTGGTATTATAGCCAGTTCCAGGCTTGCCAGAGATACACAGTGAAACCTTATCTAATATATATGTGTGCACCACACACACACACACACACACACACACACACACACACACACACACACCAATGTGTGCACTGAGCCAGGTATGTGGCTCACACCTGTAATTCCAGCATCGGGGAGGATGAAGCAGAAGAACTACTGTGAGATTAAGGTCAACCTGAGTTCTATAATGAGAGCTTGTTTCAACAAAATGAATAACTACATAAAAGAAAAGAAAGACATGTTGAATAATGTGAAATTTAAAGACGATAACTTGGCCTCTGTACAAGCTTAAAGCTGGTTATTGAAAGTGGCTTAGTGATCAGACATTCTTTAATGGAAAAGATAACGCATCTGAGTGTTTTGCCTGCACGGATGTCTGTTCACTGTGTACAACCACTTCTATCGTGTACCACCACCACTACATAGACGATCAGTTCCATAGCAGGTACGCAGTCTGTCACCTCATTTAACAATCACAGGAACCGCAAAAGTAGCAGTTCCTGCATTTAGTGTAGAGGAAGCACTACCTCTTCCTCTCTAAACTAAGAAACAAATGTCGATTAAATAAATTTCCCAAGTTTATACAGCTGCTCAATGATAGAAACACACCCTGAATGCTTAGTTTTAGAACTCAAAAGTCTGCTTTTCCAGTGTGCTCTGAGGCTGCAGAAGTCTTGAGGATGCCCTCTGGTGCTGTGTATATTAACCATCTCTTTGGTCAGTGTTTCTCACCTGAACCAGGCACAAATGTTAGCCACAAACCCAGATAGGGTTCTTTTTATTCTTCATTCATTCTAAAAGCACTAATTCTGCTCTGTGAGAGTTTAATTAGTTGTGATTGACACCAATGAGGCTACTGAATCACAGAGAGATGCCCAGTGGTTGAGTTCTGACTAGGAGCGAGGTACTAATGTTCTCACAGCTCTACTTTCCAAAGGGCAAAGCAATTTATCTTTTAAAAAAAAAAGAGAGAAAGCAAGATGGAGGGAGGGAGGGAGAGCGAAAGAGAGAGAGAGAGAGAGAGAGAGAGAGAGAGAGAGAGAAAGAAAATGTCAGTGGGTAGGGAGTTCCTTTTAGGGGTGATTAAAATATTCTAAAATTAGATTGTGGTGATAGATGTACAATTCTGTGAACATGTTTAAACTGTTAAATTGTAGACTTTAAGGCACAGATTTTATGATATGTGAATTATATCATAATAAAGATGTTTTTAGAAGGGTACATAAGAGATCTGATTGCTCAAGTTTTAATTATCTAAAAGAGAAGCTAATAAAAGAAAAAAGTATCAATTTTAACATCTTACATTTTTTCTGTATTTACCCTAAATGTCATTTGCTTAATCACTGTTATAACTATTATTACAGTATATAAAAAGAAGTAAATCCAAAGTTTATTCAAATCTTACAGATATCTAGAGAGACCAAAAAAAAAAATCAGGCAATGATCACACATTCAGTAAGACATTAGTCACAGGCCTCCTTTCAGGCTCATGGCAGAAGCAGGCTGAAGACTGATGGCACTTCACAGAACACTTTTTAAGACTCCACTCCATTTCAGAGCAGAAGTCACAAGGCCTCCCAAGAAACAGACAAAGCCCCGTTACCTTGTGACAAGGAACCAAGCCAGTTTACTGAAGTCTGGAGAGGGCCTCATGTACGTCTTAATATGTGGCATGGCGTTGCTTCGGCCGGATGTCTCTGCAGACCACTTACTAGTGACAGGAGAGACATAAAACACAAATTAGAAAGTAATTCAAGACAGACAACATTCTTATACTAGGGAACTGCATGAAATGCAGCACCTAATCTAAAAAGACAGCAGGAGCAGTCTGTGATTGTGGTGGCTGATAAAACTCTGTTCAGACAACAGAAGAACACATAATCACTCTGAAAAGTGAGGATGTCACACAAGGAAATTTAGCAGTAGCCACAAAAGCATCAAACCCTGTGGACTTTTGTCCTTTCACATATAGTACACACACATGTATGCACATGTGCACTACACTGATTTCCCTGTGCTTTCTGCATGTGTGTACACAGGTCTCTGGCTGGGCTGTGAGCTCTCGGAAGCAGGAAGCTAACATGCCCTATAGTGCACACTCCTGAAGAGTCTCCACAGCAACTTCTCCAATGAGACCAAGTGAGGGGAGCACAGCTTGTCACAGGTGAGTGCTAAAGAGGCCAGAGGATAACGCAGCAAGGCTCTAGTTTTGGCTTTAAATATGAATTCTACATTTCCAACACTTTAGGACTAAGGTTCCAAGGCGTAATGGCCTCCTGTCGTGAGGTAGTGATTCTGGCTTAGAAGAGGATAATCCCTCAAGCTAACAGACTCAGGATTAAGAAGGCCACCATTTTCCTCATCTGAGTGAGCCTAGGAACCAGAAGTGAAAGGAGCCAAGTAAAACCGTGTGCTGTTAGGAGAGACTATGACAGGGAGGCACAGGCCGGCAGGAGGCTCAGCAGGAGCCTCTGGGGAAGTAAGACTCTGGGGCGGGTCTAGAACATTCAGGAGGAGCAAGTACCGCAGCTGGAAGGACTAGCCTTTCTTTGCCGGCCTGCCCTCGCCTACCGAGCTCTGCTGGTATAACATGCACCATCTTCATCCTGGAGACGTAGGCCTGGGCTCTGCCCTCACCAAGCGTGGCCCCTACATACCGTAGTCAGATGGCTACACTTCGTGCTTCAGCAAACTGAACTAAATGCTTCTTACGTAAACCATAAACTACCCAACATGATCTTTTATTTATCTTTTTTTTTTTCTTTTTGCCTGCCAACAGAGATAAATTTTACTTTGGTATTAAAAACCTATTCCAAAACGTTTTCAAAACCTTGTTTTAAATTATTTCTATCCCTAACATATGCAGATGAAAGAATATAGCTGTATTATATAAGGCACTTTTTTTAAAGAGCAGATTGACACAACGGTCTCAGTCCCAGGGAGGCCGGAGCAGCACTGAGAACCAGTTACTTACTGGAAGTAGGAGTGCAGCCATCTCTGTTTTTCAGCTGTCTGGATGCCATAGGGAAGAGAGCCCCCAGCTTTTAAAAGAGAGAAAACAAACAAAAATAATGAAATACAAGTTGAGATGTCTTCATTAAAAAGAAATTCCCTACTATAGTACGGAGGTAAATGAAGACCAACTGCTTCCATCATTTCATCGTTGAGAAACCACCTATGCTCACATCAGGCACAGGACCGTCTCCTTCTGTGTGAGGTTCTGCCGTCTAGGAGCTCACACAGGGAGGAAGCACCCTCCCTCTGAGCTCCACCCCGGCACTTCTTACTTTTTATGCATATTCTCACAAACTTGTCCAAGCTGGTCTGGATCTCACTCTGGAGGCCAGGGTGGCCTCGTATTTGTGATCCTCCTGCCTCAGCCTCTAGAATAGCTGGGATCAAGGGCCTACACTATCAGAACCCAAATTGGGTACATTTTCTTATGGGCTTCTTTTCTCTGGACAGTTTACTATGGAAAAGAAAAGGTCTTACTTAACTACACAGAGGGGACAACAGAATCTGGGCCTGTTTTATACCCAGAGGCAGGTATGAAGAACATCACTAGGTTTTGTCCCAGGCAGGACATCCAGGAGTGCAGTTAGTAACAAACTCAGCCCTGTCTACTTTGCCTTTACCTTCCGCCATTTCCAAACACGTGGCAGAGGAGGTTAGGAACTGGAAGATAAGAAAACACTTCTGCTTTTTTTTTTTTGGTAAGAAGAATCCATTGTAGATTCATCAGTGACTTTCCAAACACACCTTGGACTTCCCCACAGTAAACTATGTGCAGAGAAGGCATTAAACAACTCCAATGTTCAATAAAGTATGTCCTGTCTCCTACTGCAAACAGCTAAAAACATATTCTATTTTAGAACCACTTATAAAATTGCTACATCGAGAATGCCACATTCTCTCATTAAAAGTGCACTTTGAATAGCTTTAGCCTATTAGAAGTACAGGAAGAAAAGACTACCTATGTCCCAGAGTCAAAATGAAATAATTTTATTTTGCCATTAAAAAGCACTGAACAGCAAATATACTCTGAGCTTCATTGAGATTATTTTGGCAAGGTCACATCTAATTTCATAAGCAATAAATGGGAAAAATTAGTCATATTCCAGTGCATTCTGCTGCCAGCCAGCAGTGAATGCCAATCAGACTTGGTGTCTTCCAGAGGCAGACTCTCTGGGGCTTTTGTTAATAACCTGATGGCATTAATGGAGGGTGCCTCTGTTTAAAAGTTCAGTGCTCAGCAGTAGAAAAAGTGAAATGAAGAATAATGTTGAGAGATTTTTAGAAAATAAGTCTGAAAATTGACATATCAACTGAGCTATACAAAGGTAATAGTAATCATCAACTCAAGACCTTAAATGTATCTGTGTGGGGAGGTAAATTACAAGGGTTATGTAGAACCTCAGACACAGGCAGAGGGTGTTAGCCGAGCTGTCAATGCAGCCGTGGGTGCCAGAGGAGCTCACTTTAGTTGGACATCTTGTCCTGACACCCAACATGTTAGACATCTCACTAGTAACACTTAGGCAAACCACCGCACATGGTTACGACGAGGGTGAAACTGTGTGATGGAACACTGCAGAGCTTACCAACACTGGTTTTATTACCTTCATCTGAATAATAGAAAACCATTCTACATTTCTAACCAATTCTGGTGAAAACAAAACAAAACAAAGAACACACACACACACACACACACACACACACACACACGCGCCCTGAAGCATTCTGGGAATATACAGAGAAACCGCCACTGAGTCCCCAGCAGTTACCAGGGTATCCTTCTAAGCTGGTCCGCACATTTTCCACAGAGGGATAGATCTAAAAATAAGCAAGACAAGACAAAAACAAGAAAACTTGGCATGAATCATGTTGAAAGAAAGGAATGTTGACAAGGTTTTTAAGAAAATGGAAATTTTAATGAAAGATGTTAAACCAAAAAACTTAGACATTATATCTTAAAAGAAAATCCCCATCTTACTGAAAAAAAAATAACTAAACTGGTAACTAAGCTCCTGGAAGAATATAAATAACTGATGAGAAATTATACTTTAATTTCCCCTCTGATATGCCAAATTAATATCAAATTAAATGTAAAATCAATCATTAATTTACAGGTCTCTACATAATTAACAGAGCTCAAAGTTCTGCTGCAGTGGTGTACCTGACATTTCCTCCCTTAGCTTGACAACTTGAAAGAATGGAACAGCAAATCCAGTCTGTGGCTGTTCAGGGCTCCTGAACAAACCTCACCCTCACCCCCCACCCCCCGCCCACCTTCTCCCACTATGATCTATGACAAGGAAGACTGTTTCTTAGAGCAGGAGGGCTCACCAGCTGAAGAGGAACTGCACTTTTGCCCAGTGTTCGGCCATCCTCTCTCAGGGCCAGCAAGCTCTCTTTAAACTCTGAGCACAACCACTTCGATTCATCAGGCCCCAGGGAGCCAATGCTTGAAAACTGACCCACGATGGGCCAGCACTCGCCCTTGGGTGCAGATGGGGCATGTGTCTGCAGAAGCTGCTCCAGAAGAAAAGCAAGCGCAATAGTCACAGTGTTAGCAATAATAACTGAAATGCTCTAGTGCCTACAACACAGACGCCTAACTTACAAGGAAACCCGGAAAGTACTAGCCATCCACATCATGTCTGCAGAAACATTTTTTTCCTTCTTTGAAAACTATTTTTTTAAATACTAAAAGTATTTTTTTTTTTAACCCACTATGTGGACGGAAAAAAGTCTCTTTCCAAAAGTCTTTGATTTGCATTAAAAACAAAAGCAGAATAAATCATTTTAAAAGACCTATCTTAGCAGAAATAATCAAGATGAACCTACCCTGAAATCACAATCGGCTAATACACAAAAAGTAAACCAACATGATGAAACCGATGTGTTCTGGCTCGTTCCTTCTGAAAAAAGCTTACAGCTCTCGAAGTGGCACTGCACTCCAGGACTGGGATGTGGCCTCACAGTGGGGACAGCGACACTAGCCTAGCATGCACAAGGGCCGAAGGAAGCAGGTGGGGGCAGAGACAAAATCCTTGGCCTCCAGTGTGCCTGTCTAATATGGAAGGGGTTACATACGGATATGACCCCTTCAGCCCCGCTGAAGGTTCATCTGCAATTCCTGCCTTGACATTTAGGCAAACTGAGGAATAACAGAGGAAGTATTTGGTAAGTAACACACACACACACACACACACACACACATTTTTCAGTTTCCCCAAGCTGTATTGTGCTGTAGGAAACAGAAATGAACCAAGCACTGTGGACTCAACTCCTGAGAAACATCGACATCTGACAAAAGCTGTTACGTGGTTTGAAAACTGCAGATGCTGCTAGACATGGGGGATTTGTGGTTGCACAAATGCATTCTATCACCTAGGCTGGACGCCATTAGCCCACCACGTTCCCCTACTTATAGAATGCTCTATTTTACATTCACTACTAGATGCAATTCTGCCCATTTTACGGATGACAAGAGGCAGGCTGAAGGACAAGTCAAGAACACAAGGCTTGTAATCACAGGCTGAGATGTGAATCTGGGAATGGGGATCCATCATAAATTAAAAGTGAAAAAGAATACACAGTAAATTATTTTAAATGTGAAAATAGTAAAAGTTTTATTACCTTTCTAAGCCTAAAATGCCCCCAGTTGTCCTTGTGACTTCCTTGAAAGCGTCCAGGGGTTGAACCAATAAGGTAAACACTAAATAAAGAAAGATACAGTAAATGACATGCAAGATGCGCTTTGATACCCCAAACCCACAATACACTTAAAAACTGAGATAACAGAAGAGGTTAACGAGCCAGTTCGCTTTAGGGTCAGGCCTCCTTTACAGTAACCGCTACTCTGAAGTTCATCTTTAGCTACGCCAGTTAAAAGCAGGACACCTGCATTAAGATTCCAGGCAAAGAACCCAGCAACTCACAATCACCCCAGGGGCAGGCTTAACTACCTACCACCTTGGTGCCCGTGAACCATGAGACCCAGTGTGGACAGGTCTGCTCTCACCTCCTCACCCTCTCATGCAGCACAGTCAAATACCACCCCACCCCTCCCAAGGCCTCTGCCTTCCAGGCTTGTGTGGCTTGCAAGCCAGGAGTCCCTTTTCTGGTCTCATACTGGAAGGGGACACGAACTTGGTTTCAGAGAGATCGTGCTCTTGGATGATGTCTATCCACTCCTGCAGAGGGGGAGCATTATACGCCATCAAGTAACTGGTGAGGTCAGCCTTGAAACGGGTGCTTGACTCTCCAGATGTGTGGTTTCCCTGGTCAATTCGTGGGTACAAAGGGCTCAACCACATTCTGGAATGGAAAACAAAGTTAACACTCAGAGCTCTCACTGTAACAATACCTCCTTGCTGATTATGCATTCACCCAAAGCAAGAAGTGGATTCTTGCCACTGTCTTTAAGTGGTGACAGAGTGACTTCTGGCAGGAGGACACAAATCTCATCACACTGATCCAACAACCCCCATCATGGAATTATTTCTGAATGCTATCTCTATGTAAAACCACGTCCTTATCAGTGAGCTCTTTAGCCAAATTAAGAATCAAAAGCTATCTATACCAAGAAAAAAAATATATGCAAGTTTATTTTAAATACGAAAACTCTTTTTTTATAGTGAACATTCTGTAGTGGTTTGAGATATTTTCATACCCTATACTCTCTGGTGCCTAGAACATGTAACACATTTAACATTAGTCTCAAAAGGCTAAGCTGTAACAGTGATAAAACATTACATATTCCATCTCATCAATTCCTTTCTCCCAAAAAAGAATGTATTTGCCCTAACTTTGACAACATGCCCACAAATGGGAATAACCATATCTAAACCCAAAAGATACAATACAGTATGACACAGGTGATTACAAAACTACTGTGACTTCCAGCCTCTAGGACTAGAGGTTCTTCTAGGGCAAAACCAGATTAAGAGTTCAGCCTCAAATGGCTGTTGCCAGGAGCTGTAAGAGGCGATGAATGGTTGAGTCAGACCCCAGACTGTATTTGCTGTCTCTATCTTTCCCTTCCACAGCTAATTCCCCTGTAGTTCTTCCCACCAAGACCAAACAGAAATGGCCCAATTCTTTTACACAGCTGCTCTCCAAGGAAGCTGATGGGTTCCAGGCTACTAGGATGCTAGGCAGGCTGAGTGAGAACTCTTGGCTGTATGTCTGAAGTCTATGCCTTCCCAACAGAGCGAGATTTCATTCACCCCTGCTTATCTCAGGAGGAACTTAGTATAGGAGGGACAGGTCTGACTAAGGTGGGAGACCACACCTGGACCACATCTGCATCTAGCTGGTTTTGCCATTGTAGTCAGGCTTCTCTGGAGCTTTCTTTGCCAGAAAAGTGACCAGCTAGGCTAGATGCATGAGGTATCCTGCCACTGATCCCTCAGAGCCAAAGAGCAAAAGGTTCACTAACAGGCACGTTCTGGATGAGAACCAGGACAGGAAATACCTTCCTAAACTAGGATACTAAGATAGGAGGCATTTTTTTTAAATACTTTGGGAAATGATATGAGAACACTATACTGGGGTAAATAATTTGGAATGCAGATTTATTTGTTTTATGTGTGTGTGTACCTGAATATAGGTATGTGTACCACATGCAGAGGCCAGAAGAGGACATCGGATCCCTTGGAACTGGAGTTACAGACAGTTGTGAACTGCCTGATATGGCTGCTAGGAACCAATCTGGATCTTCTGCAAGAGCAGCAAGTGCTCTTAACTGCTGATCCAACTCCTGAATCCAGCAGATGATTTGATACCCATGACCTCAACCTGTGTTCAAGCCATAGCTGACACTACACAGCAGGGTGAGCACAGCTGAGATGGACAGCTGGGACACTACACAGCAGGGTGAGCACAGCTGAGATGGACAGCTGGGACACTACACAGCAGGGATAAGGCACAGCTGAGATGGACAGCTGGGACACTACACAGCAGGGATAAGGCACAGCTGAGATGGACAGCTGGGACACTACACAGCAGGGATAAGGCACAGCTGGGGCACTACAGAGCAGGGGCGAGCACAGCTGAGAAGGACAGCTGGGACACTACACAGCAGGGGTGAGCACAGCTGAGAAGGACAGCTGGGACACTACACAGCAGGGGCGAGCACAGCTGAGAAGGACAGCTGGGACACTACACAACAGGGATAAGGCACAGCTGAGATGGACAGCTGGGACACTACACAGCAGGGGCGAGCACAGCTGAGAAGGACAGCTGGGACACTACACAGCAGGGGTGAGCACAGCTGAGATGGACAGCTGGGACACTACACAGCAGGGGCGAGCACAGCTGAGAAGGACAGCTGGGACACTACACAGCAGGGGCGAGCACAGCTGAGATGGACAGCTGGGACACTACACAGCAGGGGCGAGCACAGCTGAGATGGACAGCTGGGACACTACACAGCAGGGGTGAGCACAGCTGAGAAGGACAGCTGGGACACTACACAGCAGGGGTGAGCACAGCTGAGGCGAACCATCAGTAAAGGGTGACTTGTACATGAGAGTGTCTGTAAAGGATTTTTTTTAAGATTTTATGTCTCTGAGTGTTTACATGTATGTATGTGCACCATGTGCATGCAGGTACCTACAAATGTCAGGGAGGGTGTTGGATCCCCTGGAACTGGACAGAGAATCCAGATGGTTGTGAGATGTCATGTGGGAACTGGGGCCCAGACCTAGGTCTCCTGCATGAAGAGTGAGTAGCAGGTGCTCTGAGCTCCTCAGCCATCTCTCCAGACCCCTTTTGGGGGTTCAGGGTTTTTCTGTTGTTGTTTTAATCACAGTATCAGAATCAAGAGCAGACAAAGCGAAGGGCACGGGGCTGTGAACTAAGGTGACTGGTATTGGCAAGATGGGGGGAATTTCACATCTTACTTTGAGTTTGAACTATACAATCTACATAATATACTTTTAGATTTTTTTTTTAAAGAAGAGAATAAAAGTACCAGCCACACCCCTACATTCCCTATCCTCTCTCATGCTGGCTAGGCAGTCACCTGAGAAGCCTCAGGAAGCACTGCTGCCCATAAGTTCAAGTTCACAACTCCACAATGAACGAGAGGCACTGGCAAGGTCCCGAGAGCCACCCAGCACTGGGGGTCACCTTTATAAGTCTGTTTGGTTTCATAATCATAATGCCTGTTTCCCTACACACACACTTATCTAAACTCCACATCCTTTTCTGACAGGGCTGAGTAGGCATTCCCAGGCCCAGTCAGCAGCTCAGAGAGGCTTGGCTTAAGCTCTCCCTGGGCAGTGGGGCAGAATGGACAAAGAACTCAGCAGATCAAGAAAGTACTGGTAGCCAGCACTTGGAAGGCAAAGCAAAAAGATCAAGAGTTCAAGACCAGCTTGGGCTACGTAGCCACATAGGGATTTCCTAGCCAGCAAGGAAACATAAAAGATTCTATCTAAAATTAAGAAAAAGAGGTGTGCATTGGGGGAAGCAGGGAGGGGTTAGTTGAAGGGATGTGATGGCGACCAAGAACAAGTCCTGTGGCCAAGGCTTTTTAGAGACAGAGCAGAGACCCTTTGATTCTGCAGGAGTCAGGCTAACACTACCCTGAGAAGCATAGTTTAAGAGGAACATGGAAAACTCTGAGCCCACACTAAGGCCAAAGCAGGCCCAGAGGATGAACTTGTGGGCCACCTAGCCCGGTATCCATAGCAGCAGAGAACAAGAGACCTGGTCTCAAACAAGGGTGAAGGTGAGTACTAACACTCTAGGTTGTCATCTGATCTCCATATGTGCATGGTGGCACACATGTGCCCATACGTACACACAAACATGCATACCATGACTAAACAAAGAGACCAAAACCTACTTCTCTACCCTGCCCTGCCCTCCCGTCTCAGTAGATGGTCTGACTCCGATGGATATACAGGTGGCACTAAGTGAACGCAGGAGGCTTTAAAAATAAACTGAGCACATGAAGTTGAGAGGGGGCAGCTGGGAGGAACTAGGGGGGCAGATGTGATAAAAAACAAACAAACAAACAAACCCCCAAATAAAAACATTATATGCATGTGTGAAATCCTCAAACAATAAAAGAGATGTTAATAAATAAATTTTACAAAACACTTGCATATAAATATTCCTGTATACCAGTGATAGTTATGGATGATTCTGCACCAGGCTGAGAACACTGGCTACTTCAAGAGAGTGGGATGGAGGCCAGGGAGTAGTAGAGGATTGTGGGGGTGGAGGTGTGGCTCAGGCAGGGAACTCGCTGTGCACTACTGAAGAACCATGACTCTTTCTGGTACGTCTCTTTTCTACATGCATGAGTGTTACTTGTACATGTAGAAAAACAAAGAGAAAGAGGAAAGCAAATAGCATTTGCCGTGGCCCTTTCTCGGCATAAAGGACTGCCATGCAGCGCACAGCCCTACGAACCCTTGGGTCTTCTGGTGCCAGTCTTCCCGGATGAGGTTGGAGGTGTGGATGACGACTCGGAGACCTTCTTCATAGAGCAAGAGCATCATTTTCCTTCAAAGAGAGGGAGGTGAAAAAAAAATCATGAACAGAATTTTCCAAACAGATTTTCTAGTGAGAATGCAAGGGACAGTTGAAGGAATGCTTAGTCTCTTACATTACACAAACTTTTAATGATTATGAACTCCCCCTCTACACACTGCCTTCCGAAAATGTAAAGCTGTCTTCCAAAAAGGCTCAGAATATCTGGGGGCATGAACTCGCGTCCCTTCACCAGCCCCTTAGTATCCATGCCTGTCACTTCGCTATGAAGGACCACAGGACAACTTTGCCCTGTGCTTTGCAAGCGAGGTAGGAGTAGAATCTTCTGCTGTGTAACAGGCTAGCATGTCTCAAACAACTGAACTATACACAGCATATTTTTAAAGTATCAGTCAGGGAAGCCTTTGCTTCAGCCTATGGTTGTGTGCCCACATACTGAAGGCATGAAATGTATTTCTTACTGTTGGTTACACTTTGAAGATTGCACAATGCCCTGTCCTGGTCAGACATGTATTTCACATGCCACCCTTGTCACAGCTGTGTTCGGGGCTTGAAGTAAGTCCTCTCAGGTGAAACTGGCTGAGCCTTCGCTTCCCACTGGGGCTTTCTGAGTCCCTAGGCATAGGAACTAAGGGACTTTGTCTCTCTCCAGAACCAAAGTGTTGCTTCTCAAGTCTGTGACTCTTGTCTTCTGCTACTTACTTCTCATCTGTGTAACTTCGGTGACATGTGTGACAACAATGAGCCACCCCACGAGTTCAAGTGTGGCAGGAGGAGGTATACAACAGAGACGGGGATGGCCAAGCATGGTGGCTCATGCCTGTAATACCAGCGACTTAAGAGGCTGAGGCCAGGAATGTCAGTGGACGCCTGTAACACTAACAACCTGGGAGACTGAGGCAGGATTATGTCTATGATTTCAGGGTTAGGATGTAGGTTTCAGGCTACTGTTTGACTGTGGCCTGGTGTGACTAAGGCCCTGCCTCTTAGAAGGAAAAAAAAAAGATAAGGAAAAGACAGAATCAGAAAAGGGAAGGAGATATTTAGCTCCTGCCCAAAGGAGAAGAAGGAAATTCAAGCTAGCAGACAATAAATTAATGCAAGGCTCGAGAGATGACAGCTGCTGAGCCCTCTTCTCTGTGGTTATGAAACTACAGTGCCTCTAATCTGGGTAAACTGACACACACACATTAGCAGCTGATTATAATTAAGGATAAGCCAGCTAGGGATTTATGATAAAACTTTACAAATATTTCCATTAATCAAAGCAACAATTACAAGGAAAACATGTATCACTGTCACCAAATCCTATCAAACAGAATTATGAATTAATTTAAGGAGAGACATACTAATTTTTTCAAAGACGGTACTATGTGTGTTACAAAGGTCCCAGTTAAAAATATAGGAAGACAAAGAATGGAGTCACCCCTGAAAGAGGCAGACTACAGCGCTGCTCGTAAGTAGTGGGGGTGGCAATGGGCTGTGTTGCAAATGTAAAGGCGGGCTATGAAGAAATGAGGAATGCCCACCAGGCACCTCCAGATCAGGAGGTTTGGATGCTCTAATATGTATCAGGCAATCCCAAGAAGCATTCTCATTTTACCCAAGTGCAGAACCTGTGTGCTGTGGCTGGAGGAAAAGGATTACATGGTCACCAAAAGAGCAGGAACTCACACATGCCCACAAGCCAGGGCACTGTGTATACTTCTGACATGGCTGGAGGTGGGATGGTCAGCATTTTACAATACTAGCAAGTGAGTGGGAGATGTCTTGGTGAAACAGAGGACCGCTGGAGTCTTAGGTGGGAAGCATGCCCCTGCAGGCTGTGGCTGGCTCCTACTTGGAAGAAGAATTGTCCATTCAGCTGCTTTGTTTCTCCTCACTAATCTTAGATCCCTCAGAGGAAACTGTGCCCAGCTCTAGGGAAAACCAAAGCGCTTTCCCATTCTAAAGCACCACGTGACACATCGTGCCTGGGATGGCTGTGTCCCCTAGAGAGGCTGGATAGACCACATCTAGTGCTTGCTGATTATGAGCTCTGCACACGGGGTGAAATCTTGACTACTTCTATGTGCCCTGCACATGGTACCCAGCCAGTGCCTGGTCAGGACATTGCTCAGGTGTGTGTCATCTCAGAAACTGCCCCACAGTGACCGTTGTTGCTCCAGGCTGGGAAGGCTTTCTCCTTCCCTATCTCGCAGGCTCTGTGCTCTCACCCAAAGGTGGGAAGCTTCAGGACAAACATGACCACCTTGAGGCTCAGTAACATTACAGGGATTGCTTGAATAATTTTTGGTGAGGGGATCTCATCTAGACTGTCCTTGAACTTCTGCTTCTCCTAGCTCAGCCTCCTAATTTTTAACACCTCAAATTTGCAGTCATGATCTCAATCCTTTACAAGATACTGACATTTCAGCAAAATTTAAACCATGGACACACTCTGGCTGGGAAAGGTTCCACTCCAATAATGTCTTTGAATGGAGAAATAGTAGGTTTAACCTACAAAAATGTGCATGTGTGAGCCGCTGTAAGGAGCAAGGGTTGTGCGGGGCAAAAGGAAATAATGAATCAATTGTAGCAGTGAGCAAACAGGAACAAATTAAAAACTAAGGTTAAAAATGAGTTCTATTCCTATGTTCATCCCCAAGGAACATAAACTCATTTATTCTAGGTCTCTGTTTTCCGGTGTATGATATTAAAAGAACCAAATGATTTTGGTATGATTAAACAAAGGAGAGCTTCCCCTTTGCTCCCTCCTGCTCCACTCACAGTGAAGCACCACCAAGCCAGCTTCTGAAAAGGCCTTTTGACCCCTCAAGTCCCCCCACAGGTGACAGCATGACCAGCAAGCTCTCCATTTTTTGCTAGCCCAGAGGGACACTGGAATTTTTCCCTTGTGAAGCTCATTACGCATCACATGCTCAGAATAGGAAGCCGGCACCAGTGGCCTAACGAATCATGCCAGGGCCAAAATGGTGGCAGGGCTGGCAGAAGGCCTTCTAGAATCAAGGATGTATTTATCCTGGGGTTTCAGCTAAGGTGGAAGACAAGGACTTCCTGTCTTTGCATTAAGGCTAGGCTGCCCCCATTCAAAGCGATCTGTATTCTGAGCTAAAACTAGCATCCTGTGTGCTCGGAGCTAGAAAATGAATATTTTATGCATGAGTCAGTACTTGAGTTCACTCTAAATCCCCAAGCCCTGTCCCTTAGTGGACAAAGCTACCCATTAGGGGTGGTATGTAGATACTACCCTACCTACTCAGGCGAGTCAGATAATGGAACTATCATTTCATACTGAGGCTCAACTGCTTCCACTGCGACTCTTTTTTTCACAACAGACTGGCAAAGATTCTGTTGTATGCACATAGAGAGAAAGGTAGCCACAACTTTGTCACTTTCCATCACTGCTTCAGTAGGAAGCAGCAACAGGCCAGACTGAGAACCCACACTCCCGCTAGCATACTGCTTCCTCTCCGGGGGTGGGGTGGGGGCAGCAAGCCCAAACTTCCACTTCTGGTTTAAAAGAGAGAATAGGCATCTTTTGTCCCAGTCTTTTGCCAAATCTTTTCAAGAGAAATATGATTTGTGAAAATATTAAAGTAAGGAGAATCACGTTTTGCTGTTTTTCCACTTGGAAAGCTGAATTACTCTACAAGTACTTGGTGAAAGACTATAAAACTAAGTTAAAAACAAATCGAGCTGTCATTGGCTTATGTGAGAGAAAGGAGTGGACCAGTTTCTCCTGAGCCATCTCAGAGGAGCTCACTGGAGCTGGGCCAGGCCTTGAAGATTGGCAACTTTTGATAAAGTCAGTTTTCCTTTATCAGAGTATGGGGCTGGCTACACTAATAGACTATTCAATGTAATTCATTCTCGGCAAATCACAGAACTTTTCAAAGCAGGGCTGCCACAAGCACTGACTTATGCACGCAGAATTGTCTAAGGACCACTCCTGTAATTCTGTCTTCCGCGCAGCCACAGCAGATGTCTTGAGCAGCAGGCAGAGGTCTCCGAGGCACAGATTCCAGGCGTCCATGCTGACAGACCGATCTTGGTATCAGGTCTTAGGGCTCCTTGATTGTGTCCTTTGACCAATTAAAATCATACCTTCCCCCCACTTCATGAAAGTTGCTTACGTGTGGTGTGTTCCAAATGCAATATCCAACTTTGCCTAGGACAGGAAAAAAGTAATTTATTTAAAAGAATCTCCCTTTAATGCTTAATATTCCTATCTACTGAAAATTAAGTGAGGAAGGGGCCAAGCCAACTCTTTAAAAACTAAACAAAACTGTTCTACTGCCCTCTATTGGACAAACAGAACACAGCTTTTATTACAGCATACACCAGGCTCATTTAAAATACTCTGGGAGGGGGCTTGGGGGGTTATCCAACCTGATTTAATACATACTGTATTTTTAATTACAGAAATTATAAATGGGAAACCTAATTTTTTAGTTGCCAAAAAAGATAAATATGATTCTAAACAAAGTTTTAAATGAGATATTTGGCTTCCATTGAAAGTTAACATAAACAAAGCTTTAACTATACATTTAAAACAGCACTGAATGTGGTGGCAACATAAAGCCATCATGATGTTAAATGAAAAGAGAAAGTTTCATACAAAGGCAGCAAAAGCTGGAAATAATGCCCAGCCCGCCTTGTGATCGAGAAAGATAGATTTACAAGTAAGTGCGGGTGTGGAGGAGAAAAATTTTATCTAAAATCTAGCACAAGAGACCCCAGTCAAGCAGAAGATGCCAGAAAGAACGGCTATGGAATAAGCAAGCAGCTGAGTGGTCAGCACAGGAATATCCTGCCTGGCCTCAAAGCCTGCCTCACAATTTGCCTGACTTTGGAAAATAACTTATGCTCTATGATTTTGCTTTTGCCTAATTAAAGTGGGCTATTGTTATGAGATTTAGTTGTTAGGGGGGGATGAGAAAATATGCATAAGTGCTTAGGAAAGAGGCCTTTTGTTGTAAGCAATACATCTATGTAAACAGTGTTCTCTCCCCACCATAGGATGGAAGGACAGGACTGGCTGCCAGGGGCAGAAATGGACAACTGGAATATGACGTGGGTACCAGTCTGCAGATGCTCCTAACAGAGCCATGCAGCTTGGGGAAATACATGTAGAACAGCATGCATCTGTGCTGTTTGACTAGAGAAGAAAGTTATGAACTGTATTTCATGCCTTTAAAACCACAAAATCATTTTATCAGTTCTTATTTATTTATTTATTGGTTTTTTTTTTTGAGACAGGGTTTCTCTGTATAGCCCTGGCTGTCCTAGAACTCACTCTGTAGACCAGGCTGGCCTTGAACTCAGAAATCCACCTGCCTCTGCCTCCTGAGTGCTGCTAGGATTAAAGGCATGCGCCACCACTGCCCGGCTGTCAGCTCTTTTTTAACTGAGAAAGAACAGTGGTTAGGAGAACTGGCTCCCAAGTTTAGTTGGCTACAAGTTACATGCTTCAGGCCAGACTAAGGCACAAACAACAAGAATAAAAGCAATTTCAGCAGATATTCTTTAGTGCCCACTTTTTTGGGCTAATGAACCAACTCTTCAATGTTGTATCCAATTCTTCAAATGTTGTAACGAATGCCATTAGCAATCCATTTTAATACATGAACAAATTAGATTTAAGCAAATGGGAAGTGACAGGGCAGAATGAGCATCACGGAATGAGCCTGTGTGCCGTTCCCACTCTCCAACTCACATGTCAAAGCACAAACCCAATTGGGTCAGTGTTTACTGAAGGCCTTGGTGGTGTATGTGGGTCTCCAAAACAACCAGTGTCCTCACCGATACCAGAGTGCCAGCACACCCCCACTTCCTTATCATGAAGAATAATGGGAGAACACAGCCAACCATAAGGTACAAGGGGAGTCGTTATCAAGAACCAGAGTGATCGGTACAATGACCTGAACTCTCAGCTTCCTAGATGTCTGTTATTTAAGCTGCCCAGTCTAAAAAAAAAAACAAAACGTTTTTCATCTATAAATGTTATTACAGTAGCCAAGGCACATTCATATACCCAGGCATGGAGCGAGGCAGGACTCAGACAAAGTGACCCCTCACTATCACCTCAGTTTCCAGCCCCTTGCACTAAATACACAGCCAACTCATTCCCCGATGACTGTTATCAGAAAAATCGCAATATAGAAAGGCATTTCAGCAGGACAGGACAGGACAGGACAGGACAGGGCCACAGTTCTCTGCATCTCCCACTGGAGCAGTGGTTCTCAACCTGTGGGCTGTAATCCCCTTTGGGGGTTGAACAGGGGTCGACTAAGATTATCAGAAAACACAGATATTTTCATTTTGATTCATAATAGTAGAAAAACTACAGTCATGAAGTAGCAACAAAATAATTGTGTGGTTGGGGTCAGTACAACATGAGGAACTGTATTAAAGGGTCACAGCATTGGGGAGGTTGAGAACCACCATTCTAGAGTGAGACACTCAGGTGAAGTTCTTTGGAAAGGTTTTGGGAGCCGTGTCCTTATGCCCTCTAGTGGCCATCCTGCTCACTCCAGCACAAAGCTCGCTTAAACCTGGTATCAGCTATTATCTGAAGACTAATCATGGGCTTTCAGGATTCCTGTCAGTTTACTTTTAGAATGATGGGAACTAACCTCTTTTGTTGGTGGAAATCAAACAATAGAATTTTAGGTAACTTATAAACAAAGGCATAAACACACCTCTATGTATAAGATGAACCGTAAACATCTTTCACGGAAGAGAATTTCTCAGTGGTACTAAGGACGGAGCCCCTATAGGGCCTTGTGGATACTAGGCAAGCACTCTAGCACTGAGTTACATCCACAGTCCAGAAGGCACGGCTTGAAGCCACGGTGATATAATGCTCAATGGGTTAAATCAGAAAAGAAAAATGCTTTGAGGTGTTTAAAATCAACCCAATTGTGTTCTCTTTAAAATAAAATCACAGGCACCATTTAGAGCTGGAAGGAGAGCCATCAAATGTGGGTTGACACGCTCACATCCTGAGTGAGGAAAGAGACCCTAGAAGGAAAATCACCAAGGAAGGAATATCATGTCTCTACTTAAAGAACAGAGATCTTGTTTTGTGCACGTGTGTGGTGTATGCAGTGTGCTTGGCAGCTAGAGGAGGACTTCTCTCACTGAGCCCGAAGCCAGGCTGGCAGCCAACAAGCCCCAGGGGTCCTCCCCTCTTCACCCCACACAGTCCTGAGGTGACAGCTGAGCATGCAGCCCCCTGCCTTTTAAAGGGGGTGTGGAGACTGAACTTAGGTCCTCATACTTGGGCAGGAAGTTTTTCTATGCTGTGAGCCATTTCCCCAGTTGGAGAACAGAAACATTGAGTCCACTTTACGATAGTGAAGACAAGGAGAGAAAACTGTAACTGTGTTTTCTATGGTTCCTCAGGAATGGAAGGCAGCCATGCTAATAGAGTCAGGAAATGGTGAATGTTCTACCTTCACAGTTAGCGTTTCCAAAGAAAGAAAAGCTTAAAAAAATCCCCGGAATTCCTGTCCTTCAAATTTTGCCTACTTGTTGCTCAAAATAACACATGGAATAAAGAGAGCCTTTCAGACCTAGAGTATAAAGTAGCTGCTATAACAGGCCCAAGAGTCATCAGTCACACTGCAGGCTGACTGCCCAGCAGGGGGCAAAATTATGGACTATACAGAGAAAATGGACAATGGCTTCTGTTTTCCCATCTTGCATTCAGCTTTGGTTCCAGTACGTAGTCATTCGATGTCCCTTCACTAGGCTGGGTTCATAACAGGCTTTTAATCTATAGGCCTCTCAATTTCTTTGGCTGATGTGAAAAAGAGCTTAGGGCAATTTAAGAGTCAATGGTGGCTAACAGAAGGCAGAGGTGTCATGGAAGCCATTGTCAGATGCACTCAAAGAGATCCGAAGCTACTGGACTGCATCCAGGAGACCAGCCTCATGCTGAAATACAGGTTGCACAGGACAAACTAGGCACAAGCAAGTGCTAGCTGGCCCGGGCAGAGATGCAGGTCGTACTGAGCACAAAGGAAGAGAAAGCTTAGCCTGGGGACACACTAAGGGATCAGGACAGCTGACCTCAAATACAGGAATCCCTACACAGGCCAGTAAGAGAATTGCTCTGCGTGGTTCCAGAGAGCAGGACATTCTGGACCAACATGTAGCAGTCACTAGGAGGGAAACTTCAAGTCAAGACAAAGAAATCAGTCTTTCCAACCGTGGGAGTCCCTGCTGGTGGAGTGAGTTAAAGTACCTGGTGGTAATGTTAAAGGGGGATTTCTGCCCAAGGGGCAGGGTGGACTCAACTAACCTGCAGAGTGAGCATGAGGTCCAGACAAGAGGCAGCTTACCTGGCAGAGGGAAATGTTTGCATAGGGCTTTGCCTGGGCATGTAAGTCCGCCTTGGCCTCTCTCTTATCACCGTGCACCAGCAGGATCGGTTTCTTCCTGAAAAGAGATCAGAAATGCTTAAAATGCACTGGTTTCTTGCTTTCTCACAAAGCTGCTTTCTTGCTTCATTGAGGAACACAAAGACCTTATCATCCGTATTGTTTGTTTCTGGCCTTGTGGCTAACATCATGCAGTGATTGTCAGGGTTCACTCATTGGTTCCCAAGCCTAGTCTGCTGTGATCCGGGTGAGCTGTAGCTCTACAAAGTTCTTCCTTGTTTCAAAAGAACACATAGCAGTTCTGTACAAATGTTTACGATGGAGTTAACTAAACATATGGGCTAGTGAGATGGTTCAGTGAGAAAAGGTGCTTGCTGCTAGGGCTGCTGACCTCAGCATGATGCCCTGGAACCAACATGGTAGAAGGAGAGAACCAACTTCTACAACTTGTCCTCTAACCACAGTGCATCTTGGCATGTGCAAACCCACACAAACATGCTCACACACACAAAATAGATAAATGAACGAATATAAAATAGTATGAAAAAAAAAACCAATTGTTGACTAGATGCTTCCTTCCCTCCTTGTCTTAAACCACTGGTAGTTTTACATTTCACCCTGCACCTATTTACCAAGCTCCTGTTACTTGCTCTCTGTACTGTGCAGGATTCAGGGCACAAAATCCATCAAGCCAGACCCTCAGTAAGGTGCAGGCTTGCTAACAGGCAGTGGGTCAATGAACTAGAGCCCTGAGTATACTGCACTTTCAAACTTTAAAGATCATAAAAATATTCCTTAGGAACATATTAAAAATACTTTTCCTGTTCACTCATTCTGAGACAGGGTATTGATACACAGTGCAGGCTGGCCTGAACTCGATGCATTGCCCAGATTAGGCTAAAACTCCGTAATTCTCCTTTCACGGCCTGCCCAGTGCTGGAATACAGATACAAACCACCATACCTGGCTTTAAAAGGCTTTTAAGAGATACTTCAACTTCTTTAGCTAATCCTTAGAAATCAATGTATCTTTACAAACTCTCCTCAAGCAAGGAAAATAGGAGTTTTCTCTCACAAGCACCCAAATAAGACAAACTGCAGCCGCACTTAGGTTATCCTGCCGAAGGCTTGAAAGGCAACATTCACCTGGAAAGCACCATGGGGCCCGGCCATTCGCAGGTGCTGTCCGGATGTCGCATCCCCACGCACTGCTCTAGCAGGGCTGGCATACAAACGGGTGCATTCCTAAAGCAGCCCTACTTAGAAAGAGATGGTGCCAGCAGCACATCACACAGAGAAAAACGTAAGAAATGTTCATGGTCTAGGGTCATATGTCATTCAAATATCAGAGCACTAAGCGTGAAGGACAGATGTTAAAGCACTCATCCAAGCCTTCAGATCGGTTGTCCTGGGGACTACTACAGAAGCAGCACTCAGACACGGTGAGGTGCAGACCCTCACCACCTGCAGTGGCTCACGTCCAATTCTGGGTGTTTCCTGAAGTCGCCATTTCCATCCCTCTTTAGCTTTGTAGGATCTTCACAACTTTCTGAAGATTTGGGAACAATCTTTGCAAATTCCCATTTGGTAACAAGGGGTGGGGAGGACTTTGACTTTGCTAGAATTGCTGTAACAAAGTGCCACAAGCCAAATGGTTTATATAACAAAACTGTGGTATGGCACAGTTCTGGAAGGAGTTAAGCCTGAGACCTGGGGCCAGCAACCTGGCTCCTGAAGAGGCCTGAGGAAGAGCAGGCCTCACTCTGGCTCCAGGACCCCAAGCACTGCTCAGCTGACAGATCACAGTCCCCTTTTCTTCAGTCTCCTCCGTCTGTGTCCAGCTTCTTCTGTTCTATAAAGATGCCTGCATCTTGGATTAGTGGCTGCCTAGTGAGCTCATTTCCGCTTGACTCATGATTTCTGTAGACTCGACATATAAATACCGTCTCATACAGAGGTTCTAAGACTTAGAAATCCAAAACATCAACCCATAAGCAGCACTAAAGGGATTGTAGCCTACACTTTGTCAATACTGTGGAAAGGTGACATGTGATTTCAAGATCCTTGAAACACAGGGAAAGGGACAGAAAACAACAGTGCAAACCTCAGGAACACACAGCCTAGAGGAGCTGGAGTCAAGGACCAAATTACCCCTGTATAACCAGTCTCTCTTTCCTAGCAAAACCCTGGTTCCATGTAAGACAAGGTGGGCTCAGTTAAGAGGGCCACACATCTATTCCTAGAGATGGCTAGTGTCATGTGACTGAGCTCTGATCCACGAAACAGAAGAGACTCGGGACCAGCCAGAACATCTCAGAGTGGCACCGATGGCATGTGAATCCGCTATACCGTCTCCTCCTTTCTACCTGGAACACAGACAAGGGCTGGAGCGTAGGCTGCCATCCTGGACCATGAGGTAACTGTGGAGACTGAAGTCAAACACCAGGGTGGTGGGACAGAATGACAGAAGAGGTGGTAGCTACGTCACAGGAAAAACCCTGGTACTCTATCTAAACCCAGATACCTACTGTTTGATGTTTAGGCTGGGAATATTTATTTTTTTTAAGCTACTGTTATTTGGAGTTTTCTGTTAATATGCAACTACAACAAATGCTCTTTTATTAGGTTAGTTTGCCCTTGTGGGACAAAGCTGCTGGGAAAATCTGTGCATTTTCCTCTCTAAAGGTTTCCACAATTGATGCCTTAAACACACTAAGGACTTGATGAGGCTGGCACTCATCTTTTTTCTTTTTCAGTGTGACTTCCTCTATCCAGTGACTGGTAGGGGACTCTGCACAAGTCTGAGTTACAAACACAGACAGCTGTGTGTCACTGTGTGTGACTGCATTGCTTCACAGGAGGCTGAAGAGTGGCCAGAGGCAGTACTGAAGCTCTATACACTTTAGCCTGGGTAAAGGGAGGCCACGGTTCCTTCCTAACTCGAGACAGTTCTGGAGTAATCCTTAGGAAAGGAGAGCTCACTGGAGAGATGGCTCAGCAGGTAAGAGCACTGACTACTCTTCCAGAGGTCCTGAGTTCAAATCCCAGCAAACACACGGTGGTTCACAACCATCTGTAATAGGATCTGAGGCCCTCTTCTGGTGTGTCTAAAGACAGCAACAGTGTACTTATACAAAATAAGTAAATAAATCTTAAAAAATAAATACATAAAAATAAAAAATAAAAAAAGTAATCATAATTTATGATGCCCCAGTGTAGGGGTATGTGAGGGTGGGGAGGTGGGTGGGGGGCACACCCTCATAGAAGCAGGAGGAGGGGGGAAGGGATAGGGATAGGGGGTTTCTGGAGGGAAAATCGGGAAAAGGGGCTAGCATTTGAAATGTAAACAAATAAAATATCCAATAAAATAAATAAATAATATGAAAAAAATTTAAATTTTTTTTTTTAAAAAAAGGAGAGCTCTGATGTGCTAAGTCATGTGATTGAGTAGGTAAACCCCCCTCAGCAGAGGGGGTAAATCATCTGGGAAGTGCTGCACTGTGCACAGTGAGAACTGAGTTTGATTCCAGAACCCATGTAAAAGATGCCAGGCACGGTGGTGTACACTTGTAATCCCAGGCTGGGGAGGTGGAGGTAGGCAGATCTCTGGGACTGGGCCAACAAAAGAACCTGCCTCAAAAACATAGTAAGTAAAATAAAATATAAAAGAAAGGAGGAGAAGATGGCTCCTGAAGATCAATACTCAAGCGCGTGCGCGCACACACACACACACACACACACACTAAAATGTTATCAAGCGAACTATGGAGAACAGGCAGATGGCTAGTCTTTGAGGTGCAAGCCTCACACTCTATGGCACTACCTGAGTGTCTGGAATCACACAACTCACCTGAATTCTGGTGGATACTGCTTTATGAGCCAGTCCACATCAAAGCAGTAGTTAAACTAGATGGGGGAAAAAGAAAAGTAAGTGAGCCACAGGTATGTTCATGAGAACTGTTATAAAACGGAAAGAAGTTCTCACACAACCACATGCTACAGTGTTTATAAACCTAGTCAGTTATGCTGCAGCTTGCAAAAGTCAGCCCAAACTTCATCTGAAGAACATTTGGTTAAAGGAATCCGCACAAATGGAGCCAGATGCCCAGAGTCCTAAGGATATTAGCTGCATAGACTTGGACAGGGTCTCTATTCGACAAGAATGTTACTACATCATTTCTTACTATTTTCAGTATTACAAAGCTTCCCTAAAGCGATAGAGATAAAGCCCTCACTCTCACTTGTTTATAATTAGCACCTACTGACCACAGGTTCCATAGTGGCTTTATTGAAGAGGAGGCATCCTCTTAATGCATGGTCAGCCCTGGGCACAGGAGCTCCAGTCTAGCTGCGAGAGAACGCAGACGTACCTTACCTGGCTTTGATTTAGAGACCAGGACCCCGTCATACAGGAAGGTGGCATCTTTGCTTGCTTCAGGAACAAGACCCTTTTTTCCTGACTAGTCCTTAAGCTTCTGGACCTTGTTAGCACCCAGGGGCCAGCTCAGTGTGGCAAGAGCCCTAGAACCTGCAGAAGTAGTCAGAGACTCTACTCCCCCTTCTGGTCGCAGCAGAGCACCATTTCCCTAAAGCAATGCAAACCTGACTTGGTCCTCCCCATGCTGCCGGCCCTTCCTCAGCAGGCTGCACCAGCGTCCGGGGAGGCTGGAAGTATCTCCCAAGGTTTTCAGAGAGAGGACGCACAGGGAGCTCTTGGCCAGTTGTTGCGGCCTGATCAAGAGTCTGGTGCAGTCTGCTGGTGGCATCCATGGTCTATGCTGATGGAGGCTCTGGATGGATGCCAGCTTAGGGGACTCTGTATAGGACTGAGAAACCCATCTGCTGTCGAATTTTCTTATAAAGATGCTTAACTGTCTGTCTCTCATCACCCAAAGAAAACACAATTTTACCATAAACTCACCTGAGCTGAAGAGACAAGTGTCCCAAACAGAGGGGATAAAATATCTACAACGACAAAACAAATGGATTTGTAGATAAAAATCCTCTAGATTTCAAAACATACCAAGCATCCTTCTCAGTAGCAGTCAGTGACAGTCAAGAAGAGAGTAAATGGAGAGCCACTACAAGGCTATTTTGTTGTAATTGTCTAGCAGACCCAGGAGACAATTCTAGAATCTGCTACTTAATATTTACTACACTCTTTAACACATTAGGGTGCAGAGCTACAGTCCTACAGAGCTACAAGTCCCAGATGGCTGCTCAGCTTTGGACTCTGTGGCTGTGCCCTTCAGGACAGTCTTCTTCCTTGACCTCTGAATCTTCACCTCCTTCTGTACCATCTATGCCCCCGATATTGCTCCCCTGTACCCAGAGGGCACTTGCTTCCCACAAGAGAACATTCACACACACCCTTAGCACTCTAGGTCACCTCTAGGGACATTCCGCTACATTCCCCTCAAGTCTAACTTTGGCTGACTTTGGACAGATTAGAAAGGACACTGTTCATCACGGATGCCACGATCAACACCATCTTCCCCCTGCACTTAGGGGCAGACACTATTCTTAGCACTTTCCATGATGACCTTAATTTTTCCAGGGAGTTTTTGAGGTAAGGTATCATTCTTCCTGTTTGGATAATAAGGGGGATCTCAGAAGAAGACTATGTGTGGCTATTCAACTGGAAGGGTCAGAGTTAAGGTTTGAGCCAGGATGTCTCCCTCTAGGTGTCCAGGACCCACCGAGTTGCTTCTGAGAGAGAAGTGGGTTACTTCGCTTATCTAGCGGTCACTTGGACTTCCTATCCTCTAGACATTGAGCAAACTACTTGGGTACAAAGAGTTTGAAAGAACAAAAACGACCAGTGGGGATATTCCTCCTCGTTCTGAGACCAGCAGAGTTAGGAGATAAGCTGGCCCCATCTGCACCTCTAGCTGTTTCAACTTTGCCCATCTCCAGGGTCCACTAGAAGGCCACTGTCCTCCATGAGATCTAGAGGACCTATAATTATGGCTAGTGTTAGCCAAAAATATCAAATAGCATCGATTTAGATACAAGAAGAACTGGATTCAAGTGTGGCTCTACCATTTAACAGTACTGTGACCTAGGGTAAGTGATTCCACTTTACTGAACTGCAGATCTGTCGCATGTCCAAGGACATTTGATCATTTTATTTGGCTGCTCTGACAGTTAAAATATATGTAAAACCCTTATGATGTCATTTCCCCCTCTTTGGTGCTGACAGCCATGTCACTGCTGCTATAATACACACAGCAGCCTTCCAGACTCCTGCATTTCCCACGTCAGCCTTTGCTAGACAAAGCAAAACTACCAGTAACTATCTCATATCTTTAGGGATTGATGTAAGAGATGCTCAATATCTGTGGAGCTGGACTAACTACTATGGAATGAAAGTCACCAACATTTACATACTATACAGCAGAACATAAAGTACTATCATACATTTGATATGGAAAATCTTTATGTTGGGAATAAAGATATGTCATGAATATGTGCCAGAAAACACATCACTGAGAGAATGCTAACTGTGCCTATCTGCGTACGAAGCTTGCAGTGAAGAGAATGCTAACTGTGTCTATCTGTGCACGGTGTGCGAACTGCTCACCTCAAACCCCTGCCCTGTTCTCAATCCTCACCCCATACTGTTTTAACCATAGAGCCAACAATTGGCAAAGGAAGGGATCTGTGCCCTCTGAGTCCACATGCTCCACTGTTCCTACATAGGATGCAGAGAAACACTTGAGACCATCCTCTGCCTCATACCTGAAGCATCCACCTGTGTACAATAGCACTCGGATTTGCCTCTTTGTCCTAGGGACCAAAGCCAGGCAGAGGTTCTCAAACATCACTAGGCACTGCTACTCCCTGGAGGCTTAGGGAGAGCACAGGTGGCAGCCTTGACCCCAAGAGTTTCATTTGATGAATCTGTGACTGGCTGAGAACTAGGTGATTCTGAAGCTGCTGGCCCAGGAACCATACCGAACCATTATGAGGCTTAACAGTAAATACCAGTCAAGTTTAAACTTTACTTGAAACGTTAAGCAATTCTAAGCACAGTGCCAAGCATTCCTAGGGGCTGAGCCACAGGGCCTTGAGGAGGACTCTCAGAATGCCACTTACCTGAGTAAACTGTCCGCACACACACTCAGGGCAAACCTCCCACCACTTCCTCGCCCTGCTGTCACGATGGGTTTTACTAAGCTGCGCCCCTTGCTTTAACAAGAGGGCAGGGGCTCACTAGCTCCTAAAATCCCTGTTCTTACCTTTGATGTGGAGGGCTTTAGAGTTGTACTTGGCCTTAATCCCTGAGACTCTAGTGAGATAAAACTGGAAGGGGTTCCCCTTATCCAGCATGTCCCAGATGTCCTGGCCTTCCCCTGAGGTCTCGTACTCATCGCCTGCACTTTGGGGCCTAGGGCTGGCAGAAGGGTTTCTATCTGCAACTTTCTGGGCAGTCGTCACATTGGGTGAGGAGACGAGTTTTTTCTCTTGATCTGGCTGCCTTTCATCATCGCTGCTGGAGAGACACCAGCCGAGACCTTCCGGGGAGTCACTCTTCTGCTTTTTGTGGGGTAACTCTGAGTCTGTGTTGCTGAATTTCACAGGTGAGATCTGTCTCTTGTGTGCAGCCTTGCGGGCCTCTGAGCAGGTGTACTTGGGCTCTTTAGACGCTCCCTGCCCAGCCTGGGGGCGAGAGGATGTTGACGGCTTGTCAGGTTTGGGCTTTTCATCCTCGCTTTCGTCACTACTGGATATTGTCCACTTCCCGTAGCTGCTCTCCTGGGACATTATACTTCTGAAAAGGAATGATGGAAACGGGTTTGCAACCCCATAGGAAGAACAACAATATCAACCAACAGGACTCTCCAGAGCTCCCAGGGACTAAACCACCAACCCAGGAGTACACACGCAGGGACCCGTGGCTCCACCCACATAAGTAGCAGAGGATGGCCTTGTTGGACATCAATGAGAGGAGAGGCCCTTGGTCCTGTGAAGGCTTGATATCCCAGTGTAGAGAAATGCCAGGACGGGAAGGCGAGAGGGTGGGTGGGTTGGGGAGCACCCTCATAGAAGCAGGGGGAGGGGGGATGGGATAGGGAGTTTGGGGGGGTGCGGAAGAGGGAATAACATTTGAAATGTAAATAAAGAAAATATCCAAAAAAAAAAAAAAGAATGATGGAAACATTATTTTCCATTCAGTAGGCAACTGGAACATAACTTTACGACTCTCAAATTCCGGGTCAGATGGAAGACACACAGCACTTCTGTCACCAGAGGTTGGGCCATTTACTCAATACCATGACCTCTTATGAAGCATCCTAGCCACCTTCTCCTTCCTGCTGCCTTTCAGTCTAGACCTTGGTCTTAGAAGCCCTCAGAAAGGGAGCTAAGATTAAGGCCACCTTAAGGAACTTTTAAGAATAATTCAGACCATGTACCTTTTTTGTTTTATTTTGGTGTTTTAGGGATTGAACTTAGGGCCTTGTGCTTGCTAAGCAAGCTTGCCATTGATTAAAACAAATTATTATACTTGCTTTTGTGTATACGGACATCTATATGTTGGGGGAGTCGTATATGTGTGGCATGGTGTGGAGGTCAAAGGACAACTTACAGGAGTCTGGTCTCTCCTCCCACACGGAGCCCAGGAACTGAACTCAGATCATCAGGATTGGTGGCAAGGCCCTTTACCCATTAATCCAATTTACTGGTTCAAATATAAATATATATTTGTTGGGGGGAATGGTACAAATGGCGGTCAGCGAACGACTTCAGGGAGTTGGTTCTCTTCCTTTCCCATGTGGGTCTCAGAGATTGAACTCAGGATGCCAAGCTTACCAACAAGCATTTTAACTTGCTGCGCCATCTTGTTGGCCCACACTTCAAGTTTTTAAAGTAAAAGTAGAATTTATAAATTTATCTTCCCTCATGTACAGGCACCCACAAGACGTAAGTAATGAATAACGCCAGGCATTTACATTAGCTTAGCCAAGCCTGAGAGGCACACCAAACGACCAACGCTGTGCGTGCAGTCTGTCAGCACTGCTGTGAGGGGCTAGCTAACCACATCATTTCCTTATTGTCCACGCCAGAATTTAGGCTACTGAAACTTGCAAGCAAGGATTTGTACTGAAGCCACACACTTTTAGTTTCCAAATCACACAGTTGGTCTGGTTTACAGTCTCCCCCTCAGACGAGGAAAATATAGGATATATGTCCTTTTGGCATAAACTACAAAATGCACTCCGCTAACGGGGAAAGGGCTGAATAGGTTTTCCCGCAGCTCCTAACGTGGTGCACTGACAGATTAATAGAAAGCTCTGAGGAAAGCTGAAATACATATTCAGAAGTATGTGCTCCTGTGGTCTGGGGGTCTTCAAGGCTTGTTTCACGGCTGAGTCGGGTAAACCAAAATCAAAGCAGTACGCCACAGACCTTGCAACCCTCACCAATTAAAAGAAATCCCAAACTTCCACAAGTAGGAGTTGTGATCTAACACCAGGTTTTCAAGTAAATACACATGCACATTTTAAGCTTTAAAAAAATTGTTTTTTAAGGTACTAATCACTTCTCACAATTTTTCCCTTAAGCCAACTTCTTCACTTAATTCCAGTTGGTTCACACAAGGCCTCTTCTGTAAATTACACATTCCAAGGAGCTCTTACACAGAGAGCACAAGACTTAATCCATCCTCATCTCCTTCCCAGCTCACTGTTACACTTAACTTCAACTGGCCTGCATAGCACTCCACAGTCAGTGTGGGGGCCACAGAGGGTTGCCTGCTCCTGCAGCAAAGGATGACGGCAGATGCTACATGGAGTTTAAACCCTTGCATCTGCTTTCTGAAGTTTCGTGTCAGTTTCTGTGATGTCCAACTCACTTCTAGAGGCTGTGAAAACTTAGCTTAGATAATTTCCCAAACAGTTTCTAACCCACGTGGGTTAAGAAACCAGCTAACCAAGCTGTGATGAGTGGACTGTGGACAGGGCAGTTTGCGACACACGACCTTAAAGGAGCGCAGATGTAGGTTATTTTTTATTTGTTCTGTTTTAACTTTTTATCCTAACCACACCCGCTATTCTAGACTCTAGAGGTCGATGGATAGAGCTATTTAAGCAGACCCAATTGGCTCTGAAGGGACGACTTAATGTTGTGAATTTAAAAGAACCACATAAAGAAAAACTCTGGATGATAGTTCTAGCTGGCTTCCTTAAATTTTAAATCAACATGGTAAGGAACCTACTAACAGAATCTTCAATTAAAAGTTCTCAGGCTGGATATGGTAGCTCACCCCTGATTTCAAGGCTGAGGTAAAAGGATCTTGAGTTTGTGCTAGCCTGGATAATGTAGTAAATTTGAGACGAGCACGAGCTACCTAGGGAGACTGCTTCAAAACTAAGTCAATAACATTTAAGAAAATTATGTGAATGCCTGTGTCTACAATGTACGTACCTCAGGAGGCCAGAAGAGGGCTTTGGAGCCTATAGAGTTAGAGCCATTGGAGGTTTTGTGCTTTCTGGACATGGATGCTGGGAACCTAATCCAGGTCTCTGTAGAGCAGTGCCTACTTTTAACGCTGAGCCATCTTTCTAGCCACTCTTCCCAATGTCATGAAGGCAGAGACTAGAGATAGCGAGGAATGGGTGGAGCCCTGAGGTTCGGTGGCCGGCAAGCCCAGGCTCCTTGATGAGTTCCGAGCCAGTGAAACCAACCCGCCAAAAGAAAACAAGCAAACAAACAAACCCCCCAAAACAACAAACCTAAAAACAAAACCACAAAGCATATGTTTCTGCTGCTGTATGGACCATAGCCACCTGTAAGTAGGAGAACGGATCCTGAAGGTGGACGCAATGGAATTTTACTCAGCGGCAGAGAAAAATGAAATCAGGAAAATTTCAGGAAGTAGATAGATCTGGTAAATATTACATCAAATGAGGTGACTCAAACTCAGAAAAGTCAAAAACCAGATGTTGTCTCTCATATTAAATGTAGGACTTCTTTTCCTTGTATGTCTATGTATAAATGGATGCAAAAGTAATAAAGCTTAAAAAAAAACTAGAAAGGAGATGAAGACAGGGTGTGGTGAGTTAACATGGGGAGAGGGCAAACAGACACATGTCACCTGAAAACAGGGGGGACAAGGATGTGAGGGGTGTGTGTGTGGGGGGGGACAAGGATGTGAGGTGTGTGTGTGGGGGGGTTACTAAAATACACACTTTGTTTGTAAATAACACTTTTTATGTGAGTTTAATATTTTATTAAAATTAAAAAAAAAACAAACAAAAAAGGGCAGACACTTCAGGATGTCTTCTCGCCTATATATACACATATATACCCAAAGAACATAAACACATATATACACACAGAAAATTTTAAAAAACGACAAAACAAAACAAAACAAAAAAAACAACCAACCAAAAAACAAACAAACCAACCAAAACCTTAAAAGTACCCAGGAAGAGCTGGGGACTCCATCTCCAGCACAGCTCAAAAAATTAATAAAATAAAATAAATACTGGGACTTTCTATATTAATTCTCCATTCTAAAGCAAAGAGTAGGTCTCAGAATTTGGAGTGAGAAATGGATCTGCTTCCAGCCTGAGAAAGCTGTTTCCAGATTCCTGTTTTGTTTTGTTTTTTCCCCCCCAGACAGACTCCTGCTCTGTGGTCCAGACTTGCTGGGCACACCTACTCCTCCTGTCCCACCCTCTACAGTGCTGAGGTTATGGGTGTGAACCACCAAATCAGGTCCCCCTTCCCAACATAAGAAATACTTGACACACTTGTGGCTCATCCCTGCCCAGACACCAGCTGAACTTCATCACTCAGATGCTGTTGCTGGGAGGGAGCGCGGTTTGAGCGCAGTTTGCAGAATCCAAAGAGATGCTCATGGCCTCTGCCCCAGGTGAATGTATCAGCACATCGGAATCCTGGAACCTTGAGGGGCCTGAGCAAACTCTCTGGTATCTCTAAACTCTGCAGACAGTTTCTCCAGTTTTTAGTGTTATCTACATTTTATAGAACCACATTGGGGGTGGGGGAGGCGACCCTACCCATAATGTAGAATGAGTAAAATAAACAGAAGTTTTGAGAAAGACATTTCTCAGAAAACAAAGCCCCTGGTTTGGTCCAGGCTTTACATGTGCGTGCTTTACATCTGGAGATGGCAGACATTCAAAGCTGCGCTGAGGGGGCTGTTTACCAGGGAAGGAAACAGCTAATGAAATTGTCCCTTGTCATTCTGTCCACCAGGTCACCGGCCTCATTAGGAAAACAAGGGCCCCCTGCTGTGGAAGAGGAGCTGCAGTGTGGCTAACGTCAAGATCAAGTAGAAGTGGCTTCCGATTTGGAGGCTCGGGCCTGGTCAGCATCAGCTTCGACTGCTCCCTCAAACAGGACCGGGTCGGTCCCAGCAAGTTAGGGAGCTTTTGGAACCAAGGCCCAGCCTCACAGACTCCCCACGACTTTCTTTCCACAGTTTATTTCCTATCTCAGCAGGCAGTGCCTCGCATAGCAGAAGTGCAAAGTCACAGTAGCGGTGGGGGGTGTCTAAAGAAGGAGAATGCAGGTGTACCCCCTCTACCCACCGAAGTCCCAGCCCAGAATCAAAGTAGCAGTGATTCCCACAGTGGAGGTAACTGGGGCCTGCCACTGACTGGCCACATATGATGGCACCCCCTTCCCATTCCAGTTCGGCCTCTACTTAAATCCAGGAGAGAGCTGTAGTGTAAAAAATGCTTTCCATTGTGCTTCTGAACTACAGTGGCCCCCGGATTCTCCCACAAGCACCTGTAACGCTTGTTTTCCTGTCAGCAGAATGCAGCTTATGGCTCCGTTACGGCTACAATAGCAAAATAAAGTCTACTTTGTAAAAGTATTTACATAGGAGTGGATTCAAATAAATATTAAGAAAATAACAGCATATGTGTACAGAGAAGAAATAAAAATTAAGTAGGCAGGGGAGGCAATGGGATTTGGCAGTGTTGGATATTGCACCAAGATAGGAAACAAAATTTTAGAGAATCCTTTCACCAGACAGCAACTCAGAATGTCATCAAAAATTTCATTAAGGGCTTTAAAAATGTCCATGAAGGACTAATGCTTTGACCAATGGATTAGAGGGTTTGCCATGCATCCCAAAGCCCAGCATAATTCCTATGTCTGTAACCCCAACACTGTGACAGAGTCAAGCAGGTCCCAAGAGTTCAATGTCCAGCCACCCTGTAAGAAAACTGCCACCATCTTCAGGTTCTGTGAGATCCCGACTCACTAAAATAGGGCAGAGAGCAATGGAGGAAGACACCCCAAAATACACACACACACACACACACACACACACACACAGAGTTGATGCAAAAAAAGCACTCCATTTAGAACTTTGCTTCCAGTTCCCGGCTGGCTGAGCAAATCCTGCATTTCTTCTATACAAACACTACTCAGACATTTAAGAGCTAGACACCAGATTCCTCCAAGGTGGTCCTTCCTCTGAGCCCAGAAGTAAGCAGAATTGAGAACTAAGAATAAAGAGTTAACAATATACAGCTTCTATACCAGACAAGTTTAATTTCAGGGTGAAAGTCACAAATTAACACATAAAAAGCCTAAAAGTCAAGATAACTACAGACGCTCATTACATTTTACAGGGATAACCTTTCTTTAGAATCACTGTGGCACAGCATGTGAGACCAGGGAGGAAAAGGAATCAGCGGGCTAAAAGCCAGGTGAGCAACATTCCAGAAATGGAATCCAACCTGCTGCCGGCCAGGGGACAGTAGCTAGCTTCTAACTGTAATATAGGAACGGTCCAGAAAGAAGGGGTGGGGGCAGCAAGGCAAGTTAAAAGCCGAATTTTATTCTAAAAACAATGGGACTCCGAGTGCGTGTTTTACAGTAAGAGTGCCTTGGTCCGTCTAATCTTTTAAAATGATCATATCCAATACGGCTTTGTGCACACGTGGCGATAAGGACGCTTCTGAAGGAGCTGGGCTGTGGGGTGCTGAAGATGGTCAAGGAGCAGTAATTTGGGGGTAAAATAAGCAAATCGTAAAGATGCCAACTTTCCCGGGGCGCTCAGCTCTGCCCAGATTTAATTCCAAGAGTACAGAATCATTTCACCCTCAAGATTTCACGGCGGGGTCCCTGGTGTGGAAACTGAGGGCAGAGAGGTTCAGAGCCTGCCCCAAGGAGGAAGCGAAGGCCGGCGCGTCCCAAGGGTTAGGACCGCAGGGTCCGGGGCTCAGAGCGCAGGGGACCCTGGCCAAGGACCCCGGCCTCGCCGCTCTCCTCGCGGTCCGCGCCGAGCCCTGCTGGCCTCCCACTACCACAAAAAATGGCAGCGGCCAGCGAACCGCCATCAGGAGGGCGGGCGCACAGTTAGCGCCGCCGCCAGAGACCGCCCCGAGCCGGCGCCCGCAGCCGCAGACACCTACCTGACCCGCCAGGCCGCCGCCGCCGAGACCACGCCCCGCGGCGCGCGCGCATGCGCGCAGTTTAAACTCGCACGCGCCGCCGCCTTGCCAGCCGGCCGCTTCCCCCTTCCGGAAGCCCCCCGCTGGGTCCTAAAGAGCCCCTCATTTACCCGCAAATAACTGGACCCGAAAAGAAACGAGTGGCGCCTCACTCTCTGCTTGTTTCCTCTTGACTTCCCAAGAAGAGAGAAACAGAAAGCTGTGGTTAGCTTCTCTTACAGTTAATTTGCAAACAACACCTCCATTCTGGGGAGGCTCTTAGGGCTAAGACCCGCGGGAGATAGGTGAGCTGAAGAAAAAAGGCAGATAAAATCGACGTCTAGATAAAAAGCAAAATGAGTTCCCATAAGATTCAGAACCTCCTTTGAAGGTTCTCCTTCGAAACGGGCGTGCTCTTGTCAATTTCACTGATTTGCCAGAAGGGTAGAGGGCTGTGATTACAAGCCGGCCTGGAAAACGAAGCTCTAGTCCATTTCCCTCATTTTCTATAAAGATGTCTTGTCCTTAAGTCAGCCTCAGGTCAGGCACCGCTTTTGGGGGGTTTAAGTGTGTAAACACTTAAAGACGAGTCATTTCGTTTAATTGTCCTAGACAGTGTTACGTGCCAGGGTTATCAAGAGGGCGAAAATAAACATAGTAGCTGCTCTGAGAAGGCCATCCAAAGGCTTGTTGGTTTAAAAATGAATCTTGGAGTTCACTCAATTTTTGTGCGTGTTTGTGTGCTTTTTTTTCCCCACATTCTTCGTATGTATCCTATCAAATTTAGCAAAGACACGGGTCAGAATAATCAAAGAGAGTTTATTGTAAATTTGGCAGAGAGCCCGAAAGCAATCAAAACGTGTTAAGAAATCACAAAGATACCAGATCTCCCTCACTAGCTTTCAAGGAGTCAAGAAAACCGAGAAGGGGTGAGACCAAGACCTGGGGCGGGCCTTGGAGGCCCCTCCCCGTTGTTAAACAGCGCCTTTAACCAATGACAGTACGAAATCAACGCCAGTGGCTCGGAGGCTGGCCAATGGGAGGAGATGTTGGAGTTGCGCGGCGAAGTTGAGTCCCCGGCGGTGGTGGGCGTGGCCGCGGTGGCTGTTTTGTGTTCTCGCTGGAGCGGAAGAGCTGCTCCCTGGCCGGTCTTGGTGTCAGTCGGGATGTTCCGGTCGGAGGCAGGCGCAAGGCCGCGAGCCAGCGAAGCTAGCGCCTCAGAACGCAGGAAATGGGTGGAAGTAGGTGTGGGAGCGCGACCCGAGTTCGGACTTAAGCCTGACCAGGGCCACTCTGTCACCCCTCTTGGATCTCCCTCAGCCGGGTTCTACTCAGCCCTGAAAAGGACTGTTCTTAAAACCTCAGCATAGCTGCAGTACTCTGATCACTTCCCCGCCCACCACACTGTCCACGGATAATCACCTCTACCTCCCATCCCCTAGCATCATCCTAATCCGAGGACTGAGCTTTCGCGTACAGTTTATTCCAGTGGTTTAGAGGAATGAATTTGTCAACCCCTTAAACTTTGTCAGTTTCCTTAAACTTTGGGGACAGAGGGAAATCTTTAACTCAGCGATTATATTGCTTGAGAATTAAAGCTAGAGCACTGAAACCGCATTTTGAAAGCTCCACAACCAGTTGAGTTTAAGATGTTTATGTTTCTAGTTTCTGGCTTACTAACTGTAGATATTCCGTAGGTATTTAAAGCATGCGATGAAGACAAGAAAGGCTACCTAAGCCGAGAAGACTTTAAGGTTGCGATTGTAATGCTGTTTGGGTACAAACCCTCCAAGGTTAGAACATTTTCTCTCTTCTCCTCTTCCGCTTCTTCTTCCTCTTCTCCCTTCTTTGAATGGGGCAGATAATGCTGTAGAAATGAATCCTAAGAAAATTGGCCAGGAGTACTTTCTGATATCTGTAGAGCAAACTCTGATTTATAAGCCTAAAATGTCTCCGACACTGAATTCTGTTTATACCCCTCCCCTTTTAAAGGCCCAAAGAGGTGCAAATTAGGTATCTAGGCCAGTAGAGCCAACAAACATTTCCACAAGTATCCTAAAATTTATAAGAAGTATGGGATCGTAGAGAGAGGAAGGCCAGGAGGGGAAAGTGGTGTTGTAAGAGGAGGAATCCACCTACTAGCTGGTATATTAAAATTTCTAGGTGGCTTTTGTTTAATTGGTAAAAGTAATCTGTTCATACAGTCCACAAGATCCCTTCTCTTTCCACTAGACTGGGGTCCCACTTACCAGGGGCTAAACAATTTCTTCTGTATTGTTCTACATACAGGAATAGGCATAATCTTCTACTGAAGTTCCATACTGTTGTATCTTGACATGCATTTTCCACTTAGCAACAAACTCAAAGCACACAACATTACCACCTAAAATCGAGTTGTATGATATTCTCTTTAGCCAGTTCACCCTTTGTTGTTGTTTGAATTAACCTGCAGGCATTGTCTCAATGAGCATCACTTCACATCTACATACACCCATCCATCATGTCTTTGTGGAATACGTGCACACACGTGTGTGTGTGTGTGAATAAATCATAGATATGTAATTGCCATACTTGGGAGCATTCCATAGATCAGGAGTTCAAGGTCAACTTGGTCTACACGATGAGACATTTTAGGACAATGACAAACAAAAATACCAAAATTCCTAGAAGTATACTTACTAAGTCTCAGGATGTACACATTTGAATTGTATTATCTTTCTTTTTTTTCCTTTATTGACAGAGGTAGGTAGATAGATAGATGTTAGATAGATAGATGGTAGATAGATAGATAGATAGATAGGTAGGTAGGTAGGTAGATAGATAGATAGATAGATAGATAGATAGATAGATAGATAGATACATAGATAGATACATAGATAGATAGGCAGGCAGGCAGGTGATTGTGGTCCAATGAGTTTCCTTAGGGTGGTTTACAGACGGTGGGCCCCTTACAGACCCCCTCTGCCTTCCATGGCAGGGTTTTGACAGGCCAAGTCTAGTACAGGTAATCACAGCTGTTGTGAATTCAATGGTGCAGAAACCACATCGTGCCCAGAAGCCAGCACTGGGTATCACTACCCCCACTTCCTCTGATTCTCACACTCTGTCTACCCTGCTTCTTCCACACGATCCCTGAGCCTGTGGAGGGTGTACTTGAAACGCTGTGGCTGTTGGTTTCCAGAAAAGGCTGCACACCTCCTCAGTAAGTAGACCCCAGCTGACCCCCAATGAACCTTCTATTTTAGTATGATAGTCTCCTATTTACCCCTGTTTCTGTGCTGTTCTGCTCACCTGTTATAAGCAGTCTAGAGACAGATCCATTCTTGTTAAGCTACCGAACTGGAACTAATCAGAGTCAAGACACTGTCCAAATACAAAAGAGTAAACCACAACCATCAAGCAAAAGGAGCACTCAAGTCTGCCTAGAGTGCCCCCAAACTCCTCTCCCCAGAACCGACAGTTGGGGCTCTTCTGCTCCTCATGAGTTGGGGTAGCCAGGGACTCTATGATATCCATTTCTGTGCCCTTGAGGGTGCTTGAATGCACCACAACTCCATCATAAATCTATGCTGCCCCCCCCCATAGGGTTTGCAAACAGCCAGGGTAGATTCAGAGTGGTTGGAGATTTTTAGCTCCTGAGAGGCCAGTTACGAGATCACAGTGCTAGCCTGGACTGGCTCTGAAATTGTGCCTGCTCTTCTAACCTGCAGTCATTTCACCTGGAGTTCCAAGGCGATTGACCTGTGAAGGCTGAACGTTTTAAAGCATCCTATTTAGCTTGGGTTCACCTGGAAAGATAGCTTATCTCATTTTGCTTTTTATCCCCCTTCAGTCTACTTATTTTAACTTTAGGCCATTAAATTTACAAAGAATTGAATGATAGGGACAGTGGTGTGGTAATGTGCATATGCTTCATGAAATTTGACAGCTTTGACTTTGCATATTGGGCTGAGGGTTTACAGATTTTTTATTAAATCTTTATAAGAACTTATGATATTTAAGTGTATGGGTATATTATCAGTGAGTTGATGGCTGTCAGAGGACAACTTATGGGAGTCTTTTCTTTCCTTTGACTATGTGAGTCTCAGGGGTAACTCAGGTTACCAGGCATAATAGAAAGTGCATCTTACTGGCCCTCACATTTTTTTAGGCTAATGACATATTTAACTGGTTATAGGTCACTAGACAGTCAGGCAAAACCATAGTAAATGACCTATATACTTGCCAGGCATTTACCAGAGAGGAATTTTCTTTTTCCCTAGATATATTCTTTATTTACATTTCAAATGATTTCCCCTTTCCTAGTTTACCACCTCCCTGAAAGTCCCATAAGCCATCTACCCTCCCCCTGTTCCCCAATCAACCCCCTTCTGCTTCCCTGTCCTGGGAAGACTACACTGCTGCATCTAGCCTTTCCAGGACCAGGGGCCTCTCCTTCCTTCTTCTTGGGCATCATTTGATATGTGAATTGTATCTTGGGTATTCCGAGCTTCTGGGCTAATATCCACTTATCAGTGACTGCATACCATGTGTGTTCTTTTGTGATTGGGTTATCTCCCTCAAGATGATATTTTCCAGTTCCACCCATTTGCCTAAGAATTTCATGAATTCATTGTTTTTAATACCTGAGTAGTATTCCATTGTATAAATATACCACATTTTCAGTGGTATTTTTTATTTCCATTCCTCCGTTGAGGGACATCTGGGTTCTTTCCAGCTTCTGGCTATTATAAATAAGGCTGCTATGAACATAGTGGAGCATGTGTCCTTGTTATATGCTGGGAATCCTCTGGGTATATGCCCAGGAGTGGAGTCCTCCAGTAGTATCAGACCCAGTTTTCTGAGGAACCGCCAGACTGATTTCCAGAGTGGTTGTACCAGCTTGCAATCCCACCAGCAGTGGAGGAGTTTTCCTCTTTCTCCACATCCTCACCAGCACCTGCTGTCTCCTGAGTTTTTGATCTTAGCCATTCTGACTGGTGTGAGGTGAAATCTCAGGGTTTTGATTTGCATTTCCCTGATGACTAAGGATGTTGAACATTTCTTTAGGTGCTTCTCAGCCATTTGATAATCCTCGGTATTCTTTGTTTAGCTCTGTACCCCATTTTAATAGGGTTATTTGGCTCTCTGGAGTCTAACTTCTTGAGTTCTTTGTATATATTGGATATTAGCCCTCTGTTGGATGTAGGGTTCATAAAGATCTTTTCCCAATTTGTTGGTTGCTGTTTTGTCCTATTGACAGTGTCCTTTGCCTTACAGAAACTTTGTAATTTTATGAGGTCCCATTTGTCAATTTTTGATCTTAGAGCATAAGCTATTGGTGTTCTGTTCAGGAAATTTTCCCCTGTGCCCATGTGCTCAAGGCTCTTCCCCACTTTCTTTCCTATTAGTTTCAGTGTGTCTGGTTTTATGTGGAGGTCCTTGATCCACTTGGACTTGAGCTTAGTACAAGGATATAAGAATGGATCAATTTGCGTTCTTTTGCATACTAGCCGCCAGTTGAACCAGCACCATTTGTTGAAAAGGCTATTTTTTTTCCCACTGGATGGTTTTAGCTCCTTTGTCAAAGATCAAGTGACCATAGGTGTGTGGATTCATTTCTGGGTCTTCAATTCTATTTCATTGATCTACCTGCCTGTCACTGTTCAAATAGCATACAGTTTTTAACACTATCGCTCTGTAGTACTGCTTGAGGTCCGGGATACTGATTCCCCCAGAAGTTCTTTTTATGTTGAGAATAGATTTAGCTATCCTGGGTTTTTTGTTATTCCAGATGAATTTGAGAATTGCTCTTTCTAACTCCATGAAGAATTGACTTGGGATTTTGATGGGAATTGCATTGAATCTGTATATTGCTTTTGGCAAGATGACCATTTTTACTATATTAATCCTGCCAATCCACGAGCATGGGAGATCTTTCCATCTTCTGAGGTCTTCTTCAATTTCTTTCTTCAGAGACTTGAAGTTCTTGTCATACAGATCTTTCACTTGTTTGGTTAGAGTCACACCAAGATACTTTATATGGTTTGTGGCTATTGTGCAGGGTGTCATTTCCCTAAATGCTTTCTTAGCCTGTTTATCCTTTGAGTATAGGAAGGCTACTGATTTGCTTGAGTTAATTTAATATCCAGTCACTTTGCTGAAGTTGTTTATCAGCTGTAGGAGTTCTCTGGTGGCGTTTTTTTGGATCACTTAAGTATACTATCATATCATCTGCAAATAGTGATACTTTGACTTCTTCCTTTCCAATTTGTATCCCTTTGACCTGCTTTTATTGTCTAATTGCTCTAGCTAGAACTTCAAGTACTATATTGAAAAGATATGGAGAGAGAGGGCAGCCTTGTCTAGTCCCTGATTTTAGTGGGATTGCTTCAAGTTTCTCTCAATTTAGTTTGATGTTGGCTACTGGTTTGCTGTATATTGTTTTTACTATGTTTAGCTATGGGCCTTGAATTCCTGTTCTTTCCAAGACTTTTAACATGAAAGGATGCTGAATTTTGTCAAAAGCTTTTTCAGCATCTAATGAAATGACCATGCGTGTTTTTTTCTTTGAGTTTGTTTATGTAGTGGATTACATTGATGGATTTCCATATATTTAACCATCCCTGCATCCCTGGGATGAAGCCTACTTGATCATCTTTTTGTTCCAGGGCTTTCAGGTGTGCCATTAAGCTGCTAGTGTATGCTCTCTCCCATTTCTTTTTGGAGGCACTCAGGGCTATGAATTTTCCTCTTAGCATCGCTTTCATTGTGTCCCATAAATTAGAGTATGTTGTGCCTTCATTTTCATTAAATTCTAAAAAGTCTTTGATTTCTTTCCTTATTTCCTCCTTGACCAAGTTATCATTGAGTAGAGCATTGTTCAGCTTCCATGTGTATGTGGGCTTTCTGTTGTTTTTGTTGTTATTGAAGACCACCCTTACTCCATAGTGATCTGATAGGAGGCATGGGATTAGTTCGATCTTCTTATATCTGTTGAGGTCTGTTTTGTGACAAATTATATGGTCAGTTTTGGAGAAGGTACCATGAGGAGCTGAGACAAAGGTATATTCTTTTGATTTAGGATGAAATGTTCCATAGATATATATTAAATCCATTTGGTCCAAAACTTCTGTTAGTTTCACTGTGTCTTTGTTTAGTTTGTGTTTCCCTGATTTGTCCATTGAGGAGAGCGGGGTGTTGAAGTCACCCACAATCATTGTGTGAGGTGCAATGTGTGTTTTAAGCTTTAGTAAAGTTTCTTTTACAAATGAGGGTGCTCTTGTATTTGGAGCATAGATGTTCAGAATTGAGAGTTCTTCTTGGTAGATTTTTCCTTTGATGAGTATAAAGTGTCCTTCCATGTCTTTTTTGATGACTTTTGGTTGAAAGTCTATTTTATTGGATATTAGAATGGCTACTCCAGCTTGTTTCCTGGTACTGTTTGCTTGGAAAACTGTTTTCAACCTTTTACTCTGCAGTAGTGTTTGTCTTTGACACTAAGATTTTATTCCTGTCTGCAGCAAAATGTTGGGTCATGTTTACATATCCAGTCTGTTAGTCTATGTCTTTTTATTGGGGAATTGAGTCCATTGATGTTAAGAGATATTAAGGATAGTAATTGTTGCTTCTTGCTATTTTTTTATGTAATTTTTATTTTTGTGTGGTTATCTTCTTTTGGGTTTGTTGAAAGAAGATTAATTTCTTGCTTTTTCTAGTGTGTAGTTTCCCTCCTTTTGTTGGTGTTTTCCATTCATTATCCTTTAAAAGACTTGATTTTTGGAAAGATACTGTGTAAATTTGTTTTTGTCATGGAATACCTTGGTTTCTCCATCTATGATAATTGAGACATTTGCTGGATGTAGCAGTCTGGGTTGGCATTTGTGTTCCCTTAAGGTCTGTATGACATCTGCCCAGGCTCTTCTGGCTTTCTTAGTCTCTGGTGAGAAGTCTGGTGTAATTATGATAGGTCTACCTTTATATGTTACTTGACCTTTTTCCCTTACTGCTTTTAATATTCTTTCTTTGTTTAGTACATTTGGCTTTTTAATTATTATGTGACAGGAGGAATATCTTTTCTGGTCCAGTCTATTTGGAGTTCTGTAGGCTTCTTGTATGTTCATGGACATCTCTTTCTTTAGGTTAGGGAAGTTTTCTTCTACAATTTTGTTGAAGACATTTACTGGCCCTTTAAGTTGGAAATCTTCACTCTCTTCTGTACCTATAATCCTTAGGCTTGGTCTTCTCATTTTGTCCTGGATTTCCTGGATGTTTTGGGTCAGGAGCTTTTTGCATTTTTCATTTTCTTTGACTGTTGTATCAATGCTTTCTATGGTATCTTCTGCATCTGAGATTCTTCTATCTCTTGTATTCTGTTGTTGATGCTTGCATCTATGACTTCTGACTTCTTTCCCAGGTTTTCTATGTCCAGAGTTGTTTCACTTTGTGATTTCCTTATTGTTTCTACCTCCATTTTTAGGTCCTGAATGGTTTTGTTCAATTCCTTCACCTGTTTTGTTGTGTTTTACTGTAGTTCTTTAAGGGCTTCTCCCTGTTTACTTGTATTTTCCTTTAAGGGAGTTATTTATGTCCTTCTTGAAACCCTATATCAGCATCATGAGCTGTGATTTTAAATCCAAATCTTACTTTTCTGGTGTGTTGGGGTATCCAGGACTTGCTGTTGTGGGAAAATTGGGTTCGGATGGTGCCATATTGCCGTGATTTCTGTTAGTAACATTCTTACATTTGCCTTTTTCTATCTGGTTATCTGTGGTGTTAGTTGTTCCTGCTGTCGCTGGCTGTTGCTTGTCCCTCCTGTGTGCCTGCAAGCCTATGTCAGCACCCCTACTCAGGGTGAGCAGCTTTCCCCTGGTACAGAGTGCTGTGGGGATGCCCAGCTCCTGAGTGCATGTGAGGCCCTGTCGAACTGAGTCCCCAGTGATCTTACACTTGGGTGTTCTCTGCGTTCTTGGCTGTAACAGCCCGCTCAGTCACAGGAGTGAAGATGGTGGCCTCACCTCTAACCACGGGCTCCCTGCAGAGCAGATGTCCCCTAGCAGGATAGGTGCACAGATGGCTGTGGCGGTGCTGCCCCACTCCTGGGTGCAGTTGGGGCCCTGGTGGGCAGTGTCCCAAGTGATCTTACACTCGGGTGTTCCCTGTCTACCTGGCTGCACCTGTCTGCTCAGTCACAGCCAGAGAGGAATTTTTATCAGAGAGGAAATGTTCAATGTATACCTTCTTGTATTTTAAATTTTAGACTAGGTTCAGTGCTAGAGTTTCAGTTTTTAATACAATTTTTGAATATATAAAATGCTGATTGGAAATCAGCAAATTAAATGAGACATATTAAAATCTCCTATCATAGCATGTGTTTTGTAGAATTAAATATGAATTGTTACTTTGAGCAACCATGACACTACAATATCATTTCATAAAAGACATATCTAATAACTGACTTATACATTGATGTTCGCACAATGAAATTTACTTAATGTGTTTCATAAAAGGAGTATCTGCCAGCTACTGTAGATGTAAAGGTGAAAAAATATAGTCTCTGCTTTGAAGCAATTTTGTTTTCGCATAGTACATAGCAAACTGATAGACAGCAAGAAAGAGAAGGTATTTAACAAACAGAGAGGAGGGGAGCAAGATGGGTGGGCAGCTATTATAGGTGTCACTTATACTAAAGAAGCTCTGTTAATATTCTATGAATCATCTAGGAGCCCTTTGTGGCCATAAAAAAGGTATGTCCTGGTGTTTTCCTGGATGTGCTGGCAGTCAAAGAGTGGAGAGAATCCAGATGGAAGTGACTTCAGAGGAGTCAGTGGAGATGGGGACGGGGGCAAATTGAGTTTGAGGTGGTAACTGGTGTTCCCTGTACATTTGATTGTTAGATACTATATGGAGTTCTGAGGTTCTACCTCTTAAATACACGAACCTCATTTGGATAGAGAGGTGGGGGTGGGGCTGGAAGTAGATTTCGGCCTCAGTTTATAAGGGGTAGCTCAAATTGGAAGACTAAATGCCATTCCATAGGAAGCTTCTGCAGGCTGTGAACAGCACCAGTCCAGGGAAAGAGCTTTGGGGAAGCCTGCATTTAAAGATGGGCGGGGAATTCATGATAAAGATGGACTAGGATCCTTGGGAAAGGGACACAGGGAAGCCAGGGAGGTGTGGGGACTCAAGATTGTGGAAGACTCAAGACTGGCAGCAGGAAAAAAAAAGTCAATTACCATCAAGGCTCGGCTTCCTTAAAGCTTACAAATAATGCCCCTATTACCAATGGGAGGGAAATGCTTCTGTGTTGATATTTACTGAAAACAGGTCTCAGAGCTTTACAAGTGGTGTGTTCTCACTACAATGTTTTATGTTGTTTAGGCAAAACCAAGCAATACTCTAGAAGAGACCAAACTGTTAACAGTAGTATCTACTAAATTTAACAAGTTATATACCTCATGTTTCTGCACTGATCATGTGTTACTGTTTTATTATATTATCTTCTTTTATTAATAGATTCTAGCTGTGTAGGTCATGCTGGCTTCAGTGTCTCTCTTCCTGCCCCAGTCTCACAAGCACTGGAATTTCAGATGTAATTCCACCTGGAATAAACCTCCACACCTGGTTGGGTTACCTTTAGCATCAGGAAAATTGAAAAATAAAGCTGTTGCAACAATTACTTGTTTTTTAATAAGGCAGAAAGATTTTAGGTTATAATCTATTTAAGATGACCAAAGTGATTTCATATATTTAAGCTACTGGTCAGTGGAATGAAAATTTAGGGACCATTCTGGCAGATCTGTATTTGTTGTATATTGTTAAAGAACAAAAAAAAATGACCATCATAATGTTAAGTGAAGTTATTGTCTACTATGTTCAATAAAGTTGGCTTCACATAAAACACATGTCTTCCCTTAGCCCAGGAATTCAGAACTTGTACTTTGAAAAATCTGATAAAATTTCATGTTCTCTTAATCTTTCCTCTTTTCTAGATAGAAGCAGATGCTGTGATGTCTTCAGTAAATCCCAACACTTCTGGTAATACAAAAGTTAATATTTTTTTATTAGATGGTGAAAAAGCTAAAATTAAGAGCAATGTGATTAAAACATGTAACTGTATCTCATTGTTTTAAAGAAAGCTTTGAATGGAAAAGAAAATTTGCTAGTATACAAAATAACTGGTTTCGTTATAGTATTTTCATACACGTTTGTCCTTACTCATCATGGTCCCCTCCTCCTCCCCCACTGCTGGTTCCCTTCTTCACCTCATGTCACCCCACCCTGCTTTCTTGTCACATGAGTTCTTTACTTTCTCTTCTTTCTTCCTCTCTTCCCCACTGTCTTATTTGTTTGTATTCCAGCACAAAACATCATGACCAAGAAACAAGTTGGGGAAGAAAGGGTTTATTCAGCTTATACTTCCACATTGCTGTTCATCACCAAAGGAAGTCAGGACTGGAACTCAAGCAGGTCAGGAAGCAGGAGCTGATGCAGAGGCCATGGAGGGATGTTACTTACTGACTTGCTTCCCCTGGCTTGCTCAGCTTGCTTTCTGATAGAACCCAGGACTACCAGCCTAGGAATGGCACCACCTACAATGGGCCCTCCCACCCTTGGTCACTAATTGAGAAAATACCTTACAGCTAGATCTCATGAAGGCATTTTTCTCAAGGGAGGCTCCTTTCTCTGTGACAACTCCAACTTGTGTCAAGTTGATATACAAAACCCAGTTTTGTACCCTCACTTAAGATCTCTTCATTCCCTCTCATGTCCCCTTCCAGTTTCATAATCAATACATGAATTAAAATCTGAGTTTCATATTTGAGAGTGTTATTCTGAGTTTGGCATATTTAACTTAACATGTAGTTCTGTTAATTTCCTGCAAATGCCATGACTTCATTTGTCTTCATGACTGAATAAAATTCCACTGTTTTTATTTTCTTGATGCATTCATGTTTTGATGGCTATCTATGCTGGTTCCATTTCTGAAGTATTGTTAACAGTGCAGCAGTAAACAAGGATATACAAGGCTCTCTGGAAGGACTCAGGAATGATTAGCTTAGCTACATGGTAACTCTAGCTTCAGGTTTTAAGAAACCTCTGCTTCTTTCCATGGTGGCTGCATCAGTTTGTATTCTCACCAGCAACAACCCAGGGTTCCTCTTTCTCATTGTGTTGTTTGTTAATTCTTTTTTCTTATTGGTGCACATTTGTTATACATTATGTTGGGTTTCATGAAGATAATTTCTTTCAAGTGAATCATGTACTTTAACCATATTTACTGTCTTTCCATTCCTTTCCTTTCGCCTGACTTTTGTCCTCTTCACATTTATCTCCTTTCTCTCATTTTTTTTGCTTTTATGCTGTGTGTGTGTGTGTGTGTGTGTTGGGGGTTTATGTTTCTGTAAAGAATTCTAGGGCTTGCCAATATGAGAAAATTAGTCTTTATATGCCTGGCTTATTTCATTTAATGTAATGTTCTCTAGTTGCACTCATTTTATTTTTCAGATAACAACATACTTTTATGGCAGAATAAAACTATTGTGTATATATATCACATTTTCATTATCCATTCTTTGATGGCAGGACACATAGGACAGTGGCATACCTTTGCAATTGTAGTGGTGCAAGAAATATTACATGTAGTGTCTTTTTCAGGATTCTCAAGAGTAACAGTACTTAGAGAATGAATATCTATATCTATATATCTCTATCTATCTATATCTCTATCTATCTATATATATATATTGAGAAAGGGGGTTATTAGGATGACTTTCAGACTGTGGTCCAGCTAATCCAACAACGGGTGGCTATGAATAAAAGTCCAAGAATCCAGAAGTTGCTCAGTCCATGATGCTGGGTGTCTCGACAGTCTTCAGTAGCTGTTGGAACCCTGAAAAAGCAGGCTCTAATGGCAGTGAAAGACAGGACTTGCTCGCAAGGCAAGGGCAAACAAGCAAAGAGCAAAAGCCTCCTTTCATTTCCTTATATAAGCTTCCAGCAGAAGCTGTAGCTCAGATTAACAGTATGTGTGTTCCCACTTCAAGACCTTCTTACTTCAAATTAAGCAGAAATCCCTCACAGGTGTGCCCTCCATTTTTTGTATTATAGTTAACTCCAGGTGTAGTCAAGTTGACAACCAAGAGTAGCCATCACATGAAGATATTTCTATGGTATGTTAATGCACAGTCCTTTAGAAATATACCCAATAGGGATATATTGTCATTCTCTATTCTTATTTACTATGGTCATTTAAGTGTTAGAGGGATAACACAAAAAAAGGAACTGAAGGGATACAAGAAAGAAACAACCCAAATTATGCCAATTTGTAGATGATGAGACCCTAAAGCAGTGGTTTTCAGCCTGTGGGTCTCAACACCTTTGACAAGCCTCTATCTCCATAAATATTTACATTACAATTCACAATAGTAGCAGAATTACACTCATGAAGTAGCAACAAAAATAATTTTATGGTTGGGGGTCATCACACATAAGAAACTGTATTCAAGGGTTGATGCATTAGGAAGGTTGAGAACCACTGCCATAAAGACTCCATCAGAAAACTCTTAAAAATGGCAAATATTCAGCAAAGTAATTGAATATAAAATCAAAAGACAAGAATCAGTAGTTTTCCTCTGTATAAATAATGAACATACGCAGAAAGAAATCAGGAAAGCAATTCCATTCATAATAAAAACAAAACAAAACACCCAGGGATAAATCTAACAAAAAAAACCTCAACCAAACAAACAAAAAAGAAAAACAAAGACTTCTACAGTATACATTTTAAAACAGAGAAGAAATTTAAGATGAAGCTGAAAGGTAGAAACATTTCACTCATGGATTGGCAGAACCAACATTGTGAAAATGAGTGTACCAACAAAGACAATCTACAGATTTATTGCAAGCCCATCTAAATATCTCCATTGGACTAGAGGTATAGGGCTCAGTAGTTAAAACCACTATGTTCAGGGCACCAGACATGACCTGTGTGCTATTCCAAGAGAAGAATACTGTCTTCAGAAGCAACCACAATGGATAGACCCATTATATAACTGGAATTCTGTGTAACTGGGACCCCGAAGAGTGTGGAAGGCCTGGCTAGTTGGATTTGCCTTTGTAACTAGGTGTCTCTTTTGGCTGCCAGATTTACTCATGCCTGCTGGGCCAACTGCTCAGTGTGCTTCCTGTGTTCTCTGACACTGGCTGAGGCAATGGCGAATACGTTTCCTTCTTAGGCTGATTTCTCCATGGTATCTCCTACTGCAGGTTGCATAGAGGCACCTTCTCATTCACAGCAGTGGCTCATTTTAGTTGTAGGCTTGACACAACCAAGAAAGAGAATCTTGGTGACTGGCGCCTGTGGGCGTGCTTATGGGGTGCTTTTCTTAATTGGGATATTGGATATGGGAAGACCCACCCTGAGTATGGACAGCAGCATTATGGGCTGGGCTCTGGACCATATGAGGAGAGAAAGCAAGCTGAGCACTGAACAGGTGTGCATTCCTTCCTTTTTGTTCTTGACTGTGGGTGACATGTGACGAGCTGTCTTAAGTCTGCCATGGCAGCAGTGACCTGGAATAGTGAGCTAAAATAAACTTTTCTCCCCCAGATCTTTTGTCACCAGGGTGTTTTATCATAACAACATAAAGTAAACTAAGACATCCATTGTCTCATCAAGAAGTTCTTTTCCTTTTGGTTTAGTTAATTTACAAGCATGATGAGTTTATAATAGGAAATTTTAAACCATTCAAAAACATGAAGACAAAACTGTCACTTGTAATTTAACATCTATAGGATGTTTCCATTTTAATTTTCCATCTGTGTCGGGGATATTTGAACAATTTGCTTGTCTTGTTACTGTAAAATACCTCACAAAAGCAACTTAAGGAGGAAAGGGTTTGTTTTGGCTCTTTTTCCTGGGTATAGACTTTCATAGCAGAAAGTCACAGTGGAAGGAGTTTGAGGTGACTGATAACATCTCCTCCATAGCCAGGAAGGAGAGACCAGTGAGTTCATTACTCAATTTCTTCTCTCCTTTATTTAGTCCAAGCCCCAGCCAGTAGAATGGTACCACCCACATTTAGCTAATCTAGATGCTCCCTCACACACATAGTGAGTTTCCATAGTGATTCCGAATCCCTTTGAATGAATAATCCAGATTAACTGTCACAGACCAGGTCTTACTATATAGCCCAAAATGGCCTTAAAGTTTGATTTTCTGTCTCAGCTTCCTACATGCTGGGAACACAGGCATGCCCCACCATGGCTCAGATGCTGTTGTTTGACCTGAGCAGGAGGATTAAGAGAAATGCTGAAATAGGAGGAAAGGAAATAATTGACTGTTTGAGGCTGGGGGAAGTTGAGAGTTCACTCTTAAGGATGCTAAATTTCAGAAGTCTTAATCCACATCAGATTAGTTGAGTGTTTGCATGTTGGAACTCAGGAGAGCTCCGGGGTGAAGAAATAAAATGGGGGCTATAAGCAGGTAGATGATTTTTACAATCATGTGTGGGATGAAACTGCATGAACAGAGATAGGCGGACTAAGAACTTAATGGTGGGATCAGGGTGAGGATGAGGAAAGGGTAAAGGAGATTTAAGAATGACAGATGGAAAATCGTGAATGTTGGTTGAAAAGCCAGAGCATGTGGTATTTTATGGAGAGCGTGGCCCTGTTTATGAGGAGGTGGCTGCATTTGGCCACCTGGTGGCTTCCTGGCTATGGAGGAGATGTTATCAGTCACCTCAAACTCCTTCCACTGTGACTTTCTGCTATGAAAGTCTATACCCAGGAAAAAGAGCCAAAACAAACCCTTTCCTCCTTAAGTTGCTTTTGTGAGGTATTTTACAGTAACAAGACAAGCAAATTGTTCAAATATCCCCGACACAGATGGAAAATTAAAATGGAAACATCCTATAGATGATGCTTCATTTAGCAAGCAGAATTAGTGTGCGGTGCTGTCACCAGCCAGGCTAGAGCAGGTTGGAGATAATAGGGTGATAAAGTGCGACCGTGGGAGTAGTTGATAAGTCTGGCATGGCCATGGGTCAGGAGACATTTCTTTTGTTCTTTCCAGCTTCTGGCTATTATAAATAAGGCTGCTATGAACATAGTGGAGCATGTGTCCTTATTGCATGCAGGTAAAGCCTCTGGGTATATGCCCAGGAGTGGTATAGCCGGATCCTCCGGGAGTGTCATGCCCAGTTTTCTGAGGAACCGCCAGACTGCTTTCCAGAGTGGTTGTACCAGCTTGCAATTCCACCAGCAGTGGAGGAGTGTTCCTCTTTCTCCACATCCTCGCCAACAACTGCTGTCTCCTGTGTTTTTGATCTTAGCCATCCTGACTGGTGTGAGATGGAATCTCAGGGTTGTTTTGATTTGCATTTCCCTAATGACTAAGGATGATGAACATCTTTTTAGGTGCTTCTCAGCCATTAGATATTCTTCAGGTGAGAACTCTTTGTTTAGCTCTGTACCCCATTTTTTAATAGGGTTACTTGCCTCTCTGGAGTTTAACTTCTTGAGTTCTTTGTATATATTGGATATTAGCCCTCTGTCGGATGTAAGGTTGGTAAAGATCATTTCCCAGTTAGTTGGTTGCCGCTTTGTCTTTTTGACAGTGTCTTTTGCCTTGCAAAAACTTTGTAATTTAATGAGGTCCCATTTGTCTATTCTTGATCTTAGAGCATAAGCTATTGGAGTTCTGTTCAGGAAATTCTCCCCTGCCCATATGTTCAAGGTTCTTCCCTAGTTTCCCTTCTATTAGTTTCAGTGTGTCTGGTTTTATGTGGAGATCTTTGATCCACTTAGAATTGTGTGTTTTATTTTTAAAGAACAGTTCACTTTAAATACAAAAGCATACAGGTCAGTGGTGATACACACCTTTAATCCCAGCACTTGGGAAGCAAAGGCATATTTGAGGCCAGCCTGGTCCATCGAGTGAGTTCCAGGACAGCCAGGGCTACACAGAGAAACCTTGTCTCAGTTAAGGTGAAAAAAATATATAGTACTAGTATAGATCAAAAGGTGACTATAAATCAATGAGAAGATAAAGTACAGTAAGCTTTGAAAAGAAAGAATATTTCAGGATAAGTATGATCATTTGTATATGTTTAGTCTAGGGTGTGGCAACATCAAGAGGTATGGCCTTGTTGTAGCAGGTGTGTCATTGTGGACTTGGACTTTAATACCCTTGTCCTAGCTGCTTGGAAGCCAGTCTTCTAGCAGCCTCCACATGAAGATGTAGAACTCTCAGTCCCTCCAGCACCATTTCTGGTTGGATGCTTCCATGCTTCTGCCTTGATGATAATGGACTGACCCTCTCAACCTGTAAGCCAACCACAATTAAATGTTGTCCTTGTAAGAGTTTCCTTGGTCATGGTGTCTGTTCACAGCAGTAAAACCCTAACTAAGACAATATGCATAATTGAGAGTTGACAATAAACATCATTTTAGAGTTACAAGAGTCATTTCATAAGAATACCAACCAGTTTTAAACACTTATATGCTATTCAAAATTCTGAATACAAGAAAAGAAAGAGAGATGAAATGGAGGAGAAAAACAGTAAGTCTACAGTGGTGGTTGGCATCTCTACATTCCTGTGGATAATGGAGCAAGTAGACCTCAATCAGTGAAGCTATAGAAAACCCCCACAACACCATCAACCAGCAGCCTGACCCAGTTGTCACATGTAGAGTTCTCCCCTCAGGAACTACTGAGCAAATTCTTCACAATTCTCCATAGTACTTTTCATATATCACATCTTACACTATAGTTGCTCTTTGTGGTCAAATTATATTAGAGTTAATAGTAGGGAAAGTCCCAGTGATTTGGAAACTGACTAGTACATTTCTCAATAACTTAGAGGTCAAGTAAAATCAAAGGGAAAAGTTAGGAAATATTTAGATTTAAACGGTAAAATTTCACATCTTTATGAGATGCATTGAAAATAGTCCTTAGGAAGTAGTGCTGAGTTTCTGTCTTATAAAAAAGAAATGGGAATCCATCAGTGTAATCCACTATATAATCAAACAAACAAACAAAAAACCCAACAGATCATCTCATTAGATGCTGAAAAAGCCTTTGACAAAATTCAACACCCCTTCATGTTAAAGATCAGGAAATCAAGACACATACCTAAACATAATAAAAGCAACGTACAGCAAACCAATAGCCAGCATCAAACTAGATAGAGAAAAACATGAAACAGTCTCACTAAAATCAGGGACTAGACAAGGCTGGCCACTCTCCCCATCTATTCAATATAGTACTCGAAGTTCTAGCCAGAGCAATTAGACAACAAAAGGAGGTCAAGGGGATACAAATTGGAAAGGAAGAAGTCAAGATAATCACTATTTACAGATGATATGATAATATACTTAAGTGACCCCAAAAATTCCACCAGAGAACTCGTAAGCCTCATAAACAACTTCAGCAAAGGACTGGATATAAAATGGACTCAAACAAATCAGTAACCTTCCTCTACACAAAGGATAAACGAGGCTAAAAAAGAAATTAGGGAAACAACACCCTTCACAATAGTCACAAATAATATAAAATATCTTGGTGTAACTCTAACCAAGCAAGTGAAAGATCTGTATGACAAGAACTTCAAGTCTCTGAAAAAAGAAATCAAAGAAGACCTCAGAAGATCTCCCATGCTCATGGATTGGCAGGATTAACACATTAAATATGGCCATCTTACCAAAAGCAATTTACAGATTCAATGCAATCCCCACCAAAATTCCAACTCAAATCTTCACAGAGATAGAATGAGCAGGTTTTTTTTTCCTGTTTTAATTGGTGAGTTGATAAAACCGAAGCTTGCCCATGTATTTGGGGTATTGAAGGGATCACCAGTCTCCTGAATGACAGAGGTGATGCTGTGGTTACTTAAAGAATAGTTAGGATATACAACTTTATGCCAACAGTTTAGCAACTTAGATTAAGTCGCTAGATTCTTTAAAGACAGAAGCTACTAGAAACCTAAGAAGAAAGAGACGATGGGCACAGTCCCATTTCTATGAAAGAAATTGAATTTTTAGTGAAAACCCTGTAAAGGAAGCTCTAGGCTGGAGGGTTTCAGTGATGAGGTCTACCAGATATCAAAGAAAGAATAATAAGAAGTACTGGGATTTACAGGCTCTGCTGTCTTTCTTCTAAACATTTATTAAATCATAGTCATGTTTCTCTGAGCATTTGGCATCTCTTTCTCTCCACTTTTATATGTTGTGAAATTTTACACTTACAAATTTTGAAAATGTGAAGAAAAACAAGTAGATATTTTCTGTGTATACCCATAGCACCTAATGAGTAACACAATTTTATCCAGTCGCCTAGATTTGTTTGCGATTGCAAGCATTACTCTTGTAAACCTTGTATAAGTATCAGTTCCATGGGCATCATTCCTGTCGGGGAGACTATGGAAACTCACTGCCAGCCTGGGTCGTTTCTTAGTCACCTTTTCACTGAAAAGTCACCTTTTCTTTACTGTTCGTTTACAATATTAGGGATTAGACCCAGAGTCTCATGCATCCTGGTCAAGTACTTACCAGTGAGCTATATCTCTAGCTTTCCCATACCATCTTTGTATTGCAGGGAACATAGTGCTATGATATTTTTAAATTGTTACTTATATTTTAATATACTGTATGATATGGTAACATATCTTTTTCTTCTAAGATTTATTTTATGTGTGTGAATGTTTTTCCTGTACATTATAAAGGTACATTGTATGAATGCCTGGGACCTGTGGAGTCAGAAGAAGGGTTTGTATCCCCCGAAGCTGGTGTACAGATGGTTGTTGTTGTGTTTTATAAAAAGAAGAGAGAGCCAGGATATGTTCAGGATATGTTTTATATAGAGCAAGGTATGGTGCAGTGGGAAGGGGTGCCTCCACGGGGCCCAGGCTGAGGCACCCCTTCCCCCTGAGGTACCAGCCACACGTTTATAGTATAGAATACAATTTATTTAGGGCATGGGAAGGGTAGCTGAGAAGAGAGTAGAGACAGAGAAAGACGGGGGCGGGGGAAGAGAGGGAGGGAGAGAGGGGGGAGGAGGGGAGGGGAAGGGAAGGAAAAGGAAGGGAAGGGAAGGGAAGGGAAGAGAAAAGAGAAGGGGAGGGGAGAAGCTGGTCAGAAACACCTGGAGAGAGAGTGGGGATGGGGAGAAGGGGGTCAGGGAGAGAGGAGAGTCAGAGAGAATAAGAGAGTGAGGAGGGGGCAAACAGCCCCTTTTATAGTAAGCCAGGCCTTCCTGGATGTTGCCAGGTAACTGCTGGGCGGGGCTTAGAAGGAATGCTAACAATTGTGCACCACCATTTGAGTGTTGGAAGCTAAACTACTCTTACACAGAGCATCTCTCAAGTGCTATCGTAAAATATCTTCATGGTACTTATAGATGGGAAACACATTTATTTACTCATATTTTCTTTTCATTTTAATGCACAGGTGTCTGCTTTTCTTATATGCACCATGTGTGTGCAGGTGCTCACAAAGGACAGAAGAGGGCACTGAATTCTCTGGAACTAGAGTTACAGGCAGGCATGAGCTGCCCAGTGTGGGTGATGGGGACCAAAGTGCTTTTAACAACTGAACTAACTGTCCAACCCATTTTATGTTTTAATACACAGACTTAGATACCCTGTATGAAGTATGGCTTTTAGAACAATAATTTCAGAAGAATGGGTATTTTACATAATTCCTACTTTAATATAGCTTCCCTAGGCTTTTAATTTCCTGTTCAAAATTTTCACACTTCCAAAATATTCAAAATATTGTTTCTTTGATGTTCAATTAATTGTAATGTCTTGGTGAAACCTTTCCTACATTCTCCCCCTTAGGGTTTCTGTGTTTATATTCCAGTGTACGAGGAGTTCTGTCTTTTAGCAGGAGGCCTTGCTGCTGCTTTAGTGCTGATTGGGTTTCTTTATTCCACCAGGGCATGGCTCTTCCCACACACATTATTTTTTATATAGTATCTCTCTGTCCTGTGACCCTTCTGGTGTGTTAAGTATGACTATGGTCAAAAGCAACTTAAAAGTCATTATTTGTATAGCTCTCTTTCTTATGTATGTTTTCTGATTTTGAATTAAGGATCTGACCTCATGAAGAATTTTTAGCGCTGGTCTGAAGCTCTTTATGAAGCTGAAGATGTCTCCACTTCCCCAGTCTTGGGACTTCAGGCATGGGCTACCATACCTGGTTTAATGCAGAACTGAGATTTGAACTTAGGGCCTCTTGCATGCTTGTAAGCACTCTACCAGTTGAGCTATTTCTTTAGGCCCCCCCCCACACACACACACTGCAGAATTTCTTTCTTTAACTGAAGGAATTAACTGGGAGATTACCTTGACTTTGTTTGGTTCTCTGAGGTATACAAAGAGGTTTGGATTCTGAAAGAAAAATTTCCTAACTCTAACTGTGGAGTGAGGTCTTTGATATAAATCTTGATGTCCAGGGTAACTTTCTCTACACTTAGTATGTTCTTAGGTCTCCTCCTAGTAAACACTCTGTCACATTTAATAAGATTTAACCATAAAAAAGCATTTCCAGATGAGTTAAATTCATAGGATTTCACCTCGGTGTCAAAAGTGGCACTTGTATTGAAGGGTAAACTGGCAGAAGGCTTCCTGTTTTCCTTCCAGAGATGTTTCCTGTATGCATGGGTGCTCTGCAGTAAAGTCAAAGGGTTGGTCTGCAGTATGCCGTCTGTACTCCCCCTTCTTTTCGTTCACTTAGTTCTGATGTCCGAGAAAGGTTTGACTTGTGGCCGAAGATAGCTTGAGACCATGAAGTCCCCGTTCTTGATGGCTTTCTAATGGTTGAATGCTGCTTTCCCTCAGCGCGAGCACTTGTCATCTTCAGTAATCATGGCCCTTCCTTTTGATGGTGTTAATGTGTAGGCGCAAGTATTCCACACTCAGTGCCTTGGCATGGCTTCTCCTATGCCCGAGTCTATGCATGGTGAAGACTGCCCTGTTGTGGCTCCTTTTCTCAGATTCACTATGGCCAAAGGGTTGCTTCACCTGGACTTTTTCAGAACTGAAAACAGACTCAGGGCTAACTTTGATTATGTGCTTGGGGACTTACTCCAGGAGTCACTTCCTTGCATTTAATATCAAAGAGGGATTGTCACAGCTATCTCCCAACCGGATCATTAGGATGCTTCTTTCTATAATTTAATTTTAAAAGTATTTCAAAAGGTTACTAAGTAAATCGGACATCTGAGAAATTCAGGTGGATATCAGAGGAAGGATTAGCGTGCAAAGTTGAGATCAAATGTAGGTGCTTAGTATCTCTTTCCAAAATTACCCGTGCAGACCTGCAGTCGTCTCTAAATTTCCAGTATCTTCCTTCTCCCAGTTTGAGATCAATATCGAATTATCTTTCTTAGAGCATCTCTTTCTTAAGGATTAAGGGAATAGATTTATATAACGAGGATCAACTCTTTCCATCTGGCTTCAGTTTGTGTTTGCTTGCCTGGTGAATCTTGAGGCTACAAACATCCAAGAGAAGCAGTTAAGTAGCTATTCCAGAAGAAATTACCATTGAATTCTGCTGTTAACTCGAATTCCTTCTGATAGAACTGCCAATCCTAAACCAATTTCACACCATTGGCTCCTTTTCTTCCCAATAGATCATAAGGGTTGCATTTACCACATGGCATTTTTCTTGAAGGAAATGGATTATATACAGATTAAATGTCTTCAAATATGTTGTCTCTCTCCATAATGTGTTTTTCACATATTTCTTTTACAAGTATGAGTCTTTTGCCTGCATGTATGTGTGTGCCTGTGGGTGGTAGTGAACCACCATGTGGTTAATGAGAACTGACCCTGGGTCCTCTGCAGGAACAGCAAGGACTGTTAACCACTGAACCATCTCTAGTCTCTCTCCACATGGTTTTGACACTGAAGGAGTTAAGTGTTGGTCTTAGCTTCCCAGAATGTACCAATTTTGGTAATCCCTTTTCCAAAGTTCTTCTGGGTATTTGTGTTTGGGAATCCTCTTTTTGCTACCCATAGTTTGTTGTTGTTTGTTTGTTTGTTGCTTGTTTTTTTTTTAAAGACAGAGTGTCATGCTAGCCCAGGCTAGCATTTCAAACTTCATAGTTAAGGATGACCCTGAACTCATTATCTTCCTGCCTGTACCTCCCAAGTATTGGAGGTACTTATCACCATACCTGGCTTCATAGCTCGTTTTCAGGACAAGGTCGTGGCAGATGTTTATGCAGATGTTCACGTAGGGTTCTTTGGCTGTAGAGCTTCCTAAGTGAGGTCTAGACACGTGCCCTGGGTTTACCTTGACTCAGCTGCAACTGAGTAAGGGCAGAGTTGTAAAGATATACTTCACTTCTAGTTTGGGAAAGTACCTGGATGCCCAGGTCCTATTTTCCAAGGACTTGTTCAAAATCCTCTTAGAAGATGGGTCATGTCTGCTAGTAAGAAAAAAAAACAAAGTTGATCCAAAGCTATTAAACATAGATATAGGATAGCTGGGAGAAAAGTTCATACTGGGGGAATTCTCACATGAGTAGCAAAAAGGTAGTGCTGACATTTTTACATTTTTGACTCCCAATAAGCAAGAGGGTATACATAACAACCATCTAGGGTAGCCAAGACAAAGGACATGGAGAAAACAAAGTCAAGCCATGTAGTTAAGTGACAGATGGCCAGTGAGACTGATGCCGATATACAGGCTTCCTCACTCAGAGGACTTCGTCCACAGCTTCTCTAAGGACACTGGTGAAAGAAACTGGCAAGTAGAAGGGACCTAGAAACACCCATCTGTCCCCTATTTTAAGATTTTGTACAACTCTTTATAAGAGATGTTTGCATGTGCAACATCATTTATTACTTTATAGACAATAATTACAGGTATCATTTCTTGAACAGGTATATGCAGATCAGTGCTGAGCACTATGTAGTAGATATATAATCAACTTTATGATCTTATCAAAGCTCCCCCTTTGAGAAGTGAAAAATATGAAGCTTAGAGAAGTTAAGTCATTTACCCAGAATGTCACAGCTGGCTAGTAAGAAGCAGGCAGAAGCCATCTGCCCTGCGACCTTGCTCTCATGGCCATTGACTTTCAATAGTGCCACGGATTGTGTTTACGATTACAACAGGACGGAGGCTGGTATTCACTGCCCTAAGGAACGTGATGAGTTGAATCAGGAATGGTGCCAGTTTACAAATGGCAAATCAATGGGTTCTATATCAGTAGTCACTGGTTTCAGAGTTTGTTCTGAATCCTAGCATCCAGAGGAGATAGAGAAAAAAGTGAAATGGTCAGTGCCCACACAGTAAAAACCTTGTAGACAGGCGAGTCCCAAGCCTGGGATAGGTCTTGCATGCTGTCTTATAGGTGAGAGGTTGCTGAATGGTTATCCAAGTCTGTAGACCATTGAGAACAGCAGGGAGTTTCATTAACAGCAGGCTGTTCCTTAAAGTTTCTTCAGTGTAGGTCCATGTTTAATACCAGGACATGTCAGCATAGCTCTATGAAAGTCAAAGACTGTATTGCCTGAATATAGGACTCCCAGATGATCTGTACCTTTGCAGGATAAACTGTATAAATTGCATAAATAGCAGCATATAAATTTTATGGTGCTCTTGTTCATTATATGCTAAGTAAACACTACAGATAAGAACTGAGTGTTCCTCTGAGTCTTCCTTCACACAGTTATCTCCATTTTTATCCCAATTCTTTTTATAGAATATGGTCCAGGGAGGAGGGTGTGGAGGCATGGGAAGGACAAAGAATTTTGCTTTTGTTTGATGACTAGATTGAAACTTTTTTGTTTCCTTATATCACGACCTCTTTTTTTAGCCCCCCTTCCTTTTTTTTAAACTTTCATACTTATCCAAGAAAAGGCTTTCCTGGAAGTTAATTTTAACCTTCAGATTTGAATGATGGGAAAATCAAAGGGATTGATTCATCGTCATGGTAATTATGGGCTGTTTGACTCAGTCATGCTATCCAATGTAAGTTCAATTGAAAAATAATTTGTAGATGATTAGGTTAATGGTCAGTTGGCTTGTGCGCCTTGTCTATTACTGTCTTGTCTGATTTGCTAGCTGAGTAAATACAACATTTTTCTAAATTTAAATTTCCATATGCTAGTCTTCTAGGTCTTGTCCTTGCATGTATCTTGAGCCTTCAGTCTACTATTTGAGAACAAAGGTCAAGGTGTAACTGGAGCCTTTCACACATCACTTAGCTTTTTAGTTCTTTATATCAGTAGGAAGCTGCATAGAGACTAAAGCTGCTATATCTTGAAATCATAATCTGAAGACCAGTTGTGTTGCCCACATATATACATCCGTAAGTGTATTTCATTCTCCATTTAGAGAAAGGTGTATATGCATCATTGTAGGAACAGGAGGGAATTAGGAGACGGTGACCCAAGGAAATTTTTGTTCACAAATACGTTCCACTAGGGAAGTTACAGGAAAGATGTATTACCACTTGTCTTGCAACTGGATGTTGTGCTAATACTGTAGACAGAACTCTTGAGAGGATAGGAAGCGTCCTTCTGAGAAGCAGATATTGAAGGTGGGTAAGATTTGGGTAAGGGTTGGAGCCAAGAGGAGAATGCAATAAGTGAATGTAGAGGGTTGCCAGGGGCTCTCCTCCAGCTCTGTGGTTACCTTTGCTCTGCTGGGCCTAATTCGGTGTAGATTCAGATTTGCCCTCCATACACTCCACTTCCCTAAAAGCCCAAGGTATCATCATAGCTGTGCTGAGGTGTTCATCACTGCCACTCTAAGGCTGGCTGTGGAGACGGCAGGTTAAGCTGTCTGCTCTATAGGGCCTTCTCCTGCAAACTCTCAGAGACTCTCTTCCCCATGGCATTTCCTCTTAGATCTCTGTTTCTCTCCTTGTAGCCACGCTGTCCCAACACACACTCTCCTCTTAGATCTAGATAGCCCAATCTTTCATGCCTCCAGCTATTAAGAAAGTATCCTTCTCAAACCAGAATTCCTTGGAGTCCTGCTCCCTCCCGCACCATAAAGAGTATAGTATGTGACTAGAAAATAGCCCCTGTCCACCCTCATTCTCTGATCTCATGGAGCTGAGCGCTGGAAAGGTAGTTAAGGGCCAGTGTGCTGAGAAGGTGGAGGCTTTAACTTGCTGAGTACGGTGGGACTTGGCACTGTTAGCACCAAGACCTTTGATGCATTATGATCAGGAGATGTCTGTAATGAAAAGGTAGTGACACCTGTCTGTGTTTATAGGAATAAGATGTCTATTCTGCTATAACCTGTTTTTACCTCTTTTCCTTCCAGCTGATAGAGAAAAGCTCAGTGTCTCTTTGTCATAAAGATCCCATTCTCGTTATTCTACTTCTCTGCAGGCAGGTGGAAGGACACGTCAGTCCTCTGCATGTCCCTGTGCTCTGACAGCCTAGCATGTTGATGTCACCTGTCACTTTCACTTTCTGGACTTACAGTCGTTTTATACAAACACATTATACCTCCAATCATGGCCTCCAAAACTCAGAGTCTGAATTTTATTCCTCAGACTAGAAAAGGCTTACATTATCCCTTTTTTTTTTTTTGTTAATGGGCCACTTCATCCTTTCAAGCCCTTGGTTTTAGGCATCTCGGTCGTTGGGAAAATTAATGTATGGTACAATGAGCATGAACCTTGCTTTCTTTGCTAAGCCTAGGACCAGCCTTACAGTCAAGTAACCTGGCATTTTTATTGTTTTCTCCTTCACTCTCCCTGGGTTTATTGCAGTTTCTAATTTGAGCTCCCTACGATAGCCAGACACCAGACTGCTTCATTTTCAAGAGGATTTCTCTGCGTGCACTGACCCTGAAGCTTAGAACTGTGAACCACAAAAAGATATACATAATGGAACTTTCAAAGAAAGAAAATTTTGATAGTTTTATTCGATTTTTTTGAATACATTCACCCCTGTGGTGAAAGCTGATTACCCTCCTAGGAAACAGCTTTTCACAAAGTAGGGGGAAAAAAATCACCTTTTCAGTCTCTTTCTATATGGCATATCTGTATCACACATATTAAGTAGTTTGGGAAGTAAAAATAAATACATATCTTTATCATAGAACATGAAAAGCGCTCATTTTTTTTCTGAGGATAGATAACAAAACGGAAGGACATATTTTCCAGTTGTGTAGAAAATGCCCAGACTTACAGTATCAGGAAGAATTTGTAAACAGCTTTGGCGTTTATGATGGTATGCGTACTAAATGTTCTTCAAAGACTGTATTGACAGCTGGGTCACCAACCTGTGACACTCCTGAGTGGTGGTGGTGGTGGTGGGGGGCCTTAGGAGGTAGGACCCAGTCCAAGGAAATTAGCCGTGCCCTTGAAGGGGACATTGGGGCACTTGTCTCTCCTTTTCATATATCTGACACTGTCAAAGGGACAGTTTCTCCCATTGTGGACGCCAGCCATGGTAGTAAGACCCACGGATCTCTGACTGAGCTCTCTGAAAGCAGAGGCAAAAGGCAGCCTGTGCTTCTTTTGGATTATTGTCTTGTATTTCTCACCATGGCAGGAAGCTGACAGTTGCTAAGCCATGAGCCACAGGCTGGCATCCTGTGAGGCCACGCCCAGTGGCTCTGCTGAACAGGGGAATGTGGGTACCGGCTTGTCACTTAAAAAGTCTACAGAACACCAGTAAGGACCAGGTACACTGACAGATTGTCCACACCTCTGTAGGCCTGCTAGCGAACACAACTAAACATCCAAACCCTGTAACCGGTGCTGCCAATGGTGTTGGGGCCCTGATTTGTAACGCCAGTGGTGTGCACGTGGGTAACTGTTTAAGGGGAGCAGTGTACACAGAGAGCTCAACATTGTGTTCGAATTTAGAATTTTCAAGAACACACTCTTTAGCTCCCAGGTGGGGGCACAGATAATGCATTGGGTATGAGATCTGACATAAACTGAGAGTCTGTGAATTTTCGGTTTGACTGTTGTGACAGCAGGTGGAGCTAGAAGTAAGAATTCTATTTCTAGGCCATTTAAAAGGCAGCAAAATCTACAAACCTTACATCAGTGTATTTGTTGCAAAGCTTTAGAATAGTAAATTATTAAGTATTAGCTTTGGAGAGCAATTGTGGTATTGCAGAGGGAAAGCTGTGTGAGATGAAAATATAGTCTCCAGAAAAGAGGCTTGCGTTCGGATGTGTGTGGCCCTGGTAGACAACCTGAGGGCATGCTGTGGACCATGTGTTTACATGGTTTAATGTGTACCCAGTGCCTCTGACCTCCATTGAGCTTAAAATATGAGGTATATGACTCTGGGGTAAATAGTATGAAAAGACATGATTATTCATAGTAGAGTTATTTGTGTTATTAGATTGCTTTGTTCATTTTAAGTGGTAGCAAACATACAATTTAAATATTTTTCCTATTAAAAAACTAAAGAACATTCGTTTTTTATACTATGAGATTGTGGAATGATTACCTGCATACTTTATAACTCTAAATATGGATGTGTTATCCAACTATGTAATTAAAAAGACAACTGCATTCGTATGCTCACTTTTCTTATGAATTGCCCATTGAACCATGCAGCTACACTCTGCCTCTCATCTCTCTGAGTGAGCTGCCCTGGTCAGAGCTGATCCTAGGCACTGCTTGCTTTCTCACTGAATGCTGTTTTTTTCCTAAAGCGATGGTTTATTTTACTGGCCTTGCAAATGAAAAGTGATTTGCTTTTTGCCATTACTTTTTGGAGTTAAAGATGATTCAAACCACACATTTTTAATTTTTTTTATTATTTATTTATGTTTATATCCTGACCAGAGTTTCCCCTCCCCCTCTCCTCCCAGTCCCCCCTCCCTCATCCACTCCTCCTCCCTTTCCCTTCAGAAAGGGGGAGGCCTCCATGGGTATCAACCAGCCATGGCTTATGAAGTTGCAGTAAGACTAGGCACCTCCTCTCCTATTAAGGCTAGATGGGGCAGTAGGAGGAAGGGGCCCAAAGGCAGGCAACCAAGTCAGAGACAGCCCCTGCTCCCACTGTTAGGAGTCCCACAAGAAGACCAAACTACACAACTTTAACTTATGTGTGCAGGGCCTTGGTCAGTCCCATGCAGGCCCCTGGTAGGTGATTCAGTTTCTGTGAGCCCCCTCTGAGCCCAGGATAGTTGATTCTGTAGGTTTTCTTGTGGTATCCTTGACCCTTCTGGTTCCTACCATCCTTCCTCCCCTTCTTCCACAGGATTCCCCAAGGTCCGTCTAATGTTTGGCTGTGGATCTCTGCACCTGTTTCCATCAGCTGCTGGGTGGAGCTTCTGATAACAGCTGTGCTAGATGCCAGCCTGTGAGAATAGCAGAGTAGCATTAGTCGTCCTATGAGAATAGCAGAATAGCATTCGTCTTCGTCTTCGTCTTCTTCTTCTTCTTCTTCTTCTTCTTCTTCTTCTTCCTCCTCCTCCTCCTCCTCCTCTTCTTCTTCTTCTTCTTCCTTCTCCTCCTCCTGCTCCTCCTCATCTTCTTCCTCCTCTTCCTTCTCCTCTTCTTTTGCTTCTTCTCCCTCTTACTCTTGTGCTTCTTCTCCACCCCCTCTTCTTCCTCCCTCTCTTCTTCATCTTCTTTTCCTTTTCCTCTCTGTCTCTCTGTCTCTGCCTCTCCCTCACCCCTGTCTCCCCCTCCCTTTCTTTCTTTATGCCAGGCATGATTGGTTCTACCTTAGGTCTCTGAGCTATCCATCCATGGGTCTGGCACTCTAGGCAATGTCAGGGATGGGTTCCCTCTCATGTCATAGATCTCAAGCTGGACCAGTCATTGGTCGGCCACTCTCACAATTTCTGTGCCACCTTTACCCCCACACATCTTGTAGGCAGGACAAATTGTAGGTCAAAGGTTTTGTGGCTGGGTTGGTGTCCTAATCTCTCCACTGGAAGTCTTGCCTGGTTCCAGGAGATGACCAGTTCAGGCTCCATATCTCCCATTGCTAACTAGGGCCACCCTCAGATTCCTCGGAGTTTTCATTGCCCACGATTTCTAGCTTATCCAATAGATGCTGCAATGATTCCAGGACTCTCTCCCTCATCCTCCCCCAACCTGATCCCTTCTGTTCCCATTCCCATTCTCCCATTCAGACCCCACCCCCCATCCACCCTCCATGTCTATTCTATTTCCCCTTCACAGTGAGATTCACTCGACCACCTTGAGCCCTCCTTGTTACTTAACTTCTCTGGATCTGTGGATTGAAGCATGATTGTCTTTTACTGCTAATATCCACTTAGAAGTGAGTATATGCCATGTTTTTCTTTTTAGGTCTGGATTACATCACTCAGGGTGATTTTTTTTTTCTGTTTCCATCCATTTGCCTGAAATTTTCACGATGTCATTGTTTTTAACAGCTGAATAATACCCCATTATGTAAATGTGACACATTTTCTCTATCCATTCTTTGGGTGAGGGACATCTAGGTTGTTTCTAGTTTCTGGCTTTTATGAATGAAGCTGATTTGAACATAGCTGAGCAAGTGTCATGGTATTGTGGAGCATCCTTTGGGTATGTGCCCATGAGTGGTATAGCTAGGTCTTGAGTTAGATCAATTCCTACTTTTTCTGAGAAACCACCATATTGATTTCCAAAGTGGCAGTTTACGTTTGCACTCCTACCAGCAGTGGAGAAGTGTTCCCTTCCATATCCTCACCAGCATGAGCTGACCTTGCACAACACACATCTTAATGTTGTCTTTTACTTTGTTTTGCTGAAAATTAGAAATTATATCTCCATGTTTATTCTTATTTATTCATTACATGTTACCCAGCAAGCATGTAATGAATGCCTGTTCTACGCAGGCATGGTGCTGAATACTGGGCATGAACTTTTGAACAGCACACAACTGCCTTTCCCTAGCATCTCTTAGCTAGACATGTATTCAGACCCCTGCCGTAGAGCCTAATCAATGCCTTGACTGTGTTGTGACCTCTAGGATGCTGGTCACGGTAAAGGGACTCGACTGACACACATCAGGGAGCCTTTAAAGTAAAGGTAGTGCTTCAGTTGTACCTGGAAGGAGATGTATAATAAAAACTCACTAGGAGAAAGAAAGTAAGAGGTGTTTTCAGGCAGTGTGTTTACAAGTGCCAGGGCACCAGGTGCTATGAGCCTGTGAATGCAGGAAGTGCCAGGATGTGTGCTAGAGGGGCTGGAGAGTGGGCTGGGGCAGGGTGCTGAGAGATCTTTCAGAATGCGCATCACCGGGGAATAAATTACTCAGGAATATCAGCAACTCTAGATGTGATTTAATTTATTAGCCTTTGGAGTTCATGAAACTAAAGTTATGGATATGATCTTTGGGAGCATGCATGGTTAGACTTCAATTTCAACCTCAGCTGGCCTTTTAAAATATGTTCTCTGGTCACGGGGTGATTAGATGCGAATAGAGCTGCATCAATCTCTCTCCTTAGCAACTGCAAGAAAAACATACTGCTTATGCTAATTTAGTGCAGTGCAGTCTGCTCTCTGCATCCGAAGGTGCTGCACTGCAGCTAACCATGGTATTTGAAAGAAGTCACAACCGAACTGAATATGTGGGGAGTTGTTTTTCTTCATTGTTGTTGTCTAAACAATGCAGCCCGATTACATACCTAGCAATTACAGTACATTAGCCATTACAAGTGATCTGGAGGTCATTTAAAGTTTATAGGACAATTGTGTCGGGATACACGCAAACACTATTTCATTTCGTATAAGGGATTTTGGCATCCTCCATATTTGATATCTGATCGGGGATCCTGGAACCTCCATCTTTCATGGACACCAACAGACATGGATGACTGTATTTATTGACTACCTGCCCATCATTATTACTGGGAGATAATACCTTCTGCATAGAAGACTAAGGCCAGCTGCCTCCTGATCCTTTTTCCTCTTAGCTGGCTCAAAAGTATAGTACAGTTAACCCATTTAAACCACAGCACTTTCTCTGTCCCTCGGCCCTCCCCTCCCCCAGGCATCTTCAACCCTTTACCACCTCAGGCCACGGAGGACCCAATCTAGAACCTCTGTGTTCTATTTGACACCTTACCTGCCACGTCCACCTCCTCATCAAGTTGTTGTTCCATTCTAGAGCATGGCCTTCCACCTCTGTCCCTTCCGCTGCTGGTGCCCACGGAGCGCTTGCCTCCTGACTGGTCTCTCCTTTTACATTGTTGCCTTTACTCCCAGTCCTTCTTCCTAACAGCCATACCATGAAATACATTTCCAAATTTTAAACCAGATCAGATCACTGCCTAAGGAAAACCTTGTCCTGACTTCCTATTGCAACTTCAGTAAAGCTCTTGTTATTTACTGCAGTCTCCAAGGGCTGAGAGTTCAGGCCCCGTGCCCCTCGCCAGCCTTGTGCTGTATTTCTTCCTCTCACTCTGAACCCATTCTAGTTGCAGGGCCTCCTTGCCCTTCCTACCCCGTGGCCTTGGCATGTGTTGTCCACTACCTAGAGTTCTTGTCTTCTCATCCTGTCGCTACTTTTAGTATTTTCATGGTTTAGTTCTTAGCTGAACTGTCTCTTCCTGTAAGAGCCCCCTCCTCCAGTCCATGCTACCAGGGCTCCTGGGTCCTTCTTTCACGATCTTCCATCCCCCTCCCCATCATTGCTCGTGCCACAGTTTTCAGGGATGTGTGCACTTGCAAACGTATAACAGCCACCATAACTTTCCCTAGTATACTGTTCCCTTGGAACTTGAATTATGCTCTTTTTCACCTTCTACTTCCAGCATTTATTACAATGGCTGGCCCATAGTGGGTCCTTAAGATGTGGAAAATAGTCATTTAAAAGCATAAAGCTATATGGATCATTTTAAAAGCCTCTAAGTCATTAATTTCACAAAAATGAAATTAAGAAAAATGTTTTAACATTGTAAACACCTGAAGCTATTTTAGGAAAAGACATGACTCAATATCATTAGTTACATCACCCAAAAGATAGAGTTACATGTACTCATTAGATAGTTTGGGGCTATTTTTTAAAACAACACGGTAACTTTTTACATGGAGATCCTACATTCTGCGAATTAACAGTTCTTTCTATATATTTCAGGTTCAGTTCACTAAAATGTCTAAGTTCTTGGCTCTGCTCCTTAAACCTGCTACAAAGATCACATTAGAATTCATTTTAATAGACATTGTAAGCACAGTGCCCAATCTCATATCATCATGCTGGGCTCTTTTATTACGAGAGTGGCAGGAAGCTGGGCCCGAGGCTGTTGAACACGTTGTGGGGTGTATCCAGGGCTGGGGATGGTGCCAGCTCCATTGTTTATGTAATATTCTCTCCACCTTTATCTGTGGCATACAATTGGTATTGACTTTTGAGAAACTACTTCTCTGACCCTATCTCCCAGTTGGGGGAAAAAAACCTGCTGAAATGACATCTGGCTAGGAAAAGCAAAAGGTATTAAAGCAGCATACAGGAAGGAAAATTATGTGGCTTCCTTTAATAAGCGCTTCCATGCCTGTTGTTTGGATCCAGTAGAGGGAGAGTGTTAAACTTTCTCAGGGTCATGGTTTCTCCATCCCTTGAGAAGCTCAGTGGGCCTTTGTGTCTCTGGTTGTCACTATTGATTGCTACGGTAGGACCTACTTAGCATGTAGCACAACACGATGCCTTTTGCCCTTGTATTTATGAGTAAATATTCTTTGTGAAAGATAAAAATCAGATGACTTGTGATATTTTTCACTGTGCTTAAGTCTGGCTTATTTTTTCTTGAAGAGAAATATAGTCATCTTTGGCAATTTTTTTTTTCTCCCACAACTTCTAGGTGTATCACTTGAGGGGTTTTTAAACGTCGTAAAGAGAAAGAAGGAAGCACAACTCTATCGGAATGAGATAAGGCACATCTTCACAGCTTTTGATGTGCACTGTAAGTGTCTTTAAAGTGTTTCCATGTAAGAATTGTGGCTGAGGAACTGTGAATGGGAATCTATCGCAGTGAACTAAATGTGCAGTAGAGTTGGCAGATTATACTCCACTCATTGGCAATGACCACAGGTGTCGGTGAGAAGCTTTTCCTACGTTGGGATACTAAGTTTCTGGCATATACTCTGGAAGAAATATTTATACTTGTACAACTGGATTGTGTACTGTGCCTATGTGCTTGTCTGTTGTCCCCATGCTCTAATGGTGATAGCCAAAGGGCTGGCCTTGCCAGGACATAAGCCACAAGCTACCCATGGACATGTGAGAGATACTTCTGCAACTCTCACTGTGACTCATTCATGACTGGAATAATCATTTTCCACACTGCGCGTGACTTCCAAGATTCATGCACGGGCCATCATTAAAATTTCCCCTAAATATTAATCTATCATAGCTCTGATGCCAAGCCAGAAAACAAGGAGTTCGGAAGACGGAAGTGTTTTGGCAGAGCGCAGAGACGCAAAGCCTAGTGTATCACATCTATGCAGTCCTTTCCCGAGGACTTAGAGACTCAGACAGTGCAGGGCTAGTAGTGGCCTTCCAGCTTACCCAGTACTGCATCAAAGGGTGGGGTGTCACCCCCACATTCTGAAATCCTTCTAGGGAGATGTGTTCACTGGGTGTATAATACAAGATCTATATAAGACCAACTGTAAACTACTGCTTTTTTCCCTCTTTATTTTAATAATATATTAAAATTTAGCTTCCTATAACTATTATGGCTGAAGTCATAGTTCACAGGCTTTAGAGGCATGTGAGTGTTTCATATTTTGTTTCCATATAGATCGTGGATTTTTAACTCTGGAAGATTTCAAGAGAGCATTTAGTCAAGTGGCACCCAAGCTACCAGCGAGGACAGTGCTGGAGGTGTTCAGGTACAGGCGTTAAGACTGCTGTGTCCGGCCTCATGTGTTTACCATTTGCTCTCGCTTATTTTGAGTTTAACAGGGAACCTTCTCTCTGCTGGCTTTTTACATTTGGACATTTCCGTCTTACATCGTAGTTTTATGGATCAGGAGAGAACTCCATAGTTAGTTAGCCATGAGTCTAGATACTCTCTTGGACAGGGGCTTGTAAGGAGAGGTATAGGAGAACATGCGAGTTTATGTGTCATGAAAAAGCCTTATTGATACTGGACACAGTCTGCATTTATCAGCAAGGCGACACATGGTTTTCAAGCTGGGGAGAAGAGCTGGAGGTTGCTACCTCAGGCACAATGGTGGCCCCTCATTCATTCACTTCCTAAGCTGCTGCCACCCGTTGTGGTTGACACATTAAGTGCATCTTAAGATTGTGTTGTGTAGTCAAAGTGGCCTGAGGGCAGTTTGTGTTGGGCGCCTGCAGATTGTAATGTTAGTGGTGCTGGCACAAGCATGCGCAGACCTCTCCCCCAATCCCTAGCTTGAGCCCATCCTCAACTGACACCGGGTGTATTAGTTAGGCTTTCATCACTAGCAACATCCTGAAAAATCACAACATACTGAAAGATCACAAAAGATATACATATATTTCTCCCCAATAAATGTAGGCAACCCAGGCTTGAATGATAATGTCGTAGTTGTGAGGGACCCAGGTTCTCCATTTCTTGTTCCACTGGCAGCTCTAACTGCTGGCTGCTGCTTCCTCCAGGATGGCTGTTTAAATTGCACCTGAATGCCAGCATTAGGAGGAACGGGCACAGAAGCCCAACTCTGTTTTTGAGGTTATGTTTCCTTCCCTTACATCCCAGTGACCAACACTTAGGTTGTCCTGCTTGTATCTGCAGGGGAGAAAGGGAGGGGGTTTGGACGATCCTGTGCCCACTTAACAGAGGTTCTGATAGTGAAGAAGAAAGAGAGGGAACGGATATGGGGGACAGCTGGCACACATTCCCTTTTGGGAGAAAAGTAATTGAATGGAATCTGGCCGAGAGCCAGCCCTGCTCGATAGAAATTATCAAGCAGCTTATTTGAATAAGGATTGTGCGCATTATCATTAACAGTGACATATATGAAATTCATTTGCTGCCTCCCTCACAGGCAAGTCATCGAGCAGGCTATCGAACGAGAGCATGTATCCTGATGCATACAAAGTGCTACAGGAGAATGTTAGGTGATTTTGTAAAAGCAAGTTCTTAAATGTGTATTAGCATCTGTTTATACGCTTCACGCGTGTTGTGACGAGTGGTGAATCTCGATATAGTTCCCCCTTACAGTGGTAGATTTTGAGAGGAATTAAAATTTGCCATTTATTTCCCTTCCTATAAAGAAACAAAGGAGTTGCCCAGATTTTCTTTAAGTGTTTGTTGCATGGTTAGAGTAGATGCTGTCTTGTAGAGATTTTTGGAGACAATTTTTTTTTCTGGTACTGGACCTTAAGCCCAGGCTCTCGAATGCTACACAAGTGCCCTGTCTCTGAGTTATGTCCCCAGCCCACTTTGTAGTTTTTATTTTAGGCAGGACCTCACCCGGTTACCTGCACTGGCCTGAACCTCATTCTGAGTGTAAATTTGTGTTATCTTGCCTCAGCCTCCTGAGTAGCTGAGATTACAGATCTGTACCACCAGGTTGGACTTGGAAAAAATTACTCTAATATAGCCCTTTGACACAGAGGCAGTGCATAACCCTTAGTGAAGAGAGTAACGGCTTCCAGTCCAAACTCCACCCTACCACCTTGTAGAGAGCATTTTGAAAACATGTAAATATGGCTTTGTTTTATAGAATCACATGTGTTGCCTGTTATAACTCTTTGTATGTATGTGTGCTAAGTTGGAAAGTGGAATGTCCTGACATGGCTAAAAAATATCTTTCAAGTTTTAGTAGTTTTAATTTTTTTCAAGTGTAACTGTGCCTGGGCAAGGGGTATTTGAGGTCCTACCCTCTTCCTGAGGAGGTGTTGACAAGGAACGGATGGCAGCTTGGGGAATGAATGACAGTTGCCTTCAGTAGTGTAGCCACTGGTAATTAACCCCACACCCATGCACATGTGGGCATCTTTGGACTCAGTGGGTCATTAAAAAAAAAGCCATGGATTCTCACAGGGATGTGGTAGGAGGCAAAAGGGTTCAGAGGGCATGGAGCTGGGGATAAGGGAAGGGAGTGGGGACTGGTGACAATCAAAATACATTGTATCCATATATACATTTGTCAAAGGATACATTAAAATTCATTTTGTATAATAAATTCCCAAATATAATACATTTTCAAACCCTATCTACGGTATCAGGAGAGATAGATACTTATTTCTGGGTTCCAGTCAGCTGTAGCAAAACAATATTAATTAAACAAATTCGAAACCGGCTAAAGCTTTTCATTATCAGAGGATGGAACTAAAAGCTGAGGGTATCAGGGCCATGATCACCTGGTCTCATTTAGGACTGCATAATTTCCTGAGGTATCCATGACAGGTATTAAAACCAGGTCTCAAAACAAATTGAACCTTAAATTGCTCAGTCAGAAAGGATTAAATCAGGATGTTCCAAAATAATAAAGTAAATTAAAATCACATTATTATTAAATGTTATGAAAGATTTCTAGGGATAATACAATTATTTGCCATTAATAATAAAAGCTACATATTAAATTACTTAGCTATTTTCTATTATATTTTATAATTACATAATATATTAGTACAGTCGTACATGTGCATATAAAGCTATAAATGCATGTATTTCCATTGTGGATTTTGTGCTATCAAATTGTGTGCTATTTACTAATGTTGTATGCCCCAAACAATTCTGAGATCATAATATACAACCAAAACAAGGTATTTTAGTTGGTTGCACAGACCTTGTTTAAATCCATTGTATGGGGCTGGAGAAAAGGCTCAGCAGTTAAGATCACTGCTGTCTTTGCAGAGACGGCACACACACTGGGTGACGCAGAGCCAGCCACCTGTGACTCCCGTTCCACCTGACGTTATCCTGATTTCCAAAGGAACCTGAACACAGGTGCACATACACAGAAAAATGAAATATTTTTAAATTTAATATATTATATTAACATCATAATCTATAAACTAGAAAGAAAAGAATAAAAACATAAACAATTATTGAACTCAAAAGGGAAAGAAAATTACTTCCTCTTTGTGCAGATTGAAATAGGTCGAAGAAATAGAGATGTCTGACACACAGTTAGCATCCCTATGTGGGTGGTGTGAGTAGTTTTCAGGCTCAGTAAAATAAAAAAGAGCTGCGGGGTCCCTACTGATGCACGCTGCTGTGATGTGCCTGGGCTGGGCTTGCTTTCTGAGAGGCCAGAGAGCCAGAGGAGTCCCAGCAGGACAAGAGTTCCTTGTGTCGTGAGCGTCTATGGGGAAAGGGATCTTTCAGTCTAATGGCCGCCAGGTTCTTCTGGAGAAATGTCTAGAGATCAAGAGTAGTCACCTTCAGAGGTGACCACCTTTGTTATGTTCTCATTCTGTAAACCCAGTCAGACTCATAGAAGATCAGATGATAAGACCAAATAAACACAGAGCAAAAGCAAAACCTTCTTGGACACGTTGCAGCCAAGAGTTACTTTACTTTCTAACTTGATAGGAATGTCGGCATGTCCATAATTAGTTCAGAGTGCCCATAAGAACAAAATAAGATATTTTTATAATATTGGTGAATAGCTGGCCATTTTATTGATGTTTTTAGTGGTTATATTACAACTGAAAGCAATTTGGCTTTCAATATATATACTTATTTAAAATTCATGTTCTGACTGCTCTGTAGCAATTACCTCTTCCTTTGCCGTCTTGTTAGTCTTAGATGGATTCAAAGCTCGCCTCTGATTCATGTTCTATACTTTTACTTGTAAGGATCACAAAAAACGTATTTCCCATTACCTTTTATATTCAGCAATACTTACCTATTTGTACTTGAGTAAAATTATATAGTGAGTCAATGCTAAAATTTCATAGCCAACTTCTTTTTCTTTGAAATCCTGGTTTGTTTATGTGTAGAGTCCTTTTTAAAGTTTTTTTTTTTCATATTAAATTATTTGTAGACCTGTGTATTTGTGTGAGGGTTTGTGCATATAAATGTAGTTGCCTATGGAGGCCAAAAGAGGGCATTAGATTCCCTGGAACTGGAGTTACACTTGTGAAATCATCTCACCATGTCTTTTAGTATGTTTTCTGTAATGCCTATTTTCATTTGTGACCTGGCCACTGTAGCTTTTCATTATCTGATTTGGTTTGGTTTTTGCCTTCTATTTCTTCATTGAGCTATATCTACTGATACTTCCTGTCCTTTTGTTACTTTGCTGTGCTCTTGTTTTATAATATCTCCTCTATGCTGTTTATGTGTATTTTCAATCTTGTTGTAGAGATGCAATTGCTTTATTTAGGGAAACAATAATTTCAGAGATTTTATTGTTAGGCAGGATATGGTGACACTCACCTATAATATCAGCTTTTGGGAGATGAACACAGGAGGTTCAAGAGTTTGAGGCCTGACTCAGCCAGATAAGTCTAGAACAGCCTGGACAACATAAAACCCTGTTTCAAAACAAACAAAAGAGGAAAGAGGAGAGAACAAGATTGACTGCTTTCAGTGTTTGAAACTCACAATTGCCATCTTAGAGCTTGTAGTCATGGTTTGTGTATTAATGGCATTGAGGCTATATGCAAGAAAATGTTGCATTCAGAAGTTCTTAGTTAACTCTTTTCTTGATCTCCCCCACTTAGTGATCAAAACAAGCATCATGTTTCCTCTTTAACACTAATCAAACCTACTGCAAACTTCATAGTGTTGTCTTTTTATGTTCGAAAAAATCTTTTGTAAGTCTACTAAGTACAGTTAAAACTCTTTAACCTAGCCCTCCAACATCTGGCTTCCTTTCCAACATCTGGTTCCTTCCCAGGCTCGTCTTTTACTTGTCTCGAATTCCTGTTTCCCTCGGCATGACATTGTGCTGTTGATTGTGTGATATACACTCTCACTCCATTCTGTTTTCCTTGCCTAGCGTGGCCTGGCCCTCCTCCCCACCATCCAGATTTGAACTGTCTTCTATATACTGCTAATAAACCCTGTTTATTCCTGCATTGAGTGGTTGTGTCTCATTTCTTTAAACTTGGATAGAATTTATTGCTATCCATCAATCAGTTATGTGCTGAACAAAAATGCAATGTTTATGATTATCTCCATAAAGTACTTCAAGGTCTTTGAGTTTATGGACAAATCTCCCACCGTCTTTGGTCACTAGCATGCTGCCTTCTGCACTGTGGTTAATAAATGATTGTTGGTCTATTTGTCACTAATTTGAAACACCCAGTGACAGTAAAAATTCTCGTTTACAGCTTTCTTCATGGCTTATTTCTCGCAAACTAGGAAGGAGATCTGTAAACTTAAGAGCAGACCCTGGTGGCCCCATGTGGCCTTACTTTCTGTCTTCTCTTCCTGCATGTGATTTTCATGAATTAATCTCTCGACTGCTTCTCTGCTTTATTGGGGCTGGGTGGGTTAGTTTATGGACATCTTTCCTTGTGTGTATATGTTTACTCTACCTGTCTCTATCTTATTGTAAGTGCTGGTATGTCTACATTCCCAGCACCTGAGCGCCAGCAAAGAGCTCTAGGAAACCTCCTCTGCATCCCAGGTTTTTTTTTTTTTTTTGGTTTTTCGAGACAGGGTTTCTCTGTGTAGCCTTGGCTGTCCTGGAACTCACTTTGTAGACCAGGCTGGCCTCGAACTCAGAAATCCTCCTGCCTCTGCCTCCCAAGTGCTGGGATTAAAGGCGTGCGCCACCACCGCCCGGCTGCATCCCAGGTTTTAAGCAGAAAGTGCATGTGCAAAAGACTGGCACCTTGACCAGGATCCTGAGTGCACAGCTGGATTGCCACAGAGCAGTCAACAGTGGAAACAGTGAGCCACCTTGCACCCTCCCGAAGTACAGGAGGCATCCAGGTTATGAGTGATATTTTTCATGTAAGAATCCCCTTGTTCATATTACTTGGAGGAAGTTCAAAGTACTTAGTCCCTCAGACTCTCTTTTGAGGGGTATTAAAGATTGGTTGAAAATAAGAACATCATGACTTACTAAATAATACGTGATCAATGTCTGAGTGTTGGTAGGAGGTTGGAGTTTAGGAATGCAATTTTAAGAGGAGTGATGGATATTCTTGGCAAAAAAAAAATTATATATGACTCATGTCCCAGCTGTAATAGATGGAAAGATTGTCCTGAGCTGGGGTAAACGAGCCAACAGACTCTTCTGTTTTACTGGGTGAGGAGTCTTGCAGCATCAATGGACCTAAAGGACCTAAAGAGATTTAAAACAAGGTTGTATTCCTTCAGATCATTTGCATCTGCTGAAATGTTATCTCTCTTTGACTGTCCCCATGCCCTTGAGCAAGTAACCAGTTTGTTATGTATCTTTTTCTTAAATCATCTCTTGTATGGTTATTTTCCTGACTTTGAATATTGGAATGTGACTTGAGTATAGCCATGTGACCTTTGTAAGGTCAGAGTTCTTTTAGTCGGTGTCTACTTTGGTGAGTGTGGCTGTTCATCTGTAACTACTTGTATGCTTCTGTATAGGAAAATGTGAGAAGACTTGAAGTCATTTCTCATTATTCATAGCCATACATATTTGTGTGTCCTTCCCAAACAGGTAGATTCCTGAAATGCCATGCCATACATATGTGTGTGTGTGTGTGTATGCATATATATGTATATATATGATTATTATATAGCAATCAGAATTGAAAAATATAAAGTTCGTCTACATAAATAATTCTATGCTTATCATTTTTACCTCCACTTGAGGCCCCACTGACGTAAATCATTTCCTTCTACTTGAGGAACAGTCATTCTGCCAGTCTGAAGTTTAGAACCAGTGACACAGGAATTAAATAAAGGTCAAGAACTGGAAGAGTAAATGAGCAGAGAAGAGCGATGGCCCCATCACTCAGGGTCATAAGAGAGTCTCTTATTAGATTTCTTTACTTCACCTAACTCACTTCCTATCATCAAAGATATATGATTTGATAGGAATGAGAGCTTAATCTCTTTCACATTTAAGAGTTCCAGATTCTGTGTCTTTTTTTCTTCATGCTAAAAACCGCCCTGATGCAAACTCTACTTAACCTCTAAGGCCCAATGAGTAAAGGTATTTCCTGTCTTGAATGCTGGTTTTACCTTCTACTCCGCCCAGATGTTTCCCATCCCCTACCAAGGAAATTGTCTCAACGTTCTGTTTTAAATTACTAATCCTCCATGAACATGTTCATCTTTGTGTGTTTGCCCAGTTATTTGTATACACACATTCTTTCCAGCATTAGAATGTGTCCTTAGCAGGAGCAGGCATGGTTGACTATTTATCACCACACTCCACACGGCTCACCACTCAGTTTTTACTACAATTGGTTACATTTGAAATGAACAGCTTCTGCAGAGAACGGGTGCTTTACTACACTTTGTTGTTGTGTGCTTGCTTGTTTGCTTAACTTTGCAGGTGGGACACTGATGCCGTGGCAGGGTCATGGAGCTCAGTCAAGCCCCTAGCTAGGAGTCAGAAGACTTGGGTTCTAGTCCAAGCTCTACCTCTGGCTGTCTTCCCTCACATCCCCCAACCTTTTCAGTTGGACTCTCTTCATTTCCGCAGTAAGGGGTCCTGCTGTGCTTCTTCTAAGTCTTCTAAGTCAGAAATGCTCTGGTGGGGTTATTTATCATGGAGCCTGGCACGGCAGGCTTTTATTTTCTCTGCGTAGCACAGATATTCATAAGCCTCCGAAGTATGAATACAGATGTGCTCTGTCGATGTAACAAAGAGTGTTCGCAAGATGAAATTGCTGAGTGTGACAGCTGTCCAGTCCTAGGTTCAGTTTTGAGATGTCACTGCAGCAAGTGTTATGGCTCCTGCCTCCGGCTCCTCTCCTCAGCTCCATATGTGGCTGAGTATGCTGTTGCTGTGGTTTGAGCACAAGGACCCTTTTTCTTTTAATTCAACTGTCACGTAAGAGACTGCCACCATGGTTTCTTTCTGTGGCCAAATGTTGCTAACCCGTTCAGTCATCCTTGGTGTTATTAATAGCCACACATCATGAATGTATTCATGCCACTTTTCTTTATAGCAAAAGGAATAAATTTCTTGGTTTTTTTTTTCCTTCATGGAACTTTGGGGTTGGAATTTTAATCATATAGTATGTTGTGTTTATCAAATAAAGTGTGCATTTGCTAAAGGAACTTTATATTTTATGAGATACTTAAAGTTATTTTACTTCTTTTTTTTCCAAGATAGAGTTTTCTTCTACAGCCCAAATCAGCCTGTCACATGCTATGTAGGCCAAGCTGGTCTTGAACTCAAGGCCTTTTTTCCTTCTGCCTCAAAGTTGTGTTTAAATGTTATGGAAAAATCAGTTCATAATTAAGAAGCATATCAAAATTGTTATCCTAAATCAGATTGAAGTTTTCTAGTACAATTTCTTTTTTTATATATAACACAGAAGCCTATGTGTTTGCTCCCTTAAATTCTGACATCTTGTCCACCTTCCTATTACCCAGCCATTCTCTTTAATTAAAGTGCCTTGAATAAATATACACTTACTTTACAGTAAGCTCTAGAGACAGGTATCAGCACAGGGACTTATTGGCAATGTGAATCTCAGCCCACTGAGTCACTTGTATTTATTTTAATATGATCCCTTCATAATTGATATTCATATTAAACTTAAGAAATCACTAGTCTACCTTTCTAGTTAAATTTCCGCAAATGAAACTAAATCATCATTTCAGTTTAATGTTACTTTCTTACTTCACTAGCTTCTCATTGCTTACCATAGAAAAATCTAGATTCTTTAGCTTGACACATAAAGCTGACAGACAGAGACTGGAATGCCTTCTTGGCATTTCCCAGGTTAAGTACCATTCCAGTCCACTCACCATATGTTGATCCTACCTCATCTGTCTTCCCACAGTTTTGCTCATGCCAGATTCACTGCTCTTCTCTTCTCCCACATCCCTATCTACTTAGCTAAATGGTACCTCTTGCTGCTCTGGCCCACAAAACATCTTTCATATTCTCTCGAACTGCTGAGGCCCAGTGCCGTCTGTGGTAGCGTGATCAGTGACTATAACTGCTATTGTCGGAGGGTTTGCTCTGTACCGGGCACTGTGTGGAAGCTTATGGACTGTGCTGTCTATGCCTGCTTTACAAATGAGAAAATATCTTGGAGAGGTCAAAGGATTTGCTCTAGACCACCAGCTGGTTAGTAATGGAACCAAGATTCAGACGCAGGCAGGCTGACCCCACAGCTCACTCTCTCACTCACTTTCTGTTTCCCTCAGCAGTATCAACATTCTGCAGGCAGGGCTATGCCTTTGTATCCCCCACCACACGAGAAAGGTGGGCATGCTGCCCAAAAAAGATCTTGACAAACAGGTTGCATAATTGTGTAGCTCTTCCCTGTTCCTGAGAGTTGGTTTAGTTTGGTTTGGTTTGGTTCGGTTTTGATTTGTTGAGATTTCATTTGATTATCTGCAATATAAACAAAAGGCACCCTTTACAAAAATGCACACAAAGGAGCCGAGACAGCATTTTATCACGAGAAAACCTGCAAGCTTTCACGTTCTGGTTGCTTTGTGATAGGGCTGTGCGTGTTCCACGTCTTGGCTGGGGAATTCTAGCACAGCACCAAAATATCTGCCAGGAACCTTGTGAAAAAACAAATACTACATAAAGCTGGTGAATGGAGACATACTTTTAACTGAGGTGAATAAGCTAACCTAACTTTATTCCCTGTCCTCATGAGGCGGGGGTTGACCTTTGATTCATTAGAAGACTTCAGCTCAGTTGCCGTACATTCAACACTGGGGCTTCTTATTTCTACTTTGCTTACATTCGCTGTTCTTTTCCCCCAACTTGTTTGTAACTGCTGCTAGAGAAAGTCAGAACAACCTCAGAATTAAATCCTCCGCAGACTTGATGGGAAGCCCTTCGTGCATGATCTTTGCCTTGGGTTCTGCCTGTGTAACTGTTGAGCCTACTGATGGCTCATTGAAGACTTGGGTATCCTCCGTCCCCAGGACAACCTCAGGTGACACAGCGGTTATATCATGTTCTCACTGCCTTTACTGTGTCCCCTCATCGCTCTCTGCTAACCCCTCACCTGTGCTACTTGGAATTGTACACCCTCAGCACAGGTTACTGGTGGCCAGACCTGCGCCCTGCTGCTTCCCATCATCCTTTCGCATCTACATCCTGTATCTTCCACATCCTCCATCGCACTCCTCTCAGCACTAATAATCCCTAGGAATGGCGAGACCACTCGTCTTTCCTTATTTTCACCTATGCCCACTGTTGGATCTGATCTCTACTTCAGGCCCTAAGCTGTTCAGTGGACTCTGGTACGTCTGCCTACTTTGTTTTTGTTTGTTTGTTTGTCAGTCTGAGGGCTGAGTTTACAGGCCACTTGCCTTCATTCTGTAGTACATCTACTTCTCTCCCCAGACACAACCCAACTCATATCCTATGATAAATTAACTTGTGTGTGTGTGTGTGTGTGTGTGGTTTCCTAGTGTGAATTCTCCTATCATCTTTCTGGATCCTTTTGCACAAATCCTCAGTAGCCTGCCTTGACCCCACTGTGGGATCACATTCACTTTCTGACTATAATCTTTATTTTAACAAAGTTTGGATTAGCCAAGTGGTCTTCTGCACTTAGTTAATGGCTCTGAGCCTGGGTAGTTGGAGAATACTTTCTTTCCCCAAGCACAGCCTGATGTGCTGTACCTCAGGTTGTGCCACACCCACTGACGCCAGAAGGACTTGAGCTCGGCTGTCTTCAGTTCCCTGCTTCAGCATTGTTGCCAACCCATCCTGTTCCTGATGGACAAGTACTATCTCTTGTCTCTCCTCCTTTCTTCATTTTTCACCAATTCTTTTCCTCTGTGCTGCTCTCATTCCCCTACCATTCTGATGGAAGGCATTTCTTCAGCGCCCATTCCCTCTCCTGTTTGTAACTTCTGTGGTGGTTTGACTATGCTGGCCCAGGGAGTGGCACTATTTGGAGGTGTGGCCTTGTTGGAGTGGGTGTGTCCCTGTGGGTGTGGGCTTTAATACCCTTGTCCTAACTGCCTGGAAGCCAGTCTTCTCCTAGCAGCCCTCAGATGAAGATGTAGAACACCCAGCTCCTCCTGTACCTTGCCTGCCTGGATGTTGCCATGCTCCTGCCTTGATGATAATGGACTGAACCTCTGAACCTGTAAGCCAGCCCCAAAGAAATGTTGTTCTTGTAAGAGTTGCCTTGGTCATGGTCTCTGTTCACAGCAGTAAAACCCTGAGACAGCTTCTTTCCCTGCTACAGATCCAACCCATTCCCCCAGCCTAGAAAGCTGTTCTCCCTTTTCTCTTTCTAACTTTCTCTGTCCTTTCTGGGGTTATCGTCAACTTCCATGACATTCGGCCTAGGAGCCCTATTTTTTATTCTCTGCCTTTCCCAGCTTTCTTAGCACCATGTGGTGTCATTGTCAGTGACCACAGTTCAGTTTCATTTAACACCATATTAACTTCTGAGTCCTTATGACATTTTTCCACATCTGCCCATTTTCCAGATCCCTTCCTTGGTAGTTCAAGCCAAACTCTACTTAGTTCTCAATTCCTTTATCTTTTGGTTAAAGGAAATAAAAGTCATAGGAAACTGACAAATAATCCAGCTATTTTATTTTATATATCATATTGCTCTTCCCTTAATGGTCAAATGTTTTCGTTATATCTCAAAAATATATCTCCTGATTTAGGAATACCAGTCTGATAATAATGGAGGAATAGACTGAACTCCCAGTTCAAATGTCTATAACACCAGTAAACATGTTAATACATAGTGGGGAGTCTCACGGGGTCCCACTCCTAGATAAAGAGCTATAGGCAACTAGTGACTACTAAGAGAGGGATGAGCCCCATAATTGATTATGTAATATAAAATGGTCAGCCTTGAATCATACACACAAGCAAACTAAATGGACTCAGCAGGAGATGTGTATGTGTATTTGTGTATGTGTATGTATATGTATCTATGTAGTAGGTTTGTATGTGTACATTTATATACATATGTGTATATAAATGTACAATTATATGTGTATATAATGTACAATTATAACGGAAGAAAAAGAGACTGTCAATTGAAAGGGAAACACCAGAAGAATTGGAGACAAGGGAAAGGGGAAAGTGATATTATATTTTAATAAAAAGTTTTTTAAGAAATTTAAAACTCTACAACCCCATGTTCAGTCCAGCCTTATTTACAATAGCCAAGATATGAAACAACCTCTGTGCCCATCAATGGGTAGATGGATAAAAGTGATTATGGTATGCAGCTGTATAAACATACCTTCATGCCATTTATGCACATACATACTCACACAAAGCAGAATATTATAAATGCTCTTTGCCACCATTTGAAGAACATTAAACTAAAGGAAATAAGCCAGGTAAAGAAGGACAAATTGTACATAGTGTTTGTTACCTGTGGAATCTAAACATTATCAAATTGGCAGAAATGATAGAATTGGTGGCTGCCAGAGTCCAAGAAATGGGTGGATGGGGGTAGGATTATTGGTTAAAAGGACTACTTGTAATTATAAAGTGAATACATCCTAGTGATGTAATGTGTCACATGCTCTCTGAAATTAAAAAATACTATATTTTTACCATAGTTCCTAAGTATTGATTTTTTTTAAATTTTAAGATTTATTTATTATTATATGTAAGTACATTGTAGCTATCTTCAGACACACCAGAAGAGGGTGTCAGATCTCATTACGGATGGTTGTGAGCCACCATGTGGTTGCTGTGATTTGAACTCAGGACCTTTGGAAGAGCAGTCAGTGCTCTTAACAGCTGAACCATCTCTCCAGCCCCCTAACTATTAAAGCATACACAAACACAAAGGAAATATGTCAGATGATGAGTATATTAAGTAGCTTGATTGTGGAAATCATTACACAAGGAATACATTAATGCACCATATTTTATACTGCAAACATACAATTTTTGATATTATACCTCAAAATAATTCTATCTATACAAACTTAAGTATTATTCAAGAGTCACGCTACAGGATATATAGAAATGAAAGCAAAATTTACAAAATTCTTTTCTTTTTAAAGTTTTGAATTTTTAATTATTTTTAAAAATTGTATGTGTATGATTGTTTTGCCTGCATGCATGTCTGTTCAGCACATGCATGGCTGGTGCCTGCAGAGCCATAGTGTTAGCACAATGCCTTTCTTACCTACCTTACTTAAGATCCTTAGAGCCAGCTCATGCCTTCAGATAGAAGCCTTGTCTTGGAGGGAACAAACCAACACTTACTGAAGAAGAAGGAAGGCAGAGGAAGAAAGAAAAAGAGGAAGTTTACTTGTTCAGAGTTTACATGCCAAAGTCACTTGTTAAGTTGGAGAGAGCAGCTATTGGCCTTTGGTTTTATATTTCCCTATTACTAATTGTCTTATTCATTTATTTCCTTTGATTATGTGTCAGAGGATATTATATGTGTGTGGGAGTGCATGAATGTGTGTGTATGTGTGTTGTGCTTGTGTGATGTGTGGGTGCATGATGTGTGTGTGTGTTGTGTGTAAGGTGCCTGATTGTGCGCGTGTGATGTGTAGGTGCATGAGTGTGAACGTGTGATGTGTGGATGCATGGATGTAGTTTGTATAAGGTGCATGAATGTGAGTGTGTAGGTGTATGCACAGGAGAGAGTATCAGATATCTTTCTTTATTGATCTCTACCTCATTCTCATTAGAAAGGTTCTCTCCAGACCAGAAGGTCTCTGCTTTGGCTAGTCTGTCCATCTGGCATCTGCCCGGGATCCACTTTCCCCACCTCCAAATGCTGGGGTTATAGGCATGTGCAGCCATGCCCAGCCTTTTTACGTGGGCATTGGGTATTCAAACTCAGATCCTATGCTTGCACAAGCAAGTGCTCTTACCCACTGAGCCACTGTGCCAGCTCCCACTTGTCTTCTTTATTGGGCTTGCAATTGTGATTTTTATGTAGAGACTGACTACACATATGCGGCCTCGTCTGTCTGTCTGTCTGTCTGTCTGTCTGTCTGCCTGCCTGCCTGCCTGCCTGCCTGCCTGCCTGCTGTACATAGTCCAGTAGAGAGGTCTTCAGACACTAGATTTTTCATACTGCTACTGTAACTCATTCTTCAAGGTACGTCTGTCATGATCACAAGTGACTAGATGGACACTTCCATGGCAGCAAGTGTCCACAAATCTGTTGATTTGGGGGTAAACTAGTTTACTTCTTTGAGGATGGTTGTTTCACAGGTTTCTTTGTAGTCTTCACCCTAAGGGCTCTCCCAGACTCTCTGTGTTTAGAGTCCATTGCCAGGCATGTGTTCTTAACTCGGAAGGCAAGATCAATAATAACATGTGAAATCAAGAATCTTGGACACGTTCAAAAGATATTCAAATGTGAATTATATCCTCAGTCATTTTACTTCCGACCAAACCAATGTCTGCTATAGACACTGAAGACTTGAATGGTATGCGGTCCATTGAATTTGCCCTTTTTCAAGTTTCTAGTTTTTAGTGCAGTCCTTGGTCTTTACTTTAGAGTCTGTGTTTATAGTAGAATAAATCAAATTAGCTCCAGTAGGTAGACTTCAGCTAACCAGAATCTGCCTCCTTATGGTAAGGAGCCAATGTGAGTGAACATTAATTTGGGGGTCAAAAGAGGCATTTTTAACTTTATTTGATGAGTGAAATAAAGTCTTTTATTATAAATTAAATGTGAAGTAAACACATGATCTGCTCTCAAGGAATAAAACAAACTGAGTGCCTAGCACATGTGTAATAGATCTCTTTGTCCAGTTGGTGGTGCTAAGAACTCTGATTTAATACATTTGTACACATACACACACACACACACACACACACACATACACACACACACGACTGACTGGATGGAGAAGAAGCTAAACCTGAAATCTTTCTTAATAAATGTTATTATTACTAGGTTTTGAATTTTTAACATAAAATGTGTATGCCCAAAGCATGTACTTCCTAGGGTTAAGAAATGAATCAAATCTCTCATATAGCCAGCAGAACATATTTGTAATAAATTACCGTGTAGAGATGAATGGCCCATGTTAATGCCCACGTATTGGAAATTGCAGGGTTGTGTGACATCTAACTCCATCCTGCAATAGCCTTTTGAGCCAGCTCATCTGGAGGAGAGGAGTGCAGCCAGTAATGGATGCTGGAGAAGTGGAGTGGTGTCCCTGGTCATGTTTATGTGCCAGATTTAGATTTACAAATCTGACGTCCTATTGCTACGAGGAGTTTGCTTTTCTGTGGATGTATTCCTGTGACAGCAGGCACATTGCTTTTCTGGGGTGAGGTTTGTTTCTTTAACCCTTTAAGCCCTTGTTTAAAGCTCCAGTGAGGTCCACATACAGCAGTAGCATGTTGCACAGGCAGGTCCTGCTTTGAATTTCCCGCACAGTTCATAACCACCTGCCAGTTCCTCAGCTTCTTTACAGCCTGCCTTCCCCAGAGGTGACATAAGCCTTCCCTGAGGTCAGGTGCACCTTTGCTGTTGTCCACCTCAGCACTTCCCTGACTGTGTGCAGAGACTCAGTTCTTTCGGTACCGATAGCAAACCCTGAAGACTTAGCAAGGGACAGGAGACCTTCCTCATGACAGGAGACCCCTTATGCTCTACACCCCAAAAGTGATTTTTTGGTTAGGTCAAAAAGTTCCATAAAACTGTTAGAAAGATTCACCCAAAAAAGACACTACCGTGATTTTATCTTGGTTCCAGACATTTTCCTGTCCCTCACAGAGATATCTGTATGTCTATATAAAGCTGTTTAAGGGTAAAGAAGAAGTGCCCATTTACTACAACGGACAACAAGGTGGTACTAAGAGTTTGTTTTGATACCCAGTTAATCTACGTAATTTTATCAGGCCTTGCTGGGTCTTGGGCTTACAAAGACAAACTCTAGGAGAGCCTGAACACATCTGAATCTGTGGGCTTAAAGAAGCAGGGTGCTGGGCCAGGATGTAGCTCAGCAGTAGAGTGCCTGCCTGGTGTGTCTCAGGCCTTGAGGTCAAATCTCAGTCTCCACAAAAAAAAAAAAAAAGTCTTACAGAAGCTGCAGGATCTTCCTAGCATGTAGAAATAGATAGTCCTGTTGCCTAGATTTAAATGCATTATAAATTTATAAAAATAGGTTATAGGAGTATCTGTCATTTAGTTGAGCTGATAGTTTTAGTACATTTTCTGTGTTTTGGTTTGGAGAGTTGAAACAGAAGGTTTCTGTCAAACGATAACCATGAAACACCATCAACTTGGAGCTTTTGCTAATAGAGAAGTTACAAACTGTAACTGCCCAAAGTTACTTCGAACGGGTAACCAGGTTACCTGGAAGGAAAGCTGGGAATAGAAGAACGGGATGGCGAGAGAAACATGAAGCCAAGACTAGATTTCCTGTTCAAGGCTCGAAGTTTAATGGGGGTCTCCAAATATATATATAGGCGGGGGGGGGTGGCGGGGGAACCCTTCCCCCAAAGGCTGGAGACTCTCGCAGAACTGGTTCTCTTGCTCCGCAGCTGACCGGCTTCAGCTGGCCAGTGCCTCTCAGGAAGCTGCAGGTCCTTGGAGAACAATGGGCTAGAGCTACACCCTAGGTGGGAAGTAGTGACTAGCATCCAAGTCTGAAATTCCAGCTCAAAGGCTGGGGGAGGGACTTCACCTTGGTCTGTGTCAAGTTCCTGTTAGGTGGCATGACACCCCAATATGGCTCTCTACAAAAAAACACAAGAGTCAAGTGTACCCTCTTTAGGACTAGCACAGCTAACGTCTTCGTTATGATCCAGATGGTAGATTCAGGTCTTTGAGATTTGGCCCTTACAGTACCTTGGAGCTGAATGATAGAGATGCTCAGGAAATCATATACACCATCTCTTTTCACAGCTCAGAAAATGGAGTATGAACTAACGTTTGTGTTTACCCAAGGTCATGTAGATCGGATCCTAACTAGGATCAACTGACTTCCAATTCCACAATACTGTGTTATTTTCCTTCCTGACTTCTACACAGTGAGCCATTTTCTGTGTAAATAAGTGTATATTGTTCCACCTCAGTAAACTTCCATGCTAAATATGGGATGCATTCCTGCACAATTACACAATGCAAACTTGGACTGCTCCTGAGGCAGGTAGGTAATTAAGGAGCCTGGCTGGGGAGGCAGGGCATGCCAGGCTCCGCGTGTGCAGTTCTCAGCGGAGCCGAGGAGCAGTGGCTTGGCTGTGCCCATGAAGCAGACAGGCTTTCATTTGCCGGTTGGCTCGACTGCTTCTTGTTTCTTGCTAGATGAATGGCATTGTATGCCGCAGGTGTATTAGCAATTTCTGAGTTTGTTCCCCACTAAAAATGACCTCATTGCCTTCTGCTGCTTCTCCATAATTATACAGTAACAGAAAAATAACCCACTCTGAGTACAGTTCGAAGCAGAAATCTTGTGTTCTTTATGCAAGTTTGATTTATAGACGTGAACTGCAGAGCGGAGTGACTAGGAAACATTCATCTTCCCATTGCTAGTTGCCATGGAAATGGAGTACACAGAGTAGTGTCATTCCAGTCCTGGTGATGTCTGCAGTAGTTTATTCCTTTGTTGTTCTCGTTTCTTAAGCAACTGCCTCGCGTTCTTCCATCATTACAATTAATCATGCATACAAGTTCTTATCTTTCATCGCACATAGAAAGTACTAAAAATGCATGACAGAAATAGGGAGAATTTAAATATGAGTGTGGCTTTAAACATGCATTTATAATTTCCCCTCTCAGTCCCTTTGGAAAAATAGGTCATGTAAAAAAGAAGAGCTTATATTAATGTACAGACGTTCCAATAAGGAGAGCAATGCAAACCTTTGAGGAAAAGCCAGGGAAGCTTAAGGGGCGTCACATTCTGAGGCCCCCAGAGTTTCCACCGAAGCAACTTCACATTTTGAGTAATGCTTTTCCCCCTCTCCCGACAAAAGCTCCTGGAGAATTTTTTATATGAGCAACTTGTGTTTCTCTAGTCTCTTGGATTGTCTGGACATCCTTAGTGACTGTCCGGTAGACATGGCAGATCTGAAAGACGGGGATCTTTTTCTTTAAAGGCTCATGAAGTTCAAGAATCCAACATAATACAAGTGAAAGAATTCTAGTTATTCTTCCTTCTTTTTTTTTTTAAATCTTTCATCTGCTTGAGTTGGGGTCTTATTATATAGCCCAGGCTAGCCTTGGGCTCCTGAGATCTTCCTGCCTCCACTTACAGGTTGTGCCACCATGCCCAGACTTTCTTATTCTTTTAAGCAAAATAATTTTACTCTAGTTGTACCTCATTCGGTTCTGAGTAGATATTGTGCCTACTAATAAATGTGTGTTGGTTATTCCCCGCCTTTTATTGGGGCTTTGGACATTCCTTTGGTTAAAAGAGCATGTTCTAAAATAACTAGGTCTAAATCTCTGGTCTGTTGCTTATTACGTGAGACCTTTTAAAAGACCCTCAGTTTGTCTTAGTTTCCTCATCAGTAGATTGAGTAGCTATAAGACTAAGTAACGTATTGTTGGGGAGTAGGGGAGAATTCTCATAAAGAGCTTAGCTCTTATCTAGCATGGGATAAGGGCTCGGTTGGCAGGGACTGAGGTCTTGGTGGTGTGGCTGCCATTGCTATGACTACCACCAGCCAAAGCCTGAGGACTCAGATGCAGTCAGTCTCCTTCCGCCCCAGTTCCCAGCTCTGCCTGCACACACTAATAGCCAGTGCTTTGTTTCACCCGGGCTATCTGGACATGTTTCTTCTCAATTTATAGTAAACGCTTACTACATCCAGAAGAGAAGCTGCTGCGTGGGAATGTTTGATGCGAAATTCTCACCCATCACTTGGGTGAATTTTTTGTTGTTGTTGTTTGAAATTTTTATGCACCCATATACTGTGTTTTGTTCAAATGTAGCTTCGATTCCCTCCCTTTTTGGGAAATACAATCTTCACTCTATAATAACAAATTCAAGAGACTAATGATTCACAATCTAAAGTAGTTCTCTTCCCAAATCCCCTATCCTGTTGGTTTAGGACACAAAGTCTTATCAAATGAATAATTTGATGCTTGGGCCTGCGTCCTTTTGTCATCATGGGATTAATGCATGTATTTTTCCAACTCTCAGAGCTCAAAGACAAGCATGCCGCCAGCTGGGGGAGAGAGGGCTCTAAGTAGGTCCTGCTCATCTGTAACTCTTTGTTGAACTCTAAGCACACCTCACACTGAAAATGGACTGTTACAGTTTGTATCTTACATATACTAATTTTTACTCTATCTCTCCTCCCACTATCCCCTGCCAACATCATGTGTTCTCTCTCTCTCTCTCTCTCTCTCTCTCTCTCTCTCTCTCTCTCTCTCTCTCTCTCTCTCTCCTCACTGGTGCCACTTAGCTGCAAGTATGTGCATGTATATAAGGCCATTTACTGCAGCATTTTATGCAGCACTCAGGGGCTGCATCCTGAAAAAAACACTGACTCTTCCTCTCTCAGCAGCCATGAATTGCCAGTAACTCCTCAGCCAAGGGTGGAACTTCCTGACCACCATTACTTTTCGTGCCAAAATTTTGCCGAGGTTGATATTGTCTGGGTATGATCTGGATTTGATTCTGTTTGTAACCTATATGTGTTGCAGTGACTGCAGAGGCCAAAAGAGGGCATCAGATCCCCTGGAACTAGAATTAGAAGCAGTTGTAAGCTGTAAGTTGTGGGTGCTGGGAACCAAACCCAGCTCCTCTGCAAGGGCATCCAATGTTCTTCACTATAGAGCAGTCTCTCAGCCTAATGGATTTGATTCTTATAAGGGGCTGTGGCTAGACCACATTGGAAGGAGTAGCTTGCCCACATAGGTCTGGGGAAAGGTTCTAGTGTTGTTCATAGACATTGTCCTGAAATAGCTTTGCTGCATTCTGTCCCTAAAACACACACACACACACACACACACACACACACACACACACACGCACACACGCACACACACGCACGCACACGTGTGTGCAAGCACTTACACTCCCTTTCCAGCAGTGGCTGTGGCACTCACTGCTTTATCTTTTCTGAGATGGTGGCAGAGCATTCTTTGTTGAAATTCATGCTCCTTGGCAGCCCTCCAGGGCACACGGCAATTCCTATTTATTTGATTTAGCTTTTGTTTGGGTAGGCTTGTATTTTGTCTGTTTTGCTTTGTGGAATTCTTTTCTCCCCAAATTTTCATGTTTAAATCCCTTGGACTTCATTTCTATTTATTTTACCAGCTTGCTTCATAGTATTGCTAAAAAGTTGTTTGCTTTAAGCTATAACAAAATAAGTAGTCTTGGATTAATTTGTCTCCTAGACGCAGCTTTGAAGATGATTAAAACAAAATAACCTGAGTTTGTAGCGTGCCCTTTACCATGTTCTAATAGTGCACCATGTGCTTCTGGTTTTCTTTGTTGAGAGATGACTCTTGGGTGTTTTCTCTCTCTCTCTCTCTCTCTCTCCCTCTCTCTCTTCCCCCCCCCCTCTCTCCCTCTCTCTCTCCCCCCTCTCCCTCTCTCTCCCCTCTCTCTCTCCCTCTCTCTCTCCCTCTCTCTCTCCCTCTCTCTCTCTCTCCCTCTCTCTCCCTCTCTCTCTCTCCCTCCGTCCCTCCCTCCCTCCCTCCCTCCCAGCATGAGGGTCTCAATATGTAGTCCTATCTTAGAACTCCTAGAGATCTGCCTGCCTCTGCCTCCTGAGCTCTGGGATTTAAGGAGCATGCCAGAGAGCCTGGCCTTTCCCTGCCATCTGATTGGTAGGCCATGCCAGTTCTAATCAGAGGTCGTCATATTCTTTCGAGTCCTTTGTTCTTCCTGCTCTATCTCTCTGTCATCCTCCCTTCTTTGTCTTAGCATCCCAACTTTATAACTGGCCCCATAAGATAAAAACGAGCCCAACTCGAATGTCTTCTGGTGGTTTGTGATGTTCTGAGTGACCCCCTCTGATATTTTATAGACACCTGTTATTTCGTGGCTACACCAGTCAGTGACTGAAGTGTAAACTCCCTGTAGACATTTCCAAATGCTCCTAAGAGCTTTCATCATCGGTGTGTTCTCCACTCCAGTAGACAGACCAACACATGCTCCTGTGTGTCCCTCAGTCACTATAAAGGGAGTCTTGGTCCTGTGTTCTTCTACTCTCAGGCTTTCATTTTCCTTTGTTTTGGAAACAAATTGTCTGTTAGCATCTCCTCCACTGCAGACTGGGACTGTATGCAAAGAAATAGGACAGACACTTGCCCTTGCCCTCCAGAGACTCTCAGTTGAAGAGATGCAGGTAATTGGTGTCCAGGGTAGGTAATCCTGAAAGGTGAGTGCAAGCCACTGAGCAAAAGGGCGCTGAATGAAAACCTGTCATAGCCTGTGCACCAACAAGTCAGGTTTCTACCCCCACCCCCATCATATCGCATTATTGTTTTTTTTTTGATGAGGTTGTTAAGAGTGTGGCTCCGCCCACCATTGGCTCAGCTCCAAATCTCTCCTGCAAGGGTAATCTCAGTTGCCACATCATCCAACAAGTTATAAATCTTTCTTCAAGAGACATATCCCCTGACAAACAGGTTCCTCTTTTTCTTCTCTCAGTTGAAGATTCGTGGGGAAATTATAATTCCTTAGGGCCCACTGTTTTAATAGTCTGAAAGCCAAAGACGGGTGCAAATATCTCTTCAGATGTCTCTTTAGAATATATTCATTCTTCCTAGGCAGGCCAGTTACAGGAGATATGAGCAAGACTAGCTTCAGAGGAAGTTTTGGTCAGGATGAGGCCTGAAAGATGGGATTACCTGATTGTGGGGGGAGGGGATAAGGGTTGGGGTGTGTTTTGTAGAAAGGTCAGCAGAACTCCATATATATCTACCAGGATTTTGATGTAGCTGGTCTTCTCTGTGTTTGTACAGATGAGACAAAAGATGACTGTAGAGGCAGGCAGGGGCAAGACCATGAAGGGCATTCTAAGAGTTGTTAGGCATTTGACCTTCATCTTGACACTGGAAAGGCCCTTACAGGTTAAAGTAGTGAAACAAAATGGTCAGACTAGAGAGCCACATGCTCTTTGTGTGTGGCATGGAGAATGCGTTCAGATGCAGTGAGGACAGCCTGTCCCGGGGGCGGGGATCTCAGGGAACCCCCTTCCCAGGTTCACCCTTTGGTTTTACTCTCGGTGTTTGTGCACCTTGTGGCACTTACCTGCTTAGCACAAGAACTTGTCTCAAATTTTAGCTCTCCTTGTCCAGTTTCCTGTTGTGATTGCTAGAACTGTTCCTGGTCAAGCTATGAGCTTGTGCTAAAATGAAGATATTGCCGAGAGTACCCACTGGGTTCTCATTTAACCATTCTGAAGAACCCTTTTCCTGCCTTCCAGCTTAGATCCACTAAAACTTGGTGCCAATCTGGGTCTAGGCAGAGTTCAATAATCTCTTTGGACTTTGATATCCGGTATAATTTACACAGTGGGCCCCTCTTGCCCAAGCCTGAATCTGTGTGAGTTTCCTAGTCCCCCTTTTCCTACTACAGTTAGAACATATTCCAGATACTTTACCATCCGTGTGTATTGCACGTCCACATAGACAAGAAACTTGAGAAGATGAAATGAAATGAGATGAGTTTGACTTGCTTTTAGATTTAGGCAAGTTACTTAACTTAGCTCACTCTGCCTCCGCATCCTCATCTCTCAAATGTAGACACTGATAGAGTTGTGAGTGAGTGCGTATATAAACACGCACAATGCCTCGTCTGTGGTAGATATTCACCACCCATTGTTTTCATTAAAGTGTCTAGACGTTATCCTAGAGCAGCTGCAGGAGGACACAGAAGAAAGTCCAAAGACTGGTCACAGTCGAACGAATATTCACCCTGACAGTCCTGCTCCTTTGCTTCACTCTGAATGATTGGGAGGTGCTGGTGTCTCAGCACCCTGCCCAGCTGGAGGGCCTTCACCATAAGGAGATATTGGAAAGTAATAAAAACATAACTGACCCACAGTGAGGGCTTACTTTAGGCCAATTCATATTCAAAATACTTTCTTTGGACTAATCCATTTGGTCCTCACAACAGTGCTTTGAGATGGTAATGTGACTACTTCTGTTTTGTATATGAAGAAACTAAGGTACAGAGGGCCTAAGTAACTTGACTAAGAACACATTACCTGATGGAGTCTGTCTACAGCCAACAGTCAGACTCTAACCAGAAATTCAGGTGAGTTCCCTTCAGGAAAGGGAAGGCCTTTACTGCTTTCCCCAGGTGTAACCTTGAAAAGGGATTTTGAATCTCTTTATCAATCAGCTCTATTACAGTCCACAGATTTAAGGGCCTTTTCCAGTTCAATTTCAATAGAATAAAGATCTTGACAGCATATAAATTTTCCTAGTGAAAACTAGAGCTATATAATCTATAGCCATATCCCTTTTTCACAGACTAAGGTTATGAATCTATGAGCTGAATTGTACATCCTCTCTATAAAATCCCCCAATTTCTGACAATTTGGTCATAAAATCTTTTGATAAAAATATCAAAAACCCTTTTATCACAATACCATAAAATGTGACTATTGATGGCAAAAAATTCTGTATCAGATTTGTCATGATCTGTTTAAACATCACAAGAGGAAACATTTATGTCTTAAATAATTGAAGTCCACATTTCTCAGAATCCACCTACCGATATCAACCTTTATTAGCCCTTCAAACAAATCACAGAATTGACTGCTTGAGTTCTCGTAACTCTTTCTTTTCCATGATGGGATGCACTCAAGGCTTTTGGCCATCTCAAAAGTTAGACTCCCTTAAAAGCAGAGAACTGCCTTAGGTTAGGTTAGAACCTGCCTTCTAGGTTTTGACTTCCTCTTCAGAAGAACTTCTAGCTTTAAAAGCTGACCCTGAATTCACACTGTCTATGCTCTTGGTTTGTTTACATTGTAAAGAATGGTATAATTAGTAGTTGTCATGCCTTGGAGATGTTCTGGGTTTAATTTCAGACCAAATACTACAATAATGCAAGTTAACAAGAAGTTTTACTAGCACGTAGGAAAGCTGTGCTTACACTACACCATTGTTATCTATTAAGCGCTATGTCTCTAAGAACAATGCATAGAACCTTAATTTAAAAGTACTTTATTGCCTTCATCTGAACCTTCAACAAGTCCTGACTATTTTGCTGGCCTCAATGTCAGTGACTATCGACTGATCAGGTTATGGTACCTAAAAGTTGGGTGGCTACAGCAGTTCCTTGAAATAAGACAGCAGTGAGACATACTGTGAATTGTCTCTGAATTTAAGGGTCTTTTCCAGTTCAATTTCAATTTCCTTACACAGATGGTTTGTCTAGTAGTATTTTACCGATAGTAGAACTTACTTCAGAATTGAAGTCAGTCCTTTCAAAGCTTGATGCTGTTTATCAGCTAAGTTTCTGTGATGGTCGAAACCCCATGATGTCATCTCAGCATGTCCTCAGCATCTTTGCCAGCAGATGCTATCTCAAGAAATCACTTTTCTTTGTTCACATCTGAAAGTCAAGTTTTATCATAAGGATGCAAACATTATTCATTCTCATCCTCGTGCTCCTCCAACCCTTGCTCTATTCCTATTTTCTTCCCAAGTGCGGTTACTTCTTCTACTGGAGTCTTGATCTACGCAGTGGCTTCCATGAGGGTTGAAAGCAACTCCTTCCGAACTCCAGTATTGGTACTTGATCTCGTTCCAGGATTTACAAATGGTTTCAATGACGTGTAGGATGTCAAATCTTTTCCAGAGGGTTTTTCAGTGTGATTTGCATAAGTCCATCAGAAGAACCACTACTGGGACAGCTATAATCTCATTGTTTCTTAAATAACAAGTCTTGAAAATTGAAGTTATTCTTTGATCCAGGGACTACATAAAGGATGTGTCAGCAGGTGTAACATCCACTGCACCATCATACCTCTGTATTGAAGTTATTAGATGACCAGGTTCATTATCAATGGACAGCAATATTTTGAAATCTTTTTTTCTAATGGTAGTTCTCAATAGTAGGCTTAAGCTATTGACTAAATCATGTATTAAACAGAGGTGTTGTCATTCAGCCATATCTATACCACTTTTAGAACACACAGAGTACAATTACTATAATTCTTAAGGACCTAAGACTTTACAAACAGTAATTGAACATTGACTTAAATGTAAAGTCACCAAGTGCTTAGTTCCAGCTGTGAGAGTCACCCTGTACTTCGAAGCTTTGACTTTTCTTTTCCAATCATCAGAGTTCTAGATGGCATCATCTTCTAACAGAAAGCTATTGGTCTACACGGAGAATTGGTTATGCAGGTAGCTGCCTTCAACAATAAGCTAGCCGCAGGTTGTATTCTTTTCTGTGGTATCTACATCAGCATCTGCACCTTCTTGTAGAGTTGGTGTCTTACTTCATAAACAAACCCCTGATTTAAATCTTTCTTCTGTGGCTGTCTTGCTTCTCTCAGCCCTCACAGAATTGAAACCCTCAGGCCTTGCTCTGGATTAGATTTTGGCTTAAGGGAATGTTGTGGCTAGCGTGCTCAGCTGTCCAGGCCACTCTCTCTGTATCAGCTACAAAGACATCTTGCTTTCTTATCATCCATGTGTTTATTGAAGTCACACTTTTAATTTCTTTCAAGAGCCTTCCCTCTGCATTCACAACTTGGCTGACTGGCACCTTAAAAGGTTGCTATCTTTTGACTGGGTCGGCTTTTGACATACCCTGTATTAAGCATTTCTAACTTTTGATTTAAAGTGATGTATAAGACCCATTTCCTATTTCTTAGATGCCATTGTAGGATTATTAATCTGCCTTATTCCATTACTGTCATGTCTCAAGAATATATAGCAAGGCCTGAGGAGAGGGACAGAGACAGAGCAATCAGAACACACAATATCGTTACCATCCTATATAGACATAGTTTGTGATACCCCAAAATAATTTTAATAATACTATCAAAGATCATATATCCTAAATCACCATAGTAGAAAAATAATAACAAGTTTGAAATACTTTAACAGTTACTGTGATGGTTTGTATATGCTTAGCCCAGGGAGTGGCACTTTAGGAAGTGCGGCCTTGTTGGAGTAAGTTTGTCACTGTGGGCATGGGCTTAAGACCCTCATCCTAGCTGCCTGGAAGTCAGTCTTCCACTAGCAGCCTTCAGATGAAGATATAGAATGCTCAGCTCTGACTGCACCATGCCTGCCTAGATGTTGCCATGTTCCCACCTTGATGATAATGGACTGAAGCTCTGAACCTGTAAGTCAGTCCCAATTAGATGATGTCATTATAAGAGTTGCCTTGGTCATGGTGTCTCTTTACAGCAGTAAAACTCTAACTAAGAGAGTTACCAAAACATGACATGGAATACATGCTGTTGGGAAATGGCACAAGTAGCCTTGCCACATTCAGTTTGCAAAACAAAACAAAACAACACAACACAACAATATACGGCAGAAAAGATGGCTTAACGGTTAAGACACTGTCTGTATATAAATGAGGACCAGGGTTCAGATCTCTAGAACCCACAGAAATGTCAGGTAATCATGGCAACCAGTCTGTAACTCTAGCCTTGGAGTCAGAGACAGGCAGTCCCAGAGCAAGCTTACTAGCAAGACTTCCATCCAGACAAGCTTTGCTTGATAGAGAAACCATGCCACAGTGCAGACAGGAGGGTGATCGGGATGATTACCAGCACCAACTGTACCAACCTCAGCCTTGCCCATATGTCTGCACCTGTATGATGATAGCAAATGGCAAAAAAAAATACAAATAAGTTGGTTTCATCAACTTCAGCGTTTTAAAGAAGTGTTTATTAAGTACCTAGTAGGTGCACAGCAAACATTGTTTTACTGCCCAGAATCATAAGTAGTTGCATTGTTAAATTCTGAGACTTTCTTGGGGTTGATTTTCATTCATTCCGTTTCTTTCCAATATCCATTTATTAGCTACGGTTTTATCATAAAGTTTTATGCTCTTTAGTCTTATGTTCTTATTCTCCACACAAGCAAAACAAAACCCTTCATCTCAAAAGGGATTCTTAACATGTTGCAAATTAGTATTAAGACATGAATAATACTTTCCTATTAATTTTTCAATGTCAAGAAATCCATGCTAGGTAATGTTTCTTAGGAAAAAAGGAACCATAACCATGAAATGTTCAATTCTAACCCTGATGGGTCAGCTGACATGCAAGTTTTAATGAGTTGAAATAATGAATTTGTCATAGAATCCGAGCCTTCCACAGGTTATAAATTTCCCAGACTCAAATACTGTAGAAAATTTATAAGATCTGCCATTACAATAGACTGTTTCAAATTATCTCAGTTGTATTGAACTAAAAGTAAACCTGATGAAGGCATATCAGGTAGTCGTGAGGCAATGACAGAAAAAAGAGTTATTAGGCTATTTGTCAAGTGATAAACTCAGTAATGATGGTGGCAAAGTTGGCTGCCATTTTTTAAGGCTTGAATGAATACCAGACATGGTCATTATTTCATTTAATTTTCACGATAGCCTAATGAGTTGTACATTATTTCTATGATTTCTGTTTTACAGATGAGAAAGTGGAGCTTATAGTAAGGTGTTAAATCTGAAACAGAAAAAGGGAGGTAAAGTTGAAGGCACAGGAGGAATTGGAAGGTGGGTGTCTTAGCTATGGTTTTACTGCTGTAAAGAGACACCGTGGCCACAGCAAATTCTTATAAAGGGAAACATTTCATTGAGGCTTGCTTATGGGTTCAAAGGTTTAATCCATTGTCATCATGGTGGGAAACATGGCAGCATGCAGGAAGGCATGGTGCTGGAGAGGTAGTTGAGAGTTTTACGTCTGGATCGAAAGGTAGTAGGAAGAGAGACTGAGCCAACCTCAAAGCCCACCCCAAGTGGCTCACTTTCTTCAACAAGGCTACACCTATCCTAACAAGGGCATAATCCTGTTAAATAATGGCACTCCCTATGAGCCTGTAGGGTCCATTTTCATTTACACCACTGTATTCTTCTCCCTGGCCCCTATAGGCTTGTGGCCATATCATAATGCTTCTAGTCCAACTTCAAAAGTCCCCATAGTCTATCACAGTCCGAACACCCCACAGCTCAATGTCTCTGAGACTCACAGCAATCTCTTGACTGTAATCACCTATAAAATCCAAATAAAAAAGCAGATCACTTACTTCCAATTTATAATGGCACAGGATATACATTACCATTCCAAAAGGAAGGGAAGGGAACTTTGTGAGCAAATACTGGGCCAAAGTAAGACAAAAGAAATCAGCTGGGCAAACTCCAAACTCTGCATCTCTATGTCTGATGTCAAAGCACTCTTCAGATCTCCAACTCCCTTCAGCTTTGTTGACTGCCACACACTTCTTTCTCTTGGACTGGTTCCATTCCCTGTTAGCAGCTCTCCTTGGCAGGCATCACATGATTTTGGCATCTCCAACATCTTGGAGTCTTCAAGGCAATCCAAGTTTCACCTTCACAGTTTTATTCAATGACCTTTCTAGGCTTCCATGCAGGAACACCCCTGACAAAAGCCCTGCCTCAGTGGCTGTCTTTAGTCATGGATAAATATTCCATAATCTTTTTCTTGTGTCCTTGACTCTAAAGCAGGAACCACATGGCTGAAGCTGCCAAGTCCTGCTGCTTGCCTGGCCTGGACATGCCCCCTCTTTCGACCACATCTTTGCAATCTTTCTGTTTTCATTGGTGTCCTTCACTGCTTAAGCTTGGCTGTCATGTGACTCTCTCTGTAGACCAGGCTGGCCTTAAACTCAGAGATGAACCTGCTTCTGCCTTGTGAGTGGTGGGATTTAAGACATGTGCCACCACACATGGCCCTAAATTCTTTAATTCCTTTGCACAAGTTCAAAGTTTGGCTGGGCAGGGTCTCTCCGTGAGGGCACCAGTCCTCTACTCCATTTAGCTTTAGTTTTTCCTTTAACTGTTCATCTCTTTGAGCTCCATTATCTGCCCTGGCGCTCCTTTTCTCTTCAAACCGTATATTCTCTATTTTAGCTTGCTCCTTTTCATTAGAGATCTGCATGAGTGTGGCCACTAATAACCACACAGCACAGTCAATACTAGGTTGTCTGGAAATCTCCTCTGTCAAAGCTGTTAATCCATAACTCTTCAATTTAGCCTTGGGCAGGTTTTTTGGACAAGGGCAGAAAGCAGCCATATTATTTGCACACACAAACCCCCAAACACAAGAATGATCTCTAGGTCATGTACTAACATTCTTCTCCTCTGAAACTTCCTGCATCAGGCCCGAACAGTTCAAATCACCCTCAGTACCACTGTCTTTCATGCATCTACTAGTGTGGTTCTTTAAGTCCCACTTAAAGCAATCAATTGCTTTCCTAATCCAAAGTCCCAAAGTCCACATTCCTTGAAACAAAAGCATGGTCAGGCCTATCACAGCAATACTCCAGCCCCTGAAACCAAATTCTGTCTTATTTAGGGTTTCTATTGCTCTGAAAATATACCATGACCATGACAACTCTTATAAAGGAGAGTGTTTAATTGGGGCTGGCTTATGGGTTCAGAGGTTCAGTCCTTTACTGTGTGCGAAGCATGGATAGCACATAGGCAGACGTGATGCTGGAGAGGAAGCTGAGAGAGAGCCTGGTTTAGGCTTCTGAAACCTGAGAACCATTATCAAAGAATAAATATAAAGAAATAAATTAAAAAGAGAAAGAAAGAAAAATAAAGAAGTAAATCTTCCTTCTGTTATTTTACACTCAGCCAAACCACTTGTTTGATATTGCTGTGTTACTCTTTGTGAATCCGATCTGTCTCTCAGGGGTACACAGATCGGGACAGATCCCTCTCTACCATCTGTAGGACTGTCAGCAGCCTAGACCTCACAAGTCTTCATGCCTCCATGTGCCTGTCTTAGGGTGGGAATTTCAATGGTAACTTCTTCTTGAATTTGAGCCCCTTGAGCTAGGAAATCCCAGTAATCCCTACCAATCCTTTTGAGCCCCATTTTTCTGGGAAGAACTGTGTACCGTGACAGACTGCAGTAGTAGCTTATTGCTCAATGGTGACTCCTCCCATCCTGGTCCAGATGCAGCTTTGTAGTGATGTCTCTCCCTCCATGAAGGATTTCCAGTTAAGTTAAGAAAGGGAGTCAGTCCTCCATTTTGCACCAAGGTCAGGAGATCTGCCCCCACCTCAAAGGAGCTAGCTGCCCCACCATGGTAGACTACCACCTTTAAATAGCAGGATATTCTAAGAGTAAATATAGTTTGAGATGCTACTTTAACCAAGATTTTAATGCATTTCAAATTTCTATACTTCCATAAAGTCATCTCAAAAATCAATCAAAAATTCCGACTATTTGCATCCCTAATATCGGATAGTCTTGTTTTCATCTCATGGTTTCTTGGGCGTAGTCTAAGCTGACATTGATTTGTTTTTAATACAAGTATTTCACAGAACTGTTTTTAGAGCCTTGCGCTTTTGTGTAGATGGTGGGTGAACCCCCAGACTTCCCTCCACTCTCAGCTCAACCATCTACTTCCCTCCTACCATTATGTGGGAAGAAGCTCCGTGTTTGCCAAATGGCAAAACAGCCTTTACTTGACAGTATGTGTTTCACTTCTGTGCTAAGGCTTTATCCTAGGAACATTTTCTTTCATGGAAAATGATCATTTCTTCCAGGAGTATATAATTTTTTCAGGAACATGGAGTTTTAAAAATGAAACCACATATCACACAAAATGATCTTTGGTTTTTGTAAAGGTGGGCTTTATATATACATATATATATACTCTGTAGCTGTTCGTTATCTTAAGACCTATTAGTTATAACATGTAAGCCTAAAGAATGGAGAGGTTTAAATTTAACCTAGACAAAATATCTCACTATAGTTAGATTCTGAAACTGTGCCAGTAAAATTGTATTTGAATGAATCTTGAGTTCATTTTTGAAGGACTGGCTTTCCACTTTAAATGTGTAAAACAGTTATTCAAATGTCAGTAGACATGTGTAAGAGCCAGGCTCCCTCCATATGACATAGCTGGGGCGTTGTTTGAAGGGCTTTTTACTCCTAATGACTGGCCTAATGTGCAGTGTTTTCTTTTTTCCAGCTGAGGGAATGAAGCTCATTTTATAAGAGTTTCATTCAGTAATATGTTCACATTGTGCCCCACTTATTACTATGTCCCTGCAACAAGAATGCCAGGGATATATTCAGATAATATCATTGCTAAAAAGTGCAAAGTAATTTGGGTAGAAAAATAATGTAATAGCTTTAGCAATAGACTATAATAGACCACTTTGTGCCTAGTGTAAAAATAGTAGGAGGATTTATTTTTAGTTTTCAATGGGGTCAGATCAGTAGGATTAAAACACAAATTAAATGACAGTGTTCACCTCAGAGGAGCTCTTTGTGATGTCAGATCTCCATGTCTAATCTTAGGTAGCAAAAGTCATCTGGTCACAGGTATTCCATTTTTTTCCCAGTTTTGTTTTAAAAATTTGAAGATGATAAAGAGGAAATGGGCATTTGTTGAAGTCTTAGAAGCCTTGAGATTAAGAAATGTTAAGTTGGTCCAGGGTATACTCACCAATCCACTCAGGAAATAGCTATTGAGCACCTGCAGTGTGCCAGGTGCCTTTCTGGGTACTCGTAGAGCATCAGCCAAACAAACAGGCCCCTCAGCTCGGGAGTTCCTAGTTTCCCTGTGAGAAGACAGGCGACAACTGAGTAAGAGAACAGTTTCAGGTAGAGACGAAACACTGTGAGGAAACTAAAACAGCAAACAACGGAAGGACGAGCTTGTTTTAGATCTGGAAGTTAGAGAAGGCCTCTATGACAAGTGACAGTTAAACTGAGACTTAAATGACAGAAAACCACCTACCATCTACAGGAAGAGCCATTCAGAGAGGGGAAACACCATTGCAAAGGCTCTAAAGCGGGCTGTGTTTGGCAGGACTGAGAGAGTAAAGAAAGCTACAGGGTGGTTGATTGCAGTGAGCGAACTGCAGCCAGGTCTGAGCGAAATCTGAAAGGAAGACATGAGCTCGATGATGTGCTATGCACGCGTGCTTCCCTACTCAATCTGTGTCGTCATGTTAACCAGGTCACATATTGTTTCTGTACTGTACCATTGTCTAACATGGCATTGCCTGCTTATATTGTATTTTCTCTTTATGTCTCTCTACAAAGAAAGAACACTGACAGCCTCAGGTATGCAGAGTTTCTGGCATTCCTAATAGAGCCACACAGATAGGTTGCAATGCCCGTGATGGAATCCCCAACACCTTCCCACGCTCTTTGTGAATATCCTTTAAAGGACTGGAAAGATGCCTCAGTTGACATAGAACTTGCCAGAGCATGAAGACCTGACTTTGGATCCCCAGCACCAGGGAGGGCTCGATAGCCCACAGGTCTAAGTTACTCAGTGAAATCAAGGTTCAGTGAGATATCCCATTGCCAAAAAATGTTAGGCAGAGAATGATTGAGGAAACACCCAGTGTGAACCTCTGGCCTCCACCAGCAGCGAGTACATAAGCACCCACACCTACACATTTATACACAGTGAAAAATACATGCAAATCTGTTTCGGTTCAGCTCGACAGACACTTTCTGAGTACATGAGCCAGGAGAAGCCAGTGCATTCCCTGGGCTGCTGTGGACAAAGGCTTAACTACTGAGACTTGTGCAGTTTGAGTCCTGGAACCGTAACTAGGGGCAGTGAGGGAATGAAGAAAGGACAGACACACAGACAGGAAAGCTGGGATCTGGTTGAGGCCTGCTACGGCCATCAAGCTGTACCGGCACAGGGTGGTGGGTATCTAGTTTCCATAGGAGGTCTCTGTAGGCGAGCAGTGTCAGGCTGCAAACATCTGGGAGCAGAAAGCTGCATGCACTGATCACTGGAACTCCCAAGGAAGACTTTACCATCCCGCTGAGCCTCCCCTGGATAAGGCTTGACCACTTCCCTGAGGCTGAGGCACTGGAGTCCTCAGTATGGTTGTCCCATGTCAACAGCACACATGCACACAGGGCTCCTGCTCCCTACAGGCAACAGAAATTGTGACAGGTTTTTGGGTAAAGCCTCAATCCTAACTATAATTTCAATCATAGAATACCTACCTTTCCTACTAGCTAATTTATCCCTAGATTACAAATCATAACATGATACTAAATCCAGATGTCAGTAATTCATGCAAACATAATCTTCATCTGTTTCCCGGGATACAGAATATGGTCTGTGTATGCATCAGGCCAAATTGTATTATTTGAATATTTCTTTTGATAAGGGGAGAATAGGAGAAGTTCTTTTTTTTTTTAACATTAAAAATTTAATAAAATGTATAAAAGCCTAAAAACATGTATTCTTTAAATGGAGCTACACAAGCTGTAGACTGCTATGATTATTATGACTCAAGGGGGTTGGGGTTTTCCACTGAAGAATCAGAAAATAATAGACTGTTTCCCTGCATATGTCTCCAGACCTTACACAGTCAAAATATACTCACCTGAAGTTGCTGCTGAATTCATCTTTCCTATGATTTATGTCATTGAACTGCATTACCACGAACAGCCACTGGATCTCCCTGTAGAGATAATTAATAGAGACTCTCATGTTGAAAGAGAAACAAAACAGTAGTTTAAGTTTCATATGGCTGAGCTACAGCCAGGTCCCTCTTCTTGCAGATAGTAATTCATTCCACCTCTCCTCCTGGCTTCACTGTTTCTTTTAAAACTCCCTGATTCTTTGGATCTGTAGACTGTCCTCCTTCCTGTCTAGAATGAACCTGTATGATCTAGTATCTGCTTTAGGATCTCTTTCCAGGTGTGGCCAATCCCAGTTTTCCTGAAGGTTCTGGAAAGGAGTTTGACAACACTTGACTCTGACAGGGTATAGGATCTTTTGAACAGCTCTCAAAGCTTTTGGTACTCTGCTTCTTATTTATCAGAACTGCTTCTGTGGACTGTGAGTTCGTGTATGCATGTGTATATGAACTATTTCAGTCACAGAACATCCTATGCATATTCCTCTTGGGTTTAGAAACACAGCACCCCATTCCTTCTGTGGCTGAAGCCTCTGGGTAGCCCTGTCTGATTGCATTTCCAGTCCTCTGTCACAGAGCCAACCCATACTTTGAACTTTTTACAGTCATTCATGTGGGCCTTTATGTTTTATGACAGAATATATACATCTCGAATACTGTGTGGTATTGTGTTACTTTTAACTTACACAACTGTACATCAATTTTTCTCTTACATTTTTAGAACCTTATCTGTATCAACATATGCATCTTTTCTTTTATTCTTTCTGGTTAATAGTGTTGTATTGGGACTGGAACGGGCACAATAGCCAGAACCTTCCCCACAGGAAGGCCTGCCCCACGGGTATTATCTGTGCCTCTACCCACTCTATGGAGATGCTTCTAAGGAAAAAGAAAGGATACCAATTAATCAAGTCCCTCATTTAGATGAATGAATAAAGAAGCAAAGAGGTAGGCAGAAATGTCTCTAAAAGATATCCTTTTACACAGACAAATGAAAACAATGAAAAGTTTTCCCGGAGTACCATAATTGTATTTTTTTCTTCTACCGGAACACTCGTTTCTTGTTATAGCTTTGCTGCAGTAACTGTCCTGGCAAGTTTCTCTGTGTCCTCAGATGATAGAGTCTGCAGGTTGTGTACTTGGGAGTAGAAGGCGGAGACGTAGCCTGTGTACATCAGCATCTCACTGACTCCCGGGAGGCTGTGTCAGTTCACATGCCCACCTCCAGTGCCGGTGGCGTCCCCTCTCATCCTCGCCAGCATGTTACTTCTCATGTATGTGAAGGGACATTCTTATTGTGATTTTAATCTCCTTTATTACTAGTAAAATTCATCATGTCTCCCAACCATCGCAACTGCCCTCAACTCACTATTATGGCCAACGATGACCTTGAGCTCCTGATCCTCCTGCCTCCTGTACTGAGATCATAGGAATGGATCACCACACCCAGCTTAGGTTACATGTTGAGTACTGTATTTTTAGAAATTCTCCATGTATTCTTGGTGGTAATTGTTTTTATTTATGAGGCACAGAAATCATCAGTTATTCATGGCCTAACACATTTTGGGGGAAGAAGAATATCTTCCGATATTAATCTAGGATACGTATTTTTCTAGACTGCTAGAGAGAATCCAGGGAAAAGAAAGGAAGCACAGGACCATTTGACATGTTCAAACTCTAGATTTTTTGAAGAATACATGTAGTGTTACTTGAACACACCAATAGAATCTACCTTATTTTTTTCTGCCTGCATTTATATTATCTTTGAACAATTACTGATTATTTCCCCTCCATTAGCCGATTTGAGCAATTCTTCTGCAAGTTTAACATCATTATCATTTTCTTTTACATTATAGGATTTTATTCTTGGTACTTACTTAAGTGATGGTTTCTGCCTTAATAATGTTACATGAAAAGGCTGACCCACAGAATACCTCCTACCAAAAAGCAAATCTGTCTACTGTTTGGACACTGAGCACACCTTTCCCACAGGTATCCAATGCTGTGGTGGTGCTGTGCTGTGATTTGTCAGAGTATACACTGACCCGTACAAGTTCATGTACTGAAGGCTTGTTCTTCGTGGCAGGATTGTTTAGATGGTGGGACCTTAAGAGGCGGAGCCTAATGAAAGCTGATCAAACTGTGGAGGTATCATGCTCATGAATGAATTGATGCTGTTCTCTTAAAATGTATTGCTCCCACAGATGTGAATTCATTCTCAAAAGAGCGGGTTGTTTTAAAGCGAGGCCACCTGACAGGCTGGCCTCTTCTGCCTGTAGCTATTTCCCTTTCTGATGTGTCATGTTGTGATGCCAACAGGCATCCCTCACTAGGCTGCCAGTGACCTGCTGTTTGGACCCTAGGTGAACATTATCATATCTAGGTCCACTTGAGTACTGAATTGCATATGATGGTACCTACAGGACAGATTGTATCATACTTTTGCCAAGTCTCCATAAGTTTTTTCTTTTCGGTTCATAACCCTTCACCAATAAAAAAGAACCTTAAAGAGCATGTTTTATTACCTCTAGTTTTATGTGTGTGGGATTAAATGACCCATTGGAAAGCACAAGTGTTCTAATTTGCTTTCTATGGCTGTGATAAAGATCATGACCAAAAGCAACTTGGGAAGAAAGGACTTGTTTGTCTTACACATCCTTATCACAGCCCATCATTCGGGGAAGGGAAGGTAGGAACTGAAGGTAGGACAGGAACCTGGAGGCAGGAACTGAACCGGAAACCACAGAAGAATGCGGGGCCTACTGACCTGCTCTGCATGGCATGGCTTCTTCAGCTTGCTTTTGTGTACCACCCAGGACCACAGTGCATGGCCCGCCACGTTAATTGTGGGTCACGTAAGTGCTCCTGCATTCATGCGATCTGACGGAGAAAAGTCTTCAGTTGAGATCCCCTCTGCCCAGATATGTCTAGGTTTGTGTCAAACTGTCAAGAAACTAACCAGCAAAACATACTTTGAAGGATTAGAACACAAGTCCCTTAGCCCCCAGCATAGAATGTATATTGCATTACAGTGGATTGCAGGGTCATAGCTTAATTCTGTCTCCTTAAAATCGGGGTAAACCACTGTAGTTAGATTATTTTTTAGTGGTAGCTTTCAGTGTATCTGGCTCTGGCTCATGGAATGATTTTGTTCTTAGTACTAAAGGAACTGTTTACGAAACTTTCCTAAATTAGCTTTATGGAAATAATGTATACTGCTTTCCTTCTTCAGATGCAACTGTATTTACATGCTAGTCTTTCCAACAGGTTGTATAAATAAGTTAAATGTTATGATAAATTATTCCAAAGTGGCACACTAACAGTTTGCATAAATTAAAACCTATGGTGCAACACTTTGAATCAGATTGCAACTAAATGTAAATTTGTAAATGTGTGTGGTTAATTTTTAAATATAATGTTCCATGCATGGCTGTTTGTATTTAAGTTAGTGAAGTTAACAATAAAATTAGCATATTTAACCCAAGAAGTAAAATACCACCATTAACTTTCATATACCCACACACTCCTCCATCCCATCTTGTACCTTCCTACACAGGAACCATTCCCCTGAACTGAACGTTTATTATTCCTGTGATGGCAACCTTACATGAATGTACATATATACCTGTGTACCTTCCTAACATTTAACCTTCCAGTTTATAAAAAAAAAAATCATACATATGTAGTCTTGTCAGCTGCCCTTTTTTGGCTTGGTGATGTTCCCAGGATTTATTTGTTTTATATATAATTCAGCCCTTTTAAATGTGTATAGCACCTTACCATACATATTTATCACTGTTTGGCTTATCTTGTGTTGATAAGTGTTAGATATTTTGGCCCAATTGTGTTTGCTTGGGCAACAACCAGTGATACTATAGGAGCATATCACCCTGGCACACACTGCAAGCTGCACTTCTAAATGTGTACTCAGGGGTAAAATTGTTGTAACAAGGTATGTAAATGTTTACCCAAGTAATGCCAAAGTATTGCAATTAAAATGCATTGCACCGTTGACAATAGTGTGCACTTCCTCCAGTAGCAGCTGAGATTCTGCTGACCTCACGCCCTCTCCAGCTCTCAGCATTGACAGACTTCCTGTTCTTTCCCATTAAGTGGGTTGTCTGATCTCAGGTGGGCCTGATTTGCTCTCCATCATGTCTTCCAGGCTTACAGATCTGTTCTATGAAATTGTGTAGCCATAGCTTTTACCCATTGATTTTCTATGGATACCAACATGTTCTTTTTTTTATTTTATTTTATTTTTTTTAATTTACATTCCAAATCACTTCCCCTTTCCCGTTTCCTCCCTCCCCGAAAGTCCCATAAGCCCCCTTCCCTCCCTCTTTTCTCCATTCAACCCCCTCTCGTTACTCTGTCCTGGCGTTCCCCTACATCCAGTCTTTCCAGGACCAGGGGTCTCTCCTTCCATCTTCTTAGAAATCTATTGATATGCAGATTGTGTCTAGGGTATTCCGAGTTTCTGGGTCAATATCCCCTTATCAGTGACTGCATACCATGTGTGTTCTTTTGTGATTGGGTTACCTCACTAAGGATGATATTTTCAAGATCTGACCATTTGCCTAGGAATTTCGTGAATTCATTGTTTTTAATTGCAGAGTAGTATTCCATTGTGTAGATATACCACATCTTCTGAATCCATTCCTCCGTTGAGGGACATCTGGGTTCTTTCCAGCTTCTGGCTATTATAAATAAGGCTGCTATGAACATAGTGGAGCATGTGTCCTTATTGCATGCAGGTAAAGCCTCTGGGTATATGCCCAGGAGTGGTATAGCCTGATCCTCCGGGAGTGTCATGCCCAGTTTTCTGAGGAACCGCCAGACTGCTTTCCAGAGTGGTTGTACCAGCCTGCAATTCCACCAGCAGTGGAGGAGTGTTCCTCTTTCTCCACATCCTTGCCAACAACTGCTGTCTCCTGTGTTTTTGATCTTAGCCATCCTGACTGGTGTGAGATGGAATCTCAGGGTTGTTTTGATTTGCATTTCCCTAATGACTAAGGATGATGAACATCTCTTTAGGTGCTTCTCAGCCATTAGATATTCTTCAGGTGAGAACTCTTTGTTTAGCTCTGTACCCCATTTTTTAATAGGGTTACTTGCCTCTCTGGAGTTTAACTTCTTGAGTTCTTTGTATATATTGGATATTAGCCCTCTGTCGGATGTAAGGTTGGTAAAGATCATTTCCCAGTTAGTTGGTTGCCGCTTTGTCTTTTTGACAGTGTCTTTTGCCTTGCAAAAACTTTGTAATTTAATGAGGTCCCATTTGTCTATTCTTGATCTTAGAGCATAAGCTATTGGAGTTCTGTTCAGGAAATTCTCCCCTGTGCCCATATGTTCAAGGTTCTTCCCTAGTTTCCCTTCTATTAGTTTCAGTGTGTCTGGTTTTATGTGGAGATCTTTGATCCACTTAGAATTGAGCTTAGTGCAAGGAGATAAGAATGGGTCAATTTGCATTCTTCTGCATGTTGACCTCCAGCTGAGCCAGCACCATTTGTTGAAAAGGCTATCTTTTTTCCACTGGATGGTTTTAGCTCCTTTGTCAAAGATCAAGTGACCATAGGAGTGTGGATTCATTTCTGGGTCTTCAATTCTGTTCCATTGATCTACATGTCTGTTACTGTACCAATACCATGCGGTTTTTAACACTATTGCTCTGTAGTACAGCTTGAGGTCCGGGATACTGATTCCCCCAGAGATTCTTTTACCACAGTGCTGACCCGTTCTCGGGCGCAGACAGAAGCCCCAACAGGCCGTGTCCCAAGTGATGTTATATTGGGGAGAGAGAGCCTGGGGTACCTGTCTTCTTCAGCGCAGTCTGCGGGAACAGAGGTCGCGGAAGGAGAGCTGGTAGGCTCCCGCCCAGTGCGGGGACCCTCTGCCAGGCAGAAGTCCCACAGCAGAGCTGGCGCGCTGATTACTGCAGATAAGCCCAGCACTTGGGAGCCGCACACACACAAGCCGCCCGAGACCCAAGCGATATTAAGCCTGTCTCCTGTAAAGGCTTTTAAAAGTGGCTCTAAGCTGGGAAAAGCTCACCTTTTTCTTAAATGACGGCATAAAAAGAGAGCTCGGCAGAGTGATCAGGGCGAAGTCGGGGCAGGAGAGAAACGCAGGTAGAAACAGTTTGTGCGCTACATCAACACATCAGCCTGCTGCGGCGCCCTCTGCTGCATGGGCATGCTTTGGCTTTAGGGTCCTATTTTCAGACTGTGGATTAGTCCCAGGAAGGAAGTGCAAAGGTAGAGTAAAGGGCGTGCAGGACGGGGCTGGGCTCCAGGTCCTTCCCAACATGTTCTTTATATACATTCAAGCTATAGATTTAGATTGTTTTTACTTAGCATCTAGATATCTTCTCCTAGTTCCTGGCTCCTCTTTTCATTATCTTCAGATATCCTGTGAGATATAAGTAAAAACATGTCTGGATGTGTGAATCCTTCACATAATCTGAGTGGTTCATCTTGGTAGAGCCCAGGAAGATGTTACCTGTATTTTTAATAAAATTTAAAATTTTACTCTTAACTCTAGAATTTTTATTTTTTTTATTAATTCATTTATGTCCAGATGACTGCCCCCCTCATAGAGTCCCTCCCCCATTTCCCCTCCCCTTTTCCTCTGAGAGGGTGCCCCCCAATATTCCCCCACCCTGGCACATCACACCTCTGCAGGGTCAGCTACATCCTTTCCCATTGAGGCCAGACAAGGCGGCTCAACTGGGGAATGATTTCCATAGACAGGCAACAGTGTAAGGAACAGCCCCCGCTCCAATTGTTGGGGGACCCATATGAAGACCGAGCTGCACATCTGCTACATATATGTGAGGTATAAGGGGGTTGGTCGAGCCCATGTATGTTCTTTAGTTGGTGGTTCAGTCTCTAGGAACCTCCAAGGGTCTAGGTTAGTTGACTCTGTTAGTCTTCCTATAGAGTTCCTCTCCTCTCCTGGACCTTCAGTCCCTCCCCCAACTCTAAGAGTCCCTGCTCCATCAATGTTTGGATGTGGGTCTCTGCATCTGTCTTGGTCAGCTGCTGGGTGGAGCTTCCAGAGGACATTTATGCTAGGCTCCTCTCTGGTTGTCCCATGGGAGCAGGCCTCCAGGGAGGCAGGCAGAACTGTGGGCTGGGGAGTGGGGTGCCAATCCTCTATTTCAGGTAGAGGTGTGGACAGGAAGGAAGGTGGGGCTCTGGAAGGACAGAGCAGACCTCATGGCTGCTATGCTTATGTGGGGGACATCAGGTGGAGGATAGAATTAGATTTTGATTAAGGGACACTACATAGGTCTCTGACTTCACACTTTTCCATGTGAGTGACTGATATTTTCATTTCTTTCCATTGAGAAACAGGCAGGTAGTCCTCTTTTGTCTGCTATCACGCCATTTTACCTCTGTCCTAACATTTTCTGTTCTGTCCCATTTGCCATTTGATCTCTCTGTGTACCAATGTCACTGTCCTGGTAGCATCTTCCTGTCGGTGTGGAAGACTCCCTCCTTAGTTTTCTCCTTAAGCAGTTTGTTGGTTATTTCCAGTTCTTGGCATTTCCATGTAAGCCCTAGAACTAACTCGTTAATAACTCAAAAGACAAGGCCCTGAGTCCCAAGTGCAGCCCCAGCATTGGGTGGGAAGTAGAACCTAAAACTTGACTCACATTTTAATACACTTTAGTTACTATTGCATTTGTAATCAGTTTCTAGACATTGACATTTTAGTGCTGCTATCTTCGTCTCTTATCCACTGGCACGTTCTCCACTTAGTCTGGTGTCTTGTGCCTTCTGAAATGCTTTTGCAGTTGGCCTGCCCTCGCCTGCCACCTTCATGGTCACTGTGACTTTCACATACAGTTCCCTACGTGCCAGGCAATGTTTTCCTGCTCTGCGTTCAGTCTTTACAGCAAGCTAGTCATATAGATCACGTTAGCATTAGATACCAAATATAGAAAGCTGAGGTGCTCACAGGTTAATTGAGTCAAGTAAGTCAGACAGCTAGCAAGTAGCAAAGGCAGGATTTTAACCCAAGGTACCTAGTAACTGTTGAGTCTATACATTTAACTGTAACTCCATATTCAAGGCAGGTTTTTCCAATTTATTGGGTTTAATTGCTACATGGTATATTTTAGTTGTTGTAAAATGGTGGGTTTTAAAAATTAATGCTTTTAAACTACTTGTAATTTTACATAAAAGTAAAATCGATTCTGTATATTGATCTTATATCTAACAACCTTGTTAGTTTATCTGTTGATTGTGTGAAAATTATTTCTACCAAGATCATGTCAGTATAAAATAGTATTTTCTTCTTAAAAATATTTATTTCTATTTTATATGTATGGAATATTTTGCACATGCATGTGGTGCCCTAGGAAGCCAGAAGAGAGAAACACACCCCCTGGAACTGGAGTTACAGAGGGTTGTAAACTGCCATGTGGGTTCTGGGAATGGAATCTGGGTCCTCTGGAAGAACAGCCAGTGCTCTTAATTGCTGAACCATCTCTCCAGCCCCTGCAGTAGGCTGATATTCATCTCAATTCTCAATCCTTATGTATTAATTTCTTTTGCTTGACTTATTGCACTGTCTAGATCTTTAGTGATCGTTGTGTCTTCCAAAAACTGGGGAAAGATCAAAACATTTGTCACTTCATGTTATCATAACTATAGGCATGCCAGAAGTTGCCATCAATGCCAGAAGACAAAGTATCATTACTTAGAGTTAAAGGTCCTTTCCACCAAGTCTGACCGAGTTCAGTTCTAATGACCCATTTGGGAAAAGGAGAGAGCCAGTTCCCACAACTTGACCTCTGACCTCCACACATATGTGGTGGCAGAAACACATGCACATGGAGTTTGAGATATGATAGAGGAAATCCGTTTTTTAAAAAGCAGAAAATTAGGCATCTTAAAAGCAAACAGTTTCTGGTTTTATGTGTTTACAATTCAAAAGTTATAAAAATTTCAAGGTAATATTTTATATCTAAATTTTTATAAAGAAGGGAGTTTACTAATTCACTATATATGAGGACATTAAAACCCTTTACCAAAACAAAGACAACAAAAGAACAACAACAACAAAAAAAAGAAAGATGTGACTTCATCTCATTGACTGTCATAGTCACACATATGCACACACACACACACACACACACACACACACACACACACACACTATTCTTAGTAAACAGTAACAGAATAAATATTACTAAGTATAAAAAGTTAATAGTATGACCCAATTAGGTTTCTACAAAATAAATAAAAAGTAAATTGATATTACCAGATTAACAGATTAAAGAAAGGATATCTCAACAGATACAGAAAAAGCATATCATAAAATGTAATGCCTACTATTGGCTAAAATGCTGACTACTAGATTAGATGGAACAAATTTAATTTTAAATTTTGGGCTCATTTTAATAAAATGAATGACAATAGTGAAAACTTATTGTGCGTGGGTGCGTGCGTGGGTGCATGCTATGTGTGTGCGTGCTGTGTATGTGTGTATGTGCTCACGTGTGTGCATGCACATATGTGCTGTGCCTGTACATGCACATGCCTTTGAAATGCTGAGATTGTAGGTGTATAGCACCATCAGACTCTGCAGTATTTTTAAGAGAATTAAAAGTACAAAGGTTTTTACTAACATCACATTTTATGGTTTCTTCATATTAAAGGTATTTGAAGTTACTTATTTTTAAGCATAGAAATTCTTCTTGAAGTCCACGTAGCTATGTTTCTGCTGGCTCCTGCTCTTGGCGACCTGTTTCCCTGTAGACTGTATTTTACATTTAATACTCACTGGCCTTGCACTTGTGGAGATTTCCAGAGGTCCAGGGTGAAGGAATCCCCCTAGGGTGATATGTTTTCCCCTAAAGAATGGGAACACTGTCCGAGTATACCGTGTCAAAACCTTGGTCCCCCTTAGGTTTGCTTAGATCCTGAGTACCAGCTCACAAGGTCACCCAATGGCCTCCTCTCATGGACGGGCCATCTTGTTTTAGGGTTTTCCTACTTTTCTCAGCAACAGGGAAATTTCCAGGTAACCCTTTGGGTTTTGGTTTGATGTGGGAAATCTGTCCTATGAAATAGTTTATCTAAGCAAGTCCTGGATCTGAATTACTGACCAAACCAAAGGTCAAATGTACAGTACAGGCCAGTGCCCCGGAGCAGAAGCGGACTAGAGCGGCCCCAGAAGAGCTCACCTCTTTGGGCTCCATCTGCTCTGAGAATCTGACCGAGTAGTGCCCACTGTTCGTTTACCTCCTGGGGGCTTCAAGTGGCTTTGACTGAGGGCTTCAGCTTGAAGTTTTTATCTTTTCAGTAAGAGAATGTATCGGAATATCCCAAACCAGAAAGCCATAGAAATTTTACTTTTCCCCTCCAAACTTTTTTTTCAGAAATTCTAATTTTCAAATACTGATTTATTTGAGTAGACTAATCTTTTCCAGTTTTAATAAGTCTAATAATCACTTATTTCTAAGACATACAGAAAATCTATAAAATTCATGATGAATTTCTGAAGTTCAATAATCCTGAACTTCAGAATTACTTGAGTTATATTGTTGATTGCTATTTGAAGGATCTGAAGACATACAAATGGTTTCGACCGCTTAGTGTGTTTATGTTGCTTATTATTTAGAAGATACAAGCTAAATATTTATTTTCATAAAATAAAAGCAGAATACCAGGAAACTGGAATAATTTAGAGAATGTGTCACTGGACTGCAACTTGATTGCTGCTCCTTGTAAACCATGTGTGCAGTCAGGGACTGTTTGTTTCATCAAATTATTATACCTAAGGACCACCTTATATAACTTACATAACTCCTAATATACCTGCAGTTATATCCAGGACCAAGCAGTTGATTTTCTGTGTCCAGGTAGACTGATGGGTATCACAAAGCGCCAGTTCTTGATGACTTGGAAGAATCCCTGGACCCAGCACACGATCATCCTCATGATTTACTGCAGTCAAGGATGACGACCACGGTCAGCAGAGAGAAAAGCTCATGGGGTGAAGGCCACTTAAGTCCCTAGCATCAAATTATGACAACATTCTGAGATGTTGCTAAGATCAACTCAGGGGAGACTCAGTGCCCAGGGTTTGTATTATAACCACCCTGAAGGAATGGTATGTCTAACATATACTAACTTTCTAGCCTCTCAGAGAAAAGCAAGTTTTCAACACAGATCCAGTTTTCCCAGATAGTAAAAGACATAGTGGCCTACTCTTTAGAGTGATTAGTGGGAAAGCCCCCTAAAACTCAAATCCCAGATACCATTTGTCTTAGTTAGGGTTTTACTGCTGTGAACAGACACTATGACCAAGGCAACTCTTAAAAGAACAACATTTAATTGACCCTCTGCTTAAAAGTTCAGAGGACCCAGAATCTCGGAATACCCTAGACACAATCCGCATATCAATAGATTTCTAAAAAGATGGAAGGAGAGACCCCTGGTCCTGGAAAGACTGGATGTAGGGGAATGCCAGGACAGAGAAGCAAGAGGGGGTTGAATGGAGAAAAGAGGGAGGGAAGGGGGCTTATGGGACTTTCGGGGAGGGAGGAAATGGGAAAGGGGAAGTGATTTGGAATGTAAATTAAAAAAATAAAATAAAAAAAAAAATTCAGAGGGTCAGTCCACTATCATCAAGGCAGAAACATGACAACTTCTAGGCAGGCATAGTGCAGGAGGAGCTGAGAGTTCTACATCTTCATCTGAAGGCTACTAGCAGAATATTGTCTCCCAGGCAGTTAGGACAAGAATATTAAAGCCCACACCCACAAGGCCACACCTACTCCAACAAGGCCATACCTCCCAACAGTGCCACTCCCTGGGCCAAGCATATATAAACCATCACACCATTCAAAGCCAGTCTGTGAGCAGGCTAGTAGTCATGTGTAACAGGCAGCTCTTGTACACATGAATGAAGGTTAAAATGTTTTTTAATTCCAAAAAAATTTTTTTCATACAGTATATTCTGAATATGATTCCCCTTCCCCAACACCTCCCAGATCTTAGCCACCCCCCCCAATCCCTGCCCTTTCTTTTTCTCTTTTACAGAAAACAAAAGGGCATCTAAAGTGACAATAATAGTAATAATAATGTAAAATAAAAACAAACTAGGAAGAGAGTGAAAGTTCTCAGAACATGAACACATGCTGAGCACAGTTCAGGGCCTATACTTGTTTAGACTTCAAGACAGCCAGGTCATAAATGAACTGAGGCCCAGAAAGACTAAAAACATGGCCAAGGTATGACAACTAGCAAAAAATAAAACAGGATTAAAACTCAGTCTGGCTTCAGAATCCATTATTTTAACAAATGCTTTATTGGTTTTGTAAAGAATTATTTTCATGTTGTCTCACCTCGCGGATAATATGCTTTCTACATTTATACAAAAACTGATTAGAGGAAATTGACTTTCTTTAGCCTCTTTTAATCTTCGGTGTTGTTTCATGGCTATTAATTTTCAGATTTGGAAAATCACCCTCATTATCCTATGCAAACCCTGCCTGATCTCAGAGGCTTTTCTCAGCCTTTGTGTTTCTAGGTTAGGGAGTCAGCGTTTGTTTTCCTACAGAATAACTGTCTGGTCTGCATTTCCTTTTGGTCTGTCTCTGAGGTGTGGCCATTATCACTATGCACAGAGATGGCCCCACAGTTTATCACAAGAAGATGAAGTCTGCTATCTTTATAGATTTAGGCTTCTGAGCCAAAAATAGCATAAACTGGGCTGAGGATGTAGCTCAGTGGGTAGAGTGCTCGCTTTGCATGCCCAAAGCCCTGAGTTCGATTCCCAGTACCACCACATAGAGCTGGGCATGGTGACTCATACTTAGGAGATAGAGACTGGAAGCTGAGGGATTCAAGGCCATCGTTGGCCACATGGTGAATTTGAGGCTGTGCTGATATACATGAGGCCAGGTCTTAGAAAACAAAACCGCCATAAACTGAGTAGCATATCAGCAAGAGTTTGTTTTGTTTGCTTGCTTTGTTTCCACCCTCTGAAGACTGCAGGTAAAAGCAAGTCTTCAGTTTCTGAGCCTCCAGTGACAGCTGTGTCATCAGCTGGATGAAGGAGAGATCTCTAGTCTCTGCAGTCCCTTCTGGGCACTCAGAACCCATTGACTCAATGGTGTTTCCAAGGCCTGCCTTCAATACCGTCACTCTAGTGCTTAGTTTTCAACAGAGGACTTTCAGAGAGACATAAACATTTAGTCACCAGCTGGAGCATTTTCTATTTCATTTCCTTCCTTGAAATTCTACTCATTGCCTTGGTTGAGCCATCTAGCCCACTGTATTAGATAGTGACTTCAGGGAGTATAGCATTTCCACTCACCTATACCATCTGGGGTGGAACTTCTAAGTAGGAGCCCGCCTCTCGGTGAGTGTGTGTTTGGGTCTTTTTACCCCATTGAAATGAAAGGATCCACGATGTAGTATATCCATTCCCAAGAAAATACATTATGGCTTCAAGAAAAGTTAGAGCGTGAACACATGTGCTGAAATATGATACAGATGTTTAATGTCTTGCTGTAATAATATTTTTACCGTTCACAGTCACCTGCTTTTTTGATCCCTGCCTGTTTGCTCTCTTTATTCCCTAACACCTGTTCACAAGGGTATATTTACAGTCTGTTGTCTTTTCTAAACGATTGGTACATATGTTAGAAAAGACTTACTTTTTTCCGATGCCTTTCAGTAGATTCCTTAAGGATTCCTTGCTATTTTGTTTCCCTTTCACTTCAGTATAAAACCTGGGTACTGATTATACCTAACTACCCCACACTATGTGATCTTAAGTAGAAAAAAACGTTGTTTCTGGTTCTAACTTAAAAAAAATTCTCAAATGTCAAACTAGTGCAAGATGGTGAATGTCCTCTCTGTAGGCTTAGTGAACTTGTAACTGAACTCATATTGTCCACTGGTGATATATATAACTGTCCACTCGTGATGTTCATACTGTCCACTCAGGGGGTACATATTGTGTGTGACTAGGTGAGACGTTTGCTGCCTTTTGATTTCTGCACCTGTAGTTCCGATTACATGGCATATCACCTTCCCTACTTAGTGTCTCCCTCCTACCCCCTCCCCCCCCCCCGCTCCTCCATTCCCTGATCCACCCCACCCTACCCCCAACCCCTGCCACCAACAGTTCTCTGCTGCCCAGTTTCCTGTTGCTGGTCACACTTCTCAAATCCTGGAGAGGCTCTTTGTCTTTGTTGTCCGCCTCTCAGTCTTAACTAGAAAGATGTATGAAAGGGGCAGACTTGCCTGCCTTCTTCTAGTGATGGCCTCTGAATGCCCGGGTTAGCAACAAAATACACAGTTGTTTAGTTATTGTTGTGTTAATGTATAAAGTTGCAGAAAAACGGGCGGTTCATGTTAGGAGAGCTGATGTGTAGTCATTTGAGTCTGTGAGATTTCCCTCAGATTGAGGCTTAAAGGGAGCAGACTGATCTTCGCTTTAGCTTCTGGTCATTAACTAAAAAGTAATGGTAGGTATGTATACTCAGTTTCTAGGCTTACATTTTTATTTATTTTGATGTTAAGTATTGTGTATTTGTGGTAAGTCATCAAAAATGCAGCAGGTCATAGCTCCTGTCAAATATCTGCAGACTTTAATCTTTTTGGGTCTATTGTAAATACTTTAAATATAGTAAAAAAAAATTTACACAGTGCCACTGCATTTCAGGCATGCAGGTTCATCTAGCATTAGCCATATTCATTTCAAAATTGTAGGGAAATAAACAGTACACACATGGTTATAAATGTGTGAGAGTTTTTTGGTTTTTTTTTTTTTTTACTCCCTTTCCTCTTTGCATAGAAAACTTGCAGTTCATATTGTCATATTTCCGAATCTTATGGACGTTGTATTTCTGGACTGGTATTTATTCACAAAGTACGTTACCTTCTTTGGTGTGTGTGATGACTCTTCTTAGTTGTCAATTTGACTAATCTGGAATGAGCTACAATCCAGAAATGGAGGGCACACCTTGATCCAGATCTCAAGGCAGGAAGACACATCTTTAATCTGGGACCACACCTTCTACTAGAAGCCTTTATAAGGACAATGGAGGAAGGAAGGTTTTTATTTTTTGTTTTTTGTTTTGTTCTGTTTTGTTTTGTTGCCTGCTTGCTAGCACATCCATTTCTTTGCTGGCACTGGAGCCTATTTCTTCAGTATCTTAGAATATACAGAAAATCAGCTGAGATTACCTAGCCTGGTGGGACTGAGAAACTTCTTGATTACTGAACTTTTCATTCACAGCTAGCCATTCTTAGAGTTGTTGGACTACAGCCTAAATCATTTCAAAAATTCCGTGTTTGTGCATATGTATGTGTGTATGTGCGTGTGTACATACATATTCCAGACAGACAGACAGACAGAGACTCATTCTACCAGTTCTGTGACTCTAGAGAACCCCAACTAATACAGTGTGTATTCAAATGTGACAGGTATGGTAGTGTTTTGTGTATAACCGAATCTTGGTTTTTCTCACTCTGCATGACATTTTGAGATTCTTCTAAATGTATATATACATGTAGCTTATACTCGTTCCTTTTCACTGCCATGTGCAGCCTCACTGGGTGATAATTCCACATTTATTTAATCTCCTGGGGAGGTGGATCCAGCCGTTCAACATTGTGCTCCTACTGCAGTAAGCTTTCTTGTATAAGACTTTATAGCTTGGCCAATGCTTTCAAGTCTTTTCCACCTTGTGACACTCACAGTGAGAATATTAAGCACCTTTGTGTGGTAGATTGCTTTTGGCTGAAGGAACCCTGCCTGCCCCAGATACTGGTGTGGAGAGTCTAGTTATGCTGTGAGCCAGTCTCGGCTCAAGTCTGGGAGCTGTGCTGGGGATAGCAGTCTTTGTATTCCCTGGGAAGGATTCCTATACACTGTGTACATCCACAGGTGTTTTCAGATGGATAACTAAGACTTTTCAAAGTAGGTTTAAATATGCTTTCAGTTTAGTATAAATACTGACCTTTAAAATGAAATATCAAGTTTTATGTTTGTCTAGTAGAATCCAAACAGTGTAATAATTTGACACTCAAAATTTTTCTTGGAAAATGTGGGAAAGTTGGAAGAACAATTCAACAACATGAATTTTTACATTCTTAGTTAAACTCACATTTATACTATCTTCACATATTGAATTTTATTCTGCTGTAATTTTAAAAGCAACTTTTGGCTTTTAGTACCATAATCTTGGAAATGAGTTTATGAGGTAAAATTTGCATGTGGTAGGAGTCTCTGTCAGCAGGTGTGGGTTGATAGCTGTATCCAGTTGTATAACCAGGGCCACAATGTTGAGTACTCTGTCTCTTCCAGTCTCTGACTCTACTCCCCACCTCTGGCTTGACTGTTCAGAGCTTTGTCCCTATGCTACAACCCTCCCCGGAATGTCCTAAATCACATCACACCATTGTCACCCTTTGCATCAGGCTGCTGTCCACGCATTCAGGATTCATACATATGGTCACACGGGTCAGTGATTAGTTCCTTCCAGTTACTACATAGCATTTGTTACAGGATGGATGGATGGATGATCACAATGTATACATTCACTGGCTGGTGGACATTTGTATCATTACCAGTTTGGGTCAGTCGTGAATAATGGTTTTATCGGTAGTTGGTTAGGATCTTTGTATGATGTTCATTTTCAGCTCTTTTGAGTTGAGTGAGATATATGTTTTAAATATATCAGAAACTGGCAAACCACTTTCTTCTTATTTTAATTGATAACATTGCTATATAGCACATAATACAGGTGTTTTGGAATAGATGTATATTGCCCAGTTGCTGAATTCCCGAATTGAACTCATCAGTAAACATAACCCCACTAATCATCACTTTGCGTATAGTTGTGTCGGTTTGTGTTGTGGACACCCTAGACCCTCTTCCTAGAGAAGTGTTCCTGCACTGGGTGTCCACTGCATGCTCATTAACAAGCACCAGTGCTGACCCATGTTGTCTTGGTAGTGTTGGGTTTTTCAGTTCTTTCTAACAGGCAGGTAGTGATAACTCCTGGTACTTTTAAATATGTGCTTGGTCAACAACTAAAGATTTAAACAGTTGGTTTTTAATCCTTACCCACATCTGTGTTTATTTAAATCTCACCTAGTATTTGAATTGGTTTTTTTTTTCAGTCCTGAATTATAAAAGATTTTTATTTAAATCATATACAACTTCTAATCTATGATTTTTTTTTCTCATTTTCTTAGCACTTTCTTTTAAAGACAAAGGGACTTTTCCAGTGAAATCCAACTTACCATTAAATGATTAATACATTTTTTAAAGTCATATGTTAGAAGTCTTTGCCTAACATAAACGTGATGCCTTTATTTAACATATCAGCTTGGTTAGTCCATGTGACCTCAAAATTTGGTTAAAAACTGGTGTGTACCTTGCTGTGAAGATATTTGAAAGGCATTATTAACAGTGTAATCAGTAGATTGTGGTGACCTAAAGTGTCTTTCATGGGGGCGGGGAGGGGCTCGTAAAGTGGCCTCCACGTGGTCTCCAGGTTGCAGCCTGCGTCACCAGCTCTTTCCTGGACTCTGTTTTAACACACTCTGGTCTGTGTTAACACCATATTCTTAATTACAGAAGCCAATCCTGATGGCGGTGCCTTAGCAGCATTTTAAATCCACTATACTGCTTCATGAATCTTCAGTTTCCAGAAAAAAAAAAGTGTAACTCAAAACAAATTTTTCTGCAGTTTTGTTATTGATTTTATATTTATTCAATTACCTACACCAACTTAAAACTGGAGTATTCCAGTTGACGAGGTCTGTATTTCCTTTTCTATGATTTTTTTCTAATTGTTCTTACGGTTTTGTTGTTTTAATATGAGTTTTTCTGCATGTTATGTCATGCAAATATACAAATATTTTGAGTGTTTATTTAAATTCTCACTGGTTTTTATATGCTGGTTTTATGTTGCAACATTGCTGAAAGTCTTGGCCTGTTGTAACTGCTCTAACAAGTTCCTCAGACTGGGTGACTTCAACAGGGAGTGCATCTTTGCCCAGTTCTGGGGCTGGAAAGTTTAAGATCTGGTGCCCTCACAGTCTGGTTCTCTTCTTGGGTCCAAGATGGCTGCCTTCTTGCTAAAGGCTTATGTGGTCCTTCCTTGGTATGTGCTCACAGGGGAAGGATCCCTTTTTCCTGTTCTTATAAGGACATTCATCCCATAAGGTCCCACCCTTATTACCTAATTACTTCCCAAAGGCCTTCCTCCAAAGACTGCCACACTGGGGATTAGAGCTTCAACCTAATAATGGAGACACTTAGTTTATAATACTAAATTAGCTTAACAATTCTAGTTTTATCTTGGAAATTGTAAAAGTTTGGCTTCTTAGGCATACAGCAGTGTTATCTTTGAACAGTAGCTTTTGTCTGTACCATTTCTTCACACCATTGACTTGCTCTTCTCGTTGCTCTGGCTAAAAACACCTATGCTGGGATTAGTAAATGTGGTACCTGGTATCTTGTTTCTTTCCTGGCTTAGCAGGGAGAAAGCTTTAGTATCTCATATTAGATGTGATGTTTATAGTAGTGTTCTGTACTTTGTTTCATTTTTTTTTCAGGGAAGGGAGGAGCAGGGTTGAAATATTCATCAGATTAAGGGAGCCCCTGTGAGTACACATGATGGGATGGGATGCTCTTATGCGCGTGTTGATATGTGGTTTTCCCCTTTGATTGCTTCTTGGATGCAGGAGATGTTCATGGCAAGAGTAGAAAAGCTATTGCACCATTGGCTAATGTGAGGCTCAGAAAAGTTGTAATTGTTCAATCATTTTTGTTGTTAAGGGGATTGCTTATAGTGAAATATACAGTATAGCCCTGTAACAGGTACTCAGGAGGAATGAATCAAGGAACAGAGAGTAGTTTAAAAGTGACAAGTAGCTTGGAAAATAAGCATATGTTTCTCTCTCTTTCCCTCCCTCTTTTCCTCCCTCCATCCCTCTGTGTGTTTGTGTGAGTGTAGTGTGTGTGAATGAGTGGAGTGTTGTGGAGTGTCATGTTGTAGTGTAGTGTAGTGCATGTACATGCAGGTCGAGGCCCAAGGTCAGTTTTTCCTTGTGTTCCTCAAATACTCAACACCTTGCTTATGAAACAGGGTCTGTTCACTGAACTCAGCGCTCTGTTTCTTAGACTGGCTGGCCAGCGAGTTCCCAGACCCTCCTGTTCTGCTCCTCTCCCCAGCCTGACTTTTTCTCTTTACGTGGTTGCTAGGGATCCAGGGGATCATGCTTATTCAGCAGAGACCTTGCCAGTTCCACCTGCCTCCACTCTCTCCAATCATCTTTTGACAAAAGTTAGTGAAAGTGTTTTTCTTGAGGCTGAACAGGTTTTGAGGACACTGTAAAACATCCATGTAATATGAGTTCCTTTTATCCAGAGGCGTTCTGTGCTGTTAACTGCTTATTATTTCATTAAGCTAACCGCTGAACATCTTCCTCCGCCTCTTTTGATTCATGTGTTACAAGTAACTGAGTGACGGATGGAGAAAGGAGAGAAGAAGATTTCCCAACCCTTTTCTCATTCCTAACAATAGTGAAAAGCCACGGATGGCACATCCATACCACACGGGCATTTCCCACCTGCCCACTTGTAAACTGTAAGGTGATGTGGGTGGATTCGTGGCTGGGCAGGTGGGTAGGTTGGTCAACAGAAGGGTCAGTCATGAAGCATCAGCATACGTCACCTGGGTAAACCACCACAGATGGTTTCTTACTCTGGTCTTTTTTGGCTTATTCTCATGGGGATTTCTCTCACAGCCACGCACTCTTTCACAGTAGGTAAGAGTCAAGATCACCACATAAAAATTACGGCCATCTTAGATGGGTTTGTTTTGGGGGGTGTTCAGATTTTTGTTTTGTTTTATCTCATAATGCTTTTTCTGAGCAGTTTTTTTGCTTTATTTTGCTTATAGGTCTTTTGTTTATACATTATAGTTTCTGGTTTTGTGTTTTATGGGATTTCTGGGTATGTAAATGTGTGTGTGTGTGTGTGTGTGTGTGTGTGTGTGTGTGTGTGTGTGCCTTTTCTTTAACTTTTTTATCCTGTTTGTTTATTTTCTCCTATTCTGGTTTGTTTGTTTTGCTTTATCTTATTTTTTTCTAGATGCCTATTTGTTTTCTAATGAGGGAGAGCAAGAAATGGTGTGGATTTGCATGGGTGAGAAGGTGGAAGGATCTGGATGGAATTGTGGGGAGAGAAAACTATAATCAAAATATAATGTATGAAGAAAATGATTTCAATTAAAAAAAGAATCACCATCTGGGGTGGAAAGATGGCTCAGCAGTTAAGAGCACTGGCTGTTCTTCCGTAGACCCTGGGTTTTGATTCCCAGTACCCACTTGGTGACTCACAACTACTTGTAACTCCAGTTCCAGGGGATCTGATGCCCTCTTCTGCCCTCCAGGGGCACTTCATGCAGTATATAGATATAGATATACATGAAGGCAAAACACCCGTACACATAAAATAAAAATAAAGGCTAAAAAAAAAATCACTACCTTTCTAAGCATACTTGAATTCAGAAAATCTCACCACAGACATTTCTCCACTAACAAAACAAACAAAACAAAACAAAACAAAAGCCAGTAAGGTCAGGGTAGCTTGACCTTTCAGTGTGCAGTTTGTAGCACAATGCTTAATGCAGGCCATGTTTGTATTGTTGCTCTGGCATCCGGAAAGTTGTTAAACATCCACAAAACATATACTTGCAGAAACAAACATGCGGGAAGAGTGTGCTTTTCTCAAAGTGGAACGAAGGTGCTTACAGGAGAGTGTGCAGTCCGGAAAGCAGAGTGAGTCTCACAAGTGTGTTCTTAAACAGGCCTCTTTAACAGATCATAACAAGTCTAGTGACTGGTCCCAAGTATCCTCCCAGGCCCGGGGGAAGCCATAATGTAGATCCTTGGGTTTAACACTGCCATGTATGTATCTGTCTGAAACTTTGTATGTTGACTGTTGGTAAAAAGTGAGTTACACAAGACAAATTCCAGACAAGGTTTGTTTTGGTAATACATTAGTTCTAAGATATACAGTAGACCATAAATAGATATGAAATAATTGGAAAATAAATTAATAAATAAAAGCAATTGAGTTAAAATTCCTTTGGGTGCTGGCCACTGAATTCTGGATAGATAAGACTAAATGTTAAAGTGGTAAAGAGAATAATGATTCATCCCTTTACTTGTTACTTCAACAAGTATATACTCAGGCACCTGTTAACTTGCTTACATTGGAAAGACTTGTGGCAGATGTCATATGAACTAGACAGACCTAAAATGTAACATGAAATGACAAAAAAAAAACCAAAAACCCAGTAATCAAGAAAACTAAGCTAATAATAAGAACAATGTCACTAACTACTCTAAACACTACAGAGGGAATTATAGGATAATAAGAAAGCAGCAATGGCCTTTGGAAACTACAGGAAAGACTGGCTTGCCGGCTTGTGGGTTCTGTGGAGAGTCCAGCCAGTAGTCCTTGTGCCTGTCTGTGTCGTTTGTTTTCTACTTAAGTGATTTATTTTTTTTCTATTGTTCGTATTTGGTTTTCATTATTTTCCAACTAATTAAAAACCACATTCAATTGGAATCAATTAGGATCCGAAAGATGATTTAAAATACTCTGGTGTGCATCCGGTCATTTGTCTCCTTTTGTCTGGTTGTGCAGTCCAGCACTCAAGAAAAGATTCTGCCTTAGGCCATTCTGGCTGCTATATTGAAACTCTATAGACTTTATAGTGCCATACAGACTGTGTTCTCACAGTTCTAGCAGCTGCTAAGTCAGGGATGGAGGCGCTGAAGATGTAGGGTCTGGGAAGGGCCCACAGTTTCGGCCCCTGATGTTTGCTCACATGGTGAAGCCTCGTGTGTGCGGCCACCAATCCTGTCACAGGGACTGTCTGCATGAATCCCGTCTCCTCATTCCGTCACCATCACATAGGTGTTTAGGTTTCAAATATGAATGAAGGATGCAGGAATGGTTGAGACAGCAGAGTCCTGTAATAAGAAAGTCTTATATGCAACATTAAACATAAATGAAAATATATTAAATAAATTTATATTGAGTTAAACTTTGTCTAAATCAGAGAAGAGGAAATACTGCTATTAGTGCCAGCAACTATGAACATATCTGGCATTACTCAGAGAATACCATGGCTTTAGAGTTTAGACAGAATGAATTTTGCCTGGAGTTTTCTGTAAGTCCGTAACATCTTGTGTTATAATAGGAAAGGAAGCGCCTCTTTCTCTATATATGACTAGAAAAAGCCAGGACCTTAGAAGGTTATTGCAGAGTGATGGGAGCTGTCAGACCCTGAAGCTTAACTCTGTCTACTCCCTTCCTAAAAATCTTTGTCTCTACTGGTAAAAAAATGGAAACAAAAGTCTGTGTGCACTCTGTTGTGTAAGTTAGCTTACAATTTAATTTGCTTTGACAATATCCAAGTGTGACCTCAATGTTCTTTAAAAGTATTTATTTGGACACATATAAAAGAAAACAACAACCTATGTTTGTGAACCATTGAACTGTTTGGGTTCTGCCTTGTGGCTTAAGGATATTTTGGGGTAACTTATCAAATTAAATGCATGTGACATAGTGGAAAGTACAATGTAACTCACTGAAGCATTTCAGTTGAATAAAGAATATTATCATATAGGATTATACCATAGTTGATGTCACTACATATGTAAGAGGTATTAGAGAAAGTTGTCCCTGAGCTATGGTTCTGGAAGAAGCCAACATCTGGATCAGCAAGTAATCAAAGGAAATTAATAGGAAGTAGCCCAAGGTTTTGGTGAAGGGTTTCTTTCTAATGTGTTTAGATAAAATTGAATGAAGACACAGAAAAGAGGCCAAAGAGAAAGTAGTCATGTGATACGAGTCTGTCCACCAGAGCTTAACAAAAACAGTAAAGAACAGAAAATCTGGGTTAAATACAATAGCTGCTCATCAAAGGATCAAATGATGGGAAAGTATGTTTTAGCCAAAGCAGTATCAAAAGAAACCAGAAGTAACAGTCTAGGTTAGTTCAAATCTGGGCAAAGTAGTAGAAAGATATAACACTCAGTAGACAATGTTCAAAGATGAAGAATGTACATCTCAATGTTATGCACATTGCTTAGCAACAACATAAAAAAAAAACTTTAAAAGAAAAAGAAAAGGGAAGTACAGAAGACAAAGGGGGAAGAGACACATGCTTGTGACGTAATCTGATGCAGGGTAAAAATGAGAAAAGCCATGACAGAAGATGAACTGGAACCTTGGATAAACGATGACATTCATTATTGCCGCCTAGGCAAGTTCCTCTAAAAGTTAGACACTGAATTATAATCATTAAAATAACTGCCCACTGTAAAGATATTGATTGCTATATAAAATACACTTCATATTCTTTTCATAAACACAGTAGAAATATGTATATATATTCATGTGATTTAATGTTTTAAATACACATGTATGTCAACACAATATATGGAAAATAAGTGAAAATTGCTAAAGGTGGTTTAGGATGGCATTTGGAAATGATTTTCATCCTATATTTTGAACAGAAATTGTTGCTTTGCATATATCTAATGCTTTAAATATTTGGACAGTGGTTAGTATCCAACCTGCTTGTAAAGTTCAAAAGTACCTTTATATAAATAAAAGCTTCTAAAGGCCAGTAGATGCATTTAAAAATAAGTCAATTAATTCATCCCATATGCAGCAGTTAAGAAAGAATGCATTTCCAATGTACAAACTTGGCTTTGACCTTGTAAAAACTGAAAGCGGTACAAACCCCACATTCCACAGCCACCACAGGCTTCCTCTAATAAAAGGATTACTGTCTTAAACATTCCTCAGAATCATCTTTGTATGCTCTGTCTGCAAAGTAGAATTTTTCTTGGTAATTGTCTTGAAATAGTAGAGGCCCAACCCTCCTTTGTTTTGGTAAGCAAGCCACATTCTGCACTGCTAGAGAAGAGATGTAGACGCGGTGACCAACGCAGACACAGTTCAGCCAAAGTAGTCATAGCCAGGCTCTCCATGCTAAAGTTTTGGGTTTAAATGTTATTACTGGGCTAGGGAGATGTTTTAGTGGTAAAGCATTGGCTTTGTGAGTGTAAGGAACCGAGTTCAAATCCCCAGGATTCACATAAAACCAGAAATGACACCACAGGTTGTCTGTGCCTACAGGGAAGTGAGATCCAAGGACAGGAACACCCCTGTAATCTAAGCTGTCTTCAGTCCCTGCTGAAGGGGTACATTCTGTCTTCTGTCCTGCATGCTCTGAATACCTCAGACCTGCTCACCCTTTCTTCTCCCACATTCATGATGTCACTGTCTACCACTTACCAGCTGTGGGAACCTTTAAAAGTTAACTTCTTTTCTTGATCACTGGTAGCCCCCTGGCCACTGAGCTGTGTCTGATCTGCCACTCATCTGTCCCGGTTTCTTCCCACCCCACTATCTTTGATCCATGATATATTGTCTGCTGTCACAAAGGATCATGGTCTGGATGGTTTGAGCTTTAGAATTTATTTTCTCAGAGTCCTGGAGGTTAGGTCTGAGATGAAATGGCAGCAGGGTCACTCTTCCGAAGCTACTCCCCGTGCCTTGTCCAATGACTGTGCTCTCTGTGTCTTCATGTGTTCTTCCCTCTGAGTGTGTTTGTGTCCTATTCTCTCCTTATAACACTAGTTCAGTCCCTGTGATCCACAGTGGCACACAACCCCATACACACACACACACACACACACACACACACACACTCTGTTACACATGCATGCACACAATAAATAAATGTTTTTTTAAAAAAAGAATTGCCATCTTCAGCAGAGCCCGTCTCACCCCGTTTGGGTGCTTCTTCACCTTCCCCCACCAAGCGCCATGTGCACAGTCCTCCATAGCTTGCTACACACCATGCATCCAGAACTCGCTGTCTCTGTGCTCTCACACTAGACACAGAGTAGCACAGTCTCTGTGCTCTCACACTAGACACAGAGTAGCACTGCAACTCTCCCCAGCTTCTCCAAAGGGGGAAATTGGGAGTACAGATTGTCAGAAATGTGTGCAAAATGTGAGCACTGGTACATTAGTAGTGCCCCAGGAAATCCGAGGGAGCCAGGGGAAAAGGTATAAATTGCAGGATAATATCCAGGGGAGGTCAGTGTGCTAGTAATGCAGGGGACATGATGGACTTAAAGGAAGGGTCTGAATTACAAGGTAATGGAGAGGGGAGGTCAGTACATTAGTAACGTGGGGAAGCTGACCATTCAGGAGGAAAAGGTGCAAACTGTGGGGTAATGCAAAGCAGGGGCTTCACTGTCCAGAGCCTCCCACACACCAGGAAGTCTTCCTTCCCCCTCAGACGCTGGCTACACCTTTCAGTGTTTTTTATAGTTCCATCTCACAGCAGGCCTTTGTCTTTTACAACTGTTAATTAAATTTCAAACTACTGTTACAGGGGGAAATTATTGTTCTTGCTTAATGGGAATCTGAGGCAGGAAGATTCCCTCAAAACCTCCAGCTGCCTGAACTTAGGAGCTTCAAGTGGGGGCTAGTAAGCACCAGTCTGTTGGGGGAACCAATATGACCCCCACTCCTCCAACAGACTCTGTAAATATGACTGTTGTTCCCGTGTTCGAGAAAGAATTTTAAATAGTCATGCTATTTTTAAAATTAATCCCTTTAAGCATACCATGCTAGGGAAGGAGGCTTTGTGAGCCTCCTTTGTGCCTTGTGAACCAGGCAATGAGTACTCATTGGATTTCCTCTCAATGATAGGTGCGTGTATATACAGCCTCGGGAGATAAGGTGGTGTCTACCTCTCCCAACAGTGTTGTTATTTCTCTCTCAAAGATTCATGTGTAGGAAACCTAGCCCTTAGGCTAATGATGTTAAGAGGCAAGCTGAGAGCTAGAGATGGGTCAGGAGTTAAGAGCACTGGCTTCCCTTCTCTAGGACCCAGATTCAATTCCTAGTACCCAGATGCTAGTTCACAAGCATCTGTAACTGTGGTTCCAAAGAATTCAACGCTGCCTTCTGGACTTCACAGCCACCAGGCACACACAGAGACACACGGAGGCAAAACTTTCATATATGGCATAAAATTAAGTTTTTTTATTTTCTAAGTTTTTTTTATTTACATTCCAAATGATTTCCCCTTTCCCGTTTCCGCCCTCCCCAAAAGTCCCATAAACTCCCTTCCCTCCCTCTGTAGTGGTGGCGCACGCCTTTAATCTCAGCACTTGGGAGGCAGAGGCAGGAGGATTTCTGAGTTCGAGGCCAGCCTGGTCTACAAAGTGAGTTCCAGGACAGCCAGGGCTACACAGAGAAACCCTGTCTCGAAAAAAAAAAAATTCAAATTAATTTTTTTTAAAAAGTGAGCCTAGTGTGCGATCATTGCCAGTCCGACCCTTTGCTCGGATGCCCTGTCTCCCTCACATGCCCCTCCTTTCCTTCCACTCAGGTTTCTGCCATTTCTCTGACTGATGCAATCAGCAGGGCTCACTTACCAGGGTCAGTAGCCTCCACAAATAAGAGCTAAGTTAACTTGTTTATAATAAGATTAATAATAAATATTATATATGAGCCATTATGCTTATTAATATTATTAGTGTATGTGTGTGCCTGGTAGAGGTGGGGAACACTTGGACAGCATCCATGTGCTTTCAGGTACCGATGTCAAGCTTACCAGGTTTGCACTGCAAAGGCTTCCATTCACTGTTTGTTTGTTTGTTTGTTTGTTTGTTTGTTTGTTTTAATAAGTTATGGGGCTCACAGTGACAGAAAGCAGATGTGCTGATTATTTTTTTCTCTTTTTTTTAATTTTCTATATATTTTTTTTTATTTACATTCCCAATGATTTCCCCTTTCCCAGTTCCTCCCTCCCCAAAAGTCCCATAAGCCCTCTTCCCTCCCCCTGTTCCCCATTCAACCCCGTCTCGCTTCTCTGTCCTGGCATTCCCCTACATCCAGTCTTTCTAGGACCAGGGGTCTCTCCTTCCATCTTCTTGGAAATCTATTGATATGTGAATTGTGTCTAGGGTATTCCGAGATTCTGGGTTAATATCCCCTTATCAGTGACTGCATACCATGTGTGTTCTTTTGTGATTGGGTTACCTCACTAAGGATGATATTTTCCAGTTCTGACCATTTGCCTAGGAATTTCTTGAATTCATTGTTTTTAATTGCAGAGTAGTATTCCATTGTGTAAATATACCACATCTTCTGAATCCATTCCTCCGTTGAGGGACATCTGGGTTCTTTCCAGCTTTTTGCTATTATAAATAAGGCTGCTATGAGCATAGTGGAGCATGTGTCCTTATTGCATGCAGGGGAAGCCTCTGGGTATATGCCCAGGAGTGGTATAACAGGATCCTCTGGGAGTGTCATGCCCAGTTTTCTGAGGAACCGCCAGACTGCTACCCAACTCGTTCTATGAAGCCACAATTACGCTGATACCAAAATCACACAAAGATCCAACAAAGAAAGAGAATCTCAGACCAATTTCTCTTATGAATATCGATGCAAAAATATTCAATAAAATTCTTGCCAACCGAATCCAAGAACACATCAAAATGATCATTCACCACAATCAAGTAGGCTTCATCCCATGCAGGGATGGTTCAATAAGGAAGTCCATCAATGTAATCCACTACATAAACAAACTCAAAGAAAAAAAACCACATGGTCATTTCATTAGATGCTGAAAAAGCATTTGACAAAATTCAGCATCCTTTCATGTTAAAGGTCTTGGAAGGATCAGGAATTTGAGGCCCATATCTAAACACAGTAAAAGCAATTTACAGCAAACCGGTAGCCAACATCAATCTAAAAGATGTGCTGATTATTTAAGTCTCTTGGTTCTCTAGAACCTTCTAGCCAGAGGCATTCATCTGAACCCATCTTTATTGATGCATAGAACTGAGGGCCAAGGAGAGCCCACAGACAAGTGTGTGGGACCGTGAAAGGCAGTCTGTGGCCTGGTTGAGTGAGGGTTACTCCAGAGACCTAGTAGAATATTCTAGAAGGGATGGAAAAAGTGAGCAATGCTCTCAGATACTTAGGCTCCTGACACCAACTCCATACTCCTAACTCCTCAACTCCATAATCCTGTGGCCATCAATCATGTAGGGCCAGGCCCCTAGTGTTCTGGCTGAATACCACCCCTACAGTCACCTGGCTACAGCCAGGTTTTCCCCGCCCCACAGTTAACTGGCAGCAGCCAGGTAACCCAGCCCTCTATGAAAGGGGCTGCCGAGCCCCTCCTAGCTCTCTTGCCCCCTCTCTTTTGTCCCTTTCTCTTGTCTACCCTCTCCCTCTCTTTCCCCCTTGTTCCCCCTCTCTCCCCATTCCTCTCCCCTCTTTCCACGTGGTCGTGGCCAGCTCTCACCCCTCTATCTTTTCTTTCTCTCTTTACTTCTCTATATCTTTTCCTTTTCTTGCGTTCCCATAATAAAGCTATAAAACCATGAACAGAATCTTCTTATCAAAACCCGCCATGTAGGAGCAATGGAACAGACCTCAGAGTCTCCAGCCGCCAGAAAGGACCCAGGACTTCCCTGCCTGGCCAGGCTTCCTCTATAGGTACACGGGCCCGCACCAGAACGACCCCACATTCTGGGCAAAGACCTTATCCCCTAACCAGGCAGCCTCCCTCTGCAGGTACACGGGTGCCCGCCGTCCCTACATGGGTACACGGACCCCGCCTACTCATTTTCCCTACACATGTGCTCAAACTCCTGGCTCTCACTATGCTCAGTAAGTAGCACAGCCCCTTGTTTTGGCCCTAGTGCTCCTGGACCCCCTGTTTCTATATGTGAGCCTGTGGTGTGTGGACTCTTGCAAGGAGTCTGAGTTCTCACCCTAACACTAACCCTAACCCCTAACCCCTAACCCTAACCCTAAGGGGTCCTTCAAATCCTTCCAAGATTTTTCAAAAGGGATGGGATGCTGCCAGAAACAGCTCTCTTGAAGACAAATGAAGAAAGCATGGTCCTTTACAGAACTGAGAATGAGCCCTGGACTTAGCAAACATGTTGAACAAGCTAGCCCGTGGGGTCCTGTGTTTGTTCTTTGGGAATGTGGAGGAAGTGGGGGCTGTGGTCACAAGGCGTTTACTGACAGTTGCTGGCTTACGCTGTTTCCCTCTCTTCTTCCTGCCCTCCCTCCTTTTCTCCTGGCCTCTCAACTGCCCTGAGGTGGACAGCCTCCTCTCCCCACACTCCACCATGCATAGCCACAGTGCACTGGGCTACCCCACGCCTACAGCTGGGATACCCCAAGCAACCATGGCCTGAGACTTCTTGAGGTCTCCTTTTAAGTCAGCTTTCAAAGACATTTCATTACAGCAGTGGAAACCTGACACATAGTTTTATCAGCAATCTAATCCACAGAGAAAGGTTCCTCAAGACTCCTGAAAATGTTGAGCTTCCTGTGGCCCCTGAGAAGAATTACAGCTTGCTGACTGATTAGTTAAAAGGCCTATGGGAGCTCTCCACCGTCATCACTATGGGGGTGTCTCACTTAGGGTTTTCACTGCTGTGAAGAGACACCATGACCACAGAAACTCTTAGAAAGAAAAACATTTAATTAGGACTGGCTTACAATTTCAGAGGTTTAGTCCATTATCATCATGTTGGGAAACATGGCACGCACAGGCAGACATGGGGCTGGAGAAGGAGCTCAGAGGTTTACATCTGGATCCTTAGGCTGCAGGAAGAGATTGCCAAACTAGGTGTGGCTTGAGCATCTGAGACCTCAAAGCCCATCCCCAGTGACACACCTCCTCCAACAAATGCACACCTGCTCCAACAAGGTCATGCCTCCTAACAGTGTCACTTTCTATGGGTCTATGAGGATCGTTTTTATTCAAGCAGCACAGGGGTAATTGCTTGCTGCTCTACAAGGTTGACCTTCCCTGTAAAGGCACTAGGTTCTCTGTGAATTGTTCTACCATGTTCTTGTCATACATGGTACTAGATAAGATGCTTTCTGTGTTTTACCTACTCTTTGCAGCACCCTGTCATGGTCGTTACCACCACCCACATGTGTGCTGAGGAAGCAGGGACTCAGAGAGCAATGGAGTGACTCCTCATGGTCTCTTAGACAGCACACAGACTTAGATGCTTTTAACCATGCCAAGCCCAAGCCATTTAATCCTAGTAGTAGAATGCAAGCCTCATGGAAGTCAGGGTACCGCACAGTAGTGATGAGAAGTTAGAGAGTAAAAAGGCAGGAGGGGGACCACTCTGGCAGCCACTTAGATCTTTCTGGTTACCCTTTTAAAGACTATATTCCATTGTTTTCCTCTGAGCAAAATGGAATCTCTGGTGTCTGATGGGGCATACTCCTCGCCAAGCTGAATTGAACACTCCAAAGTGTGGCGATGAGGGAAGGAACCATGGAGATACTGTAATGTCACTGGTCATATTTACATCTCCTTAGCATATGACTGAAGTGAGACCTAATGTACACATGCTTATTTCTGTAAAGAAGCAGCCAGGCTCTATCTGGGTTTCCTTCTCGGAGAGGCTCATGAAAGGTATGAATGCCGCTTTCCTCCTGGTTTATAATTGGTCCCAATGAGGGAAGCCAATTACTTAAGTGAAATGGGCTTCAAAGGCTGGGGATGAAGAGTAGTTAGCCCTGGCTTGCAGGTTTGTCTTTACTTGACTACAGAAAAAAATAAACAAATGACAACTTTAATGTGAGCACTTGGAACAAGGAAGTGCTGTGGAGGGTGACAGGAATGAGCTCCCAGGATGCCCCAGGCTGGCAGTGCACTCAGTGCTGTGTGAGCTGGGTGGCCTCTAGTTCCAGCTTGTTCAGGAGCGTGACTTCCAGATGATCGTCTGTGACTTTAACTGCGTGGACTGGTTTATCTTGATGTACACTTATAAATGCTATAATGCACTTCCTATGGGCTGGTTCAAAATTTTCCCACTTGGTAGAAACAAATGAAGTAAAACCTCTAATAAAGAATGGATTGCTTTCCAGATGTTTGGGAGGTTGACTCTAAAATCTGAAAGGCAATGGCTAATAATGTCATAAGTGTATATTAACTTCCCAGGCTAGCCCACAGGACAACTTTAAGCCTTTGTGTGGCTCATGTAAATCCTACGAATTCTATTGGTGTTAAAGAGAGAAAGGTAGGGACACTTTTCTCTGCTTTTTCTGAACCAAGATCAGCCTCAGAGGTTCCTAGTATTATTATAGATGATCATTGAAGGTACTGGCCACTTCTTCTCTTTCTCCAACCTGTCAAGGTTCTCTTCCTCAGTGGAGCTAGTCTCAATGTTAGTATTTTGATTTAACTGTTTCATATGAACACATAAATAAACAGTTCCTCGGGTTCTACCAGAGACATGTGCATTATTTAAATAAAATTCTTAATCATAGGCTTATTGAGTCAGGCAAGCACAGAGAGAATCAAAGAATAACATGAACTGGGCACAGATTGCTGTGATCCCAGTACTCGTGAGTCTGAGACAAGAGGATCACAAGTTTGAAGCCCACTTGGGCTAGATAGTGAGATTCCCATCTCAGAACAAACTAGGCCATGCAAGGGAAGTCCTTTAGAAGCCACAGTTAGAGTGTTGGCCGAAAGCACTGCCAGGGAGCCTGCGCCCTTGAGAGTCCCCAGCCAGCTCTGCCATTCACCACTTCTTCCTTTGTGTTGTTTATGGACCTGTAGGTCCCAGAAAATGCACAGTGGCAGCAGTAGGGGCTTCTGGTGGGGGGAGGCGTCTAGAGGACTGGGTATTGCCCTGAGTTCTACATAAGTCAAAGAGGAACAAAGGTAGCTAGCTAGACACTGTGGAAGGCACAGTCGCTGGCCTGAAGGAGGAGGCTAAGGCAAGGTACCAATAGAGGAGATATCTAGGGACTGTTCAGCAATTCAACCCCACAAATTGGCCCCCACAAATTGGTGATGAAAGCAAGTAGATCTGATTCCCTACTTCACACTTGAGTTCACAGCACAGGGGGGAAATTGACCTGGGGTGAGAATCATTATGAATGTCTCTACCTGCCAGCCTCGAAAGGCAACCCATCTCATGATTGAGCAAACCAGGGGACCTGAAGTGAGTGTGCCTTCTCTAGGGTGCCATGGTGTAGCAGAGACCTGGATAAGGCTTGGAGAGATAGTGGGAATAATGACCTGAGCCTGGGGAGGGCTTCTCACGAGATATGAGTCATGTGCGAGACCCTGGGGAGAAAAGCACCCTCCTGTGCCTTCAGGAAATTGCTAGTAAGACTTGGAAGACAGCTGTCCTGCAGGCCTCATAGACCACCACAAGGATTTTATTCCCAGAGTGTTAGATTTGATCTTAAGAATCTTAAACCGGAGACAGTTTGTACTGTGTGGCCCTGACCATGAGATTAACTGGGGTTGAGAGCTACAGAGTCTCTTAGTGAGGGTGGTTGAGATCTGAGGAGACCAGAAGGGGCCATTATCCCACCATGCCATTTGGGGTGTGCTCTGTTTTAGATATATTTCTGATTATCATTTATACTTTGAGTGAACTTCTATGATTGAAAACTCCATCTCTTTTGAATCTCATTCTGCTAACAGCCTGGCAAGATTGTAGCCTGGGTAACATTTTGAAGAGCCGTCCTTTTCAAATTAGGTACCCATTCCCTTTCTCCATGCCTCTGCCCCCATCAGACTACAGGATGGCTCATCTGTCATTCTCTAACAACATCTGTTTTCAAAAGCAGCTCTGTCCAGTGTGACCTACATGAACTTGATGTGATTCTGAGCCAGCTTGTCACCTTCCTGAATATAACATGTGGTCAGTTTAACTTTATTTGCCTTAAGTGAGGAAAGGCGTTTGTTGGCTCTGTTTGCTGAGGCCTCCAGACTAGCTTTGGCTGTAATTCCACCGGGCTTCTTCTTTCAGCCTTAGCCTCACTGTGATCTTGAACTAACTCTCCCGAGGCTGTCGCCGTGCCTGCAGCCACTCTAGACCTTCACTCAGAACCTGATCAACCCCGGTTAAGAGTGTTGCTCTGCTCAGGGGCCAGAAGTTCTGGGTTCTCTCTAATGTGAGACACTAGATGGTTAGGGCCAGGGTGCCTAATAATCTGAACAGTAAGTAGTCCCAGTGTGAGGTGGGTGGTACCTCTGCTTAGTGGCAGAGTGCAGCCCTGGAGCTCTGGATGCCATCTACTTCCAGAATCACAGAAATCCTGGAGGCAAGAGTAGGCCAAGGACCCCTGGGTTCTAAGGATGCCCCTAGCACTGCTGGCAGCAGCAGACTTGAGCGTTTCAGTGCATGTAACTCCTTGTATAATGTTAAAGCAAGTGGGTATCAGGTGGTGCAGGCCTGTGATTCAGCTTATTTGGGAGGCCGTGGTAATAAGATCAGAAGTTCAAGGTCAGCCTTGACTGTTGTGTGGGCTCACTGTCAGCCTGGACAATTTAGTGACACACTGTCTCAAAGTAAAAGAAGGGTGGGCATTTAGCTCAGTAGTGGAGAAGTAGCCTGGTCTGAATAAGGCATTAAATTCAATACCTCGTGCCAGGCAGGGAGGAAATAGACAGGAAAGGAGTTGTTCTAGGAAGAATAGTGGGGCCATTCAGGAGTCTCCAAAATGTCCCCACAGTCAGTCCTGTCCTTGGCACGCTTAGTTGCTTTTCCACTGACGGTTCCTGAGTCATGGGGAGGGCTTTTGAAGCAGGGGTTGAGGACACTTAAGATTAGCTAAGTGGGGGGAGGCAGGTGCGGTGACGGAAATTCTCTACACAGTATTTGGAACTAGTTACTAACAACCAAACGGTTCGCCACTGTAGATACTGAGTAACCTTTGAAACTAGAGTTTGGCAATAGCAGGAAAACATGCAGTATGGGAATTAGTTAAGGAAAAGTTTGATGGTCTTGTTTTTCATATCTTACCTAAGTCTAAAGACATTCAAAATTCATGAAAAGGGATTCTTTTAAATGTATGAAATGGTAATAGTGTTTACTTGTCTAACACGTGGCTCTGTAGGCATCTTCAGAAATATTTCCAAAGGAGGCATTTAGCATTTAGAAATTTAAATCTTAGGTCCTTTTTGCACCCAGCCATATTCATTGAGATTCCCAGAAACAATAGCAGAAAAGGGGGCATGCACGTCCTCGCCCACAAACTCCCATCATGTGCAGGGGACTTTCGGGGGGGCTGGGACAGAAGAACTCCTCTTCCTCAGGGCGTGGAAAATGGTCTGAATGGAAGACAGAGAAGTGGAAATCAGTCGCAGGCTGTTCACTGCCTCTTCCAGCAGGGTGAGGCTACTGTGAGGAGTGTGGAGCGGGGGTGGGGGGTGGCTCTGACTGCCAAAAAGTTTTATTTCACATTGAAATGTTGCATAGTGTTTTCTTGAAAGAAATTCAAGAATAATTTACAGGATGGCCTACTGAGAATGGGGGAGTTTGCAGAGTTGGCAAAGGAAGAGAACGTCCCCAGTGCCAGAGCAAGGTTACTTATGGTTTTTGTTTAGTTTTATGTCTTTAAACAGGGTCTCCTGTGTACCATGCTGGCCTTGAACTCACCATATTGCTTGAACTCCTGATTCTCCTGTGTCTATAGATCAGGCTGGCCTCAAACTCAGAGATCTGTCTGCATCTGCCTCAAGTGCTAAGACTATAGGCATGCGCCACCACAGCCAGGCTACATTTCTTTGGAAGTAAATGTTGTGAGTTTTTCCTACAGGCACTGGACACTTGCAGTGTCCCAGTGTGCTCGGCACTGCCACTGCTGTCGCTTGGCCTGACATGTTCAGACACAGCATTTTGGAAAGCAGAGTCATTGTGACTGAGTCAGCAGGCTTCTCAACTGGCTTTCCTACCCCTTAAATACAGTTAGGATTAGGACTACAAGTTCCCATTTTGTGCTATGTCTTAGATTTTCATTATTTCCCATCCTTGACTCTTCATTTTTTTCCCCTCCAAAACTGTGAACTTCTTCTGGATAGGGGTCACTTAATCTCTGGATCTCTAGACATATGGAAGAAATCCAACGGATGCTCTCAAGGGATGAATGGAAATATGACACAGTTCAAAAGAAAGCCACAGCGCAGGAGATTAGATACAGGCACACGTGGGTGGGGTTAATTTTTGCATGGATTGCACAGCTTCTCAGACAGCGACTTCCTATTGCTTTTACCTACCCAACCAACCTTGATGTCGAGGTACAGATTTATCATCCCCCAAAAAAGTGCTCTCAAGCAACAGCTGCTCACTGTGACACCCTAACACATTCCCATAAGGCAGAGGCTCAAACCCTAAAAGATTTGTGCTTTCTTTTTCTGTGTAATTAAGTTCTTCCCAGAACAACTTTCATATTGTAGATTCCACAAGTGTATTTCCACAAGCCCACACAACCACAATTTGATCATGATTACTAGCTTTCCAAAGCCTTCCTTCATTTCCCAGCCGGCAGCTTCCTGTCAGGATTCATTTCCCATTTAGAAAATATCTCTCTGACCCACAATTTTCTGGACACAATTCATCCTTCACATATTTGAGCCTTCCCGTTGTCATCAATCCTTAGCTCCTCAGATGCCAAAAAACCTGTTTATATTCACCGATAAGATCTATCCAAACCACTGAAGGACAGAAAACTAACAAGAATGTTTAAGCGATTTCATCCTGCGATTTTTCTAATTTAAGGAAAAATGCTTTTAGTATCCATTTCTGTTATTACTGTTTGAGAAATCAAAGTAATAACAGATGAAATGAGATGTGCATTCTCTTTTCCCTGCACTCTCTATATAGTTAAAATTAAACTTGGGCCGAGCAGCAGGATAATTCAGTTCCATTTGGCAGACAGCCGTGGAGATCCTCCTGCCAGTCCTCCATCACAGTGGCCTTTGTGAGAGACAGTGTGATCCTAACAGGACTTCAAGGAGTCACTGTGCAAGGGGACAATGCTGTCAAGAGACGGAGGCACTGTGGTTACACTGAGTGGGGTGTGTACTGCTTCTTGTTCAAGGACAGGATATAACCAGAAAGATCTCCCTTGGGTCTAGCAGGGAATAAAGAGTCTGGGCCATGGATGGTGTTTTGTTGCTAGGGTAAAGGATATGAGCATGTGACAGGAAGGTCAAATCTTAAGAAATCCTCTGTACTTAAGTGAATATTGGAAATCAGTGTGATGAGAACTGTCAGGGTCATTTCCAAGAATGCTATCCTAGGCTAGCCAGAGTCAGGGTACCATGTTAGTATAAATAGGTGATCAGAAAGAGGGGTACCAGGCAGAGCCTGTTGATGATGTCAGTGTGAAGAGGAAGGCAGGATAAGAAGGGTCATAGGAGACCCAGGAACCTACAAATTCACGGAAATAACAAAGATGGTGTTTCAGAATGGCAGAGACAACAGAACTCAAGAAATAAGATATCTGAATTTAGTGTTGCATAAGAGAAAGATGAAATGTTGACCTTTGCGGAATTTCAGGGTAGTGGGAGCCATCACCAGACAGGACACTCTGGGAAGAGACAATGTGGTGTTGTAGGACTGTAGCAAACGATCCCAGTCACCTCCCTAAGCACCATGGAAGGAAATCCACTCCTAGATTGACTAGCATTATGTAACAAAATGCCAGTGTATTATTAATACCTGTAGGTTTAAAGTGTACTCATTTCTACATTGCTGCACCAAAACGTTATTTTTACAAACCATTTGGAAATAATATTTTGATGTTCTCTGATTTCGCTCTTTCAAAATTTCACTTATCCCTCTCTGGGATTTATTTCTAGGTCATTGATTCAGATTCCAAAGCTGGTGTTTTCTGCAAGCTTATTTTATGCCTACTAGAGTTTAAACTCAAACATTTTCCAGCCGTAGCAAGTGAAATAGCTTCAAAGCCATTTTTCATTTTTCACATCTACCTTACTTTTTCTCGGTTGATTATATCTTTTCAAAAGGCCCCAGATTGATGGTGCCTGAGTAGTAGCCTGTACTAACAATATTGCTTTTTAGAGTTGATTGAGAAATATGCTCTGGCCTTGTCCTTCTTCTCGGAGACATCTTTTAATCCTAAGAGGGGCCATGCAAGGCAGACAGAAAAAAGCATGTTAGAGCAAGCTTCTTGGGACCTTGACTCTCTTCCCTTCCTTATTGCATGACCTTGGGGAGGTCAACCTGAGTATCTGAGCCCAGAAGATTGTATTAGGGGCCACTTGGGTCTCTCCCAAATACATCCAAAAGCTGAGACTCTATAACCGCCCCACTTTGTCCTCTTTGTGTACTAATAAAGCCTGTCACATCACCAGGTCCCACCATTAGAGCTGCAGCTGGGGTAGCCTTCAGGTACCATCTGTCACTGTTCCCTAGAGGGCTGTGTGACTATTCCCGGGACAGAAGAGCCTCACCCGTCTCTTCATCCAGCTGATTCTCCCGTCCTTCTGACCCTGTTCACGTAGTTTTGGACATGGCCTGGTATCCCCAGCACCCAGCTCTTCCATGCTGATCAGGAAAATATTCAGACCCAGCCCTCACTCATTCCTGCATTGTATCACTGTCTACCTAGATGGGGCTCCATGCCAACTAAGTGTCAGACTGAGTTTTCTAACTTGGAGATCCAAGTCCCACCCCACCTCCCTTGCTATTTGAGATTCTAGAAAAGGTCCTTCCATATTTATCTTAAATATACCCACAGGTCATGTTTATGTGAGAAGCTCTGGCTAGCCTCTAAACAACCCCAAATGCAATTTCTGTCATCTTATTTTTAGGCTTAGGGCCATTTTGGGCACAAATTAGATGTACTTGAAGTGTTTATAAATAAATGAATATAACTTTTGAGCAAAGCAATAAATAATAAATGAGAATAAAACACCCTTCTCTTTGCAGATAAAACACCTCAGACTTTAGAAGACAGATCCATATTATTCATAGAGATTTCTATGTAAATAAATAAAGTAAATTATGTAAATGCCCAGACCACTAGTCCTGGTAAGAGTACAACTGTGACTCCCTAATAGTTGTGGTTAGCGCTGCTTTGCTGTCCCCTAATTGTCACACTTTCTCGGCTGTCATTTGCTTTTGTTGTCCCCACCTTGCCCCTGGCCATATTTTTAAACTGCTTCTTAAGAAGTCACAAGTCACTGTGCTTTCCCTCTCCTTCAATTCCAGTATTTTATACTGGAGGTGGGGCGGGCGAGGTGGCAGGGAAATGTAGACTGAGCATGAACTCCTGCTGTCCCCCACCCGCCCACTAAACATTTGCATTTTTGTGCTATTGAGGACAAAATTAAGAGAATTTTTTTTTTAAAGTGAGACAATCATGCTCCCCTGAATACAGAAACCCTAGCACTGGCATTATATTAGCCTGCTTCTTATCTATTGCCGAATAACAAGGCGCCCTGACACTGACCTAATAAAAACAACCAACTTTGAATATCTCTCTGGTGTGTGGAGAAGGGGATCTGAAAGAGGCTGGGCTGAGCCATCCTGGGTCACATGAGGCTGCACTGTAAGACGCTGGTCATCCGAGGGACTCCATGACTCACTGGCTTCCACAGTAGCACCTTCAGGTGCAGCCAGGCTGGTGCTGGTTGTTTACTTCCTCATTGGGTTGTTAATGTCTTCATGTCATGGCGGGTGATCCAAGAGAGGTAGAAGCTAGGAGGAAGCGCCAGTTCCCCCGTTTGAGGGGGGTTGACTGGGCTCCATCCTCAGGAGCTCACTCCCTCCACCTCTGTCAGCCAGCATCCCCACCTCAGCTGTTTGGGCTAAGGTGGGATCTGAAACTTGTGCCCAAGTCATTGTCTGAGTTACTTTACACAAATAGAAGTCAGACATCCAAGCTCCTGGTTTTTACTTTGTTGTTTCTTGTACAGTGTATATTCATACATACATACATACATGTCATTTTTCTGTCTGCATTCCAGAGCATAAAGTTTTTCTATCCAGAAAAATGCAACGCAGGCCTTACCTTCCTGAGAAGCCTTAGTGGGAGGTAAGAGGAGAAACTTTGAGAAACTGGTCTGGTTTCTGATGAGGCTCCAGCAGGACCTGGGAGCCATTCAGGTACAATCCCGAGAGCAGCTGCCAGGTGGAACCTTAAAGGAAACAGCTGGTGAAAGTGGAGTGTCCTCCAAAGTGGAACCAGGAACTTTTGTTGTTAATGTAAAGTATGAACTTTCAGGAACCCAAGAGAAAGCCCTGGTCACTAATAGCTATGAGCCTACATGAGAGGGATAGATTTGCACACACACATGTACACAGCACACGCACACACACACATACACACACACACACACACATCAGAAGGCATTTTATTTTTAGGTGAGCCAGAAATCAGACATTGAGATTTTGCATCATTTCCTCAGTTTAAGCTGGTACATTTGACTCTCCCCAGCTGTCCACAGTCTAGTCAGCTATTGTCCTATATGCAGTGTGATCATAGCACAGACCTTGGCATTTGAAATAGGCTTTTACCTTTCTCTGCCAGTTAATTCTACTCCATGATATATATCTCTACTTTGTGTTATGTGTGCACACACGTGTGCATGTGTGTACTATTTAAAGATGGAAAACAAAACAATGTCTTTTTCAGCTATAGAAATATTTCTGATGTTACCCAATGGCATTCATTCTGTAAAAGGCATGCTAAAAATTTCTTAGACTGAAAATACTAAGAAAAAGCCCATTTCATTTTTCCAAGGGTTCTACTGTGATGCATGTGAGAGTGAACATAGTACTGACATAGGGAGGGAGGGTTCAGTAAATAGGTCTGTCTGACCCTGAGGCCAAACCACTGACACCCCAGTCACCCCAAGATGTCCTGTTAATAATAAAGCTAATCTGTAAGAGCAGAGCTACTCAAATGATGCGTTATGTCCTAATGCACAGGGCTGTCGCAACAGAAAGAGTGGTAGAAAGACATGGCAGGGTTGAGGTGAGCCCCTAGACCGCTGGCCAGTGTGTCTGTCCATGGTGCCTCCATTCAGTGTGACAGGGACAGCAAACTGACATGTGGGTTTATGTATATAGGGCACAGATAGGACAGCCAGGGAAGGTGTTCTTTCTAGAAACAGATGCTGAGGTCAGAAATTTCCATAAACAAAGAGCTCTCTCTAGGAGATAACAGAGTCTCTTGCCTGTGCCTTCCCAAAAGCCTTATGTTCTGAGGCCTGTTCCACAGCTGGTGGGTCTAGGCATTGGGAGGTTATTGGATCCCAGAATCTCTCACTAAATGCATGAATTCATTCATTGATGAGCGCATAGTTGAATGGACTTCAGGCGCTAGTGCTGGTTTAAGGCATAGGTCCCTGTGGCTTTGACTTCGAAGGCTATCTTGTCTGTGCTCTTCTTCCTTTCCCTCCTGGTTCTTGGCCACCGTGCTCTGAGGAGGTTGCTCCGTCGTGCCTTCCTTCCCATGATGCTGTTCCCCACTATGACCTAGAAGCAGTGGAACCAGACAGCCATGGACTAAAATTTTTGAAACTATGAGCCAGAAATAAATATTTTTCTTCCTTTTGAATTTTTTCTATGTGTCAAGTATTTGTCAAACTAATGAAGAGTTTGTCTAGCACAGGCGGTGTCTGATGAGGTCAGTTCACAGCTTGGTGGTAGAGGGAGGGATGGATGATGGAGTGCCAGACTGCTCTGGTGGGATTTTCCCCTGCTGTTTTTATCTCCAAATCCTGGATGAAAGGAAGCAGTGGTCCTACCAGCAGATAAAAAGCAAGTTCCTAAATAGTCCTGCAGGGTGAGGGCCTTTCTGTCCAGGGCTCCTTCGAGCTGGTCCATGGATTCTACTTGTTAATGATTCGCCAGTCTTGATACTTGCTTTTAAAGGAATTATAGACATGTCTTGAGATATCATTTATATCTTATTAGATAACCACAACTGTGTGCCTTATTTCTAAGGAGAATGCCGCTAATAAACTGTGTGCCTTATTTCTAAGGAGAATGCCGCTAATAAACTGTGTGCCTTATTTCTAAGGAGAATGCCGCTAATAAACTGTGTGCCTTATTTCTAAGGAGAATGCCGCTAATAAACTGTGTGCCTTATTTCTAAGGAGAATGCCGCTAATAAACTGTGTGCCTTATTTCTAAGGAGAATGCCGCTAATAAACTGTGTGCCTTATTTCTAAGGAGAATGCCGCTAATAAACTGTGGCTTGCGTGTTGTCACCGATGGTTGTCATGAGGCCTCTCTGATTAGTCATGGCTGTTTGATCTGAATTGCTTTAAATGGATTCTCTGTGTGTTATCCACATCCTGATATGTAACAGTTAGCTTTTATTAAGTTTTTTGTTTGTATCTTACTCATTTGTGCTCATTCGAGTGCATAATTAAGATATCTGACTTCCATTGTTCCTACCAATATTGTCCCGCTCTCCTGTCTTTAATTAGCGGAAATAATTCCTGTATAAACAAGTAACAGTCACAGACTACAGTGCTTGCACTCTTTTCTTCTGAGAGTTTAAGTGCATCCCTTGTTTGTTAGGTTCATCTTTTAAGAGAAAAACTAGACATGGCATATTTTGTCATGTTGCATGATGCCATTAGAAAACAAAGACGCACTTCTGCGGTTTTTTTTTTTTTTGTTCTCGTTACACCTTTTATTTAAATTCACTGTAGAATGCAAGCTTTGGAGTCGCACTGATTGAAAATCTCAGCCTACTCCCTACTTCATGGCGTGACTGCAGAGAAATTGTCTACAGACTTTTCTGTTCCCAGGGTCTCTGCATAAATAATACAGTGATGATAGCTGGGAGCGATGGCTCATGTCTGTAGACTCAGCTACTGGGAAGGTTGAAGGCAGAAGATTGCTTGAGCCTAAGAGCTTGAAGCAATGTAGCTAAACTTCATGTTTTAAAAAAGATGATAGTAACATGTCCAACATGGCATTATGCAAATTATGTGATTAGCATATTACATGGTAGCATAGTAAGTGCTCATTAAATGTTGATAATTTTATGATAGAAGAAACTTTCTTTTTTGTGGATAAGAAAGTAGATATTTTAATTGAATAATTTTTATTTACATGTTTTACATAATTACATATTTATCCCCTTTCCCGGTCCCCCCAGAAGCCCCCTATCCCATCTCTCTTCCCCCTGCTTCTATAAGGGTGTTCCCCAACCCACCCACCCACTCCTGACTCCCTGCCATGGCATCCCTACACTGGGGCATCAAGCTTTCACAGGACCGAGGAACTCTCCTCCCATTGATGCCCTACAAGGCCATCCTCTGCTACATATGCGGCTGGAGCCATGGGTAATTTTTGCTGGTGGCTTAGTCTCTGGGAGCTCTGGGGGGTCTGGTTGGTTGATATTGTTGTTCTTCCTATGGGGTTGCAAACCCCTTCAACTCCTTCAGTCCTTTCTCTAACTCCTCCATTGGTGTCCCCATGCTCAGTCCAATGGTTGGCTCTGAGTATCCACTTCTACATTTGTCCGGCTCTGGCAGAGCCTCTCAGGAGACAGCTCTGTCAGGCTTCTGTCAGCAAGCACTTGTTGGCATCCACAATAGTATCTGGGTTTAGTGACTGTATGTGGGATGGATCCCCAGGTGGGGCAGTCTCTGGATGGTCTTTCCTTCAGTCTCTGCTCCACACTTTGTCTCCATATTTCCTCCTGTGAGTATTTTGTTCCCCTTTCTAAGAGGGACTGAAGCACCCACACTTTGGTCTTCCTTAGGAGAAACTTTCTTAACCAATTCATCAGGTTAAGCGAGCTAGCCAAGCTGTCCAGAAGGCCATTAAAAACCCACAGCATATTGAATACTTGCATCTAGTTATGTCATCTCTGCATGCTAAATAACAAGACATGTTGATCTTGAACTGGATTACAGAGACAAAGGCTTTGTCGTATATCAAAATAGCAGAGAATAAATGTCTAATTTATTTTTAAGTTTCCAATTAAATACTTAACTTATGCAAGTGTTTAGACTGGGAAACAGAGGCTAAGATGGAAACTGGAACAGTTTGCACTTTTATTGTTCAGTCATTGCACATTAGCTGGCCTCCAAGGGACAGGGCATACCCATCAAGAGCAAGGTCACTACTGCCCTTAGCTGAGGTGGAGTCCCCCAGCAGCAGAGGACCTAGAGTTGCTGGGGGATCTGAGGGACACAGCACAACCTCTGCAATGATGTGTCAACTTTTGGTGTATTTCCTCCTTATTAACCGACTTTTAATTAAACAGTTGACTCTCGGTGCAGATAGCTTCTGACAGCATTCCCAGTGTTTATGCATAGTCTTCTGAAGGCTCCATTGTACTTAATGTTCACATACAACAATTGGTCTGCACTCGTGATACACAAGACTGTTCTTACCAATTCTACAGATTAATCATGCCAGTAAATGTAGCTGAGTGTCTGGAGCCCAAGTGATGGATGACCTTTGCCTACTCTAAGTACTTCGCAGGAGATATTTGGAGAATCATGGGAATTACGTCTGTTTTTTGCTTCTTTAACTGCCAAAGACCTTTAGTGATATACCTCTGTTAGCTCTGCAGTTGTGTGCTAAAGGTCATCTTTTTCTTGTGCCCTACGGCCTATAGGTCTCCATCTGCAAGCTCTTCACTTACTCTTCTATGCCACAAGTTAACTGCCTACCCCTAAGCCTCTTAGGTTAGCCTTTTCCCTCTACTTCTTGTATCTCTTGATCCTGATGCCCAGGCTCTCAACCTGAACAGCTGATCTCCAGGACCCCAAAATTTCATTTTTGATAGACCCACCCAAGTCTTAGAACAGTTATATAGTTGCATTTCTATATTGTGAAATGCAAATACACTTTAATTTCTATCAGAATGCTGTGCATTAGATTTTAAATACTAAAGGAGAAGCCTGAATCCCTTTGCAAGTACATCCATCAATATGGAACCAAGATGACCAAGATTGTTCTAGCGTGTTTATCCTAGTACATAGTAGCATGCGGTAACTTTTTAGTAGCAATATCAGTGCTCATTTATACCTAGCCCTCATTTAGCCAAGTTGTGTTGTTATCCTGGCTTCAAATTTCATCTCCTTATGTGAACGGGGAACTGAAGCCTTTCATTTGACTTGTGATCTTGCACTTTCTGGAAGCTTATACATTCAATCACGAAACAAATAAAACAGCTGGAAGAAAGATTTCCTGAATAAAACCCAAGTGGGCCATTTGAGTGTGAGCCAAGATGTCAGCAGCCGTAGAGGGAGGTGTAAAAAGGCTGCCTGTGTTGTATGGCTGACAGATCACTTCTGGCCAAACAGCAGTGTCTTTCAGGCAAGGATCAGAGAGTAGGGACTTTCGCACATTTAATTGTCAGAGGACCAGATAAAGTGTTCACTATAACCTTCCCAGGTCTCACCCCAAGTTAGTTTCCATTCTGTAACTGCAGGCAGAGGAGCACGTGGCTCAGCAGACTAACCATCAGATTGACATCCTGAGGTCATTAAAACCAAAGCTAGGTCTCCCTCGAAGCTGTTCTATGGGCCTAGACAAGAAGATATGGAGCCTTGCAGTTCCTGAAGGCCTGGTTTGTCTATCCCCAATTAAGGGTTATGATACAAATTCAGTTTAAGAATACTTAAGACGACTAATAATAAATGGAGTCCTGTTCAGTGAAACCCCTTTTTACCAACTTCCAATGATAAGGCAAGATTGGCTATTATATCCAATTTGTGTTGTTATTTACTTACACATATAAAGCGAAGTTTACAGTGGAACTAGATGTTTAAGAACATTGTGTCTCAGGTCACTGACATAACGCTAGCAGTTGCTTCAAATAGTGCTATTTAAGCTGAAGAGACCTAAGAACCATCTAGAGGGTCTTAGAATGTCCTTCCTGGGCCCCATCTCCGGGGGAGTATTTTTGTAGGTATTGTGGTAGGGCCCACAAACTAAATCTCAAGTGATCTTACTACTTACATGCAAAACGCACAGTGGATAGCAAAATCCTAGACTCTCAGAATATAAAGGGGAGGGAATTGCAACCATGTCTACCAGGCAGTCAGTCTTAATATCAGCCCCACCAATCAGCTGGCTGGGACATTTGCTCCACCATTAATGAAACAATGGGTAGGCAGGAGGAAGCCCCTCACGTGTTAATTTTTGGCAGTGTCTATGTCCCTGTGTTTGACAGCAGTAGGCCCCATTTAGTGTTGCAGTGTTGTGCAGGCCTTAGGTACTGGCACCCTGAGCTCTCTCCAAGAGCCTCATCTCTGGAGTAAGCCTGGGATGTTGGGAATCCCTTGCCCTTTGGCAGCAGCATAGGATAGTTTCCAGGCAAGCCTAGGTGTGCCTCATCTCTGCTGTGTAGGTGTAGGAGCCAGGATTCTTCAGCTCTTGACTGCAGCTCACATTGCAGTTTCTTAGCAGACCTAGGTATTGGGATTCCTCAGTCCTTAACTCCAAGCACTGTTACAAGCTCCCTGGGCTCAGGTGTCTGAGATCCTTGGCACTAAAGGCCTGACAGCTCTCCTGAACTCTTCCAGCGACCAGAGACCACATTTCTCTTCTCTGGCTCTTTGTAGCCCTTTGTCCACTGCAGCCTCAGCTCCCTCCTCTGCATTCTGCTGCCCGCCCTGTGCTTCTCCTGTGCTCCCCCAGCTGCTCTGCTGAACTGCACTGTTCCCCTGCCTCTTCCCTAGCTGTCTAGCGGCCAGCCCTCCAGCCCTCCAGCCCTCCAGCCCTTTTGGTAACCCAGCCTCCAGGTTTTTTGGTTGCTGCTGCTGCTGCTGCTATCTGCAGTCTCTCCTGATTCTTTTCTTCATATTAGTACCTTAGCTTATACTTACCTTATACTACTAAAGTAAGCAAGAAAAGATGACTTCACAGAGGCTTATAGATGCCTAATGTCACTACACCAGAAAAGGCAGCAGAGGATAGTATCTCTCGACCAGATCACCCTAGTGGCCTGCTTATAGAGCCAGAGAAGGGGCAAGGGATCATTCACAGTACACTTCATAAGTAAAAACCATAGCCTTGACTTTTTAACACTAGCCCTACATGGTCCCTCTACTGAACCAACCAATGGAAGCGCTCTCTGTCTGACCTAGGTAAACATGATTACAGGTCATCTCCAGCCCAGTAGCTTATGACCTCCACATGGGGGTCACATAACTGAACGTGAGGGTAATGAAAATGTTGGCAATAGTAATATGATTCTGGGTACGCAATGACCAGAAATTAATTTAAAAATCAAGCATGTAATGGGTCTGACAATGCTCGTTCGTGCCACATTGCACAACTTCATAACAGCCCTAGTTCTGAACACACAACATGCACACTTGGCACTGTGTCTGCCATCACACAATGCCAGCCCATAAATCCCACCTGAAACATTTCAGCTCAGATCCAAGACCACTGTGTGGTGTGAACTAACGTGTTCTTACTGTGCATACAAGGTTTTCTGCACTTACAGAAATGAAATGAGTTAATTATGGAAAACATAGACTTCTAATATTTTCTAGCTGGTCTTTCCTCAGCATGTATCAAATTAATGTATCGTTGGATCGTACTGTGTAAGAATGTTTGATATTAAAATTACTATTTGAGTTCCTTGAATTTCATTTAAAACATCATTGAATGGTTATGACTAGGGCGGATTTTCAACATTTTTAGTGGCCCTAAAAAAATACTTCTTTCATTTTGTACTACATATTTATTATGCAAAGACATTCTCAACATTGATAATAAGACGAAATGTCAATCTGAAAAATATTGAAGATGAAGATGCTGTGTGTGTCCTACCAGCATCAACTACTCAGCCAACTTTTACTTCTTTCTTAATATTTTACTGATATAAAATATCTTTTTATGTGTTTTATGGGTTCTTTGCCTCCATGTATGTCTATGTACCGGGTACATCAGGGTCCATGGAGGCCAGAAGAGAAAGCATCAGATCTCCTATGTCTGGACACACAGATGGTTGTATAGCTACATGTGGGTGCTTGGAATCAAACCCAGGTCTTCTGGAAGAGCAGCCAGTACACTCTAACTTCTGAGCAATCCCTCCAGCTCCCTTTCAATTATTTATATCCAAATAAACATGCACTTCCATCTCATTAGTTTGGAAATTGGCTTTCATGTTTAATAGCAAAATTACATGGATACCAAGTAATGCTTAACATTTTAATTTATGATTTATTGTCAGTAATGTTTGGTTTGTATATCTATTTTATATTTGTGTATCTATTGTATATACCTTACACCCAGAGTTGTGTGAAAAAAGTCTATAATGAAAAGGGGTTGTGAGTGCAGATGTTTAAGAAGCCCTGATATTGACCTGACTGGGACTGATGATAACATAAAGTCTGGTACAAACCACTTAAGAAACCCCTGGCTAAGGCAGTACTGTTAGGAATGAGAGAATTAATCCTTGTGTTGTTTTTTCAAAGTGTCCTTGGAACCTTTGAATCACACGGTGTTGTCCTGAGGGTAACTCAGCTGGCTGTTTGAGAGTCCTTTTCTGTGTGTATGCGTATATTATGTATGCATGTTCTTATGAATGTGCATGCATGGGGGCTTGTGCACACTCATGTTTATACCCATGTATGCAAGCCAGAGTGAGCACTGGGTATCATTCCTCAGGAGCCTCCGTCTTGAATTCTGACACAGGATCTCACAGGTCTGGAGCTCTCTAGTTAGGCTAGACTGGCTGGCCAGTGAGCCCCAAGAATCTGCCTGTCTCCACCTCCATAGTGCTGGGATGATAAGTGTCTCACCACATGGGTCCTGGGGATTGAATGAGTCCTCATGGCTGAAGCATCTATCTCGTGAGTTCCAAGTGACAGTCCTTTTATTCAAGGCAGTCAGGATGGCAAGATCCACCAACATCTTTTCTTATTTACAAGAAAATGAACATCAAGAGTGCTTACAGTAAGAACGCATCACTAATACTAACACTATAACACAGACACTGAACACAAACACTAAAACACTAATATTAGCACTAACACACGTTAACAATAATACTAAGTAACACTAGCACTAATACTGTAACACTTTAACATCAGCACTAGCACTAACACTAAAACACTAGCACTAGCATTAGCACTAACTCTATAGCACTAACACTAAAACACTAGCACTAACATTAGCACTATAGCACTACCTATACTTTGACACTACTAGTCCAGTCTGCTCAGGAGAGGTGGGGCTCCCTCATCTGGCTCATCACTGCGGCACAGGGTGATGATATGACCACACAGTAGCACTGAGGGCACATGTACATATATGTGTCATAAGACAGCACAACATGTGCAGATGCATGGGAAACCCCTGAACAAGATACCACGGGGTCATAGAGTTGGTTTTACTGGAACAAACAGCCCATTGCTTTAAAGCACTGGAAGGATATAAGTGAAGACCTTGCATATACTGCAGAATGTGATTGTTCTCCTAAGGCTGATAACAAAGACAATGAAAGGGAAAGTGAACGACTCACAAGACAAGGAGAGAGACGGTAGTCACATAGTACTTTGCCAAAAACGGTGCCGTCTATCAGATAGTCTTACTGAAAGAGTTCATCTCTTGGCTGTCTGGTTAACTCTAGAAGACTGGCTTCCAGGCAGCTAGGATGAGGGTCTTAAAGCCTACACCCACAGTGACACACCTACTCCAACAGGGCCACACCTCCTAATAGCACCACTCTCTGGGCCAAGCATATTCAAGGATAGCCCTCTCCTTAAGGCAATGGCATATGCCACATATGTTATGAAAACTCAGCTTTTGACCACTTAGCAGGCTGTCAGTTACTGCATTTGAACAATTCTAACTTATTCCCTTGGCTTGACATTTTGTCAGTTCTAAAGAAGCCCTGATAGCTGATACTCATACAGAAAGTGGAAGAACAGGGGTCAGCCAGACAGGTGGTGGGGTGTAGGGGTGTCACTGTAGGCTGATACCTACAGTGTAGCCCTTGTGGGGAGCAGAAGGATGTACAGCAGAGCCGAGTCATGCAGAATGAAAGGAGATGGAAGATCGGGGGGCAGGGGGCATAAGAAGAAACCTAAAATAATAGCCTCCAGTTGGACGACTTGGTGTAATTCACCAAAGTTGTGAGGAAAAAATGAAGAAAGAGACACAGGACAGTTCTGAAACCTGTCAGCAAACAGTCCTTCAGGGTCCTTCTACACTGTGATTTTCTTTTTATTATTTACTTTTAGCGATACATGTGTGTTCATGTGTGTATGAGTGCATATGTGTGTGGGTATGTGTTCATGTGTATGGATACCAGAGGTTGACATCAGGTGTCCACCTTGACCACCCTCTAACATACTATTGAGGTTCAGCATCTGCCATTTGAATCCAAGGTTCCCTGATTCAGGTGGTCTAGCCAGCCAGCTATCTCTATCTCTGGGGTACTGAGTACCCAGGCTTTCAGTTGGGTGTTGGGGATCTGAGCTCTGATCCTCACATTTGCAGGGTGAGCCCTTTAGCCATCCCCCTAGGCCCACATGGTGATTTTCATCATCTTGGCTTAGACTAAAGTTGACTTTAGACAAGGCAATCAAGATCCACCAATGTAGGCTATTGAGTCTAGTGGTGTGCTAGCCCAGCACATGCAGGAGATCAGACAAGTTGTGCCCACCTTCGGTGATGTTCCCTTGGTAGCTTCAGTCAGCAAATATGCAGATCAGGGCTTAGTTTCTGATGGAGGCAGTTCTCTAGCCCATCGCTAGACAGTGCCTAGTGAAAGGGAAGAGGTCTCAATGTATGTCCCAGCTACCAGGCACAGGACTGAAGCACTGAACCTTGTCTGCTAGGCAGGATGAACTTTGAGATCGGAAGGAGCAGGATTGGAATCCTGCCATTTTAAAATAACATTTTAAATAACTGTTCCTTGATATGTCCATATTTAAAATGGTAGCCACTGCCTTTTAACTGAAAGGATAGTTACAGATGTTAACCCTTGAGAGACAAAAGTTACAATAAAATTATGACCACCGTTGAAGTGAAAAAGGTGCATTGAGTTGATTTGTTTCTATGGCTGTCTTTAGGCAGAGACCTCTCACAACACTACTGAGTGTTAACTCTGTGTATCTATGTGAATTGTTTCACTTACTCCACGAAAGAGCTGCTTAGGTAGATACTAGTGATGTGATTGCCCTTATTCTATAGGTTGGAGACAGAGGATTAAGTTGGGTAACTTTCATGTTACCCAACAGGCATCTAGTAAGCACAGAAACGGGGCCTGGAACACATCTGTGAATTCCAAGCCAGCTTCCCTTTCCTATGTGCACACAGGCAGTGTGTACTCAGCAGACAGCTGAGCTGATGGGACCCACCCGAGTCCACCCGAGTCGCTCAGGCTTTGGGTACACTTGAAGGCTCTGTAGAGAGGGCAGAGTAGAGGCCAAGGATACAACCTTGAGCAGTACTGATATTTGAAAGGCAAGGCGAAGGTTTAGATAAGAAGGAATAACCACAAGAGAATCACAAAATATAAGAATTGCAAAAGAGAATTTGACAGTGGAAAAAACATCAATAGTCTTAACAAAAACTGTTTGGATAAAACAGTGGAGGCAGAGGCCAAATTGATTGAATTGAGCTAAGGTAAATTGATAATAAAGTAGAAGTAACTGGTGTGAACTGTCATATGGAGGAAGAGAAGTAGCTTGAAACCTGAGGAGATATTAAGAATATATATATATATATATATATATAACATATATATCATATATCAATATATAACAATATATACTAATAAAAATACAATATATAAATATATGTATTATTACTGTTACATATATTTATATATATGCATACATGCATATATGAATGCACACATACATTGGAACAAAATAGTAAAAGCTGAAGATACAGGAATGACTGGAGAGTTAAGTCCTTAAGGCAGCAGGAGGGATGGGATCAAAGGCTGGTAGAATGATAATCCACTGGCTATCAGGTTTGTGTCCATAGATTGTGACAGACCAAGAGGTAGAGACCTCAGGATGAAGCTCACTCTATAGAAAGTAACCCCAACACACCCACAACTTTAACCACTCAGCAACAGTACTTAGTAAGACTAAAGGCATAGCACTGTAGGCTCTAGGAGATAGGTCAGACTAGGAGGCCATTCACAGACTGAGAGGATGCAGAAAGGGCAGGGTGCTGGGGGTCTCAAGGAAGATGGATGGATGGATGGATGGATGGATGGATGGAGGTTTAAGAGTAGGAAGTTGTCATTAGTAGCACTGGAGTCTCCACATTAAATAGCTCATAAGCAGAGAATCTCTCAGGCACCCGGCAAACACCGTGTGGTGCAGCTACTGCAGGTCTGGTTTTGAAGCAGATTAAAAGTGAAGGTTGTCATAATCGAGACCATCAAGTGATTCAAAGCATAGAACTGGAGCTGCGGCCTCACACAGGCATCTCTTTTAGTTTGCATCTAATAGGACTGGATCTTTTTTAGAAGAATTGGTTAATAATTTATGTCTGAAGAGTTCTCTGTCAATTATCATGGAAACATCCTTGCCTAATGACTTGTGTTTGTTTGCTTGCTTCTTTTGCATGTGTGTGTAGCCAGACGTCAACCTTGGGCGCCATTCCACAGGTGCTGTCCACCTTGCTTCTTGAGACAAGCTCCCTCACTGTTCTGGAGCTCACTAATTAAGCTAGGCTAGACAGCCTAAGGAGCGTCAGGGATGCCTATCTCTGCCCCCCCGTCATGGATATTACAAATCCACCCCATGGTACCCGGCTCTCATCTTCTTTCATTAGTACCTCAAATGACTTTTATTAGTACCTAATAATATTTGATTTTTTTTCTTTTGGAGACAGGTCTCGCTATGTAGCTCTGGTTGGTCTAGAACTTGCTCAGAGTGTCCTGGAATGACAGGTCCACTGTCTCTGCCTCTTGAGAGCTAGGATTAAAGGTCTGAGTCACCTTGCTGCCCAGATGAAATGAGTTGTCCAGTGAGAAACTTGAAAATCATGTTCTTAATTAACTTATTTGGTGAAGCTGTTTTCAGAAAATAATACTCTTCACTTACCCTGTGCAAGATGCACTCCACCTTCTAGAGTTAACAGCAGTGTGTCAACTGAAGTCTCATTCCTGGTTGACCCACTGCATATGTAGAAGATGCTCATGAAAGAGAAACAGATGCGCAGAGATTTAACAAACGCAAGCTGGGAATTTATTTCCATTTATGGACCAGATGAAAACTGGATTTTTAGCCTTCTCTCCAAGAGTGAAAGACTGTTCCACCTTTTCTTACAAGATTAAGACAACAAAATTGTTGTGGTTTACACCATCTGTTATATACTCCTAAACGGTATCAGTTTGTATCAAGTCCCTAACTCTGGCCTCCCTCCCCTCTGCCTCCTCCCACCACACACTGTGCAATACAGCTGCAGATAGGAAGCTCATCTGGCAGGTTATCTTGCAGTAGCCCTACCCAGATGCTGGGAAGGGTTTAGCTTACTCTTGAGGGAAAGGGGCTTGAGGCCAGAGGGCTGATAGCCAAAGACAGGTAGGTCCAAAAAATAATATAAATACAACTAGATCGTACGTAGAAAGTTGGTTTCCAACTATGTTTTTGTTGAGCCTAAGCACTAACACCCAAGTTTTTGCTGAAGCCAAGTATGGGGTCCAGGAGAGTGGGGCTGAATGCAGGGGGAAATAGAGCATGGGTTCCAGTCTGAAAGGCTTGTGTTCTAGGTGTTAGCACAGACACCCAAGCTCGATGACCTTGAATCCATTCAACCCCCTAGAACTTCTTTCCATGTGATCTCCTGCAGTCCCAAGGGAGACTATGGGACCAAAGCTCTTCTTTGGGCACTGTCTGCCTTGCTCCCCTCTGCTGACATGTGCACCGATGGCACAGAAACAGCATCGTGTGTATGATTTCCTTCAAGAAGTGGCACCAGTGTATAGTGGTGGTCACCATGTTTCCTACCACCTGGCTGGCACAGTGTGTTTCCACTTAAAAATATGCTGATGAAGCAACACAGATTATTTATTAAATCTCAGTCCTCAGTGCACATATCTCCAATACTCTGAGAAATGTCCACAGGTCGTTTCCATCACATACAAAACTGATCATTTGCACAGTGGGTTGTGTGAGAGCTGAGCCGGCCACTGTATTAATGGAACATTGTTTTTATTTGAAAGAGTGACTGACAGACAAACTACTGTTATTCTGACTGTGGTATTTGGTCGGCATTTTCTCAAAAATGATTGAAGCGAACCTGTCATCTCAACAAAAACAACTGGAGGTGTTTGTTGCCAATGATGGAATTTGAGCCTCCAAGTGAAAATGAGAATCTGGGAACTTTGTGCATACCCTTGAGAGTTTGACAGTTTCTCAATAGACTTCTGTGATGAGTTCAGTGCTGCTATTAACAGATACGATTTTTATATTGTATAATGGAATGTGCTAACATTTCCAAGAGTTATATGTCAGTGAATTAATATTTTTTTGATGACCAATGTGGCACGCTGAGGTGAAGGAGCCATTGAGAGCCCTGGACACACCAGTGTATTTTACTGCAGTAAAACATGCAGGCCTAGTTGATACTGATCCAAATTCTACGTTATAGCTGTCTTTTTAAGAAATAGCCATTTATGGAGCTACAGTGTACTTGAAACATGTATTTGTGTGTGTGCGTGCACACAAATGTTCATTTGTGCATATTTGTGTATCTGTGTGGTTGTGTGTGTATGGAGTATGCATGAGTGCACATGGGAATGCATACATCTTTGTACACATGTGTAGACACAAGAGAAGGATGCTGGGTACACTCCTCCATCACTCTTTACCTTATTCCTTTGAGACAGCATCCTTTCAGTGAACATAGAGTAAACCCTAGGGATCCTCTAGTCTCCACACGTTCTCTCCACCACTGGTATGAAAGGTGTGCTTGGCCAAGCGCAACTATTTCGTTGGGTGCAAGGGATCTTGAACTCAGACCCTTACATTGGCATGGCAAGCCCTGTACCTACTTAGCCACCTGCTCCGTCCTAGTGTAGAGTAATTTTAGAAGGAATGTCTTTGCTCAGATGGCATGCCTATTGCTGTGTTCCTCACTTTTACACCTTCATAACAGAAGGAAGCCAAACTTTTCTTTACGTCCCAAACCCTATCTCCTCAAAGGGAATTCAAAAGGAACTGTGAAAGCCAAACTATAACTTAGTAGGCAATATATTTCAGAGACTTGCAAAAATATAAAATCATGGTAGGTTTTTCACTATTGTTTCATTGTTGAAATTTGTTTTCATAAAAATGCAGTGGACTTACTGGTGTTCTTTTTAAGTGAATCAACTTTTCAACATTTTCTCAGGTTTAGTGTGCATATGGTAATAATATGGTAATAATAGGTACAGACCTACACCAAGAGACACTTATTAGGGTCTCAATTTTTAAGAGCCTTAAGGAATCCTGAAGGCACAGTTTGAGAACCACTGCTCTCAAGAGTTCCCAGCATGCCTAGCCAGTACATAGCATGGGGTATTGATCAGTTGTGGACCTTGCCATGGAACCAGTGGTTTCTTAAATTTAAGCTGGGGCAGGAGAGAAGGCTCAGCGGCTCACAGCGCTTGCTGTTCTTCCAGAGAACCTGAGATCAGTACCCAGCACTCCTGCTAGGCAGCTCACAAACATCTGTAACTTAAATCCAAGGGATCCGACACCCTTTTCTAGCCTCCAGGGGCACCAGCACACTTGTAGCAAATATACAAATAAAATACAGTCTTTTTAAAAATGAAGCAGATCCCACAGACTGTGAGAACTACTGGGACAGAAGCTTTGGTGCATGTAGGGCACCTGGGGCAGTAAAAGGGGGTTCCAAGCACAACTGGTGGCCCTGCCCATACTTGAAGAATGAGTAAGAGTTTACGCAGGCAGAAAATAGAGAGTTGTTACTCTGGCTATATGGAAAAAATATGAAGCAAGTGTCCATCTGAGCCAGCTTCTCCAAGCACATCTCCATTTCAGGAGGGAGAGAAGGGGTAGAGCAGGAGAACAGGGCCAAGTGGCAATGGTGTGGCATGAAGCTTGACTAGATGACCACAGCATCACGAAGGGCCTGGTGAGGTCAGGAGTTAGACCCTCCTCCTGGAGAATGGGGGCCTTTAAGGCAAGACACGGCCATCGACTTGCATATTAGGCACATCTCTATAGTGGCAAAGAATGGGAGACATTAAAATTCATTGCAACAAACTGATACAGAGACTAGAACCTAGACTAGAGTGTGGCTAAAGAATTAGGGGCACATGGGTTGATTCAAAATATATCGATGTAGAGAGATGGACAGACTCGTGCCATTAGATTGAGTGTAGTTAAAGAGGGAAGGAGGGGCATCAGGGTTGAACCTGGATTCCAGGGTTAGCACCAGCATTGATGTTATGGCCACTGACAGACTTAGCCCAGAAGGTACAGGCTTAGAGAACAGGAGGAGGAATTCCATTTCATCTCTTCCTATAGACTGCTCACTCATCATTTGCATGTATGGTTTTGAAGTTAAGCAGAGACACCTACATCTGAGCTATAGAATTGAGAGTCCTCGACATACAAATCCTCAGTGAAGCCACAGGCCTAATGAGCTCTTGGGACAAGGATCTGAACAGGAAGAGCCAACTGCCTAGGAAGGAAGTCATGGCTGTTGCAGCATTTAAGGAATAAACAAAGAAATGGTGTGGTGCACACAGATTTAAGAGAACCCAGAAACCTTGTGGTCATTGAGGCAGAGGTGATACTATACAGAAGGAAGGAAGGGACGAGGTCAGTGGTGATGGGAGCTGTTAGGTCAATACAGTGAAGATCCATAGGAAGCAATTGTTCATTCATTAATTGTTTCCAGTTAGTGGAGGGAAGCGATCACCTCAAGCATCCTAAAGAATGGGAGGGGGCGGGGAGAATGGTAGGTGGAAGACAGGAAAAAGAGATAAAGATACTGATTGGAGAATACTATAATTCTATAGGAAGGAGTCATAGAAAGGAAGGGGTGTGTATGTGTGTGCGTGTGTTTATGTATGTGAGAGAGAGAGACAAAGACAAACAGAGGAGACAGAGACAGAGAGAGATTCTTAAGAGAATACATTCCAGAAACATGGAAGGAGGCCATGTGTTCAGCCCAGTTCCAGTCACAGCATGAGGTGACATGAGCTTTAGCAAAAGTTGACGTATACTGTAGTTTAGTTGGCTGGCGAGATGGTCAGCCAGTAAACCTCTTGCCATGCATCTGTGATGATTTAGTTTAATCCCTGAAACCCACACCCAGAGAGTTGTCCTGTGGTTCACTGGAGGAACTAAACATGCTAGTGAACAAGGAGACACTGTTATGTATAGAGAACTGTATCTTTAGATATCAATGATATAATTAAGCAATCTAATCTCTTTTCAGAATGGTGCAATTTCATCATGAACTAAAATTTATTCTCAACAATGATTTTTTTCCTTTCAACAAAAATATCATTTTCTGGTCAGTGCAAATTATCCTTACATTTCTATTGTTTGCTTTTCTGTTCACCGGGTTAAGTCTTCTGATACACCACCGCCATTAAGTTTTCTATGTAGAAAAATCTATTCATTACGAACACATTTTTTGCTTCATTGACTTGCCTGTTTAAAATGCAGAGAACCACAAATTAAATGTTGTGCCTTTCCATTTTGAAAAAGGGGAATGAATGATTGCCATTTTCGTGAATATTTGTCTCAGATAACTGGCAGACCACACTCACAGGCTAGCAGATGTGGATCTGTCTCTGCTTGTTTGATACTTGTTCCTCAGTGGTCATTATTGGAAGGTTTGTCTCCTGAGACTCAGCACCAGAGGAAACAAGGCAGCCACAATGAAGTCATTTACTTTGGGGAAGCAGATAACCTTCCTCCAAACTCTATTACAGTGGGGGTAAAGGTAAACTAAACAGTTTATAAACAAGTTATTGTAAAATTCTCAAGTAGCCTTGATACAAGGTTTACCCATTCTGTACTTCTGGATTTGAATGTACAGCCTTTGGTAAATATTTAAAATATCTAAGACTTTGACATTTGTTTCAGACACATAGTTTAATGCCATGTCAGTATTTCCCTAGATACCTAACTCTAATTAGTTTTAGTATTCCTGTAGTCAGTACATGCAGGTGTAGACCAAGGGTGCTGGATCATAGATCTTCTCTAGCAGCAGTCAGGCCTGACTTCGCCTTCTGAGGCTCTCACTCATTTTCCCTCAGTATCTCTTAGCTCTTGCCTTTACTCTTTCCTTGGGATATCAAGAAGAACTCTGTTCCATTCTTTTTAATATAACATCTTTACTAATTAGCTGAATGTCATGCATGCATACAGTGTATTTTGATCATATTTATCCCCATACTCCTCCCTCCGATTCCTCCCAGACCTACCTTGTATTCTATTTCTTAACATATATGATGGATTCTTCTAGAAGCTTTGAGGCTTCACCCTCAATGCAGTTCCATCAGGCTGTAGCCTTGTTGGCTCTGCTTTTAAAAAGAAAAACAAACAAAGAAAAAACAGAAGCCCCTGCATTCTCTCTGGTTATCTGTTCCTTGTTCCACATCAGTGGAACAAACATGATTGTCTCAGGCTCTCTGAGGACATCCCTAGAATCCCTGTTCTATGTTAAAAGAAACTCTTGTACGTCTACACCTTGGTGGTAAAACACTGTACCCGCCTTCTTGCTTCACTTGAAATTTGGTTTGTCGGTGTAACCCTGAGAGCTTTTTCCGGTTGGGCTTGTGACTACAACAGTGTCAGCAAGCACAGTGCTGTTTGGGCCCTGTAATCTGTCCCTGCCCCAGCCCTATCGCCCTTATAGACTCTCTCTTTAGCTCATTCCTCAGCTGACAGATTTACCCTATACTTTCCTTTCACCCTCTGACCTCCCGTGGTCACCTATGGTACTTATTCCCGCCCTCAAAACGCAAGTCCCTGACTTCATCAACGCTTCAAACTATGCTAGATTTTCAGCTCTTAAACTTTCTCAAATCTAGAGACCTTCACCTTCCCTTTTTATAATCTGCTCTCTTAAACATTAGATTATTATTAGGAAATACACCATCCCAGAAACCTCATGTTCACATAATTCTTTCCCTCTGATACAGTACTGAGGACTAGGCATGATGATGAGTATCTGTACTGTTGTTTGTTGTTGTTGTTTTGTTTTGTAAACTAGACACTAGCTAGAGTCATCTAAAGAGAGGGATCTAATCTATTCTCAGGTTGAGAAATTGCCTCCGTCAGACTGGCCTGAAGGCAAGTCTGGGGAATTTTCTTGATTAATGACTTATGAATTTATGAGGGCGGGTCCAGCTCTTACTGTCGGCATGGCCATTCCTGGGTAGGTGCTCCTGGGTTGTATAAGAAAGCAGGCTGGACAAACCATCTCTTCTTGCTTACTTTTAGTAAGCCGAGGTAAGCAACTTTTGCCTGTATTTTATCTGTGTTTAGTGTATCTTGAGATATTTTCTCAGTTCTGCTTTCCAGATCGCTAAACTTCCCTTCAGCACTGTTAACCTACTAATTCTATGTTGTTTTTTTTTCAAGGTTTTCAATTGGTTTCTTTTCTTTTTTACCTTTTAGTAAACTCTTGAACTTATGGTCTTGTTGATATCTACAGTCATTTCAGAAGGTGTTGTATGTGTGTCCTTGGACTTGAATGGCGGTCCCAATCACTGTCCCAATCACGGGACTGCCTTTATGTGTGTCCTTGGACTTGAATGGCGGTCCCAATCACTGTCCCAATCACGGGACTGCCTTTAATTGTGCTGCGCATATTTTCTAATTTTCTTTTTATTAAAAATTTAACTACCTTAAGGATTTTCTCTGTAGGGATGCTCTTTGAAGAGTTTTGGGATTGCCTAAACTCCAGTTTTGGGTGTTTCTTAGCTCCTAAATAAGTCATGAGAAGCACCTGGAGTGGGGCATGATGATACACGCCTTTAATCCCAGCACTTGGGAAGTAAAGACAGGAGAGTCTCTGAGTTTGAGGCCATCTCAGTCTACATAGGAAATTCTAGGCCATCCAGGGCTACATAGTAAGGCCCTGCCTCAGCAACAACAACAACCACAACAACCAACCAACCACCACCACCACCACAACAAGGCACTTTGGAGGAACTAGAAAGATCGTGTTTATGGGCACTTGCTGTTTTTGCAGAGGACCCATGTTCAGTTCCCAGTCACCTGTAATTCTCGTTCCAGAGAATCCAACACCTTCTTCTGGCCCTTATGAGTACCCACATACACGTGAGGTACACACACACGCACACACACACACACACACGTAAATAAAAATAAATCTTCAAAATGAAAGGCTTGAGAATCTTACAATAGAGAAATACTTTGTGTTCACAAATATACAAGGCATCTTGTCATCATTTCTTTTGAAAATTTATGTTATTAATTATTTTTACTATTATTACTACTACTATTAATCTCTGTGTGTGTTTGTGTGTGTGTACACAATGTGTGTGAGTGCAGGTGCTCCTCAGGAAGAGGCCTGCACAGTCAGTAAAGAGTGAATGCAGAACAGTTTTAAGAGGGTAATTCTGGGGACCCAGGGCTCATCATGTCATCCAAAAGGTGGGATGTATAGTTTATAGATGACCATAGGCCCTGATCCTAGACTTGTTCTAGAGAGGGGTACTATAGCCAAAAACCCAGAGTGGATTTAAAAATGTAGGCTGCAGGCATGGTCCTCATAAACGAATGCTTTTCCTATAATAGTTACCTTCAGTTTCACCAATTTTACCACAGCCTCCAGTCCTTTGTCCCTGCTCTGTTTTTCCTGGCCTGTAAACCTCCACAGGGCTCCCTTTTCTGTAAGGCACGTGCTGGGATGAACATACGGATAGCAATGCCCTCGGCTTCCTAGCCATCGGATGTGTTGGTTACCTTACAGCCCGGCTCCACATCTTCTTGCTTTTGACTTCTGGCTCCCCATTTTCTTACTGTACAATCGGTTGCTGAGCTCCTGCAGTACAAATGGTGTAAAACACATCATCCCAGCTGGATCTGTGTATTGCCAGGGATCGTTCTGTGTTCTCTTAGGCAGCTTTTTTTCTCCCCAGAAGCACTCTCAAATCTTGGCCACTTTTCGCAGGCTCCCATCCCACCGTCTTCTCTCTTACTCTCAGCAAATGACCTTCCCTTCTATTTCTTTAAGAAAATCAAGTCATGTGCCTTTCACTTCCTTCCTCTCCCTCCCGTGTTACACTGTGGATATACTGTTTGCTGCTCAGTGTGGTAAGGGGTGATGGAGGCTTTCAGCAGCACTGACCACTGATCTGCCACTTCCCTCTCGTCACCATGGCAATGGTGCTGTCTCCCACCAGCCTCTCAGTCTCAGACAAATCTTTCCTCTGTAGCTTTGTTCTGCCCCCTTTCTGTCTCCTCTGGACCTAAGCACGTCAATTATCTTCTCTGTCTAAAGCTGTGCATCTAAGCAGCAGACACTTCACTACTTAGATCCAAATCCCTTTCAATCCACTCTGATCTTATTTCTTCTCTGGTAAACTCCGCAGAAACTGCTCTGACCCAACTTGATTATGGCTTCTCTGCTGCTAAAACCAATGGGCTCTTCAGTGCCCCCTGCCCACTGTTGAGGCTGCCATCTGAACATGCTTGTCACCCTTGAGACCCCTGCCCTTCCTGCTTCCCTGACCTGTTGCAAGTCTCCTCCCTTTAAATGTTGTCCTCCTCGGAGTTCTGCCCTAGGCTGCTTCTCGCCTTACTCATTAAAGTCTCAGTGCCTTGCCTGTAGACAGTGCTCCATCAATATCAAATTAAGTATGCAAATCCAGCTGTCAGTTTCCAATTCAGGCTATAGACTCCGAAGTCTTTAAAAGTTTAAGCCAGAAGGAGCAAACTTTTTGGAGGGCTACACATTTCCCGTTACACATGATATATTGCTTATTGCACGTGGAGTCCACTGGGGGAGAGGGGTAGCCATCAGAGCTTATTTGAGAACTAATATTGCTATATGTTAGCCACAGAGCCGATGTAGCCATCTTATGAGAAATACAATAGAGAGATTACTTAGCAGCTGTCTCCCCACACTCTCGTTTCGTTTCACTCCACAGTTCTTGGCAGAGAATCTGGAAAAGAAAAACATAATAATAATTAAGCCACACTGTGTTCTCCCAGACTAAATGATGTCTGCTGTTCCGAGAAACAAATCTTAAGAGGCAGTGCGTGTTCCATGATTGTTGAAAATAGAACACTTTCAAAGGTTTTTCTCCTGGAGGTTTTTGATTAAGCATTATGGCCCTTCCCCTTCCACTCCACGTAGTAAAGTTCCCCTCGGCGTCATGTACCACATGGAGAATGGCAGCGCTGAGCCCAGGCGATGTTTGATTTTTTAAAGCCCACTTTGAAAAGAAGAATTCAAAAGAGATCTATTTAAGGCTCCCTTTCCATTGCGATAGAGAGGCGCCACCTGTGGCGCATCGGGTTGCTTAGTCACCCCCCCCCCATTCTCCCCGAAAGCAATTATGTCACTTTGGAGTGGATACTGTTTAATGTGTGGAAAGACTCCTGCCAAAAGAGCAACTGAAATTACCCATTACTTTATTTAGTCTTGACCTGCTTAGGTTTCTTTTCCTCCCCTTCAGACTCTGTCAATCAAGAGTCCCCACGCTGCTCAGTCATGGGTTTCAAGGAGCATGTTATCCCTGTCACTTCTGTCCCTGCCACCAGCCATCTTCATCCAGGTGCCCTTGGGAGCTGCTGCACCTTGAGCAGAATCTAGAAGGAAGCATCATCACAGTGAAGCCAACGCCGAGGCCCACAGCCCACCCTCTTGCACCACTCCCATCTTGGCAATGGCAGACTTAAGAGCGATCTCACAGCCACGATTGTTTTTACTAGTGACCAATACTTGGGCAGGATAAAAGACAAGCACATGAGATACCCAATTGCATGAGAAAAATTCTGCTTCTCTTCTTAGCCTTAGCCTTCTAGTGTGTCCTGCAGGCCACCGAGAGTCAGACCTAACACCTGGGCTATTTAAGATTAATGACCAACATGACAGGATCAGGACTTAGCTAGTAGACAAGCATCTGGGCACACCTTGAGATGGTGTTGCGGTTAGGTTAGCCTCTGGGCATGTCTGTGAGCATTGTCCTGATTAGATTAATTGAAGTGGGTGGGTCCACCCTAATAGTGAGCAGCACAAGTCCCTGGGCCCCAGTCCTGAATGAAAAAGAGAAAGGCCAATTAAGTACAAGCATTACTCTCTATCTGCTTCCCAACTGGATGAAATGTGAGCCTCTGCCTCGGGCGCCCACCGTGATGGGCTATACCCTCTGACTATGTGCCATAGATGCCCTCCCTCCCTTAAGTTGACTCTGTCTCTATCACAACAGCAGAAAAATAACAGAAACAATACCTGAGTCAGAATGGGGATTCAGGATAGTGAGGGTGTAAAAGCCATTGCCTGTAGCCAAGCACACTGGAGCATGCCTGTAATCCCAGCCCTGGAGAGGCTGAGGCATGAGGAGTCAACCTGGGCAACATAGCAAGTTCAAGGCCAGCCTGAACTTGTGAAACCTACACAGTGAAACCCTGCCTAAAAGGGGGGAAAAAATCATGACAATGAGCTGCTTAGTTTCCTAAAGTGTCCATGTTTAAAAATTTCAAAACATTGAACTAGCCAAAGAAAACCTGACTAGAGATGCAGTACAGCCTGGAGATTGAATTTCAGATCTCCAAATTCTGCCTGATTTCTCCTTAATTCCTCCTTCTGTTCACTCTATACTCTTTCTCCCCCACTGCCAGCTCCCCCATATCACACACACAGCTGCACACACATATATACACACATGCACACATACACATACACACAAATACACACATACATATGCACACCACATATACACAGTACAAAGCTACAATAAAAACTGCTGCTTTGTTTTAGAGAAACACATTACCAAACACACTAGTGTTTAAAAGTATGCATATGAACCCAACATCTTTTCAAAGACTGAAAGAGTTCTCAGTCCTTGTCAGTGTTTACAGGGTATGTGCAGTGCAAGGTCTTTAACAAATAGCATGGAGATGCCAATGGTTTCCAGTATATCCGCATCACAGATCACTGCCTACATTCCAGACTCACACATACCATGCCCACTCAGGCTACTCGGAAGCATGTGTGCTTCAGCTTACCCAAATGTGCTGCCACGTTGCATCAGCAAGTGTCACCTGCTGACTCAAGCTAAAAACCGTCCTAGGGGTTTTCTTGTAACCTATGTTTCCTTTATTCTGCCCTGCTGTGGCTTGGACCTGGATGTTCCCCCAAAACCCTGCTTATAAAAGGCTTCATCCCCAGCTAAGTACTAATGGGAGATAATGAAAACTGTAAGCGCTCAAGACTAGTTTTCCGTCATGGGAGGTGTGTCCTCAAAAGATGCTGCAGAGTTCTGGCCTCTCTCCTCTTCTCTCCTCATCCCATCAATATGGAGAGTAGCTTTGCTAATGCCCTACTCACTGTGATGCTGCCTTGCTACAACCTAGAAGCAGAGGGGCCAACCATATTCTGAAATTGTGAGCAAAAACATACCTTTCTTTTTTTCTAAGTTGATCACCTCAAGTATTTTATTATAGTAGTAGAAATCTGACCAGTGCAGCCCCCACATCCCTCAACAAGTTCTGTACTATGACATCTAGTGACAGTGCTGTTCAGAGTACTGTCTGCAGGATGCTGGTTCATGACAGTGTCACTGAGGCAGGACAAGTTAACATTAGAAATTGGGAGTATTAGAAACTTTTTATGGAAATTTGCCATGGGCATGATGACCAGGTTCACAAGAGTAGACTCACTGGACAGGGCGTGGACACTTCAGGAGTGATAGGCTAGAATGATGTCTCAAGTGTAGCACAAGTCATGTGATAAATAATCCCATGTACCCTGGGCCTATCCAGACCAGGACAGTTTATAAGCAGTTTGTCAACTAAAAGTAATAAAACAACAAAACCATTTGTAGTGAGAACTTGTATTTACCAGCTTAAACTTCTAATCAGTTTTTCATTTTGTGGTTTAATGTTAGTAATTACATTACAGCAATAGGCTTTATATTTTTGTTTTCCCAAACTCCAAGTTGCCAAGATGAAATGAGTTTCACTGGCTTTGGGGAATGGGAATGTAGGAGGAGAGAAAATACATTTCCTGAGTGTGACAACCTGGGGATGGTGGGAATTATCCTGAGAATCCAAGACCCAAAGAGCTCATGTGGTTTCCTCAGCGCTGTGGTCCCTGACATGCTGGGTTCGGTTTATAGCTATAATGGATGTTGATATCCTAAAAACAATGTTCAGTAATTTATGGAGAAATTTGTGGAGTTCATGAAGCAATGAAACCATCAAAAAAAAAATCATGGGCTGTTTACTTGCAAACATTAAGTTTAAAACCACAAGAATTTCTCAAAAGAAAGAATCTTTGGGTTAGTAAACTGATAGCAGCAGATGTTTTCTATCCCACGTATAAACATGAAGGCTTTGCATGTTCACTACGTGCCGTTCCGGCCTGCCAAGACTGAAGTCCATGCAGGGTGATGGAGACGTTAGCAAGACTGCAGAAGGTACTAACAGCAGAGAAGGTGGCTGAGCCCTCCTCTCCATGGCCACCGTCACTCAGCATGTTCTGGGCCCAGACAATGAAGCAGAAGGCTGACTCAGAGCAGCCAAAGCTGGCGACGTCCTTTTCATTTTAACATGCTAACTCCACTCGTATCCCTGCTTGTCTGCCTTTCAGCCCGATGGTGATAAGAAGGAAGAATGTTCTGTTTTGTTACAAACATCACCATGAGGGATGAGGCTGTAAGCAATGCATTTGGAGTTGAAGCACGGTGTGGGAGGCCGTTCTGGCTGCGCAGAAGACTTTCTGGAGCAGTTACCTCAAGGAGGAGCTCAGACAAGGGTCTAAGTCAGCATGCTGTCTGCCATGAGGAAGTCCTGCCAGGAAAGAGAAGGTTGGCAGAAATGAACAGTGGGCTTAGTGTTGTACTGAAAATTGGGAGTTAGGTAAAGGCTCCTGTGTTCACATCTGGATCACTCCCTGATGCTGTATGGTCTTATGGCAGCAGATCATAAACAGCTGCTGCCGAACGCTGAGGTTTGATGATAGTCAAGGAGCAGAGAGTTGAAGATGTTGCAAGTTCAGAACAGTTCTCAGTGTTTCTGCTTAAGAAGACCACAGTGTGGGGACTGGAAGTGCCACACAATGACAGACAATGAATGCCAGAATGGTCCCCAAGAAAACCCAAGCCCAACGGCTGGTGGAAATGGTGAGGGCAGTGAGGGCCCTAAGGCCATAAGTCAACATAAGACTGAAGTGGAAGTGGAATTGAAAGACCTTACCACATGTGTGCAAAGCTCCATTCCCCACCCCCATGTTTCAAAGGTTAAAAAATAAAATAAAAGCATTTGAGAAAATGATTTGGTCTCAATATACTCGCTTTTCATTTGGGCAAGCAGGATTTCTTAGTCATCAGATAGCTATCGTATTTATTAAAATATTTTTACTTATCTAGTATGTATGTGTGCACACTCATGTGCATGCGTGCGTGTGTGAGTGTGTGTGTGTGTGTGTAGGTCAGAGGTTCGGGACTTGGTTTCTCTCCTTTGCACCATATGGGTCCTGGGGATTGAACTCAGGTGGTCAGACTTGGCGACAAATACCCTTACCACAAGCCGTCTCACCATCCCTTGAGCCTGCTTCCGTTGTTTGTGATGATCTTTACACGTCCATGTAACGAAGATGTGCAGGATGCTTTTCCAAGGGCAGAAAGGTGGAAGGGCAAACATCAGAGGGAGCTTATGTACCCTCTTATGAAGAACTAGTTGAGCTGCTTGTCCTGATGTGTGCTCTAAAGCCTGCCCATCCTCAGCAGTGAGGGTGGCGATCTTGACACAGCCAGCACTGAACACCTCTGATTATAGAAAGTGCCCCAAATTCCTCTTTCCAGCAAAAGAAGAGATACCTTTAAAAGTTGAGGCATTTGGAATGTCTTCTTTTCATGGAAACAGAATTTAGCCTGTTAACTTGCAGGGTAGATTGGTGGGACAGATCCTGCTGAGGTCTAGGACTCAGCAGTGTAGTAGCACTTGGTCTGTTTTAGGTAATTAAAAAAAACAGAACCTAGCTGATGGAAATTGCTCTGCTGTCCCAGCTATTCTACGAAATTCGTTTATCTCATGTTGTTACTGAAGAAAAGCATGGCAGCAGTGTGGTATGTGCTGTCCCTCATGAGGAGTCCTATCGGCAATCTTACCTAGACTCGATAAACTGCCAAGGAAAAACAAGTCGGTTTGTCATATTGAAAACCTTAAATCTTGCTGTGTTTGTTCAAAGTCATACAGACATTTAATAGGAGGACCGCTTTTCCCTTTAAAATGGAAAACATTGAAAGTGTAGTAAAAGCCCATATATTCATTGCCTAAGTGGACAAAAGAATATATAGTTTCATACTTACCTTTTTTCTACATTATGCTTACCCTTAAAGTATGTATTTATTGCCCTTAATGTATTTATTGCAATAAAATTCCCTGGTTATTGAACAAATGCTATAAAATCACAACTCAATATATTCTTCACTTTTTTCTTAGAGGTTCATTTATATTAATTTTTTCAAGGTATAAGCAATGGATTGGAAATGTCTAAAAAGGGATCTTCTTCCACAGAGAGTTGAAGGAGCTTTGCATCATAGGCAAAGGCTATTAAAAAGGCTTTTCCTCAAACACATTTGTCTTCCAAGTATCTCCTACTTCCTGACGTGATCTCAGTAACTTCATTTCAAACAAGAAATTATCACTGAGCCTGAAGCAGCCTCAATCAATATATCTGAATGTATGTAGACATCATCTGATAAATTGGCCCCAAATAAAACTCTTAGTACACATCTAGCTCTTGTGCCTAGTGTTATAACCTCACCAGTGAAAATATTCCTTGGGAAGCACAGTGCAGTAACTGCTTATACCCCAATGATTGTGAATAGACACCTAAGGCTGAAATTTATTTCCTTACAAACATTATTTCATGTAGTCCAGACCAGGCCCACGATGGAGATGGCTTTGATTTGTGATTATCCTGCTTCCACCCAAGTTCTGGAATTACAGGTGTGCACTGTCACTTCTGGTGTAAGCAATGCTGGGTACCAAACCATGCGACGCAACCACTCTCCCAACTGAGCTGCATCCTCAGGCCCTTGAGTTGAATTTTTTAAAAACAACTTTTATGCTATCTCTGTAGTGACTTGGTTCCCTTTGTATTGCTACTAAAACAACAGAGACTTGGTAGAGTGTAAGGAAAAGAGGTTTGTTTTGGCTTGTGGCTTGGAGCTTGAAAAGGACACTCTTAGATACCCAGATCTGTTCATCGGACTGACAAGATGCCAGGGTATAAGAGTTGCGTGCTTCAGACTATAGAACTGGTCAAACTTCTGTGACAGGAGAGGCCACAAGGGAATCTCTACTAATGTTTTGCCAAATGGACATGGGCACAGCTCTCGGGTCTGACCAGAGAAGCATCATTCCGCAGTGGGGACCCATAACTGGCCAAAGTACTGGGAATAAGTGACAGACGGAGTGCTCAGCCCCCAAGGGGAGTTCTGTGTCACCCCTTCCAAGGCCCAGGAGAGGCTCTCTTCCAATGCAAGAGAGGATGGAAGGACAGTGGAAACCAAGGATGGGAGAGTGTGGTGGGGGACATGAGGGACATGGCGGATGCAACCATGAAGACACAGCAGGTGTGACTGCTTACTCAGGGCCTGGAAAAGGAAGAGGGAGGGAAGGTAGGATGGGAGGTGGGAGGAAGGAGAAGAGGCTATGAGGGTAGGAAAGGGCCTACTGGGGAAAGTAGATTGGTAAGTATGAGAAGGGAAAGGGTAGCTAGGGGTGAGTGTAATCACAGTGTGTTATGTATGTGTGTAATAGTATCAGTTGAAAAATAATGCCGTGATAATGGGGACCGGGCTTCTCCATTTGGGAAACGTACCTCATCCAAGCCATAATAATCGTATTTGGTTTAAAAATATAATCAAATTTCAATCCTACATATGAAATCAAAACAGTGTGTTCCATACAACCCTGACAGGTAGGAATTCGTACTCTGGAAGGTCGCTGCACTGCTGATGTAAACATTTCGTGTTGGTCTAGGCCAAGACTCTGTAAGGCGGCTTTGGGAAACCTGGGCATGGAGGAAGCAGCTGGTGGGTTATGAAGTGTTGCTTTTCAGCATCGGTCCACCCTCCAAACTCAGAGAGGCGGGGGCATGCTCTCAGAGTCCCATCCCTCCTTTGCCAGAGCCTTCTCCTTAGCTTCCTTCCCCCTGAGGAACAGACCCTGGGGGGAGAGAGGAGCAGCTGACCCTTCCAGCCCACTTACCGTTCTCTGAGAGTCACCCCAATACCATTCTCCTTCACTCTGGTTATCTGAAGCTGGCTTCTAGTTTCTCAGTTTTTCTCCTCTTGTACATTATGTTCCATTGACAATAAAGAGCCTCAGCTTCCAGCCCCTTACCCAAAGCTCAGCCCCAGCCTCCTACAGCCCTGTACACTCATACACGGCCTCATAATAATCCAAGCCACTTCCAGGATTTCTTTGGGCCCAAAGACAATGGAGGCTTCATGAATTAAGTTTCTACTTTGTTAAAAAGCTAACTGCAGCACTTGGGAGGCAGAGGCAGGCAGATTTCTGAGTTCTGAGTTCGAGGCCAGCCTGGTCTGCGAAGTGAGTTCCAGGACAGCCAGGGCTATACAGAGAAACCCTGCCTCGAAAAAAAAAGAAAAGAAAAGCTAACTGCAGAATTCATTTTTTTTCTTTTTACCTTTTAATCCCTCCATTACCTATCTATCTAGCCCATAACTTATATAAAGTTTCTTCTCTTAAACTGGCTTTGATTCCCAGCTGACAGACTCGGTGTCACCATGGCGGTCCCAGGTGGTCTGGAAATGGTGCCCTAAATCCCATGCCCAGCAGCTCGCTGGCCCAAGATGGAATGTTAGTAATCTGTGTCATGCAGTGACATCATGATTAATCGTACTGTCCCCTGTGGTTGATCCTGATGAAGAGCCGGGAGCAAGTAACTCGGCCGACCAGGCGGCTGCCACAGTTAACTGTTACAATGTAACAGTGATGTCCAAGAGAGATGATATGGCTAGTTCTAACTCTGTTGATGTTCTGTAGGGGAAAAAAGGATAAGCTCAAATCTAAACACACTGTAGAAGTCAGATGTGAGACTGTGAGACTCTCAAATGTGTCCACTTTTCACCTCCACTGCTACTATCCTCTAGTCTCAAGTGTAATTTTGAAGCAACTTCCCAGGCCTAGTTTGCCCAGTTTATAATCCATTTATATACAGGGACCAAAGGACCTTAAAGCCATGCCTGTAACCAAAACCTCTAGTGACATCCTTCTGCATTTCCAGTGACATTAACTTCTTCTACCTCGTCTCAAGCCATTTCCTTCCTCCATGTAATCTTGTCTGTCCAGCTCTCCCTTGGCCTGCGGCTCCCTTATAATAGAATTCTCCTTTCTTGGAACTAGGTTCCTCTTGTGTGACTGTTTCTCACCATTCTTACTTATACAAGCATTATCTGATTACTTACTTGTCTGTCTCTACTGAACTGCCCTCCATTAAGATAGACTGTCTTTCTCTTAGCTACTGTATTCTCATACCCCTGTACCAATTCCTGCCACTTAGTACATACAGGACTGGTGTCTTATTTGGCCTCAGCTGACAACTTAACACAGATCTCTGTCACCTGGGAAGAGGGAATCTCCACTGATGGATTGCCCAGATGAGATTGGCCTGTGACGGGGTTTGTGGGGACCTTTTCTTAGGTGCGGACTTACAGAAGAAGGCCCATCCCACTATGAGCGGTGCCATCCCTATACAGGCGGCCAGGGCTGTTTAAGAAAGGTAGCTAAGCAAGTAGTGTTTCTCTGTGGTTTCTGCCTCAAACCCCTGTCTTCAGTGCCTTCCTCTCCAGGGACTTTTGGTCAGAATATTTATCACAGCAACAGAGAATCAAACTGTAGCAATATTGGATAAATAATTCTGGGAAATAATTTTCCTTTCATTAATACTTTCTTAATTATGGGCACTTTAAGTAGACAGAAGGTAAAATGCCTAGATGCCAACCAACCTTATTTAACATATTTTGACATTTTGCCCTACTTAAGTCATATTGTGTTTTCTTAACAAATGAAATGTAAAATACACTTTTCCACTTTACCTAAATTCAGTAGTAGTATAAATTATATACATTGCGTCCTGATAGTTTTTAAACTTTATCTTATTATTTTATGGGAGCTTTGTCTCCATGCATGTATGTGCACTGTGTACAGGCTCGATGCCTGAGGAGCTCAGAAGAGGGTGCTAGATCCCCTGGAACTGGAGTTACCATTTGTTAAGAGCCTCCATGTGGATGTGGGGAATCAAACCCTGGTCATCTACAATAGCACAAGTGTTTTAACTTCCAAGCCAACTCTCTAGAAATATACTCCTGATATTTCCTTTGTTTTGTTTTGTTCCTGTTGTTTTTAGAGGGGGTTTCTCTGTGTAATGAGCCCTGGCTCTTCTGGACTCCCAATGTTGACCAGGCTGGCGTTGAACTCAAGAAGTTCTGGGAATAAAGGTGTGGCCACCACGCCCAACCTTCCTCCTGATATTTCTAATAACTCTGGGATCTGTCTGGTCTTCCTGCCTCCACCCCCTGGGTGCTTGGGGTGACAGGCCTGTACGACCACTCCTATTTTGTGTGGTACTGGGATTGAACTCAGGGCTGCAGGTATGGTAGGCAAGCACTCTGCAGTGAGCTACCTCTCCAGCCCATGTACTTCAGGCTTAATACAGACTTGTTACTGGCTCGCTGGCTGGGGGAACTAGAGAGTCGTCAGTCTCACTAATCCTTTAGAAGTACCATTGTTCTGTTTCATTGATTTTCAGTTTTTCCATTTTCTATTTCATTGATTTGTACTTTCGTTTATTTTGATTTATTTGCTTGACCTGTTTTGTTGTCTTCTAATAGCTATTTTAACCGATGGTTCTAATCTTTTCATTTTTTTTTTCTAGAAGCATTCAAAATACATTGTTTTATTTCTGTTAGCCGGCTTTTTATCACTTGACAAAGTTCCTGGGGTGAGGGGTGGGGCAGCTTAAAGGAGGAAAGCTTTGCATTTGACTCACATTTTGAAGCTCCCAAGTCCATAGCTACTTGGTGGTAAAGAATAAGAACATCATGGTAGGAAACACAGTGAAGCCATGTGCCTTACCCTCAGGATGTCAGGGATGCAGGGTAAGGAGACAAGGATATACCGTTCCAGGGCATGCTCCTCTGAGCCGCTTCTCCAGCTAGACTCACCTCCTGGTTCTCACCACCTCCCGATCCACTCAGTTGTAAAAGCATAGAGCAATCCACTGATGACATCAGAGCCTGATGCTGGAGTCACATCACACCCCCAAATCCTGGCCATAAATGTTGCTACACTGAGCACCAAGCCATCTTCAGCACAAGAGTCTTTGAGGGAAATTTAAGCCCCAAGTAGTGCTTTACCCACAATGCCATGGTTGTTCGTAAGTTGTGGTCTTGTTTTAATTCAGGACTTCACATTTCTCTATGTGCTCTCTTCTTTGGTCCTCAAGTTACTGTGAAATATCTGTTTGAGCTCAGGGTGTTGCTTACCTAGCTTGCAAAAAGCCTGGGGTTCAACCTTACCACATCTACAGATGTGCTGGCAGTGTTTTCTGTATTTAAAATAGCAAGTCGACATGCCCTCTTCATCCAAATGTGTTTTTCTTCTAAATTTGGGAGATCTTATGTTAAAATTTTTGGCTCTTTTATTTTATTTTGTGATATAAAGCAAGTACACATTCCTGTTTCTGAGCATGGTTAAGAAGAACATTGGACATGGTGGCACTTGCCAGGAATCCCTGCACTTGGGGAGGCTCACGGCAGGAGGATGGAGAGATCAAAGCCACCCTGGGCTTCATAAACTCAACAGCACTCCACACTCTTTGCACTGAGATTTTCATATACTAAATCCTTATTTTACCTCTGGTCCTATGTCTAACATCTCTGCTTTGACCCAACAATCTAGAGGTTTGAAGCCAGCCACATGTTTTTATGTGGTTTGCTTTGTGACTCATCCTGGCATCTTCTAGGATAAGCTCTTCCTTCTCCACATTCATCACTGATATGAATTTCAGTGTTCTGTGTAATAAAATATGCTATTATGTTACTTAAAATTATTAAATCTGTAAATTAAATCGAAATATTATGATGTTTGCAATATTTTTTCCATAAAATGTTAATAGTTTCATTCTCTTGGACTGACACAGCCTACTTACTATCTTAGGTTACCGAGTAGATAATCAATAAAAATGTGCTAGTACACTTATAGTTCATCATTGTTATAAATGAAATCTAGCTTTGAAATGAAATTTTTAGTAGTTGTTACAGAAATACATTTTAACTTTTAGAATATGTTTTTTGTTTCTGAATTCTGAAGTTCCTAAAACCCCATATAGTCCAGCATCTCCGGGTGGTTGTGGGGTATCGCATCACGCTTCATCACGCGATCTTCCCTCTGAAGATTTTCCTTTTTTGTTTTTCCTGCTTCTCACAATGTCGAGCCCTCCTAACAGCTTATCAAATAAAACTCAGGATAAAGCGTATCTGTTATCTTAAATTCTTAGGAGCCTGGAGTAGGAAGATCAAAAGTTCACATCCTGTCTGGGCTTCAAAACAAGGTGGAGGCCTGCGAAGGCAACTCAGTGAAGGCCTTCCTCAGGGTACATAGTAAAGAAGGCTCAGTGGTAGAGTTATTGGTGTACACTGGATGAGGCCCTATGATCAGTTCCCAGTACTAGGAATACAGGGTGCTTCCTATTTTGTTCTTATACCCTATCTGCTTGCATTAAGAATAGCACTGGGCCAGGTGGTGGTGGCACTCTCCTTTAATCCCAGCACTCAGGAGGCAGAGATGGGTGGGGGGGGTGTCTCTGATTTCGAGGCCAGCCTGGTTTGTAGAATGAATTTCAGGAGAGCCAGGGCTAAACCCTGTTCTTCAAACAAACAAACAAACAAATTGGCCTTTAATTTTAACAGGGTTTTTTTTATTTCCCAGAAATTCAAAGCCTGGAAAGTAATTTTTATTTCCCCCCATCTATGTGGGTGGGGTAGGGATTGTATGTATGTGTGCAGGTATGGATGGGGGTGGGGGTACCCTCCCATGCAGGAACGTGTGAAAGCCAGAGACAGATATGGGGACATCTTCCTCAGTCACCTTTCTGTTTTGTTTCATGAGGCAGAGTCTCTCACTGGACCTTAGAGATACAGCCAGACTGACTAGCCAGTAGGCGCCCAAGTCCCACCTGTCTCCGTCCCACAGCGCTGGGATTAGAGGCCCACAGGGTTTTTAAACATGGGTGCTGGGATCTGAACAAGTCCTCAGCCACTGTTTCACCCATTGGGCCATCTCTCTCCAGCCCCCAAACTTCCTTTTTTATATGCCAATAATTATTCCAAGCCCTCATAAAGCATACTAAGAACAGACTGCTTCCTGAGAGGAACGTGTTTCTTCTGTGGTTACTTGTTGCTTTATTTTTCCAACCTAATTACTCAGTAAAAGAAACCTCAACCCAATCAGTAACAATACAAGCTATAAGCCTAGATTGGGCACATCTCCCACTACACTACTCTATTCCCATCTATATTATCCCATATAATTTGCAGTTTCTCCAGGCCACGAGCTTCTCTCTGCAGCCTCTCCATCATCCTCCGTAGCTCCTCCCCCTTCCCCCGTCCATCCTTTTCTCCTCCCCCAAACCATCAGCTCCTCCCCCTTCCTCCTGCCCAATCATTGGCTCAAGCCTTTATTTGAAAAGTTAAGGTGGAGAGAAGGTTCATAAGGCAAGCAGCCCCTCCCAGGAGTGGAATTAGCATCAAAATACAAGCCCAGGGCTATCTACAACAGTTACTTTCCATTTTGACACACATTTATTTTTAAATCTTTTGTCCAAACTTTGAAAGGCTTCCCATTGGAGTGGATGCTAGTTCTCATAGCCCTGAAGCTCTCGGAGGACTTGGTGTTCTCCCATATCAGCTCCATCTCAAATCCGCTCATTCTCCTTCCCCTTTATTCTTTCTTGAATTCTGTTTTTCTAATTAAACCACCAAATCAGTCATAACAGAAGGCTCCAAGAACATAGTTCATATCCTCCCCTTTGCTCCCAACTCTGATTTATAGCTGTCAGCGTAGTATTAATTAAGACAGATTTCATAATGAAATCCCTCCCATTATGGTATCAGTGCAGGTAAACTCGAGTCTTGCTAAGGGCTCTTTTCTTAAGCACAATCCAGCATCTGTGAGGGAAAAGCATAATTCTAATGGAAACTTTTCACATGCATGGTTTGCTACGTATTTTTTGAGTAGTGTTTTGAAATATGTCGTGCTTTCTTTTCCCTCCCCTGAGGTATGAGAATGCTTTCCTATGCTGTTCTGTGGAGCTCTGGGGAGGACATGTGAACTGAGGATTGCCAAGTTCAGGGCCCAGATCTTTATGACTCACTCAGCCCAGAATTCCACATGGATGTGAGAAAAGCTTTAGGGATGACTATTCAATAGTGACCCTGACTCCAGATTTATCCCCACCGCACGTTAGCTCAGAATGAATGGTCAAGACGTTGAAAAAGGGGTGTGAGGGTCCTCCCTCATTTCTAGCCCCATTGGCAGAAGTGTACACAGCTTTTGGATGGCCAGCAGTGCTCTACAACCTAGCTCTTCTTTTGTCTGTAAAGTGGGACCAAGATGGATTTTTGACATGGGTCTTAAGACCTTTGAAAGGCTAGAATTAGTATCTGGGCAGAACATTGAGACCTCGTTTTCTGTCCTACTTGGGAAAAGTAGCTTTGCACTTCTGGGACCAGCTTCATTTGTAAAATGCATAGTGATCCAGGCTATTCTCTAAGTCTCTTGAAAAAAAAATGGCTATGTATCATCGTCCTGGAGAGGGAGCTGGAACTTGGAAACAGAACAAGCAGGTTAGTACATGTTACAGGAAATATTAAAGAGTAGAATTGGCATGTTCCTACGCTTGTGCCTCTGCCCCAGCAGCCTGGCTGGCCATGCACTGGCAGGCAATGGCCGACCTGTTTCTATCTCGTGGCGATTCTGACTCTGAACTCCACAATCTCTTCACCCAGCTTGCTAGGTTCCCACAGGCGAGTCGCTACCACGCCAATCCTGTGACTTAAATCCTCCATGGCCTTTGTGGAGCTCCTCAGGCAAACCCACGCTAACTGCCATAGCTTTCTCTCTTGAACCCAGATGAGCCACTGTGTGAAGGAAAACGCAACACAAACATAGTTCAGAAACAATAGTACTCACTCTCTGGGCGCAACAACTAAAACCTAATCTTGTAAGCCTTATTGAAATCTGATCCCTCCGGTGGCGAGTCTTTGTGGTTCAGCTACAATACTAGGATACTCTAGCGGCTACATCTTACCCCTCTCTCTGCTGTCCTGGTTCCAAAGAGACCTAACTCTCTCCTGTTTCCTCTCTTCTTCCATCCAACCCGGAAGTTCTGCCTACTTGCCCAGTGATTGGCTCCTTTATTCATTAGGGTATTGGTTCACAAGAACAACATGGACATGGTGGGTGTGCTGGCAGGTGTGAAGTCTTGATCATCTTGGCTCCCTTTTGGGGTCTGGAAGGGTGGGTACAGTGAAGCGCTGGAGACAGGGTGTTTGTGCTCCAGAGATTATACAACCGAGCAACTAAGCACAGGTTCTAGGTCATTTTTATGCCTGTGGTTTCATTCCAAATTTTTGCAAGTATTCTTAGTGGTCTTTCTCCACCTAACTTTAGTGAAACTTCTAGTATTATTACTAAAGAGTATCGGTGAGTCATAGAGTCAAATCATGTAGTCTCTGATGGACGTGCAGACCCAGTCCCAAGGCAGGTTCCTTCTCTGTCAAATGTTTCTATAAAAGTTCTGTCCGGAGCATCTTCTCTTTCATCCCATCTTTATAAACTAGTATCATGTGAGGCCCCTGAGTGCTGGTAGCCTTTCCTTTGTTGTCCATCTCTCTCAGGATGATTTGATTAAAAATCAGGATTTTTCCCTTAGCTGTCACCTGTAGACATAAAATGGGAAGAGGTGTTTTTGTGTGTAATGCAGTAACAAGTGCTCCTTAGGGAATATTCTAGAACTAGAGGAAAATCTGAAAGAAAAAAAAACCCAAACATTCCCACCAAGGTGATGACTGCTCACATTGGTGCTTTCACTCCTGTGTCCAAGTTGTCTGTTGTTAAAATAAGCGAGAGTTTTGTGTACTGTGCCTTTCAATCATTTGTCAGATTTGCTGTATAAATAGCCCTACAATAAACCTATGTTGCTTTTTTTTCTGATTATTTTCTCAGAAGTTTCTAGATGTTGACATGCAGCTTTAGGGAGCTGGGCTTACTTTATCATCGTTATGGTCTGACGCTTCTTGTTCAGTGGCCTGATTAACCGCCCAGCCCCGAAGAATGTGCCTCTCCCCATGCTCTTGCTAATGATATGGCCTTTTTCATTTTTCAGATCTTTGCTAACTTAATGGGAAAATATTATTTCATTATTGTGTTTCATTTTACTAATTGTAGGTAATATTAAAAGTTTTCACATGCCTACTAGCCTTCTCTCTTCCCTTTTTGTCTACATTGTCTGTTTGTTATCTCCATTAGTAGAATATTATTTACCAGTTTCTTTTTTTTAATTTTATTAATTCTTTGAGAATGTCTTGATTATATTCATCACCTACTCCTCCCAGATCCACTCCCCGCCCCTCCCACCACTTCCCGTCTCTTTACATTTTTAGAAGACACTATCTTACAGCAGATATTATAGTCCTCAAGCTCTCACATTCTTTCCACCCCCTAAGCCTTAAGTGTAGATGTTATGTTATAAATGTATGTTGTGGGGTGGGGGCACCCCACCGTCAGGCGATCCCTGCATTTTGAACAGTTGTGGATCTCTATAGTAGTTTCTGTCTGCTACAAGAAGCTTCCTTACCTGTGGATATAAGGAGAACGTTAAGAAGGTTAGGAAACACTGACCTGGGAAAGTGGCAGAGTTAGGTCCTCCTTCGGGTTCCATGGCTCACCAACCACAGGCAGTTGGCTAATTTTACAGTGCCAGACATAAATGTCCTCCTGCTGAGTGGGTTTGAAGTCCAGTTAGGGAGCCGTTGGTCTTCCCCAGTACAGAAGTTGCCGCCATTGCACCTTCAGGAATGTCTTGAGTTGCTTGGCTGATGTTAGAGTTGGTAGATGTTGCGTCTGAATAGGACTATTGATTGCTTTTGCCCCTTGGGAGGTTGTACAGCTCCTTCCTATCCTTTGAGAGCGTGTCCTTAGAAAGGAGGCTTCGAGGTCAAATTCAGAGCAGTTCCTCCAAGTCCTAGATCCAAAGTTTATGGTACCTTCAGCAACAGGATCTTCTCACCTTTTTCTGGGAGGCGCTAGGGGCAGCAGTGTTAGCCTATATTGTTTAGGGATCTTTTGGACTCCCATAACCAGCAACTTGAAAGGAGGTGTCCCGTGCCTGGCCCCACTGGGTGTCAGTCTATGTTTGGGAGGAATGAATATATATAATGTAATACATATAATGTGCTTTTAAATAACATACTTCCCTGTGGCTTTTAAAAACAACATTACTAAGCCAGGCAGTGGTGGCGCACGCCTTTAATCCCAGCACTTAGGAGGCAGAGGCAGATGGATTTCTGAGTTCGAGGCCAGCCTGGTCTACAGAGTGAGTTCCAGGACAGCCAGGGCTATACAGAGAAACCCTGTCTCGAAAAACTAAAAAAAAATAATAATAAAAAAAAAACAACATTACTATTATATATTCCTCTTTCTTCTGGTCCTCCTTCCTCCCTCCACAGGTAAGGTTCTGTCACTAGCGTTTGCCACTGGTTTTCCCACTGGCCCCTTCAGAGCAGCCGTGTCTCACTAGTTTCCTCTTCCTGTTTTTATCTTTTCTTTTGTTTTTTTAAGATTTATTTATTTCATGTATATGAGTACACTGTCGCTCTCTTCAGACACACCAGAAGAGGGCATCGGATCCCATTACAGATGGTTGGGAGCCACCATGTGGTTGCTGAGAATTGAACTCTGGACCTCTGGAAGAACAGTCAGTGCTCTTAACCACTGAGCCATCTCTCCAGCCCCATTTCTATTTTTATTACAACTCACTTTCTAGTTTATTATTTCCATCTCGTTTTCACAATGGATTCTTGATAATTTATCTTTCTTATGTTATTACATTGGCATTCATTTTATTTTTATGGATGTGTACATGTGGGCATACTTGTGCTACAGTCCGTATGTGAACTCAGTGGACAACTTGCAGGAATTGGTTCTCTCCTTCTACCACGTGAGTCCTAGGAACAGAACTCAGATCATCAGGCTTGGCAGCAAGCCAAGCTGTCCCACCAGCCCATTTTCACTTTTTGTTTGCTCAAGTCTGTACTCTTTGCTTTCACAGTTTATTCTGTAACATTTTCACTAAGAAAATTTTCCTTGTCTTACTAGGTTACAATTCACTTTCCTTTTCTTGGTTGATACGAATTTTAAAAGTGTTTAGCGCTTCCATGTATTTGAAATTTATTTTGGTACATACTGTGGAGTGAAGAGCTAAACACTTTATTTCCAAATAGCTGTAGCTGGCCAGTTTTTCATGTGTGTGTGTGTGTGTGTGTGTAAGAGAGAGAGCGCGCGCATGCATGTGTGTATGATGTCTAACATGCTATTGAGTTAGCTTTGCTTTTTTGTTTTGTTTTCAGTTTTGGTTTTGTTGATGCTGTTTTGGATTTGGTTTGGTTTGGTTGTCCAAGGCAGGGTTAGCCTTTGTTTTCATTCAGTTCTTGTACATATGTGGGGACCCATCCAGGCTATTCTGCCCTTTGTACCTAATTCCTGCTCTAGAAACACTCACACCCCCACCTCTCTCCTTAGGACATATTCTATAACCTGTTTCTTTTTTCTTTTCTTTTCTTTTCTTTTTTTTAGCTATTTTCTTTATTTACCTTTAAGAAGATATCCCCTTTCCTCATTTCCCCTCCAAAAACCCCCTATCCCATCCCCCCCATCCCCGTGCTCACCAACCCACCCACTCCTGCTTCCGTATCCTGGCATTCCTCTATACTGGGGCATCAAGACTTCACAGAACCAAAGACCTTTTCTTCTCATCTCTTGTCCAACAAAGCCATCCTCTGCTACATATGTGGCTGGAGACATGGGTCTCTCCATGTGTACTCTTTGGTTGGTGGTTTAGCCCCTGGGAGCTTTGGGGATACTGGTTGGTTCATATAGTTCCTCCTATAGGGTTGCAAACCTCTTCAGCTCCTTGGGTCCTTTCTCTAGTTCCTCCATTAGGAACCCTATGCTCAGTTCATTGATTGGCTGAGAACATCCACCTCTGTATTTGTCAGGTGCTGGCAGAGCCTCTCAGGAGAGAGTTATATCAGGCTCCTGTCAGCAAGCACTTGTTGGCATCCACAATAGTGTCTGGATTTGGTAACCATATATGGGATGGATCTCCAGGTGGGACATTCTCTGGATGGCCTTTCCTTCAGTCTCTCTGCTCCACACTTTGCCTCTATATCTCCTCCCATGGGTATTTTGTTCCCCCATCTAAGAAGGACCGAAGTATCCATGCTTTGGTCTTCCTTCTTCTTGAATTTCATGTGGTCTACAAATTGTATCTTGGGTATTCCAAACATCTGGGCTAATATCCACTTATCAGTGAGTGCAGACCATGTGTGTTCTTTTGTGATTGGGTTACTACCTCCCTCAGGATGATATTTTCTAGCTCCATCCATTTGCCTAAGAATTTCATGAATTCATTGTTCTTAATAGCTGAGTAGTACTCATTGTGTAAATGTACCACATTTTCTGTATCCATTTCCTCTGTTGAGGGACATCTGGGTTATTTCCAGCTTCTGGATATTATAAATAAGGCTGCTATGAATATAGTGGAGCATGTGTCCTTATTACATGTTGGAGCATCTTCTGGGTATATGCCCAGGAGTGGTATAGCAGGGTTCGCAGGTAGTACTATGTCCAATTATCTGAGGAAATGACAAGCTGATTTCCAGAGTGGTTGTACCAGCTTGAAATTTCACCAGCAATGGAGGAGTGTTCCTCTTTCTCCACATCTTTACCAGCATCTGCTGTCACCTGAGTTTTTTATCTTAGCCATTCTGTAACTGCTCACAGTTACAAACGAACGTGTTACCTGGAAGGGAAGCTGGGGATGTATGAGAAGGTGGCAAAAAGAAATGAAGACCAAGATAACACCTGCTATTCAAGGTCTCACAGTTTAATGGAGAACTGCAAATATATAGGCAGGGGAAAACCCTTCCCCAAAGGCTGGCAGCTTCTCCACAGGGCCAGTGTTTCTCAGGAAACCGCAGGTGCTTCTTTGCCGGGTCTTTGTGTGGTTTAGGTATCAGAGTAACTGTGGCTTCGTAGAAAGAATTAGATAGTGTTCCTTCTGTTTCTATTTTTGGAATAGTTTGAAGAGTATTGGTATTAGGTCTTTTTTGAAGGTCTGATAGAACTCTGCACTAAACTCATCTAGTCCTAAGCTTTTTTTGGTTGGGAGACTATTAATTACTGCTACCGTTTCTTTAGGGGTTATGGGACTGTTTAGATTGTTTATCTGATCCAGATTTAACTTTGGTACCTGGTATCTGTCTAGAAATTTGTCCACTTCATCCAGATTTTCCAGTTTTGTTGAGTATAGGTTTTTGTAGTAGGGTCTGATGATTTTTTTGGATTTCCTCAGTTTCTGTTGTTATTTCTCCGTTTTCATTTCTGATTTGTATACTGTCTTTGTGCCCTCTAGTTTGTCTGGCTAAGGGTTTATCTATCTTGTTGGTTTTCTCAAAGAACCAGTTCCTGGTTTGGTTGATTCTTTTTTGTATAGTTATTTTTGTTTCTACTTGGTTTATTTCCGCCCTGAGTTTGAATATTCCTGCCATCTACTCCTCTTGGGTGTATTTGCTTCTTTTTGTTCTAGAACTTTCAGATGTGCTGTCAAGCTGCTTGTGTATGCTCTCTCCAGTTTCTTGTTAGAGGCACCCAGAGCTATGAGTTTCCACTGCTTTCACTGTGTCCCATAAGTTTAGGTATGTTGTGGCTTCATTTTCATTAAATTATAAAATGTCTTTAATTTCTTTCTTTATTTCTTCCTTGACCAAGTTACCATTGAATAGAGTGTTGTTCAGCTTCCATGTGTATGTGGGCTTTCTATTGTTCTGTTTTTTGTTTGTCTGTTTGTTTGTTTGTTATTGAAGACCAGCCTTAGTCCATGGGGATCTGATAGGATGCATGGGATTATTTCAATCTTCATGTATCTGTTGAGACCTGTTTTGTGACTGATAATATGGTCAGTTTTAGAGAAGGTACCATGAGGTGCTGAGAAGAAGGTATATTCTTTTGTTTTAGGATGAAATATTCTATAGATATCTGTTTAATCCATTTGGTTCATAACTTCTCTTAGTTTTACTGTGTTTCTGTTTAGTTTCTGTTTCCAGGATCTGTCCGTTGATGAGAGTGGAGTGTTGAAGTCTCCCACTATTATTGTGTGGGGTGCAATGTGCACTTTGAGCTTTAGTAAAGTTTCTTTTATGAATGTGGGTACCCTTACATTTGGAGCATAGATGTTCAGAATTGAGAGTTCTTCTTAGTAGATTTTTCCTTTGTTGAGTACAAAGTGTCCTTCCTTATCTTTTTGATTACTTTAGGTTGAAAGTTGATCTTATTCGATATTAGAATGGCTACTCCAGCCTGTTTCTTGGGACCATTTGCTTGGAAAATTGTTTTCCACCATTTTACTGAGCGTCTGTCTTTATCACTGAGATGGGTTTCTTGTATGCAGCAAAATGTTGTGTCCTGTGTACGTATCCAGTCTGTTAGTCTATGTCTTTTTATTGGAGAATTGAGTCCATTGATAATAAGAGATATTAAGGAAAAGTGATGGTTGCTTCCTGTTATTTTTGTTGTTAGAGGTGGAGTTATGTTTATGTGCCTATCTTCTTGTTAGTTTGTTAAAAGAAGATTATTTTCTTGGTTTTTCTAGTGTGTAGTTTCCCTCCTTGTGTTGGAGTTTTTCATTTATTATCCTTTGAAGAGCTGGATTTGTGGAAAGATATTGTGTAAATTTGTTTTTGTCATGGAATATCTTGTTTTCTCCATATATGGTAATTGAGAGTTTTGCTGGGTATAGCAGCCTGGGCTGGCATTTGTGTTCTCTTAGGGTCTGTATGACATCTGCCCAGGATCTTCTAGCTTTCATAGTCTCTGGTGAAAAGTCTGGTGTAATTCTGATAGGCCTACCTTTATATGTTACTCGACCTTTTCCCCCTATTGCTTTTAATATTCTTTCTTTGTTTAATGCATTTGGTGTTTTGATTATTATATGATGGGATTATATGTGATTATTATGTATTATTATTCTTTTCTGGTCTAGTCTATTTGGAGTTCTATAGGCTTCTTGTATGTTCATGGGCATCTCTTTCTTTAGGTTAGGGAAGTTTTCTTCTATATTTTGTTGAAGATGTTTACTGGCCCTTTAAGTTGGGAATCTTCGCTCTCTTCTATACCTATAATCCCTAGGTTTGGTCTTCTCCTTGTGTCCTGGATTTCCTGGATGTTTTGGGTTAGGAACTTTTTGCTTTTTGCATTTTCTTTAACTGTTGTGTCAATGTGTTCTGTGGTATCTTCTGTACCTGAGATTCTCTCTTCTATCTCTTTATTTCTGTTGGTGATGCTTACATCTATGACTCCTGATCTCTTTTCTAGGTTTTCTATCTCCGGGGTTGGCTCCCTTTGTGATTTCTTTAATGTTTCTATTTCCATTTTTAGATCTTGGATGCTTTTGTTCATTTCCTTCACCTGTTTGATTATGTTTTCCTTTAATTCTTTAAGGGATTTTTGTGTTTCTTCTTTAAGGGCTTCTACCTGTTTAACCTGTGCTCTCCTGTATTTCTTTAAAGAAGTTATATGTGTCCTTCTTAAAGTCCTCTATCATCATCGTGAGAAGTGATTTTAGATCTGAATCTTGCTTTTCTGGTGTGAAGGTGTATCTAGGACTTGCTATGGTGGAAGAATTGGGTTCTGACAATGCCAAGTAACCTTGGTTTCTGTTGCTTATGTTCTTATGCTTGCCTCCCACCATCTGGTTATCTCTAGTGCTGCCTGCCCTCACTATATCTGACTGGAGCCTGTCCTTCCTGTGAATGAACCTGCTTGTGTCAGAACTCCTCAGCATCAAGCTGTCTCTGTGATCCTGTGATTCTGGGATCCTGTGATCCTGAGATCCTGGGTGTGTCCGAGCTCCTGCAAGTCAAGCTGTCTCTAGGACCCTGAGATCCTGGTGTGACCAAGCCCCTGTGATCCTATGATCCTGGGTGTGTTAGAGCGCCTAGGAGTGGAACTTCCTCTGGGCCTTGTGGTACTAACTATAGAATTTGCGCCCAAGGTCTGCTAGAACTTGTTTCTTTATCGTTGAAGTTACTCTTGGTTCTGCTCACCTGTTTTCCAGATGAATGGTAGAATCATTTTGTGTAAGGTTTGTTTAAACTCCCTTTGGGGTTTTGATGAAGATACGTTCAAGCTATAAATTAATTGAGAAGAATCTGGCATCTTTACCCTGTCCAGTCCTCCCATCCAGGAATAAGTACTACACGTCCCATTACATTTTCAAATACTCTTTTGTCTCAGTAGAATTTTGTAGTTTTCTTTCCATAAGTTTGACGTATTTTTTTATTAAGGTGTTCCCAGATTTTTTTATTTTGAGTAGTTTTTAAAAATGGAGCCCTTTCCTTCTTTTGTACAAAATCAGTGTTTTTAATGGCACTTTGTCCACAGTGTTTGCCAAGTGCTGGCAGGGCTGTAACAAAAAAACCTCCTTCTTCCTTCCCAGCTCATAAGCACTGAGCTGCAAAACGAACCAAGCTTAAAAGTATTTTCCTTTTATACATGATAAAACCGAGGTCATGAAAGGAAATGTGATTTTTAAGCATCGTCCAGCATGTTAGGTAGGTGAGTGAGTGACTCTAGGTGAAGATTTCCAAATGATCGTGCTCAAAGACTTGGCAGACTTTAAATTACCCAAAACTACATTCATTCTCTTCCTTGTATTAGTTTGCTGTGTGGTTATAACAAATTGCCAGAGAGCCGAAGGCTCAAAACAATGCAGCTTTGTCATCTGTTGTGCGTGAGTAACAGAAGTAGCAGGCCACCAAGCCTGTGTCATTCAGTCACTTCCACTGGCTTCACCACATACTCCTGACTTGATGTGGAGTTCTGTCCTGCAATCACATGCTATCTGTCCTGTTCCAATACTCTGGCCCCAGTCACACATTGCACTTCCCAGGATTACAAGGTGGGGAGGGCAGAGTCTTTGGAGTTTAGGAAGCAATGCAATCAGGACAGAATGTCAGACCCTGGCTTCATAAGCCAGTCACAGAGGGGAGCTGTCTGGACAGTGGGAAGGGGGCAGCAAGGTTGGGAGGGGAAGCATGCTGAGTCTGGGATAAGCTGAGGACTGGCCGATGGTCATCTCCTGAGCAAAAGCCGTGACTAGTACAATGGGGTGGTATGTGACAAAGGTAGTTGAGTGTGCCACACTGTGGGCTGATGTGCACACATCCTGCGTGTCTCTGGTCCTTTTTGTTAGGTTATTGACGTTTGATATGTCTAACATATAGTGTCAATTGTTAATATTTTTCATTTTACCATATTCTGCTATGTGTCTTGATAAGTATGGGAAGTCCAGGCGTTTAATTACTCCTAATGTCTGCTGGTTGCTTATTTGTACGAAGTGCGGAGTCCTTCCATCTTGGCATTGTTATCCAGCATGGAGTCACTCAGTGTAAGACCCAGGCCTGTCCTGTATAGCAAGCATCTGATAGTTCTCTGGGTATGTCTAGACTGGGTGAATATGAAGACCTGCCTTGAATATAATGGCCACCATTCCACAGGGTAGGGTGCCAGAAAGGAAAGTGAGCTGAGGACCAGCATTCAGCTCTGTCTGCATCCTGACTGGATGCCATATGACCAGCCACCTCAGGCTCCTGACACTGGGACTGTCCTGTCATAATGAATCTCCTCTCAAACTGTGAGCCAAAAATAAGCCATTCCTTTGATGCCTTCTGTCATGTACAGCAACATGAACGGAATGTTGTATTTTTGTTCTCCCATCTATAGACTCTTCTATACATCTGTTCATATATTCGATACATATTCATCAAACACCACTGTGTGCCAGATGCTGGACTGAGTCCTGGGCACAGTACAGTGAGGAAGGCTTCTGTTACATCTGCCCACTGAACATTCCATAGGAAGTGAGGAAATCACTAACAGTCACAGAGATGGCTAGCACTCGTGGACTGCCACGGTATCAAAGAAGCCAGGCTTCTTTTATCTGCATACCACAGGATGAGAAAAGCGCTCTGTAGGACAATTTCCTAATGAGTATGGCACTAGTAATGGATCGTGGGGAAACAGGGAGACATTTCCATTTCCTGTATTCCTTAGATTTTGAAAATTTCCTGAAAATTTTTTTCCAGTCTTTCTCACTGCTATTGAGTAGATCATATTCTCTAAAAGGAAAATGTCTGGGGACAGGGCACACTGGGAGACAAGTGACAATCAGGACCTGCCCAATTCAAACTCTTTCCCCCAAATATTTGGTAGTTCCTCCATCCCCTTGCCTAAGAAACCAAACAAGCAGAAATTTCCCCTCCACAGTCTCTTGGTTTTTGTTTTCTAAGACCCTCTTATTCAGTTCCTGTGCCTCTGCGCTTGAGCATAATGTAAATACTTAATTTGTTTAATAAATATCCTGAAATGGCCTCTTGGAGTTGTTACTGGAAGGGCACGAACCTTTTAAGTCACTTAGCCAGCACAGATCAACACTTAATGTCCTTAATGATGAGCGTGATCTTTTTTAGTGGCTGAAACGCTCCGTAATCAATGATGTGGCCCTGCCTGGAGGCAGGAGAAACTAGATAATGGGAAGAAAATGTCATGCTGGATGGGGCCAGTAATTTGAATCCCTGAAATCGGTATTAGTGTGGCAATTTATGGGAGAGCAGTTTCTTCCCAAGGCTAGGAAGGGCCCCCCAACATCTCTAATGTTCCTTAGTGATTTACACATTATTGAACCCCCTGGTGAGTCAGTGTCTGTTCTCAGCCTAAAGCCTCTGAGACTCAACTCCTGCTTGCTCTCACAGGCAAGTGTTCCACCCCGCCAGCCTCAACAGGAAGCTCAGTGCTAAGGCTGCAGGGGAGAGAGAGGCCTGTCTGAATGGGGTGCAGGGGTGGCATCTGCAATCTTTGAGACTGCCCTAGGCTACAGTTCCTTTTCCTCCTCCACCTCCATACAAGCTCTGAAAATTACTGAGAATTATTACAGAAAACAAGTTCATGCCTCTAATCTCAGCCTTTAGGAGGCTAGAGGAGGGGAGCATCTTGACTTTGAGACCAACCTGGGCTGTATGTCAAGATTAAAATGAGGGCTAGTGGCACAGCATGGTGGTGTGACACTTTCTTAACTAGTTCAAGGTCCTGGGTTCAGCTGGAGGGGAGGAGGGGGCTTTTCTACCTATTAAATTAAGAAGCATGTCCAGGGGCAGGTCTTTGAATGTCCCCTCTTGCGCTCTGATGGGGACTCTTGATTTTATCCTGAGATGTGATTGGCCACATCACATTCCCGTGGGTTTCACAATTCTCTAAATGCTCATAATGCCCTCTGACCTCTCGTCTTTCTGGGCTGCAATCATGTTAAAAGCCCGTGGTCATCCCATTTGGTGTGACTTTTTGGTAACAGGGAACCTTCATTAATAGAGTACTTGTGATAATTTGAGGGAATTGTTTCATTATGAACTATGATCCCATTTCATGTTGTTTATTTTTGTGTGTAGGCCCAGAACTTCTAAGTGCTAGGAACATGCTAGAAATGAAACATAAATAATGCATTATAATTATGCTGAACTAAAGCCAAATCTATCAACCCAGGGGATGCACATCCTCGAGATATGGGCTGAAGTGTAAAATCTACCTTCCCAAATGGATTATTTAAAACTAAAGTACAAACTGTTTTTTTTAAATCTTAATTTTTATGGATTCTTATATTCTTATTTACTGGGACTGAGCTGGGGTGGGGCCAGGAATGGGGACAGGGCCACGGTGGAGATAAAAAGCGACTTCACAAAGTTCTACAATAAATCTTCTATAACTGAGCTATGTGGAACAAATCACTTGGGTTTCTGGTGAGTCCTTGCTGATCCCAGATGAGAGGGTCTTTCAGAATTTGGCCATTAGCCCCTAGGGGACAATAATGCTCTAGAACCTCCTTTGAACCATGGCATTTAGTAGCATCTCGTTGCCAGGTCTCCTGGTTGCTGGAATTACAGGGAGGCTGGAAATGTAGAGAGGAAGGGAGAATTTTTCTGGCAAGCAGGCTCTACCATTGCATGAGTTTAGTGGTCCCAAGCTAAGCTCCCACTCGACAGCCGCGTTTTAGCCCACCAACTCCCAGTGTCTCATGCAATGTCCACTAAATCCATGTCACATTTCAGAATGCTGTCCCTGACTATTACTTGCTGACTTGTAATGATCAGACCATTTTAATTACTGAAAACTCATATTTTTGGCCTGACATCATTATTTCATTATTTTATTTTTTTAGTTCTGAATCTTATGGAATGAATATTTGTTTTTTTCCAGATGAATTTTAGATTTGATTCATTACATCTCTTTTTAAAAGCACACGTAAACAAATATGAGACTTCTGCTATTCTTCTATTGCATCTTCTTAAAGATATATTCTACTTGAAAACATTACACACCCAGAGAAAATAAGCTTTGTTTGTCAATTGTTTCTTTTTCTGACTTCCAGGACAAGCTGCAGCTAACAGTGTTATTAGCAGGGCATCCACAAATGGCTCAGTAATGGTCGTTCACACTTCAGCTTCAACTCTGTTTGGTTGCATTAGTAAAACCAGGCTCATTAGGCTGTGCTCTTTGAACCCGTCTCCATGAGCCCCTGAGCCCCACTCACACTCCTTGCTCCCACCCGGCACTGTGTAATCTTTCCTGCATCACACTTGAGGGTTCAGCTCATTCTGAAACCTCCAGTCAAGGATGTGAACTTGTTGCTTTCAGGGAGGTGGCATCTGTGCGCTGAGCCATTACGCCATCTGTGAAAATGGTCAGAGTTCGTTTTATTGCCTCCTTTGTGGACAGACTTGGACTGGAAGAGCATGTGTTATTGAAAACATAATTTTCCTCATCATTATGCTTTCTTTCTAGCCAGATCACAACCTGCTAGAAATCTATTGAACAGAGAGTGAAAAGCTCTCCAGAATAGCTGTTCTTAAGAGATTAAATGATTGTCATCTCTGTCCCATTTCTTTTATCTCATAATCAAGTTCAAGATGACACTAGATATCTCAGCTGAAGTGATTATTTGAAATAGAAATGGCTTTATCCTGTTCATGCTTCCCACTGTTGAATGCCGGGCCTTTTTTCTTTTCATTTGCATTTATATTTGTGATTGGTTCCTTAGGACCATGTGCAGGGTCAAAGACTGCACCTACTGTTTTTAAATGGCTAACTGAAGTTGAGCTGCTTTTTAACTGTTCTGTATTCAAAGACGCTGATTACATGGCAAAGAGCTGATTCAGCCTTTTCCCATTTTAGAGCTAACTCAGACTCTATCATCTGGTCCAACCATTCAGATTGACAAGTGGGAGCTCAGAATCTAAACTGCTAAGAGATTTTTCCAATGGTCACAAAGCTCTCTCCAAGGATACAAAATCCCAGGGCAGTCGCGCTGAGACTAGAGCTCCTATCTGGGAAGCTTCTACTGGACCATACTGTCCATACCGGACCATCCTTGGTACAGTCAGAGGAGGCCTGGCATGGTCCTTGAACAGAAAGAGCTAGTGATCCAAAAGTACAAGAAACCAATTTTTTAAAAACCATTAGTTCAAGATGATGTGTTGACTTGCCATTTCCTCTTTAGAGCAACCTGGGCTCTCCTGTTTCTTACATCACAGTTTCCCTTCCAGAGAACTGAACTGAAAGAACGAGATAACATCAGTGTTTGTTAGCAACTCTGCTAAAACACTTGCTACAGAAACCAGACTGCCAGACGTGGGAGTTTGGGCCACATATTGATTGCATTATCCCCAGGCCCACAAGCAGTCAATAATTAGCCACCTAAACTTACATTAAAGAACAGGGTTTTTTTCCCCTTTTTTTATGCCCAACTTTAACATGATCCCTCAGTCTTAAAACTATGTAATAAGGAAAAAGTGAGTCTTTTAGGATAAATCACTTTGCCTACCGGGCTTGAATTTCCAGCCCACTTTTCCCTTTGCTGGGTCTGGAGGATCTACTCTGCCACTCTCTAGGGGGGGAAGGCTTCATGATACTGAATGATACTTAGGGGCTGGGACAGTGGTTCAGCAGACAAGAATACTTACGCAATCATGAGGTTCTGAGTTCAAGGCCCCAGAACCTACCTAAAAAGCCAGAGATAACCCCAGCACCATTGGGGGTGGTAATGCAGAGAGAGGAGATTCGGTGGGGCTTGCTGTCTGCCTGCCTGGCTCCAGGCTCCTCAAGAGACCCCATCTCAAGAGAATAAGGCAGAGTGACAGAGCAGGACACCCAGTGTCCCTCTCTCACTTATGTGCCCAGACATGCACATGCGTGTATGTGCTACATACATGTTAACACACACAAACACCCACAGATAAGTCTCCATCCAGTTGAGATGTGACTTAGTAGAGTGCCTGTCTGGTCTGTACAATGTCTTGAGTTCCATGCCCATCAGCACCATATAAGAATCCAGGCATGGTAGCTCATGACTATAAGCCCAGGACTTGGGAAGTGGGTGCAGGAAGTTAAAGAAGTTCAAGGTCGTCCTTGGCTATATACCAATGTGAAGGCCAGCCTGGACCATATGAGACTCTGTCTCAAAAAAGAAAAAAAAAACCCACACATACAAATAAAACTGCCAAAAGCAGACATCGTAAGAGTTGCAACCAGCAAGTTGGTTCTTTAAATTATAGAACTAAAGAAAGTAGTCCGGAATCTTGAGATAACACCTATGGAGAAATTTGAATGAGAGAACTTTCCTCAAAGATGATGGTAGTCACCTTACACATGGCCTTACTTTCTCTAGATTTAGTTATTCAGATCCTCAGCCCAGAGATATTAAATGGAAACTCCAGGAAGTAATAATTCTCAGGCTCTTAGCAGCACGCCACCCTAGTAAAGCACCGTCTTACTCGGCACCCATGCTATGGAGTCACATGCTTGTCCAGCAAAGCCACCCTGTCAGGCCTACTTGGCCTTTGCTCACAGCTGTCCCTACCTCTCAGCTCATGAGAGGCAATAACTATGAGTTGAATAAATGAATTTGTGAAATAAATTAATAGTGACCCCAAATGTGACGGTAATGATGGTGGCCATTTCATCATGATGCATTGTTAGCAATGTGCTACTGTTCATTACTCTTGTTAATTTCTGTTACAGTGCCTGGTTAGACACCGCCATAGGTACTTATAAGCTCAAAATATAGAATACAGAGATGCTGTCTGTGTTGTGGGCATCCACTGGGTGCCACTCCAAACAAGTAGGAGGCTACTGTATATTTATTGTCTCATCTACCAAGGTTTAGACAAGATTGAAGACAGGATACTAGGTATATTAGAGTGATTTCACTTGCAAATGGCAAGGGGTCTTTTACAAAAGGCCTGAAATACCAGGGGATTTATTGGGTCAGTGAATAAGAATCTTCACACAGGACAAGCTTGAGGTAGGTTTTGATTAGACTATAGCTCCCTTGGCTGTTCTGACATTCCCATCCATGTGAATAGCTCCGTTTTAGGCTGATAATAGCCACTTAAATGCCTGTGTACTATTGGATGCCAGGGCTGTATGGAGTCTGGCATAGAAGACTTGTTATGGAAGGAAAAAGCTGCCATAAGAGCAGATCTCCCCTTCGCATCCCAGACGCCCAAACTGAAAGAAGCCCTCAGCTTGTAGACAGACTCTCCAGGCTTTCCTACATTCAGATCAAGTTTTCACCTATCACTGGTGGCCGGGGTGGGGTTGGGGATGCCAGGTATAGGTGGCATAAGCCAACCAATTCTAGAAGCAGGTCCTATGGTAAGGGGGAGGTAGGATTACAGTAATTGACTTAGGCAAGTTCAATTCTATGCCTAGAACCCGAGGTTGGGATCTGTCCCACTTAGGTAATAGCTTCTACACAGCTGAGTGGGCAGCTTGGGTATTGGAAAGTAGCTGTTGGCACCTGCTTCGTCCATTAGTCCATTAGCACTTGGTGCTAATGAGGCCCAGTGTTCCCTGGCTTCTGATATTCTCTATTCTTAGTCTGGTCTGGGCACTCTTTTATCATTCATACATAGCTCATCCAACAGGTCCTTTCAAACCTGCTCAGTCAGTTCTCACCAGTACCTCTATCTCCCAAATAGTCCTGTAAGGATCTTATATTCAGGTAAGTGTTGTCTTGACAATGTAGGGATCCTTAAAGGCTTACTATTACCCTTTGTTGTTGACAGACTAGATATTACTGAGGAGATGTGTATGTGGTAGTGACGAGAAGTCTGCTGGTATGAATTTCTATAACTGTCATCTCAATTGTCTACAACTTCAAACTTGAGCTGTCTTTGTAAAGGCAATATTTAATTTGGTCTAAAAGGCATTTCAAAAATAGCTAAAGGCGGATCTATTTCAAGTCCTGAGATCCCTTTCAACTAAATAAAAATCCAAACTGACAGTGCTCTTGCTGATGGCAATGTAAACGCACCATTCAAACGAACTTCATGTCCCAAAAGAAACCTTCAGCTGTCTTAGCCTGGATCCCTGCTGAAAACATAGCCTGTGACAAAGGTTTGAGTGTAGGTTATTGTCAAACGGACTGAGGGGAAAATCAGCACAAGGGTCTCTTATCAAGTTCAGTGCTACAGGGAGCCGTACCCTGTAGCAGTTTGCCTGGGAACCAAAACCAAAGGCCTCAAAGTTGACTGTCCAAGAGGCAGATTAATAGTTTATCCCAGTTTGTGCCCTGAATCCTGTTGCCTGATTGGCCAAGGGTGATCCTACAGGGCCTTAAAGCACTGTCGCTGCCTCCTCCTCCTTCATCTTCCTCCTCTTCCTCCTCTTCCTCATTTTGTGTTTGCGTGTGCGCACACATGCCAGGTGTCCAAGCAATCAGTGTCAGGCAAATAGCTGAAGATACACGGTGCAGGGCATGGCTGATGCCAAGTGTTTCCCACAATGGTGTGAGTAATAGTGGGGTGCAGAGAGTAAGGGGAGCACAAAGGGGGCCAAGAATATAGTGAAGAGATGGCATCTGCCAGTCACATAGAAGCACAGAGAAGACCAGAAACCATCCCATATCTCCGTAATCTTCCCTGGGTATCTGAGTGGCCTTTCTTAACGTGTGTCTTTAAAAAGGTAAAATTAATAAACACATTACCAAGGCAATTGCTGCAGAGCCCTGCAGGACTCTCATCAACAAAGAGGCGAGCTCGCCAGTGGAGAGAAGCGGCGGGGTCCTCCTAAGAGAAGGCTGCTGGGGAGAAGCTGTCATTACCGCATCTTCAATTGGCTGGTCCTCTCTTCCCCAGCAGGGGCTCCTTGCTCGCTGGGTAATTTTTACTCTTCCCGTTCTGTCAATATGACAGTTTTGTCCCTAATAGAATGACAGTTTTGACTTTCCTTTAAATTATTCCACATAGAACCAAAAAGAAAGAGACACATATTCTCTCTCACTTTCCTCTTTTCCAAAACTGCCCTCCCCCCCATAAAAAAACTTTTCTCATTTAAAATTTTTGCTTCCACATTGAGTTTCTCATTCATGTTTTAAGAAAATCAAATACAGTGTCAGCTTCCAAAAACTAAGCTTGCTGATGGCAGTGACTCACATAATTACTGTCTGTCAGTGTGTTTGCTGGGAACACAGAGATGTCTGGCAGCCCTGCTTCCAGCAGTAGGAGCCGTGGGTCTTCATGGGCTCCGTTTTCCATCTGAAACCTAGTACTGGCCAGACACAGTACTGGGGCCATTCTCTGCCCCTCCATCCAGGAAGCACATGACTCGGGTGACACGCAAAGCACTTGTTGAGAGAATCGTCCTTAAGACAATTGTGTCATAATCTTTGTGTGTGTGCGCATAGATGTATATATTATGGGTGTGAGTGTGGGCACATGTATGCTATAGTACACACGCATAGGTCAGAGGACAGCTTCCAGTATGCATCTTCATCTTCTTCCTTGTTTGAGACAGGGTTTCTTTCCTGTTGCAGCTCACCACAATATATACCAGGTAACCTGGCCTCCAAGTTTCCAGGGATTCTCCTGTCTCAGCTTTCTACGGGTTCTGGGATTCAGACTCGGGTCTTCGTGCTCCTATGTCAAGTGCTTTATCCACTGAGACATCCTTCAGCCAAGACAATTATTTTAGTACATATGGATTTAGCTGGAACATTCCCAATTATTACCTCAAACTATGACTCCCTTAGCTCAGTAGTTCTGAACCAAGGATGGCTTGGCCTTTCTTCCTGTCCCCACCCTAGGAACACTTGGCAAGTTTTGGAAATATGTTTAACTGGCACAGTGCAGGGTGGGGGCAGAGTTGTTCCACTGACATCCAATGGATAGAGGCCTGGGGTATTGCTAACCCTCCTCAGTGTAGAGTCATGTTCTGCTGTAACACAGCACTCTGGTGCAAAACCGATTCTGCTGAGGTTGAGAGACCCTGCTCTAGCTGACGAGGATTTACGCCCTCAGAAACAGGCTATTTGTTTGGGATATTCAGACTAAAGAGAGAAACAGATAATGCTAAGGGACACTTTAATGTCTTCACCATTTTTTGTGTGAGCAGGCATGTGTGTGAAGGCCAGAGGTCTTGGGTGTGGTCTCACCTTCCACCTTGTTTGAGACAGTGTTATTTGCTGCTGGCCCACAAGATTCCTGCCACCTTCCTGTCTCTGCCTCCCATTTCCTTGAAAGGACACTATAGCTACAGATCTGTGCTACTGTGTGGGTTCTGGTCTCCTGCGTGCACATGGCTCCATTACCCACTGAACCATCTCTTCAGCCCTTAAACAATGCTCTAAGACAGAATTATCCAGCACCCGTCATCTCTAATCTATTTAGCATATAACCTCTAACTTCCACTCAAATGAGTATAGATATTTATAGGACTGAGTTGTAATGAAGATACTAGCTTGCATTCTTGTTTCCAGTTAAAAATGTCACTTTCGTAGTCTTTATGCCATTTTTAATAAAGAACATCACATTGTTTTAATGTAATACAATCTATAAGCCTTTCTCGCTTTGATTCTTTGTTTAGTTGCTCTTTCTTCCTTGAGTAACTTTGGAAAAGCCACTATTCAAGTCTGAAATCTGCCTTTGGAAACCTGCCAAGAGTTACTCTGAAATGATTTTACAACAAAAACAACTTTTTCAAGAAATAAAGTGTTTTCAGGGCATGCTAAGAAATCAGTCTGATAGAAATGTTTCATATAAGAAACCATACTTTAGAGAAACACTATTTACATTTTTTCTATTAAAGTAAGAACTCTTGGGATTGGGTAGACAGCTCAGTTAGGTGCTAGCCTTGCAAGCTGAGGCTCAAGGACCTGAGTTCGATCCCCAGAACCCACATTGAGAGAGCGAGAGAGAGACAGAGACAGAGAGAGACAGACAGAGACAGAGAGACAGAGACAGACAGAGGAAGACACATAGACAGATGACGGGGAGGGGGGGAAGGAGGTAGAGTGTGGTGGCACACATTTTAATCCAGGCACTTTTAATCCAGGCACTGGGGGGGGGAGGAGACAAGTAGATCCCTACTGCTTGGGTAGTCAGTCCCCCACCAACCCAGGTGTCAGTTTCCAGTCAGTGAGATACCCTACCTCAAATAAAAAGGTGGGTGTCACCTGAGAGCATCTGGTCCTCAGCTCAACCTTCCATGAGTTAATTCAGTTGATGGACCACATGACTCCCTGTTGGCCTTCTGCTCAGGCAGGTCGCTCCTCAGTCCTCTCAGCCCCTGACTCTAGCTAGGCACGTGCCCTCAAGCTCCTCACAGCCTGTGTCTGTCAGCCCTGGGTGGTCAGAGGGAGAAACGGCATCCAAGGTTCATCTTCTGGCCTCCAAGCACACCTCCACACACACGAGCACTCACAGGTGAACACACACAAATTACCTTGTGCCTCCCCTCACAGATTAATAGACAGCACCGCGGTCTGCCTCATGAGAGATCACGGTAGGAAACCCTGGCTTCCTCGAGGCTCAGGCCTCCCTCACAGCTCCTGGTTAGGGGAGCACCTACTCTGACTACCAAAAGCCACACCACATCACCAGGGGCCAGCCTGATAAAGGAGAGAAAGCAATGACTCTCACTCCTGAGAGTAGCCGTGGGGCACTTTTTACTGTAACACAGTGGGTGGAAGAATCTTGTGTTATACGATGAAACGCTGCAGTCCAGCCGGGTGGTCTGTCCAGTCCTGCCTGAAGGGCTGATTGTATCCAGTCAGTGAAGGTCTCCCTTCACTGCTAAGTCCAGAGAGGGTTGCATAGAACCTCACTCCGTACCCTGTAAGAACCTAACCACGTTTCCATACTCCTGCAGATTTCCAGAGAGCATCTAGCCCTCTGCTTTCTTAGTGAGTTATTCAGTTGATGGAGCACAGTACCACCCCCCACTCGCCTTCCCACTCCCTAGTCTTCCTGCCCAGACAGCTGGCCCCTCAGGCCTCTCAGCCCCTGACTCCAGGTCCAGGCCCTCAAGCCCCTAACACCCCTCTATTCTTGATCCTCTTTTGTTCCTCCCAAAAGCTCCTCAGTTGTTCATAGGGAGTCCTACAGAGCAGTCAACTCTGTAGACTCCCTACTTCCAAAAGAAGTTCCAGGCAGGTCTGTCTCCATTCTGTGTTTTAAAACAAATCAAAAAGGCCTTTAATGTCATTAGACGTACATGTTTAGAAAGCACCTGTTAACAGCATTTTACTTTCCCTCATACCTCTCTGCAAGCTCAATTCCTTTCAGCATTCATTCTGAGCTTTGAACTTAGTTAGGCATGTGACCGGGTCTCCGCCTGTGTCAGAGAGAGCAGTTTCCTCACTGCCTCCACGGGTGCATATCCAGAGTTCAGCTTTGGTTCACAGTGTCCGACCTGTTAGCTCTACCAGCTAACCTTTTGATACCATGACATAGCATGGCCAACCCCCGAGGCCACCCTTGAGACCCACATAATCAGGTTACACACGCACACAGTCTGTTTGTGTGTGTGTGTGTGTGTGTGTGTGTGTGTGTGTGTGTGTGCATGTGCGCATGCGCATTCTGTCACACTCATAATGTTTTAAGTCTTAAGAGTTTATGTTGAGCCACATTCACGGCTGCCCTTGGCTGCACGTGAGCCTTCAGTTGGACACATCTACCTGCCTGCCTGATGTTCAAGGGATCCCGCCATCCACCACCACACTCAGCAGCCTCGTTTTCCAAAGCCCATCTCTGCTATAGCTTTTCCCATGCTTATTCTGTTTGCACGGTGCAGCTGAGCCTAGAGATTGTAATGAACTTACTCATGCATCTCTGGGCGGTGGTTTAGAGGTGGCCCTTCTCTGTGTTTTATTTCACTGACTTCTTTCCTGATTGTTGACAGTGATAAGAAAGTCTCTTTATTCAATCCCAACACCTCCTGGGAGGTAGTACATTGTCTATAATATTATCACCTGGTCCCCAGCTCCTTTTATCCCATAAATTCATTTATTTAACGCATAGCCATTGCTGGCTACAAGCTAAGAGCTGTGGGCAAAAGTTTTTGCACTCTTGGAGATTATTTCTAGTAGGGGTAAAAGGTCATGAGCTATTTGGGTGCAGAATATTTGCAGGTGACACTAAAATAGTGTGCTCCCGCTTCAGAACCAGGCTTGAAGGCTCTACTGTAAACAGAAATGATGTTCCTTTTTACTTAATGGCAGCTTTCCCCTCTGCATAGCTCCAACTCTGCCCACCAGCCCACCTGTTCCCATCACACTGCGATCAAGCGTGAGTGTCGCAGGCTTTCAGAGAATACTGTTGTTGGTAATAAAAACCATATGTCATAGCTTTTAAACTTTTAGCCCTGAAATTCCAATTTCCTCATTGCTCAAGTTGAAATGACCAGATCTGTTCATAGGTGTGTGAAACAGGAACAAGCATTGAATATTGTTCATTCTAAATATAAACAGGATATATCGGATATCTCTCCATTCAGTGTCGGCAAAGGATGCCCTCTTTAAGACATAAAAATTGTCTTTCCCCTTTCACATTTCTTGGTGACAGTGTACCCACCTTCCAGTTGGAAGCAGTAGCAAAGGCAAGAATAATTAAAGATTAATATAATTACAAAAGGTTGTTTACAGAAAAAAAATGAGCAGGGGTGGGGGTGGGTGGGGAATTCCTTTTCCTATAGGCTTCCAGTGACCCAAGGAAAGAATGAAAACATATTTAAAATATCATCAGAAGCATTTTATCTTAGTAGTACACTTCTGGGTTATCTACTCTGTGAGATTTAGAGTTCAGACATACAAATTCAGAGCAGAGAGGGAGGGAGTGCTATTTATCTAATCAAATACTTAGGCAATATGAAGACTCTTCAATTATCTAATTTTATTAAAGGGATGGTTTATATCCCGTAGTCAGTGATGTGCGATCCTGTGATTATTTTCAAATCCCTTAGAAGAGATCTGACATTATACTCTGTGTGCTGTATAGCATGAAATCACCATGTATATTTCACCAAGAGATATAACAAGACAAATAGCCTCTGCAGTACGCAGTCATTTTATCCCAACATACTGCAACATGGTTTTTGCCCTGGGGCAGAGAAGTGGGTTTTTTCTTTTCTCTCTCCCTCGCTCTCTCCCCCCACCCCTCTCTACTTCAAAAGAATGAAAAATATCACCACTCTATCGAGACCCATTCCAGACTTCAGAGACTTTGGCATGAAATATTCAGAAAGTTTATTTTAAGAATTCAATATTTTAAAAGCCTGCTTTAAAACTATTACAGTGATTAGTGGCTTTCTTGCTCAGGCCAGTCTTTGCTTTGAAACCCCCCCCCCCCCCCCCCCCCCCCCCCCCCCCCCGTGTTACAGTTGATACCGTTTGTTTTCTGCGGGGTGTCATTTGCATCAACCACAGGAGCTCCACAGAAGGCTTGCCATTCCTTGTTTCAGGGTGTCCCCAAGAGGAACTGGGAGCACGTTGGGAGCTTTCCTTTCAGACAGGCTCCTTAGCAGACATTTCTGGTTGCAGAGCCAATGAGCGGTTGCCGCTGCTGCTGCCGCTGCTGCTTCGTGCTTTGGCGGTGTACCTTATCGTAATCATATAGAGCATGTGCCATTCCCTACTGCCTGTCGTGGGAACAGAGCCCAAGTCTCAGAGGTTCCAAGGACACCCCCTCAGAGGCTCCCCACAGCCTTAGTCAAGGGCTCACACCTTCGACAGTCTTCACAGGAACTGGAAAAGCTTAGTGTGTGTTTGTGAGGATTTAACAGTGATTCCAAGGATGCGTGAAGCCAGCCAGAAATCGTGGATGTGTGGTTAGCCGTGGGGAGCTTCTCTCTGGGTGCTCGCTGTCTTGGTTATGTAGGGAGGCAACAGCAGGAGATGATAGAATTCTTGCTTCAGAGTTTCATCTGAACTACTTTCTAGCAAGCAGTAAGATCCTTCGGAAATGGCCAGGTCTCCAGAAGGCTCAGTAGCTCTGTTTGTAAACTGGGCCAGTCCCAGAATTGGTGCTGAGAGTCTGCAGTCTGGGGGGTGTAAAGGCAGTGTTGTATAGGATGTCAGACTGTGTAGGATGTTACCATCACAATTGCTGCTAAAACATTTTTTCTCTTATATATTTTATCTCACATTTTTGTTATGTATGTGTTTATATAATTGTATGTATATTACATATTTATGTCATGTTTCAGAGCACAAGAATAATATTTGTGCCTACTTTTGTTTGAGACAGGGTTGCACATAGCCCAGGCTTGCCTCAAACTTACTATGTAAATGAGGATGACCTTGAACTTCTGATCCTTCTGCCTCTGATACCCCAGTGCTGGGATTATAGGTATGGCCCACTATTCCCAGTTTTATGCAGCCTTAGGGGTGAAACCCAGGTTTCCATGCATGGGAGTCAAACATTCAATCAACAGCTACAGCCCTGCCCCCTTAGTATATTCCTCCTTTTCTTGTATAGCTTATGCATTTAGACCCATCCCTCAAGTGCATTGCATATGTGTTTCTATAGGTTTTAATAAAATACTTCTTCTTTCCTTCATACCTTAGGTGTTAGCAGTGTAGTAGGACGAAACACAGGCATCAACCTTGGCCTTCAAGATAAGATAGGTTCCTCTCTCATGCTGACATACAGAGAAGGAAGATTCTAGTATGCTGCTGATATGGAGATCCTGACAGGAATTCTGTGTGAATAACTTCCTGTGTCATTTTCCAGGGAGGCAGATCAAGACTCAGATGGCCACGTCAGCTTCCGAGACTTTGAATACGCCATGAACTGCGGGCAGGCAAAATGAGCCGGACGCTTGTGAACTACTTATGGTGATTCTGGACAGATCTGTGAATTGTAATCTAGTTGAAGGTCACACAGACCTCAATCTAGGAAGGGTTTGAAACTGTGTGCTAGTGAGTAAACTCTTAGTTATAGTTTTTGAATGCTGATATCGGACCTAGAGATGGGAATCTCTTCCATGTCTCTAGCAGCCCTGAGTCAGGCTGGCCCTGCCACCAGTGGGTTTGGGGTTTTTCTCCTTTCTGTTCTTGTCAGCGCTCCGTCCTCCACCCTGTGGAGGCTCTGCTCACTCCACTCGTCAGCCCCGGGAAGGGTCAGCCTTGCTCTGCTGGTACTGTCACTGCCTTCACCGCGGCTGAACGCCGAGCGTACTGTGTCCAAGCAGTGAGCAAGTGCTCGGAAAGCAACGGCTCTTAGCTGATGTCCTGGAGTACAGGCCCGTGCCCAGGCAGAGGCAGCTCGAGCTCGGCAGCCAGCCATTCCTTATACAGAGAAGGCCAGAATGCAGCTGGGTCTTAATGGGCAAAAGGGTGTGATCTTTGGGTCCCCTTAGGATAGCTGCAGAGAAGCTAGTAGAGAAGCTGGCCAGCAGCCCTCTGCTGCATACTTCTGACTCTAGGTAGTTTTTGCAGTGCACCTGAAGCTCCCGCCATCCTAGACTTAGTCTCCACACCCCGCCATGCCCTGGGCACCAGTGACTGCTCTCCTGGACCACATCGAGACAGCAAGCAGCACAGCATCTATTAGAAATAATTCTGAAATACCGATATTGCCATTGTAAGTGTTTCACGACATTAACATTTGTGAAATAATTAATGTAACTTATGTTTTTAAAGTGTTAAACATTAAAAGACCAAGTGAAAATATAAATTTGTATAGCAAACATTCAACAAGCTTCATGCTCATATAAATTATTAGCAGATAGCCTTAAGAAAAATAAAGTTTTTAGCTATACTAAACCAGAGGAACTTAAGGAGATGGGATAGCTAAATGCACTTTGACTGAAATGTAATCTGGTCTCCTAAATGGGCCCCTAGGGAACATAGAGTAGAGATGAACCAGGCCTGGGCTGTCTCTGCTCCTTGTGATAGTGTGAGAAACTGGGTGAGGGACAGATAGGATTTCTACTGTTTTCATGAGTTTTCTATAAATCTAAAATTATCCTCAAACTGAGTTTGTTAAAAATTAAAGTCTTATTCAAACATTCATAAACTAAATGAAGAAGCAATGAAAATAATTTCTCCACATGAATGAAATATTATTTCAGAGGCAGAAATGAATTACTGGTATCATCGACAAGTGTGTTTGACTTTGTGCACAGTAATCCAGTTTCTGACTCTGGTCAGGAAGTGTTTTCATTTTAAGACAAACCAAATCATTGATCCTGATCTCAAAACATTAAAGAGATATTTTAGATTTCTTAAATACCATATATATGGTGTGTGCATATATATATATACATATATACATATATATGGTATATAATATATAATATGCTTATATGTATAAATATATACATATATGGTATATAATGGTATATACATACATACATATGCTATATATATACACATACATATATGGTACATATGGTATGTATACCTATATATTGTGTGTATATATATTGAATGTATATATTGTATATATAATATGTGTTGTGTATATATTATATATGTATATATCACATATATGCATATTACCTATTATATGTGTTATGTAATATACATGTATAGTATATAATACATATTTTATACATATTATATGTGTACATGCATTATGTATATGTATATGTATAGTATTTATTAACAGAGCCATTCTTTAGTAATGGCCAGAGTCCCAAACTTCCGTATTGCACTCCTAATTGGATCCTGCTCGTCCTGAGCAAGATGAAAGGAATAGTCACTTCCTACCACGGATATAGGAAGCAGGGGGTGAGTCTGGAAACGGCCATGGGCAACTTCCACACTGAATTAGCCAAGACATTTTATCTCAATGACAGAAAACTACCCAAAGAGAATTTACTTTGAAAAATTAAAAAGAAAAGGAAATCACTGAGCTAATTTATGAAACCTAGTGGAGGAGGGTGGGAGTGCAGCCAGGTTCCAGGACCCACAGCACTAACCCCTGCAGATTCTCCCTCCTTCCCATAGTTACCAACAGCATTACACTATCCTCACAAAGCACTGCTCCGTGATCCATCCGGAAAAGTCAGAGCATCCAGGGATGGGCTCTGGTAGAGTCCACTCAGCTCTGGTTCACCCAGAGTGGGTATGGACATGTCCCCTGGGGGCTCAAATGCAAGCAGCCAGAGCTGGTCATGGAGAAGTTAATGGCCTGGGCAGCCTTTCTGGCTGGGACCTCTTTGAAGAAGATGTACACCCCAGAGTCTGCGATTCAGGAACATCTCAGCTCTCAGAGGAAAGAAAAGAGAGAGAAGCTAGCGAGCTGCCCAGGCACCTTCTTGTCTTTAACCCTGGCTTTTAGGATTCATCCTCTTCCTTATCTGGGAGGAGCTTTCCCCAGCCTCTCACTTCCAGGACCCGGTCCCCATACCACTGCCTGTGCAGTGTGGCCTTGCTGGTCTGATGCCAGCTGGTTGACCTAAAAGGGAGGCCTCTGTTCTTGCTGATAATCTCAGTCTCAGCTCACAGAGGACATCAAGACTGGGAGTGGAGTTCAGATGCTGCTCTGAGCGGCTGAGTGGATGACTCAAGAGCAGATAGCAGGCATATATTTCCAGTCACGGGGCCTGGAAAATCCAAGCAGCTGCTTTGCAGTGAGCATAGAGGGGTTAAAAATAGACAGAGAGGGGGAACGATAAAGGAGAAGCAGCCCCGTGGGGCTGGGTTTCTGCTTAGAGCTTGAATGCAAGACCCAGTCCTAGCACTTTGGGTCCTGTGAGGTAACTGCAACCTTCCAATAAATCTTTCTGCTCAAGCCAGCTGGAGTTGCTTTCTGTCATTTGAAACCCAGAGAACCTTTACCACTGTGAGCTCCCAGCCAAGGACAGAGTCCTAGGTGACATTAGCATTTATGGGGCAGCAGAGAAGCCTTCTCCAAAGAGAAACAGAAGCAGCAGTTGGGCGTGGAACAGGAGAGTGGCAGCGTCCCTAGCCCGACCTTTCCCTGAGCCTGTCACTGGCCCTGCCCTGGACTTCCCTGCTACCTCAGCTTGCAGCGGTTCCCCGTGAGCTGCCAATGGGCAAACACACCAGCCCCTCTCAGACCTCAGCTCACCATTCCTTCTCATGGGTCTGAGGTGATGGCAGGGCCTTTGGAGCCCTCTGGCAACTTTCATGACACAGGTTTGTCATGGTAATTCTGCGCCCATTTTTTTCCTGCTGTCTTTCCCAGTTTCCTGTTCCAGAACCAGTCTGGAAGTGTGAATATTTTCCCAAATCCTGTGACTGGCCCAGTCTTTCTTGATCAACACATTCCCCAAGGATGATTTCATCCACGGCCAAGAGTCCTCTTATGCCCCTGATTGATAGGACTCCCTGCACAAGGCTTTGTCTTTGATCTTGACCTCCGATCAACTCCAGCCAGGCCTGTGTTTCCACTTGCCAGCCAGACATTACCACCTCGGTGCGCACTTGCTGAACTAAAATCAGATGCATTGTTCCCCCCAATCTTCAAACTTGTTTTCCTAGCCTGTGTTTTCTATTTCCGTTGATGACAACCTCCCCACCCATCCCCCACTCAAGCTGTCATCCAAGCCAGCTGCCTCAGAGTCTCCCCTTCTCCCCATCTTCCCTGACTCTGACATTCAGTCACCAAATCCTTTCAAGCATGTCCTTGTAAAGCGTTCCTGATTTTCTTTTCCATTCCATCCTGATCTTTCTGCCCATGTCCTTATTCCTCCCCAGTGCTTCCACCTGGTAACCTGTTCTTTTGCTTAGTCTCATAAATATGAGTGTAAGGTGCATGCAAATACTGCTGTCAAGAAATTTTACTGCAGCATATCAGGGACATCCCTAAAGCACAGACAAAATGACTTTCCAGTGCTGGAGCTTCCAATGGCCATCCCTTCTGGCAGGCAGCCTAGCCCTGTAACATGCAGTTCAAAGCATATTGGGGTACCAATTTATATTCTCAGTTTTGTTGTCCATGACTCCCTGTGCCATGTCACCCGGCAACCACAGAGGCATGCATGCAGTCCCATCACTTAAAAACACAAAAACTTGCAACAAATCTTTGTTCAGTATAGAACAGTAATAATCTTGGGATTAGTATCTGATGAGACAGATACTAAGGAAGTGAAAAAAAATTAAAAATAAAACTTAGGGTGTTGGAAGATATCTTGGTCTGTGCCCACGGGCATGAGGACCTGAGTTTGAGCCCCAGAATGTATAATAAAAAACTAAGTGTGCTGGTGAGTAGTCCCAGCTCTAGAGAGTCAGGACAATCCCCTGCGCTTAATGGCCAGCCTCACCTAATCAGTGAACTCCAGGCCAGTGGGAGAGCCTGTCTCAAAACACAATGGATAATAGTTCCTGAGGAACAAGATGAGAGGTTGACCCCTGGATTCTATGTGCCTCCACACAGGTACACACATACCCATACGAGCACACACTCACAGATGCACTTTCATACACCCCCAGAAAATAAGAAAGAAAACCAGCCCAGATGTGGTGGACCAAGTGTTTAATGCAGCACCTGGGAAGAAAGGAAGCAGAATTGCTTTGTGCTTGGTGTACATTCTGAATTCCAGGCCAGCCTCAATCAATTAATCTCATTAAAAATTATTATAAAGCCAATTCTGGTGATACACACTTGAATCCCAACACTGGGAGGTAGAGTCAGGAGGACCAGGGGTTCAAGGCCAGTTACGCAGCTAGGCTAAAGCCAAATGAGGCTAATTAAGACCCTGTTCAAGGGGGCTGGAGAGATGGCTCAGTGGTTAAGAGCACTGACTGCTCTTCCAGAGGTCCTGAGTTCAATTCCCAGCAACTACATGGTGGCTCACAACCATCTGTAATGTGATCTGATGCCCTCGTCTGGTGTGTCTGAAGACAGCTACAGTGTACTTATATGTAATAAATAAATCATAAATCTTTAAAAAAAAAGACCCTGTTCAAAAGAGAAAAATGAACAGTAAATATTGGTTCACCTGCATCCTCACAGTATTCTTCACAGTTATCTCTTTATAAGGGATGGAGGTTGGGTATTTTACTTCATTTTATTTTATTGCTAAAGTGGTTGAGATCTATATCAGCCATCTCTTTTCTTTCATTTAATAATTGAAAAAGCAATCTCAGGAAACAACCTAGGCCAAGTTATCTACATAGCAAGAGTAAAGGCTCAAGCATGTCAGCTTGACAACAGACCTGTCCTACTTGGCTATGACAGAGACCCGTATTCTATAATCACAACTGTTGGTAACCCAAATGAAGTGCCCCAAATTCATTGATGAACTCAGTTCAAGGGTTTCTCAAGGAAGTTATTATATCACTTCCCATCTTATGCACCACCAAAGAAGTAACCAAAGTTACAAATGATTACCACCCACACTCAGCCTCAGCAACCGAGGATGAAAGGTGCCTTAGAACCTGGAGGCCTCATTCAGAGAAAAGCTCTAGCCATGCTCTGTACAACAGAAGCATCTCTGCATAGGTGTGCTTTCCCACTACATAGCACGTCTCTGCCATATAAAGTCTCGACCATCGATTTCCCCAGGCATTCTACTGGGTTTCCACAGTATACTCCATTCATTTGGGATTATTAAAAACAAGCCATGTTACTATGTTTTCTTGACTCTTAACTTTTGAAAATTTTGATATTTCAGAATGAGAGACTTAAAAAAAACACCATCCACCTACACAGCTTAAAATTCAGAGGCTTGGTGAAAGTGATAGGTAGGTAGAATATTCTCCCTGCAAACAAGAAGGACCTGAGTTCAGTCCCTAAGACCCAGGTGAAAAGCTGGTGTGCCAATGTGAACCAGTAACCTCAGCACAGGGGAGGTGGAGACAAGAACATCTCCTGGGCTCACTGGCCAGCCAGTCTAGCAAAACCCCTAAGCTTCAGGTTCAGTAAAAGACTTTGCCTTTAAAAATCAGGTAGAGAATAATTAAGACACCTCTGGGGACACACACACACATACACATACACACACACACACACACACACACACACACTTGTGCATTCATGCACTCACATACATGGACATGAACACATGTACCAAATAAATAAGTAAAAATGATAATTTTTTTTTTTAAAGAGAAATCTATTGTCATTAAGGGTAGCAGCTCACAGTGGCCTTCCTTTTGCAAAACAAATTTAAATGGGAATGGGCCACAAGGATTGAAAATTAGCCTGTAAACAATCTAACCCAATAGAATATAGTATCTAATCCGAATTCTCTTAGGTTAAATTGGTAAAGTAGTTAGAAATATGAATAAAAGAGAACATTGTTGTAACTTCAGAGAAAACTACAGATAACTCTGTATGAAAACATGAGCCAAAATTGAAATAGATCCCTTACTTCATGCTTTGCTGATCCTTAAGGACTTGAGAGAGAGCAAAACAGTTAGGTTTTTCTAAAATAAATCACTTCAAAAAGAGCAATTCCAATATTATTGAATTTATAGAAAAAAATTTTGACCAAGGGGCTGGAGATATATTAAATGTATTGTCATAGCAACAGTCATTGTAAGGCTGAAGTCAGGTCTGGGCATCTTTCATATTCTGAATAAGGAAGGCAAGCTTGATTTTAAATGACTTTCTAAGGTCAAATGTCTTAGAGACGGTGCTTGAATCAATTTCTCTAACAAGCTTTCCCTATTGCTACTGACTGGTATTGGATGACTACCTTCCTCCATCCCTCCCTCCCCCATGCCTTCTTCATCCCCTCCCTCCCTCCTGACTTCCCTCTCCTCCTTCCTGTTCTCTCTGTCACAACCATAAATAGAGTTGCATTCATGGGACCACTTACGATTCAGTTTGACCCACTTCTTAGCTAATACCCAGACGTCTATCCAGCAGAACGTTGCTCTTTGTGCCAACAGAAAACAAAATTCCAGGACTCTTTATGCAGTTGATCACATGGAAACCTCCTGGCCATTATCTCTGTGAATGTCTCTCTCACTGCCCATTCTTGAGGAGAATGTCCTATCAGACTGCAGTCGCACATGCTCTGTGTAAATGGCTTATCTGACATGTCACTTTCTCTGTTCTCCAGTCTTCTTGTGCGTGCTCCTCCCCCTCCCTCCTTTCTTTATTTTAGCCGATTACTATCGAGTCTCATTCATTGCCAGGAGTGAATGTAAAATGGTTCAGCCCTTTCGGAAGCCAGACAGTCTCAGAAAGCTAAACATGGATTTCTCACATGATCCAGAGACCAGACTTCTAGGTATTTTACCCAACTGGCTTGAAAACTCATACACATACAGAATATTTACAGAGGCTCTACGTGTAATTGTTTAAAAAACAAAATAGAAGCAACCGAAATGGGCCTTCTAAGAACTGAGTGGGTAGTCTGTAAAGTACATGCACCATTCTGCTCAGAATTGTCATGGTCATCCAAACAAGGAAGCCTGAGAAACACCAGAATTGCTTGAGAGGCCATGGTGACTAAACATGATAGCCTGGATGGGACTCACGTACACATCATACTTCATTGTCTATTACACGCTTTCCCTATTGCTACTGACTGGTATTCGATGACTCCCTTCCTCCGTCCCTCCATCACTCCCTCCCTTCTCCCCTCCCTTCTTTTTTCCCTCCTGTCCTTCCTCCCTCCTTCCTTTCTTCATTAGTCATAACGTACACATCACAGTTCATTGGTCTAATAAAGTTAGTCAGTCAGACTGTAACCATCATAGTTCATTGGCTGAATGAAGTCAGTTAGTGAGAATGTCCACATCATAGTTCATTGACTGTAGCCAGTGTCCATTCCAAAGCCAGATGCTAAGAACAAGAGAAGCTCAGTGCCAGGGACACAGGAATTGTCTGTACTGTCTCTGTAATTTCCCTGTGTATATACAACTGTTCTAAAGTTAAGTAAACTTGATAACAACTCAGATCTTGCTGTGTAGTGGTGATCAGACCACTATTTAAGCTTACGGTAAGAATTAACAGAACTCTGCAAAGGCAGTAGATGACAACTCAAAGTAACAATTAAGGATACATTAGCACAACCAAATGAATGTGTCACAGGCTAGTGAGATGACTCAGTGAATGAAGGCCCTTGCCATACAAAGTGGAAGGAGAGAACTGGTTCCCAAATGTTGTCTTCTGACGCCAACACGAGTACCATAGTATGTGCGTACACACGCGTGCGCTGTGGCAATTGTATAGGCCTCTGTGTGGGACTTCGCAAGGGCAGCCTTCTGGGGTTAGATCTTTGGTCTATTCTCAGCCTTATGTGTGATTTTGGTTGGTGTCTGACAAAGAAGAGACCTCATATACTTTAAAGTACCTACTTTTTGAATTACACTTGAAGATCATTCAAAAAAACAAGAAAAAAGTCCCCACTACTCTATTAATGCTTTCAATATACACTTCAAGGGAAGAAATTCTTAGCTTTGGGTCTATTGAAGAGAAAGGCCCTTTATATTTCTTCTGAACGTAGAATTCCTCACAGCGCTGAGAACTCCATAAAGGGGCAAGATACCCATGTGGTATAGTTCCTAGATAGTCCTGGAGGTGGGTCAGAAAGACCCATCCACAGTGGAGCACACCAGGTCACCAGTGTTCTCCCTGCGGTCCTGGTAGGGCCTCAGCATGCTCAGTTACAGCCTCGAAAGCCAGCATAGCCAATGGGAAATATAGCTTTAGAACTAGTTTGTCTTACAAAGATAGTTTGTCTTTCTGGAAAGGAAGGTGTGTGTGTGTGTGTGTGTGTGTGTGTGTGTGTGTGTGTGTGTGTGTGTGTATGCATGTTTTTGTCTGTGCAGGTGTACATGCACCTATATGTCTGCAAGCCCAAGGTCAGTGTTGGGTGTCCTCTCTAGTCTCTCTTCACCTTAGTATTTGAAGCAGGGCTCTAGCTGAACCTGAAACTTGCCCATTCAGCTGGACTGACTGGCCAGTGACCCCCTGGGATCTTTCATCTCTTCCTCCTCAGCACTGGGATTCCAAGTGTGTGCTGTGCCCAGATTTTACATGGGTGCTGGGGATGGAGCTAATGTCCTCATGTTTATACCACAAGCACTTTATCAACTGAGCCGCATCTCCCCAGTCCCTCCTAACGGTTATCAGGGCCCAGAGCCTACTTCTTTACATTGTGATTACGTACATTGGGTTATTCCCCTTATAAATCCTGGGTATTGTCTTAATCACTCTAAGGTAACTTATAATTTCTGTTAGATTTCCTTGCGTTCTAGCAACATGCATAAACTAATATAGTCAGTTAGCTTTCCTCGGTGGCTCTTTTCAGGAGTTTTATCAGTTTTCCTGACCTCAAAACATCAACTTTGGGTCTCATTGCTTTTCCCTATGCTTGTTTTTGGTTTCACTGCTTTGGTCCTCTTCATTGGTATGAGATTGTTTCTTCTTCCTTTCTTCCCCCTCCCTTCTTTATATTTTTTCTCTTAACTTATTTGTTCTTATAAATAGCCGTAAGTATCTTCCAGTTGTAGCTTTAGCTCCCTCTCTCAGGTTTTGATCTTATCTCCATAGTCATTCTCTGTAGAACATTTTCTGTTTCATGCTATGATGTCTTCATCAACTCCTGTAGATAGCCCATTGGCCTGAGTCAGAGGAGCCTCTTCTCACAGCAAACAGATGTGAATGCAGAGATGCATAGTTGGTCAGGGTGCTGAGCATAAAGGACTGTCGAATGGTCAGCCTTGAGTGGGACATCCATATTAGCCTCTTTGAGGCTTAGGGAACATCACAGAAGATGGGCAGGAAAGAACATGAGTCCAATAATGGGAGGAAGGCCCTGGAACATTGTTTTATAAACGTGACATGGCAGTGGTACTTATGAACTCATAGCAGCTGTGGTTCCCTGTATAAGACTGAATCCATCAGCATTCAGTCATAAACAGGGGAGGAGCTCATGGGCCTAGTTCTTCTTAGAGGAGATGGTAATAGCTGATAGATGCTGGGGAAGAGGAAGTTATTGGTTATTGTCTTAGGTGATATAGCCACAGGCACATTGCCTGTGGTTCAGTGGATAACTCCATACCCATGCCTACCCTGGACACAAAGACATACAAGTGGGAGGGGGATTTGTAAGGAGAAAGAAGGTGGTGGGAAAGTGAAGGGGATAAAAGAGGATGGGGAGGCATGTAACCAGAATATAATATATAAGTGTATGAGAATTTCAAAAATAAATTAATAAATAAAATTTCAAAATTTTTCTAGATTTCTGTTTTGATTACATAGAAATGGAAGCGAAGTAGGCTGTGGGGAGACAGGAGACTCAGTTTTACTCGGCTTTAAACTCTGTGAGGTACAGCAAGAACTGTCACACCATGATATACCCATGGGTGCCATAGTGGCACAGCTATTATAGGAGTAACCAACTACATTCCGGTATTATAAATCCAGCCAATAACCCATGGTCAAGGAGCTTATAGGCCCAAGGGGTAAACTTACCACTACTATTATGTTAAATAGACACAGTGTCAAACTACTCTCTCAATTTATATTTCCATATTCATAGTTGAGTGTGGCTCTCAGACATCATCAGAGAAGTTTCTTTGTGTAACCACAACTGATAACTGGTAATGCAACTGAAAACTGGTCAGCATGCAGAGAGTATAGTAGATTGCTCAGCCACAAATGGAACAGCTATGCCATGACCCATCCCCCAAAGGCTCAGGGACTATCACAGAAGAAGGGGAAGAAAGATGAAAGGACCAGAGATACAGGAGGGCAATAGAGAAACAGTGACTCCTGGATAGTCCTTATAAGGACCGGCTGCACTCATAAACTCACTGCAGCTGTGGTTGCCTGCACAAGTCCCGCACATGATCTAGCCAGTCAGCATTTCAGCATGGAGAGGCTTACAAACACTGATGAGCTATTGACAGTTGATGGCTTTGGGGGGTTGGGGGTCCGTTTCTTTTAAAATGTGGCCCCATTATATCCACTGCACTCCGGTGGATGGGTCCATACCTATGAGTATATGGGTAGCATAAACTAGACTCAATGGATTATATTGTTGTTCTAAAACATGAAGTTGGGAAGGGGTAGAGGATGAAGAGTGGATCTGCAGGGAGTTGCATGGAAGACTTGGGATCAATACAATCAAAATGCATTGTGTACATGCATGAATTTTTCAAAGAAATAATAAAAAATATATTTTAAAAAGAAATATCAGTTTCTTATCATATAGCCATATACCATGACTAACATTCAGGTACCCAGTAGAATCTACAGTGACTAGTAGTTTCCAGATGGATGATTATAAAATGGCATCACTGTCATTGCTGCAAGCTTTGCTGACCACCATATCCTGGACAATTTCATAGCGGGTTGACAGCTCATCTTTCATCGGACTGCTCTGGGATGCAATGCCCATCCTGGTCCAGTCATCTCATACCAGCTCTGTTACTAGTATGATGAACTATCAAACATTACCCCATACAAAGACGCTATTATGTGAGCTCCTTAGTAGACGATTGGGAGGGGCTCCCATTCTGCAGCAGACTGCCTGGTCATTCTTCTTCCATTCATTCTGCTACAACAGAGCACCTGAGATTGGGTCCTCTACAAAGGATAGAAAAGCACTTGCTATAGATCTAAACACTGGAAGTCCAAGGTCAAAGGCTAGCTTTATTGCAGTGTTATTTCATCAGAGTGGACAAGAGGTGGGGAGAGACTGATTGAGTCTGAACTCACCCTTTGATCTTGAGCACACTTTCCCTTACATTAGTCCACTCATGAGAGCAGAGCCAACGGGGACTGCTCACCTCTTAAAGGTTCTACCTCTTAATGTTACAATGGCACTTAAAATTTAACATTAATTTTGCGGGTAACAAGCATTAAAGTCATAGCACCCTTCTAGGCCCCATGCCCACACCACCTCCCCATAAGACATCCCTCCTAACTGCTTTTAGAGGTCGGTCACACCCCCTCAGAACTCTCGGAGATCTTTTCAGAGTTCTCTTGTCTTGTAGTATGATTGCTACACTGCCCAGTCTGTCACCAGTGAGCTTCAGGAAAGCCAGGAAGTATACACGTGCACCATGACTGATCTTAGACATGGGCCTGCGGACACAGATGAGTTAGAGGGAAATTTCTCTGTTAGGCCATGTCATCTGGAGCTAAGAACTGGTCCCTATTTCTTGTGTTCTTCAACAAGACCACCCCTTCCTTGGGCCTCAGTTTCCTCTTAATCATCAGTTTCAGTAAAGGAGACGGTCCCTTGGCCTTTTGTCTGACTCTATCCAGACTGCTATAACAAAATGGCTGCACTATGGATTTAAATAAGACCCATTTCTTAGTGTTCTGGAAACTAGAGTTTGTAAAATCAATGTCTCTGCAGATTTGGTACCTAGAGAGGGCTTGCTTTGCAGGTCATAGATGAATTTCTAACTATGTCTTCATAGAAGGGACAAGAGAGCCCCTGGGTCCCTTCAACAAGGACACTAACCTCATTCATGAGCGCTCCACTCCAGTAATGTAATCACTACCAAATGGTAAACATCATACATGATAATGGAATAGGCCTCTGAAACTGTAAACAAACCCCAAATTAAATGCTTTCTTTTATAAGAGCTGCCTTGGTCATAGTGTCTCTCCACAGGGATAGAACATTAAAACACTGACCAGAAATAGAATCTGTAAAAAAATTCATAAAAAGTCCACTCTGGCATTCCAAAAATTGAGGTGAAATATACACAGCATGAAAAACTGACTTGAACCGGGGCTGGGGGAGAGGGTGGGGATCAACCTTGAGCACTGGATAGTTCATTGTCTACAGGATCACCCAGTTCATGTTTTAATGATTTAGATGCAGTCTTACTGGTGCGGGTCATGGTGTAACTGAGCTCCCAGAACCACACACTTCACCTTCCACCCCTCAGTTCCCACTCCCCCACTCTCTCCCATTCCCTGTCCCACTCACAAGAAGAAACTGGAACAACTCTACTTGAAATGCTGACCACAGGGACGGGGTACAGGCACATTTACCTTTGACCTCCAAGAATGAAGTTATAGCACAGCCGATCTTAAAGAGCAGCGGCTTTGAAAATCGAAACACAAGAAAGAATTATTTCACTTTAATTTGAAATTGATTTTTTTTGAGCCCCTCCATGTTTCTTTCATGATACCATGGACGTTGTTGTTTAATATATCACACCAGAGCCATAACAATAGGCCAGGCTTTCACACATGAGGGTTCTTAAAGCGACAACAGATTATTAATGCTATGTTAATAAGAAAACAATCATGAGACGTTACACAGAGTCCTTACTCCATACATTATTAATGAAGGCCTTTGGTGTTTTTGGAAGCTCTGACACTTTATGATGTGGTTGCCGAATAGATTAGAAAATGCTTCTGCCTTCTCAGCAAAAAGCCTCCAGATCAGGGTACACGAAGCGAAAATATTTGCAACAGGTAACAGACACGGCCACGAGGCCCTGTGAGGGAAGAGGCGGTAAACATATTTTAATCAGAAATGCCAGGAATAGCAACAGTCTCACTGCTAAAGAGAAAAACCAACATGCTCGTCACTGCTTTGGAATAAAGAACTGAAGAGGTCCAGGCATCCCTCCCGGCTGCTTCTGGGCCGTGGTCACGTGACATGCATTGAAGTCCAGTGTTGCTTGAGTTCTCTCCTCAGCTCGTCGCAGACACTGTTGCATTTTGCTCTATGGTCACAGGAAGAAGGGGAACAAGCCATGTCTTGGGGGAGTAGAGCTGTTAATGGCAAGGGGCAGGCTGACCGTGAGCCCACCTACCAAGAGTAATGACCCCTGGCCTTTCTGGGCTGGGCTTAGAGAAGTCACTAAAGACATCTAGCTGATCCTGAAGAGCTTTGAGTATTTCTTGTAATAGAAATGGGGGCTTTTCTGAGGTAGTAGTCTTGTTGGAAGATGTCAGTCATGACAGATGGGACATGGGAAGAATAGAATAGATATGCCTCCCTGTGACACCAAAACCCTCAAGTAGAGCTGGCTATAGTCACACACTGATTGTGATGGTTTGTAGATGCTTGGCCCAGTGAGTGGCACTATTAGAAGGTGTGGCCCTGTTGGAGTAGGTGTGTCACTGTGGGTGTGGGTGTGGGTGTGGGCTCATCCTAGCTGCTTGGAAGTCAATATACTGCTAGCAGCCTTCAGATGAAGATTTTGAACTCTCAGCAACTCCTGCACCATGCCTGCCTGGATGCTGCCATGCTCCCACCTTGATGATAATGGACTAAACCTCTTAACCTGTAAGCTAGCACTAAATAAATGTCCTTATAAGAGTAGCCTTGGTCATGGTGTCTGGTCACAGCAGTAAAACCCCAACTAATACACTGGTATAAAAAGTCCCTTTGTTCTTCATAAGGTGAGTGCCACCAGGGAAATGGGCCCTGTGAACACACCCACTTCCCTAACCACCCTCCAGCATGCATTCCCCATCCCAGTGGCTAGCCTTCTACTACCCTCGTGAGCGAGTTTCTTTCTGAACCATCATAGGAAGCTGGCCTCCTCTGTTCTTGTCCTCAGCCAACGCCCTTTCAAGGAGCTTGGGTGGCACGTGTGCCTCCTCAGGATGCCAGTCCAACCTGTAGGTAGGCAAGAGCCACAGGAGAGGAGTCCTGTACCCCAGAGGTGCCAAGCTCCAACAAGGATATGTCACCTCAGGGCTCCAAGCTCCAGACACATGGGAAACTTGCAAAGCAGAACACCATTTTTCTCTCTCTTGATTCGTCAGATGGAAGAAATGATATCCAACTGAATTAGCCGGCAATGATACAAAGACTACTTGACCTTGGCCCGAGTTCACCAGAGCCACGATTCCAAAGCCAATGCTATTCCAGCTTTAGTTTTCAGGAAATTTTTTGTTTGTTTGTCTGTTCAGAAGCAGTCAGGAGAGTGACTAAAAGCTGATTCGTTTCAGGGTTTTTCTTTTGGAAATGAACGTGCTGGCACAGCTTTAATTGGGTTTTAGCTGTTTGAATTCTCCCGGCGATGGCTCCGCTCTGTCTTTGGGGAATGCGGAGGGAAGCTGGCATCTGGTGTTGGAGGATTCTGGGGAGTTACACCATATTTATGTGTAATAACTATACAGTAAATAAACAGAATGAATAATTAAGTGAATAATGAGTTCCTCAGAAATAGGAGTCCTCGGAAGACTTCAACAGAAACCCTCCCATGTCTTCCGGCCTCCCTGGGTGGCGAGTTTGCAGGGCTCACACTGTGTCATTGAACCCACGGAAACCAGCAAGGACATTTTCCAGCCTGAAATCGAGCACGCTATTAATTAAATGAGGACATTTCTCATGCTTGTGGATTCCCTTCCAACTGTGATAATGTTGGATTTATAGATCTAAAGATGATCTTCTCTTAACCCTAGAGATATACACTTGCCTCTTTAAAGATAAAATCTGTGAGATTAAATTTTATTGAATTCATTGAGGAATTCATTCTTGGACTTCTAGGAATTTGCAATATTTTGTGAAATGACATAAATTCCCACTAATTCCTCCAGCAGCCGATAGAGAGGGCCTTGCTGCTGGATACAGCCCAGGCCTAACATGAGTCTCTTCTCAGAGGGAAAACTCACAACCGCTGCTTACTTATCTGTTCATTCAAATTCCTATCTACATATTCTTTCAAGGAATAATTCCTGAGCATCAGCTTTGGATGCGGTACTCACACCAGACTCTGGGGACACCTGGCTGGATGAAGCCAGGCCTGCCCACTCAGCTCACCTTCTCATCAGGGATCTAGACACTAGAATGAAGCAAATTGTGACAGTGACCAGTTTCTGTGGAGGAGAGTGTATGAATCAGCTCAGGCTGCTGTCCCAAGCACCAGGCACACTGCCTCACAGAGCCAAGATGTATCTCCTAGAGTGCTGGAAACCAGAAGACCCAAATTAGGATGTCAGCAGGCCTTGCAGGTGGCTATCTTCCTAAGGTATCAGCAGGCATGTGGGGATCTGCAATGTGGTGGTGCAGGAGCGTGCTGCAGACAGCCTGAGTTCAGGAGGGAGGGCGGGAGAAAAAAGAAACGAGCAGGCTTGCAAGGTCTGTGCCAGCAACTGAGTGCAGTACTGCATATGAGAGTTAGTGATGCAGTCAGTGTGTGTTGAGCACTGAATGAGGAAGGAAATGACAAATTATTTGGATTTTTGACTTCCATAACTCAGCAAAGGAAGTCTTAGTCTGTGAGACAAGAACAGCAGCATAGTCTCATGTGTGATTTGAGATTTGGTCACATTGACATCAGAAGACACCAAAGTTGCTACCTTGTTACCATTGAAATGACATGATTTGGGGGCTACAGAGATGGTTCAGCAGTTAAGACCACTAGCTGCTCTTTCAGAGGGTCCAGGTTCAACTCCAGTACCTACATAGTAGTTCACCACTATCCAACTCCTTTCCCAGAAGAGGGAATTCATGCCCTCTTCTGTCCTCCAAGGGCACTGCACACACATGGTACACAGATAACATAAAGATGAATCATTACAAATACATAATTTATGATATAATTATCTAAATCCCATTCCTTCCACTAGCTCATAAAAGTGATGTAAGTTAAGACCACAGCTAATAGTACAATATACCCCATGGCTCTGTAGCCAGACTTACTGGATTCAAATCTTGATTCCTCTACTTGATAGAGATCTCATTTGGACAGGTATTTAGTCTGTCTGTTTCTCAGTTGCCTCGCATATAACACTTGGATTATAACAGTGTTCTAGACTTTGGAGAATATTAATTAATTATCATAATTTTAAGTGTGTGGCATATAATACTTTAAAAGGATCCAAATAGCAACTATTTGTGTTCATCACTGTCTCTGACAACTACATGAGGAAGATGATCAGATGCTTGTATACATGGGTGGATGGATGGGTTGAGGAACAGAAACAGAAGTCGAAGTAACAGAAAATGAAATACAATCTTTATGAAGCTAAGCAGAATCAGTACAGTGGAATGAAAAGAAAGCCCTCCCCAATGGGTATTATGAAAAATGGTATGGATCATATAGTTTGTGACAATGAGTCCTTTAAAATAAACTTATGTATATTTCAACCATATATTTTCATATCTGGAAAGACTTCCATGATTAGCCAAGTTACTTCTTTCTCTACTTCAGGGAAATATAAGCTCATTACCACCCACCCTCTCCTCCTCGACCACACGGACAAGACCCTCTCCAACCTAGCAACTGGAAAGAAAGATGCAATAAAAGAAAAACTAGGGTTGATCCACGTTAGACAATAAGTTCATTCAGTCATTCTGTGTCCCTCCCTTGAGCATTTATGAAATGTCTGTTGTGTGTCAGGGATAGACACTGGGTGGTTACAAAGTCCCCTAAGATATTGTCCTTGTCATCAAGGACCTTAAGAATCTAAATATGAAAAATACTTATGATAGGTCTGCCTCATCAAACAACCAGAGACAGAGCCTAGACCACAGCTTCCTCCTTCAGGACACCCCTCCCCACCCCCACCCCCGGCCCTGCCCATTTTCAGTGGCGGTCAGAAGCTGATGGTTCAGCTAAAGGTATTTCCATGGCTGCCACTCTGCATATGAAAACAACCCAAGTCTAGCATTTACATTTTGCCCAAAGAATTCTCTTTCATAATTTATTCCAGAATTCCAGGCCATTTCCTTAGAGGGAACACACCTTATCATTGTTCTAACAAGTCCCCCTATTTTCGTTACTTTCTGAAACTGATGATCTAAAGGCTATTTTTAGCTTAGTCATGTAAGAGTGTTTCCTGATGAGGAAAAGTTTTTCCTTCGGACTAGTTAACATGAATTTTATGCTCACTTATATCACATGCTCCGATTCAATTTATTTTAAAGTGGATTCTTTGGGGAAAACTGTAAAGCTAATTTGAATTGATTCTTCAGAGATTTCATTTTAAATGAAGTGCTATAAAAATTGGCAGACAAAGTGAAAAAATGAAATTGAATTTTCTTCTTTGGCTACACACTGGATTCAGGAATCTTGCTTTTTTGACATTGCCAGGGGTTTTGATATGATGTTTTATGCAATTTTCTTAAACGCCACTGTTTTTGGTTGTGTGGTTCAGCCACAAAATGGTTTCCTGATGTTTCTTTATTTTAAAAAAGAAAGAAAAAAAAAAAGCACAGTCCTTGCTACAGAAATAATGTTTGCTCTGATACCCACTTTCAACCATCTATGATGATACCTATCTGTCAGATATATCATCTAGAACAAGTGTTGTGTTTCTGGAGCAAATATCCTCCTCTCATGGCCAAACTTTCTGGGGCTTGTGGCATGAGCTCCATATCTGACTTCCCACAATTTACACGATTTGCCCTTTTTCATATCTGTTGGTTGTACAGCTTGAGAGAAGTGTAGGAATAAAGGTAAGATGGCTGGTGGCTAATTTCCTGTCCCTCACAAACCCCAAGAAGCGCAGATTTTTCTTCAGGACATCAGGCTCCTAGCTAATCGGAAGCAGATGGTGCCAGAGGTGCCTGGGCTGGGTGCGTCTGATTCCACAGGTGATTTACATCCCATTATTAGCAATCTAATGGAAAATGCATAGAAACCACATGTCTCCATTTCATTTCAAGACACACTCTTTTTCTTTGATGTGTTTTTCAGAGGGAGTTTTATTCCACACTCATCTTTTCCTCTGGATTCTCTATAGAGTAACTGTCTTTGTTCATTTTCTATCACTGTAACAAAATAGCACAGACTGGGAGAGTCGTAAACTACAGCAGTTTATCTGACTCTCTCTGCTGGAGGCTAGAAAGCACAAGATGGGGGGCGGGGCAGCTGCTGCGTCTGGCGTGGGCCTTCTTGCTTAATTATAGCATGGTTAGAGGGTGGGGGAACAAATATCCTTTGATCAGGAACCCACTCCTCTGGTAAATAACCTACCATGGTAACAGCATTAATTCATTAACCAGGGCAGAGTCCTCATGAGCTCACCACCTTTTAATGTCTCTCTCTACTGTCACGCAGTTAAAGTTCAATGTGAGTTTTGGAGGGGACATTCAGGCCCTAGCAGCAGCCTTCATTCCCACTGGCCCAGCTGGTGGCCGAGAGCAAATTCCTGGAAGGGAGGTCATCACTCAAGGAGAGTAGTCCCTCAGTTTGCCTCTGCTGCCCCTGCGTGTCATACCAAATGCTTGGAATGAGTCCTTTAAACTCAGTCTTCAAAGAAGCTGACAATGACTGCTTAAGTTTTCATTCAGATTACAGAGAAGATAATTATCCAGCATGGTGGAACCAGAGGCAGGAGGATGTCACAGTAAGTTCCAGGCCAGCCAAGACTACATAATAGACCCTCCCTAGTTCAGGAAATACCAAAACCGGAAACAAAATACAAAACTCAGGAGAACATGATAAAGCAAAAACAACAACCACAGAAGATATGAGTACATGTGGTTTTGGTGAAAGACACCTGAGGCCAATTCATTCATGATGCACACAATGAAGCTCATAGAGGCTTCAGTAAGTGTGATGATAGACACTCGAATCTAAATTAAGTAATATGTCTCTTTATACACATGCAATTTATTCAGTCATAAATTGCAATTTTAAAATGTTTAATGTAGAAAAGTCCATGAAGGTAAAAAGTCATAATTCCTTCTGAGCGGATCCACTGTAAGTCACATAGAGTAGGCCTTGATTAGCCTTCTGTGGCCTTGGAAGCTGAAGAGCCTTCCCAGGGCTGCCGCATCTCCCCATGTGGAGATGCAGAAAGCCAGACGGTACGGGAGAAGAGAAAAGTATACTGACTCTGAACTATAGGCATTTTTTTCCTCTAAAGATTGTCAATTCTTGGAGCCATCTTGGCTATCTGAAGCCATATTGGATTGGGTTTGGGCCCACTGAGATTTGGATGAGGTCGCTGCTGGTGTCTCACAGGTGGATGATACAGATGGTGCTGTATCCTGGCATGCACAGGAAAATGCACCACAAAAAATAAAATCATCTAGCCAAAATATCATTAGTACCAAGGCCAGCTAGGAGCCTACATTTGTCCCTCAACACCTCCATTGTCTGGAAGAGGGGTAATCTAAGAAGAACTGGCGCTCTTTGCTATGAGTACTGGCTGGGTTCATGTGTCAACTTACTACAAATTAGAGTCATCAGAGAGAAAGGACCCTCAGTTGAGAAAATGCCTCCATGAGATCCAGCTATAAGGCATTTACTCAGTTAGTGATCAATATGGGAGGGCCCATTGTGGGTGGTGAGATCCTTGGGCTGGTGGTCCTGGGTTCTATAAGAAAACAGGTTGAGCAAACCATGAGAGCAAGCCAGTAAGTGGCACCCTTCCATGGCCTCTGCATCAGCTCCTGCCTCCAGGTTCCAGCCTTGTTTAAGTTCCTGTCCTGGCTTCCTCCAATGATAGACTATGATCTGGAAGTGTAAGCCAAATAAACCCTTTCTTCCCCAACTTGCATTTTGGTCATGGTGTTTTGTCGCAGCAACAGAAACCCTAACTAAGACACTATGGAACTACATCTGCTTCTGGGAAGATCTGGAGACACTGAAGATAGGATACTAGGCGGATACCAAGGAGTGGTAAGCCTGGATGCAACTCATACAAGCAAGGGAGCCAGTGGATCAGTCAGTAATCAAAAGCACAGTGTAGTATCCCACACCCTGTGCTGAGCCTGAAGGCCACTTTCTGTCTTCTATCCCAAGCTAATCTCCCTCATGATCAACCTTCCTTGGAACCTGACAGAGAATGGGATTCTCACCGTTGTAATTCCATATTGGCTCATGGAAGATGCTGTCTTGCTGGACTATATATTAGCTCTGCTCCCCATTGCATTTCTACCCATGAAGTAGGATTTTCTTCATCTCCCTCCCAGCCTTGCATGTTTTTCAGTTCTATCTGGTATTTGCTAGTGTGGGTAAGTGACCCACAAAAGGCCCAGATGTCCCCAGCCTATACTATTACCAGGAAATCATGGACCCTTTAGGAGGTGTCACCTACCAGACGCTATGCCATTGGAGACAGGTCTGTGGAGATAGTGGACCCCATCTCTCTTCTGACAGCCGTGAGGGAGTAGCTTCGGCCACAAGCTCCGAACACGATGTTCTAGGTCACCATGGATCCAAAGGCAACGGGCCAGGTCGCTGCAGACTGAGCCAAAAAAATCCTGTCCTCTTTACAACTTGATTAGGCTGAGTGTTTTGTCACGATAATGGACTAGTAACCACCACAATATTTTAACATTTCAAGCCTCAAACACCTGGTGTGACTCAGGCTGTCTGTTGTGCATCCAAGGCATAGAGATGCCCAGACAGACCACACCCAATCCTGGCCTCCTGTGCCTTAGGCATTCTGTGCCATTGACTATCTCCCACACATGAATACAAGCAGATACATCCGCTCCCTCTGACCCAATGCTTACTCCTTGAGGACCTCTCTACCATCTGGAACCCAAACATGAGGCAACCAAGCGTCAACACACAATGGTAACAGCAGAGTGCCAAACTTAAAGGACCCTGTAGGTGTTATAATCCAGGAGTCCTTCCCACAGCACACCTTTTCCTTAAAGACTTCCAAGGGAGCTTATCACTCCCTGGGGTTGAGCTGATAAAAAGCCATCAGCTGAGAACAGACTGGGTTTGCTAACATGATTGGGAAGATTAGGATAAGAATCACAGGTGAAGTCGAACTGAGGGATATATCATCATGGTTCCCTATCTAGAGACCCACAAGCAGACAGAAGCATCTGTTTCCTCGTGGTCCTGTTGGGGCCACAGGCTTAGCCCAGGACCAACCACTGTAAACCCTGAAAGGAGGCCAGTGGGTACCTGGGGCATCAGTGGCCATTCTGATTCATCTAGGAAGAAAACCAATGCTACAAGACAGTAAGGGCATCCAATAAGGTGGTAAAGCCAGGAACATTAATTAATTAATTAATTAATTAATTAACTAATTAGAGCTCAGGGGAAGGAAAACTGCTCTCAACTGGGAAAGCTGAGGAAATATTTCACACAGAAGTAGTTTTGAGCTCAGGCAATGAAAGAAGTAGAGTTTAAGAGCAGCTAAAGAAGAAAATACTCTCCTTTCGGTTTTGACCATCTCGAAGGTTCCAGCAAGCTCAGCGGCCAGTGGGTGTAAAGACCCTGCTGTTTTCCTTCCTAGTGCTGTTGCTCCAGGATGACAAGTGTTTCTCAGGGCAGTAAGGCTTTCCGGAGGATGGCAGAAGCAGGGAGAGAAGACCAAGAAGACCAAAATCTCCAGCTGGGCAAGAAAGACCCATGGTACTTCTTCCCTACCTGGAAGGCTGGTGAGAGTGAGTGGCAGTTCCTCTAATCAGTCCAGAAAGGCTTGTTACATAAGGAAATGATTCAAATAGAAAGCGACACACCTTAGCTAGCATGCATTGTAGCAAGTCTGCATTGTAGCAAATGTGCGTTGTAGCAAGCATGCATTGTAGCAAACGTGAGTTGTAGCAAGTGTGTGTTGTAGCATGTGTCACTCCTCTTCCTTTTTATGTTCCTGGAATTGTTTCTTTCAGGTTGGGGGGATAGCATTATCTTGTCATTTTATTACATTTCTATTAATTCTAAAACTGTCTAGTGTCCGATTTTAGGACTACATTTCTACGAGCATTCAAACAGTTTGATGATTTTGCAGCCAGTCAGGTTACTAGAGCCCGAGGCTCACATATAGGACAGAGACTTCCTGTAGCACTGTGTCAACCAGGCAGCTATTGGTTGGGCCTAAGAGCATGATTGTTGCCTCGGTCTTTGAAAGTGGTGGAGGTAATGGTGTCAACCGTGCTCTTGCTGCTGCAGCTGCTACTGATGAAGGTGACGGCGACGACTCCTAGCACCTACTGGTCTCACAGGGAATGCAGCTAAGGCAGAAAGCCCATCCTTGTTCTAAGAAATCCATTACAGTCACCAGAAGAATTAAGGTTATGGCTTTACAGGTCGTGATTCAGTGGTGGAGCTGGGTTTAATCCCTTGCCTTTCCTCTAGCCCGTGTGTGTGTGTGTGTGTGTGTGTGTGTGTGTGTGTGTGTGTGTGTGTTGATCAATGGCTGGGGTGAAATGTTCTAAGCAGAGTATCTCTGCTCTCATTTGTTCTTAGGGTACATGGAACGACATTCAGCCCATCCTGTGTCACCGGTTCCCTTAGGAGACAGGAGACAGCACATCCTTCTAAGAACTACGGGGAACCACGCAGGGTGGATCCTGGCTTCGGGTGGGTGGGTGTGCACAACCTCTTCCTCTCAACTGGGTTGACCTAAAGTGGTGGGGAAGATCGTGCTGTGCTGGAACAAATGACACCCAGTCATTTGTCTCATACTTCAATTCCTGTCCGTCACCAGGTAGGACTTGTAACTTGGAGTGTCTCTTCTGGGAAGGATACACTTCTCTGCTCCACTGAGGCTGGATTTGGCACCATAACCTGGTTAATGAGATGTGAGCTAAAGAGACTGTACAGGCAGGAGTGGAGGCTACAGAAAGCCTCTCTCTTGCTCATGTCTGTCTTTCTTTCTTTCTTTCTTTCTTTCTTTCTTTCTTTCTTTCTTTCTTTCTTTCTTTCTTTTTTATCTGCCACAGGAATAGCATGTCCTCACAGGCTCTCAACTTGGATTGTCACATGTGAGTGAGATGTACATACTGGTTTTTATACCACTGGGATGTCAGACTCCTTGGTTACAACTGACTGATACAAATGGTTGTTAATTGTCATCAACAAATGAAAAATGACCCAACTCCAGTACATGTGGATATCGATTGAGCTGGTAAAAAATTAGCAAGGGGGAGGGGGGTAACATGTGGAGGGTTGGAATGAGGAAAAAGATGGAGGAAAGATGTAATTATATTTTATCTTCAAAAATAAAATGTATTGCTCTCTTGCCCTTCTCTCTCGCTCTCTTTTCCTGTCTCTTGCCTCCCTGCTCCCCCTCTCTCTCCATTCTCTTTCCACATGGCCATTGCCGGCTCTAATCTCCCTATCTCTTCTTTCCCTCTTTACTTTTCTCCTTTCTTTCCCCCTACTTTTCTATAATAATGCTTTAAAATAAAAAAAAGTATTAAAAATGGAAATTAATTCTGAATATAAGAAAAGTATGTTCTTCAGTCAGATTGAACCAACAGTTACAAAAGCCCTGTTTAGTATGTGAAATTTGCAAGGGCTGTAAGAACATGTAAGATCATGGAGCATGCACATGACAGGCGTTCTCGAACATCGCTAACGGAAGACTGCCGTGGAAAGAGCAGCTGGGGATTAAGATGGAAGATTAAGACGAGAAAGCACCTTAGTGTGCCGGGTACCGCTGTTTCAACTTTGTTAACTTTTCTTGTATTCCTTATGCCAGTCATGAATTCTAACTCACTGAATGCCCCTAGCAATATTGGAAGGAAGATATACTGAATGATACATTTTCAAAGCTTAAAAAAAAATGTGTCTGTGTTCTTTGACCCATATCTTGAAATCTCTCCTCAAGAAAAAAAAAAAAATAAAAGATGAGTGTTCTGGCTTGTTTTATGTCAACTTGACACTAGAGTCATTTTGAGAGAGGAAACTTCCATTGAGAAATTGTTCCTGTCTGAGTGACCTGAGGGCAAGCCTGTGGTGGGGTTTCTTGATTGATGATTGATATGGGAGGGGACTTCTTGGGAACTACAAGACAGCGAGCAAACCATGGGGAAACCCAGTAAGCAGCACTCTTCCATGGACTCTGCATCAGCTCCTGCTTCCAGATTCCTGCCAGGAGTTCCTGCCCAGATGTCCCTGGAGGCTGGCCTACAAGCTCTAAGGTGCATAAACCCTTTCCTTCCCAAACTGCTCTTGGTTGTTTATCACAGCAACACAAGCAATAAAGTATGAGGTAAGGATGTTTATAGCGGCATGACTCATAATTATGGAATGCAGAAGCAATACAAATGTCCAGAAAGTAGGGGGTCTTTTAAATAAACAAAGCCATTTAAAAGTAATATACAAATATGCTGGGGGCATGAGAAGATTTATTCACACTAAGAGAAAACCCGCTTACATTATCAACTTAAACTGTCATTTATACCTTCTGGGGAGGGAAAGCCAGCTTTTTCCAATGAATCAGCCACTCCAGGGCAGGTCTTATGTTCAGGAATAGTTGACCAACATATAATGGACTCCACAGGGCTTTTTGTACTTTTATTTGGTTCCAGTTTTGTAGTTGTTGTTGTTGTTTTGTTGAGTGTTGTTTTATTTTGTTTTCTTGGTTTCCAGGGTTTTGTCGAATTGGGCTTTTGTTTTTTGAAACTTAAAGTTGGGTGGGTAGGGAGGGGGAAAGGATCTGGAAGGACTTTGGGGAAGGGAAAATATATTTAAATTTAAAATTGTTTAATGATAAAATACAGAGAGAGAGAGAGAGAGCACTTACAATGTATCTCTATCCAATACTATAGCCAGTAGTCACAGGAGAGCTTCACATGTGGTTAGACCAAATTGAGATGTGCTGAAAATGACAGCCTCACATGGGGAAGACAAAGGAATGTGAAGTAACTCATTAATAATGTTCATTGATTGCCAGGTAGAAATTATATGTTACACTTGTTAAAATTAATGTCTCCTGTTTCTTTAGGATTTTTTTTTAATATGTGGATAATTGAATAATTAAAATTTAATCTACTGCTCAAATTTATTTTGGCTTTGTGGCAAGGTAGTGTCTCAACAACTATTCAACTGCTTTGTAAGGCAAAGACAACCACAGGCTGTGGGTAAATGAATAGATGTTATTGTGTTGCAATAAAACTTTATTTATAAAGCCAATCAATGGCAATAGGTAGAGGAAGGGGAGTGGCTGTAATACTCTGGGCCCTGGTCTGGAACCTCCTAGTCTTAGCTGTTTGGGCATTTAGTGCTAGAAAGTATGTTGCAGGGGTAGGATTGCATATTGGGGGTGGGACTATCCTGTTCATTGCAGGATACTTACCACTTTTGGTAAGCCACAATATTTATAAACATTGTTAAATGACCTCCCAAAATCATAATTGCTTTGACTAATGACCACTGCTTTTAGCTTATATAGTTTTACTTCCATAAAAACAGAACAGGAAAGATGGAAGGAGGGAGGGAAGGATGTTCTGGAAGGAGGAACACCAAGATGGAAGACATGTTCCTTTGTCAGGTCTTTGTTTTTCTACATTTCCTAGCACATGTTACATATCAATATATATATGAAGAATCATGTAGAAGGAAAAAAAGCCAAATGGGCAGAGATAAAATGAAATGAGATGACAGGAAGGTTGGAGAAGAATACAGCCCCGCCCCTAAGGACAAGTTGTATACTTGTTCAAAGCCATTTCAAGATGCAGCGTCACAAGTAGACACTGTGGGTGGGCATCGAAATTGATCTCAGAGTTAATGGGTTTGGACCCATGCATCTGCTACTCTGTGATAGGCAGGCTCTTGCCTGGTATGCAGCTAATACTCAGCAAAGGCAACAGACTTACAAAATAAGTTTCTTTTATTTTTGAGATTATTATATATTACATCACACACACCCCCATTTCCCTCCCCTAAGCCCTCCCGTATGCCCTGTCTTTGAAATCCATGAACCCTTTTTCATTCATTTTTGATTTCCCCACAAGTCCTTCTACACACATTGGAAGTTTTGTTGGAACCAACACACCTGGACTTGGCAGAGGAAAGGAGGGAACAAGGAAGGAAACAGAATTTCAAAGCAAAAAAAGTGAAAACTGTTTTCCATACAACGTCACACAAAAGCCATAAAGTATCCCAGCAGCTAAAAAGCCTGTGCCAACATAAGTTGTATTTTTAAATATGATAAAAATAATAATAATAATGTAATATGATTATATTTAACATATAATTACATACAATGCATAATTATCTACATAATAATATTAATGTGTTAAGGGTTGGTCTTTTGCTATGTATTGTAATGGCAAATACTGGCCTCCAAGGCCTGGTTGCCCCTAGAGATGAGAGAATCCACACAAACAATTCCTCCTTAATTTAAAACTATTGGTTAAATAATGATGCCGACAGCTAATAGCTGGGCAGAAGAGACATAAGTGGGGTTTGGGGGTCCCGGCCTCGAGGAGGGAAAGAAGAAGGTGGAGGAAGCTGCCGTGGGGTGGGTGACTCACAGAAACAGCTGTGACGGCTACATTTCAGCTCACATCCCTGGGATCCATCTCGGTGGACCCCGGGTATGCGTGCTCCACGGATCTTCTAGGCCTTGCCTTCTTGTGCTCCGTACTGCACTTGTTCCTGCTGATAATGCCTCTCCTTCCTTCGCCTCTGGGACCCCCACTTCCCTGACTCTCTTCGCGTATTTTCATTAAGTCACCTCAGCCTATTTCATGGGCCCCTTCTCCTGCCTTCTCCATGTTGTTTCCTACATTGATCGAGAAAAGATTGATGTAGGGGGCTATGGTGGTTTAAATAAGAAGTGCCTCCCAACGGTTCATGTATTTTAAAAACTTGCTCCCCAGTTGTTGATGCTGTTTGGGGGAGCTTATGAAACCTTTAGGGTGTACAACCTTGCTGGAGGAATTATGTCACTAGGGGCGGGCTTTGAGGGTTTATAGCTCTTCTTCACTTCCTGTTTATTCTCTTTGCTTCTCCTATGCAAATAAAACATGACCAGTCAGGTTACTTCTCTGACTGTCCATTGGGCTTCTTGACCACTACCCTCTTTGCAGAGGATGGCTTCCATGCCTCCTTCTCTATCTCCCATGCCCCTCCCAGGCTCTGAAGTTGATGATTGACAGTTCTGTCTTGTTGCCTTAGAGGCACATCAAACAAAACCTTCCCCCAATGGATGCCAATCAGCTATTGCCCCAACCCTTTATCCCACCTCCCTTGCTTTATTAACCGGCACTAGTTACACAGTTTAAAATGTAAGGAATCTCAGTCACTTCCAATTTCATCCTCCCTCCAACAAACATTCTGTCTTAGTCACACCCTCTACCTCCTCTCCACCAACAACTCACTGTCAGATGACCTTATTCAACTCCTCCATGGATGGCTGAGATGATCTCATGCCATCCTCCTGGTTCAGCTGTGTCCTGTTTCAACACATGCTTTGGCCAAAGGGATCCTTTTGATGCGCAAATATGACCACGGCAGTCTCTTGCTTCAAATCCTAGCACTCTTCCCCATGGACTTCCAAGTCTAAACTTAGAAAGGTTCACCAGGCAATAATAACTAGTCCTGCTTGCCTCTCCAGTTTCAGCACCTGCTACAGTCAACAGATGTCCCGAGAATCTCTCCACATGCTGCCCACCCACAACCCTGTATCCTCCCTGCCTTCCCTGACAGTCAACGGTCAGGTCAGAATTCAGACTTGTGCTTAGAGTTTCCCATTTCCAAGCCATCTTCCTCTTCCTCAGTGTCTGCTCCAGAGCCTAGAAAACAGCAAGTGTTGGAAGGAGTAGGGTCAATAGCAGCATGAATTTTGGAGTCAGGTATACTATTGCAAAAGAGAATTCCAACTCATTCCTGATCTCATATGCATGGACTTTAAGCGTGGGTTTTTAACAGGGAATTGCACAGGGGCCTCTTGGCAATTTTAAACAGGATATTATTTTGCCTGTTTTCAGTGTTGTCCTGAAAGAGACCTAGTTTAAGTAGTGTTCTGTGGCTAGGAAATATTTGAAAAATCATTTAAACACATAGATGAGTACAATACCTGACGGAAAACACACAATCCCCAGTCCCCCTCACAATGGAAGTCTCCGGCTGTTTCCTCCTAAACGGATTAGGGATCCCCCTCCCCCAACACCACCGATTTCCTACCTGTCTAAATGGTGTGCTTGTTTGTTATGTTGGGAGTTTCACCTGCTTGTCCCCCATTCCACTTGCATGATTTTACTCTTTAAGAAATTATTATTTCTGGTGAGTAATATAAACACAGGCTGAGATGTTAAGAGATGTCAAGGACCAGCACCTTGTCCCCCCCATCCTCCAGAGGAGACTGACTTTACGGCTGGCTTCATCATCTGATTCCAGAGATTTCTATGCAGGGACCCCTGCTCTGGAGAACAGGAAGCACATTCCCCTGAGGGAGACGAGGAAGAATCTGTCTTCTCTTCGTGGCCACTTTCAGTTTTTCCAGACAGTAGCCTCAGAAGATGCCTGGCCCTGCTAGCCAGTGACTGTGAAGGATGTCTTCAGGTCGACTCTTCCAACATCAAAACCAGGTCTTGGCAGGTACTGGTAGCATTTGCTTGGCTCCTCTCCAAATATCCATTTAGGTCAACTTGCTCACCCACCTAGCGGTACATTTTCCTCCTAATACATTGTGGTAATTCAGAAAAATACACCACTTAAAATGAGATGCTCTTGGATGGAGGAGAGGGGCACCAGATTTTTTTTTTTAAGCCTGAAGTGAATAGTTGATATTTCAATAAATGTTGGGCCAATTCACCTTCAAATGGAGAAGAAAAGAAAGAAAATCCCTACCTTTTTCCATCATAGAAATGAAGATCTAAATGGGGAAAAAAAATATTCCAGACTATTAGAAGAAATGATAAAGCAACAGCTTCATGAATTTTTGGAGAGAAAGGGTTTTCTTTATGACAACATTAAAAAAAAATAAGCAAACTATTAATGGGTTTGTGTCTGATTATATCTAATTAAAACCCTTAATGAATAAGATTAAGAGACACACTGTAGCCCCAGCAAAGGTATTCACAGAATATCTAGCAGGCAGGATTATTATCAAGAAAGTATGTAATCCCTACAGATCAGGTAGAAAAAAAAAATCTCTTCAACACAAAGGGAAAATAGGCGAAGGCTGTGAACCAAAAATTTATAGAAGGCAAATATGAATACACAAACATTCAAATATTCGACTTCAGACATACTTAGGGAAGTGCAGTTAAAACAATAAGAGGTTTTTTTCCCCCAAACATGCTGGCAGAAATTACTAGTTTGAAAGTATCAAATGTAGCCAAGGTTGTGAGAGAGCTACTTCTTTCCCTTGCTTTTGAGGTGGAGTTTGATGTAGCCATATTTGAGAACATTTTGGCAGCATCCCGTAAATTTGAAAACCCAAATTCCAATGACAGCCTTGTCTAGTGTGAGCATTTGCCCAGGGATAGTCTCACCCACATGTACACAGATGCATATCTGTGCCTAGTTCTTATCTAAACGTGCACTATGGTGAGAAAAAATAATCTGGTATTTGACTTCTGTGGATGTAATGGCTGCCTGTACTAGTTTTCTAGTACAGTTTTCTAGGGGTTTCTGTAACAAGTTACCACAACCCGACTAGCTTAAAGAACAGAGAGCAAATTCCTCAGTTCTGAAGCCTAGACTCCTAGCCCAGCAGTTAACAGGGTGGTTTCTTCTGAGGTCTCTTGGCTTATGGATAGTCATGCTGTGCCTTCATGGTCTCCCTGTGCTAATCTCTCATTCTCTTACGTACACCAGCTAGATAGATTCTATCCTGGTGACCTTTTAACCAAGTAACCTTTAAAAACCCTATCTCCACATATTGAGGAACTAGGGCAGTGGTTCTCAACCTGTGGGTCATGACCCTCTGGCAGACTTCTATCTCCCAAAATGCTTATATTATGATTCATAACAATAGCAAGATTACAGTTATGAAGTAGCACCAAAGATAATTTTATGACTGGGGATGATCATGATATGAGGAACTGTATTAAAAGGTCTCAGCATTAGAGAGAGAGACATTGAGAACCACTCTACTGGAGTTAAGGCTTTAATATGCAAATTTCATGAAGTTTAGCTCCTAACACTGCTCTTCCAGGAGTGAGTGGCCTCCATGGACAACACTGGCCTCCATCTCAGAAAGCAAAGTCCTGTGGAATGCACATGACACATTAAGATTGTAACTGTGGGTCACTACCCTGTATGGCATCATGTAAGTGAATGGGGAACGGGGTGAGAAAACTCTATAATGGTAAAAGATTTCTGAATGCAAAATGACCAAAAATTAATTTTAAAATGAACCATGTAACAAGTCTGAAGTGTGGGGTCATGTGACCTCGCTGTAGCTTTGAGTCTGGGCACATGGTGCGTGCGCACACTTTGTATTGTGTATACCAGCCTGCCGCAAGCCAGCCAACACTGTTGGAAACACCTTAGCTTAAACTTGAAATGGCTGTATGTGATGAATTGTATTGGCTGTAATGTACAACGTTTCTTACTTTTATTGAAGCACAATGTTTTAATCATGGAAAGCAATGACATTTAATATCTTTCTATCATCATTCTTCCATACTTACCATAGCATGATAGATTTTTGCATTTTGTTGTTAGAATGTTTGATTTTAAAAATCACTATTTGAGATGCTGACTTGAGTTTTACTGAAGGTCATTGAGTGGATTGTGTGCTTGGATAAGAACAGACTCTGCAATAATCCTGCAATGGTAGTGAACAGAGGTTCTCTCTCTCTCTCTCTCTCCAGAAGTCAGAAAGGCAGAAAGGGGACTTGGGTCCTGTGGAACTAAAGATGCAGGCAAATGTGAGCCACCCAAAGTGAATGTTGGGACCTGAGTTTGGTCCTCTGGAAGAACAGCAGGCATTCTTAACCTCTGAGCTATCACTGAAGTTCCCTAGGAGATTTTTTTTTAAAGCTAAAATTTAAAATAAATTTCTTTATAATTTTATATCCAATAAATATTTGATTGCACATCTATTTTACATACTGGTGTGCCATGGATCCCACAAATTTTTTTGTTACATGGAAAGGGGTTATAAGTGAGAAACTTTCAGAAGTCTTGATATATGCTGTATGATACCACTTACCATATCTGGGCATGAAGCACATACAAACCAACACCACTATTTTATATATGTACAAAAACATACAAATGTTCTGGAAGGATCAATTAAAACTGATTAGAGCTTGCCTCTTTGAAGTCAACAAAATGAACAGCATTTCATTTATTTTTAAAAAATATTGGAGAGCTGAAGTCCTAGGTTCCATCACCAGCCAAGACATTTTAAACTATCTTTAAAATGTTGAAACAGCAGCTCATGGAACTTTCTCAAAAGCTGGAGCCATGGGTGTCCCCCCCCCCCATGTGTATTCTGGTTGGTGGTTTAGTCCCTGGGAGTTTGGGGGGGGTCTGGGTGGTCGATATTGTTGTTCTTCCTATGGGGTTGCAAACCCCTTCAGCTCCTTCAGTCTTTGCCCTAACTTCTCCATTGGGGTCCCAGCGCTCAGTCTGATGTTTGGCTGCGTGCATTGCATCCGCATTAGTCAGGCTCTGGCAAAGCCTCTCAGGGACAGTTATACCAGGATCCTGTCAGCAAGTGCTCCTTGGCATCAGCAATAGTATCTGGGTTTGGTGTCTACAGATGGGTTGGATCCCTAGGCAAGGCAGTCTCTGGATGGACTTTCCTTCAGTCTCTGTTCCACTCTTTGTCCATGTAGTTCCTTATGACAGGAGGAATTCTGGATTAATATTTTTGAGGTGGGTGGGTAGCCTTATCCCTTAACCAGAGGCCATGCCTATACACTGGATATGGTTTTCACAGGTTCTATCTCCCCTTTGTTGGGTATTTTAGCTAATATCCTCTCTGTTGGGTTCTGGGAACCTCTTAGGTCCCTGGCATCTGTGACTTTCTAGTGGCTAACCCCACTCCCCCACTGCTACACACCTCCTTTCAAAATCCTGACACTCTGCACTTCTCCCCCATCTCCTCCCATATCTTAACCAGCCCTCCTTTTTCCCTCTCCCTCCTCTCTCCCTCCCAGATCCCTCTCTCCCTCTACTTCCCAAGATTATTTTTGGGAGGAAACATTTTTAAACCTAGTCCATGGTATGTATCCTTTATAGTTACATAACAGAAAGTTGGTTTTGTTGTAAAGTGAATTTTTCTTCCAGTTTTTATAATAAATACATTATATTTTTTGTTACATATTATTATGTACATTAGTGTCAATAAAATGTGATCATGTAGAAAAATCTTAAAATGAGATGATTTTTGGCTACTACGGGTTGAATAAATTCTATATGCTATGCAACTTAAATTTTTAAAAAAGTCTCTTCCCTACCAAAAGTCCCGGGGCTAATGGTTTTAGCACAAAATTCTACAAGACTTTCAAATAAGTGAATGCCAATACTCCTCAAATTATCCCACAAAAATAGAAACAGAAGGAACATTTTATGAGGCCATAGTCACCCTGATACCTAAACCACAGAAATACCCAACAAAGAAAGAGAATTATGAACCAATTTCCCTTATGAACATAGATGCAAAAATTCTCAATAAAATTCTTGCAATCCAAATCCAAGAACACATCAAAAAGATCACCCATTATGATCAAGTGAGATTGTTCCCAGAGATGCAGGGATGGCTCAACATATGTAAATTAATAAATGCACTCTACCATATTAACAGACTGAAAGACAAACACAACATGATCTTCTCATTAGATGCAGAAAAGGCTGCTGATGAAACCAACACCCATTCACAGTAGAAGTCCTGAAGAGAATGGGAACACAAGAAATATAACCTCAGCAGAACACAGACAATTTACAGGAAACCCGAAGCCAGTATCAGCTTAAATGGAGAGAAACTCAAAGCAATTACACTAAAATCAGGAACAAGACAAGGTTGTCTACTCTCCATACCTATTCAGTCTTTGAAATCTTTGCTGGAGCAATAAGATAATGGAAGAAGATCAAAGAGATAAAATTGGAAAGGAAGAAGTCAAAGTATCTTTATTTGCAGATGATATGATCAGTATATATAAGGGACCCTGAAAATTCCACAGGGAAATTCCTAAAGCTAATAAACTCTTTCAGCAAAGTGGCTGGATAAAAAATTAACTGACTAAAATTAGTAGCCCTCCTATGTATAAATACTAAATGGACTGGGAAAGAAATCAATGGAATACCGCCTTTCACAATAGCCCCAAATCATAGACACTATCTTGGTGTAACTCTAACCAAACAAGTAAAAGATTTGGATGTTAAAAACCTAAAGGTACTGAAGAAAGAAATTGAAGAAGATATCAGAAGATAGAAATATCTCTCATGCTCATGGATCAGTAAGAATAATACAGTAAAAATGGCTATTCTACCAAAAGCAATCTACAGATTCAACACAATCCCTATCAAAATTCCAACACAATTCTTCACAGATCTTGAAAGGACAAGTCTCAGCTTCATATGGAAAAACAAACAAACAAACAAATCAGAAAAGCAAAACCAATCCTGACTAATAAAAGATTTGCTGTAGTTATCACCACCCTGTTTCACGTTCGACCACAGAACTATAGTAATCAACATAGCATGGTACTGGTACAGACACAGACATGATGACCAGAGGAATCAAACTGAAGATTCAGGCACAAATCCACGCACCTATGAGTACCTCATTTTTTATAAAGATGCCAGAAGTACACACTAGAAGAAAAGACAGAATCTTTAACAAATGGTGCCAGTCAAAGCAGATGGTTGTATGAAGAGGAATGCAAATAGATACATACTTATTTCCCTGCAAAAAACTCAACTCCAAATGGATCTAAGACCTTAACATAAAACAAGATACACTGAACCTGATAGAGAAGAAAGCAGGGAATAGCCTTGAACTGATTGGCACAGGAAAAGACAATGTCAATGGGACACCATTGACACATGCACTATGATAAACCATTAATAAGTGGAAACTCATGAAACTGAAAAACTGCTATATAGCAAAGGACACTGTCGTTCAGGAAAAAAAGAGTGGCAACCTACTGAGTGGCAAAATAATTTTTACCAACTATAAAATATATAAAGAACTCAAAAAATTAGACATCAAGAAAATAAATAACTCAATTTAAAAATGGGACACAGATCTAAACAGAATTCTCAATAGAGGAAACTCAAATGGCTGGGAAACACTTAAAAGAAAATGTTTTAAATCCTTAGTCATCAGGGACACACAAATCAAAACCACTTTGCAATTTCATGTTACACCTGTCAGAATGACTAAGATCAATAACACCAATGACAGCTGATGTTGGCAAGGATGTAGAGCGAGGGGAACACTTATCCATTTCAGCTGGGAGTGCAAACTTGTGCAAACACTATGGAAATAAGTGTGGTAGTTCCTCAGAAAGAAGGAATTGTTCTACCTCCAGATCCAACTATACCACTCTTGAGCATATACCCAAAGGATGCTTCATCCTACCACAAAGACAATTACTCAATCCAATTCATTGCTGCTCAACTCATAATAGACAGAAATTGAAAATGACCTAGATGTCCCTCAACAGAAGAATGGATGAAGAAAATGTGGTACATCTACACAATGGAGTATTACTCAGCCATTAAATAATGGAATCACAAAATTCTCAGGTAAATGTATGGAATTGGGGAAAATATCATCCTGAGTGAGGCAACTCAGACCTGGAAAGACCTGCAGTACCAACATGTACTTGCTTATAAGGGAATATTAGCTATTATGTCAATGGTAAACAAGCTACAATCCTTAGAACCACAGAGATTAGGCATAGAGTAAAGGATTAGGGGAAAATAGATAGCTCTTCCTAGGAAATAGAGTAGACAGTTATGGATAAATGGGGAGGGGACTGGAACAGGATAATCAAATTGGAGATGGGGAGGGAAGAGTGGAACAAGAGAAGAAATACAGGAAGAGAATCAGGGTCATGTGAGGGATAGTATAGAAACCTAATTCAGTAAAAGCTTTCTAAAATGTATATGCATATGAAGGTGATCTAAATGAAAACAACAAATAATGGGGGAGATAGAGCCCCAACTGGACATCTCTTGTCACCAAATGAAGCTTCCAGCCCCGGGCTTGAGTTATATCTAATTGACTTATTGGCCAAAGGGGTCCATGGGAACTCTCAAACAAGCCAGACTATTGCTTTCCACAAACTGACAGCAAGCCACCATTGTTGAAGACAACAACGTACAGAACTCATTAAACATGAAGAAACTAAGCTGGTGCCTACGTAGAGCCTTCATCCCTATGTTCTAGTGTCTCTGGTACAGAAAGCTCTCTGGACACTACCAAAGGAGAGATATAAACACCAATCTAGTCATAAACCCTTTAATCTACAATTGCGTCCTGCCTGCAAGGTATGTTAGAGCAATAGTGGCACAGTTTGTGGGAGCAACCAACCAATATCTGACCTGACTGAAGGCCAGTGCATGAGATGGAACCCATACCTGACACTTCTTGGGTGATCAAAAACCTGAGACTAGCCAAGGGACCTGGAATAAAGATAAATACTATTTTTCTAAAATAACAACAAAAAAATTAACACTAAAAGGACTCCTAATGATATTCTGCTACACACACAGATCAGTACCTTGCTCAGTCATCACCAGAGAATCTTCTTCCTGCAAGAGATGAGACCAAATATAGAGACCCACAGTCCAATAATGTGCAGAGAGTGAGAGATTCGGGAACACTCAGTGCTAAATGAGGTATCCCCATCAAATCCCTCCCCTCAGGGCTCAGGAAACCACACAGAAGAGAGGCAAAAAGTGTAGAAGAGCCAGAGAGGATGGAGGACACCAAGGAAACAAGGCCTTCTAAGTCAACGTGACAGATGCACCTATGAACATAGTCTGAGGCAGCATGCACAGGATCTGCACAGATCTACACCAGATGGGGTCCTAGAGTTGGAAGAAGTGAACACATGCCACCATCCCTAGCCTAGAAGTTATCTCCAATTGAGAACTACCTGAAAAATGAAAATTTGGTTTTCATCAAGGGAGTCTCACTGGAGAAACAAAGTACTCTTAAGGGTAGGCTTAAGTGTAAGTGTGAGTGGTATAAGTACCAGCAGGAGATGGCCAACAGAAAATGAACTCAATGCTTCTCTAGGGTTCCTTGTCCTGTGTCTCACAATGTTGTGTCAGATCTTTTCTTTTAAATTTTTTTATCTTATTATATTTTATTTATCTATATTTTTTCTTCTCCCTTTTACCCTACAGGCCCTTTGCATACATACTATGGCTTCTAGTTTGTTTTTATTGGACTCCTGAGCGTGTGTGTGAACAAGCGGGTCTCTCTATTTCTTGTGCTTTCTTTTGAACTCTTTTCCTTCTGTCTGTTTTGTCCAATTCCGATTCATTAGTTTTTATCTGATTGTATTTTATTAAATCTTATTATCATCTCTTAGAAGCTGTGGTGGTTTGAATAGTTTTGCCCCCCACCATAGACTCATGCGTATGAATGCTTGACCCACAGGGAGTGGCACCATGAGGAGGTGTGGCCTTGTTGGAGTAGGCGTGGCCTTGTTGGGGGTGGGGGTGGCCTTGCTGGAGTGGGTGTGGCCTTGTTGGAAGAAGTGTGTCACTGTGAGAGTGGGCTTTGAGGTCTCCTATGCTCAGACTCTGCCCAGGGTGGAATGAGAGCTTCCTCCTGGCTCCCTTCAGATCAAGATGTAGAACTCTCAGCAATTCCAGCATGATGTCTGCCTGCACACTGCCATGCTTCCCACCATGATGATAATAGACTGAACCTCTGAAACTGTAAGCCAGTCCCAATTAAATGTTTTCCTTTATAAGAGTTGCCATGGTCATGGTGTCTCTTCACAGCAATAAAACTCTAAGACAAAAGCCTAAGATGAGGAACTAGGAGGAGTAGAGGGAGGGGAACCATAATCAGAATATATTAGGGGACAAAAAGTCCTATTTGCAATAAAAGGAAAAAATATTGGAAATAAGTGTGTTGAAATATGAGTAGATGGTTTCTTGGTAGTAATAACAGTCTTTGTGTTTTCTATATATCTCTAATTTTGAAAGAAGTTTAAAAAGCTTAAAGGATGGTGAACTGATTAATAACCAACGATGGTTTAAAGTTTTGTCTCAATGAAGTTAAACATGAAAGAACTACATAGTAGGATTTCATTTCATCTCAACCTCTGAAGAATAATATCACTTCTAGCTGAACTCTGAGTTTGTGCAGCCATAAGATGCTTGATGCCTTCAGGATTGATCCTATGAACAGAATTTTGAGACGAGAGATCTTACCAGGCAGCTATGGCTGGCATAGAACTCAATATGTAGATCAGGCCAGGCCCAGACTCATAGAACTCCAGCTGCCTCTGTAGCCTGTGCACACTTTCGCAGTTGCTATAGAAAGGCAGCCAGTGGTTGTTTCTACTGCTTACAGCATTCCTTCCGTACCAGCTCTGGTTCTCCTGGAGATACTCTCATGAGCTTCCTAGAATCCTTTTAGAAGAGGAAACATAAATACATATACAAAGAGGGATAGCCTCCAAAGCAATCAACATTTTCTGCAAGCAAATAGCAGGCTCCCGTATTAGAAGGTTGAAAACCACTTGCTCTGACCACTGGTGCTTGGGTCTTCTGCCAGGGTTCGGACAGCTGTCCCCCAAGTTTTAATTTTCACAGCCTCAGGAGGCAGATTATAGGGACTCTAAGTTACTCGTTAGAAGTTACATAGTAATCAACTAAGCTGAACTAACTTTATAGTATAAAACATCGAGGGGAGAAAACACTTGGGAAGCCATTAGACTTTATAAGTGTACAGGGAAGGGAAAGAACAAAGCTTGTAGGAATTTATCTCAGAATCCACATTTAGTGCAACAATATCATGGACCAAATGTCCTCCGTTTCAGTTCAGAACTGTGGCGATCAAAGCCCAGAAAAGTTAAATATGCATGTGTGGAGTATGTGTATATCTATGTGGCCAAAAGGGCATAATGGCTGAACCTGTTGAACAGGTTAATACTTAGAACAAGAGGGACATCTGTAGACAATGCATGCACAGGCTCTCTGTCTTTTACCCTGAAAATTAGTTTGCTGAGGCTCCCATAGAAAAATGAGCCGCTTAAATAGCAAAAGTACATTTCCTTACACTTCAATAGTCTGGAAGTCCGAATCCCAGCTGTCTACAGAATTAATTTCTTCAAAGGCCTCTTGCCTTGACTTGTAGACAGCCACTTTCTCTTGTTTTCATGTGGTCTTTCCATGCATATATCTGTGACTCAATTCTTTCCCCATCAGGACCCCATCCATCTTGGTTCTGAGACCATCTTCTAGACCTCATTCTTACCTCAAACATCCCACGTCCAAACTCAGTTGCATTCTGAGGCATGGGAAGGTCAGATCTTCAACTCAACTATCCCTCTGTGCTCAACCCACTACTGAGGACCTTGCCAGCCTTTATGAGTCTTCCATGGACCAGAAAGGTCAAACTCAAAATGAATCCCAAGATAGTCTCTCTGTCACTGGTTCTCAACCTTCCTCATGCTGTGACCCTTTAACAGTTCTTCATGTTGTGGTGACCCCAACCATAAAACTATTTCATCATTACTTCATAACTATAATGCTGCTACTGTGAATTATAATGCAAATATCTGAGACAGAGGCTATCTCATATGTGGCCTACAGATTGAGAACTGCTGCTCTAAAGGAGGGAGTATGACAAATTCCATCGTGAATTTGTCACAGGCCAGTCTCTGTTTCAGGGAACTCAAGCTGCACCTTGTGTTACCCCACTGTAGATGCATTCACACATGCTTAGAACTTAGCTAGTTTCCTTGAGCTGATATTGGAGTCACGCAACACTCAGATGAGGGTTTCCTAGGCTTCCCCCCAAAAGGAACTACAGCCTTGAGAAGGACAGGCCAGTGTCAGCTTGGATTCTCTTAGCATTGTTTACTGACACAATCTCTTTACAGGAAAAGGTCATCTCCAAACTAAAGGGAGTAGCTTCCCAATTCCTTGGAATACAAATCTTACTGAAAAGCCCTCTGTTTTGTTCAATATTCAGACAATTAAGACAGTGTCTGCGGATGGTCCTGGGCTCCTTGAAAATGATTTGTGTCTGGTTTTGAAGTCATTCAGCAGGAAAGAAAATCTTGCCTCTACCAACTTAAGAAAAAAATCTCTTTCAGAAGTAACACGTGGCCAGGGACACTGTTGTTTTGCGTTTTTATTGACTCTCTCTCTTGGCACGTATTGAGTCTCACAGCTTTAATTATCACTTATATACAGATGATATTCAAATTTACACTTCATTTCCAGCCCTTTCAGATGATGTCACCCTTTGCCTTGCCCCAAATTTGGCTCCCGTCTTGTCTTGGATGAACCACAATTTTCTCTGATTGAATATGGATGAGGTTGAGGCTTTGCATTTCAGTTGTAAATAAACTCCAAAAGCATGGGAGTTCATCTACCTCATTGATATCCTGGCCCGACAGTGAAGGGCAGGGGTGCTCACAGTGACTCTGAATTATTCCCTACCATTCCACTTAGCCAAGGGATTAATCTCCACAAAACATCCAAAGACATTTGACAGTTGCTATCACTCCCAATTTTGGCCAGAACTCTGTATATCTTGTGACTGAAATTCTGCCACAGTCCTTGGAAAAGTCCCAAGAAGGCCTGTGTTTACGGTACACTAGGCGCGCTGCTGCCCTTGGGCCTTGCACTGTGTCTACAGTCCCAGGACACATCTTTCAGGCAACCGTGTTGGTTTTGTATGCACTGAATAAAACGTAGTTTGTCAAACTCTTGGCCAGGTCTCTACCTTCACATAAACTAGCTTTTCAAATTGCTTAAAATGACATTGTCTCCCTTTGAAAATACCCTTTCTGTTCTCTTTCACTACACAGTTGGAAGACACTCTTGGAGATGTGTTCTGCATAGCTCCTCCACACATACAGAACATGTCACCTTACACAGCAACGTATATCTGAAAACCCTGGGGTGATCTCATCTCAGGCATTAGTCCCCGAGAGCCAGGCCCTTAACAAGCGACAAGCACTCCATAAATACTCATTGAGATAAAGCCTGAGAGAATGAATTGGTAATCCTTTGACCCACTTGTGGGTTATGCCGCTGTTGTTATTTATATATTTTTTATCTACCTCTTAGATTATTATGTAACTGTGTTTGTGTAATTATTATTTCAACCAGAACATATTGGAAGGCTCCATTAACATAACTGAAGGGTATAAAATGGAGTGTTTGGAGTTGTCAATTAGCCGATTTGTCTTGTGTTGCTTGTCTTCATTATTTCCGAACAGCTAACGGTTCATTCAGCACATTTTAATTAAAAACAAACATATGTGGGTCTGCTAAGAACTCCAGCGTCTACTGGCGTAGTCAGACAGGGGATGGCAAGTGTTTCTAGCAGTGGCCATCTGATATCTTCCATCCATCTCGGCAATAATCCCCCAGATCTAATTATGGGGGATGGCAGCTGCGCTCGGTTAGGCTTTTCTTGATTTTTTTACAGAGATGTAGTTTTTCAGCCCATTATGTGGGAGAAAATCGGTTGTTGCAGGGTCCTTTCCAAGTCGAAATCTCAGCATCCCGGGAGCTCTCTCTCCCAGTTATTTTCCACTGAGCCCCTCCCATGTGTTCTAGCCATGTGCTTCCGGCCTGGGGATGTTCAGAGGAAGCGTCTAATCCTTCGCATCGCAGTGTCTGCTATTACAAGCACGTTAAGCATATTTTTATGATTTGAAGGTATGCCCACTGAGGAGCTGTTCTCAGGCCTTGCATTATCTACCTGCTTGGGTCACCTATCGCAGGGTCTGCTCTTCAGCCCTGTGTACGCAAAGTCTGGATTCCATCCGGGTCAGAAGAGGGGCATATCCTGGGTTCTTACCAAGGACACAGAAGAGTATGAGCTCTGGGATGAGCTTGTCTAAATCCTAACTATTCAAACCTATTCACTCACATGGAAGCGTCTATCCAGATTATAGTAACTGAGGAAGGACCTGGAACCAGACCGCTGGGTTCAAGTCCTGTTCGTCTTGCTCCCAGTGGTGTGAGCAACAGCGTGCTGCCTGATTTCACGGTGTGACAGGTGGACTGGAAGGCAGGCCCACAGCTAACCCAGCTGTTAGCTTAGAGGAGAGAGGGAGAAGCGCAGAGATCACTCGGGTCCAAGCTCTGGCCTGACATTCAAGGCCTTTTACAATCGGGTTCCACATTTGTCTCCAAACTCCTCTCTTGATAAAACCTGTCAGTCAGGTTGATTGATTCATTAAAAACAAAACAAAACAAAACAAAAAAAATACACCTGCTTCTTTCTCTGTTTAGGCCTTGTTAATTTAAGGAATTTGAAATATAATGAAAGAAAAATGAGAAACTTTTCACATAAACACAAGTAATTTCAGAGGAACACTTGCCTGTTTCCCCACCCCCAGAAAGCAATCTCTCAGCAGAGTACGAAGACTTCGAATGGAGCTGAGGAGATGACTCCATTGGGGAAGTGCTTGCGATACAAGCATGAGAAACTCAGTTTGATCCCCAGCACCTAGACAAAAAGGACAGGCACGGGACACACACCTGGATCCTTAGTCAGTTGAATCTGTGGGCTCTGGGTACAGTAAGTGACCCTGTCTCAAAAATATAATTTGGAGGATATTTGAGAAGTATGTCCAGCATCCGCTGACTTTCACTTGTATGCACATATATGTGCATATATGACCCTTACCCCTATACAGACGTATAATACATGCACACAAACGCTTATGTACTAAAGCCTCTTGTGCGTAATCTAACACGTTCCTTTGCCTTCTGCGGCTGGCGGGCTGTATTGCAGTCCAGCACGTGGGTGGTCTCTGTGTGAGCTTTAGGTGGAAGAAGACAGGGGCTCCAGCAGCCTGGGTTCCTGAATGAGTGCAGGGTGGACGCTGCCTGGTAAGCAGGATTACCCAGTCCTATATACATGCATGTGGAGGAACTAAACCTCCCATAAAGTTAGCCTTTGAACTTTGGGGTTCGTTTGTTACAGAAGCTGACATATATTGTCTACTTCGACCAATATGATCAATTAACGTAAAGAAATGGGAAAAGCTATCAGTGTTGGCCTCAAACTAGACATAACCTCCTGCCCTGAAAAGGATAGGATGGCACACATCAAAAGTGGGAATTCTGGCACCACGATACAAGATTTTAAGTTGATTCTACTATTTAGAATCTTAGACAGGTGTTATCAAGAAGGATGTTTTTATTTATATAGAGAAATATATGAATATATAAATTAAATACCTGTAAACCATATAAATATATTAAATAAATACTATACATATATTTTAAGTATAAATAATGTAGGTATATATCACCTATCTGTCTATCAAGGGAGAGTTTGCTTTAAGATAGCTTGGTTGGAGAAGGCATGCGCTGTCAAGCCTGAGTTTGATTCCCAGGACCTATTGGGTAGCAGGAGAGAATGACTTCCATTAGTTGTCTTCCAACCTTTACAAGCATGCCATGGAATGCATACATGTGTGCATGAACACACACACACACACACACACACACACACACACACACACACACCTTTTCAGAAACACTCAAATGTTCAAAAACAACCTCAGAATTATCTGACGGTTGGGCCAACCAAGTTGACATCTGAAAGTACCCATCCTATGGAGTTTCTCCATCCCTGAGCCCAGTGTTCCTTCCCCTTAAAATGGAAATAATGTGAGAACATGTAGGAGAGCTGAATCCAAGTCTACGGAAGAGCTGGCAGGAAGCTTGTCGGTGTTTCTCATTATTATTATTATTATTATCATCATCATCTCATCATCGTCATCGTCGTCATCATCATCATCATCATCGTCGTCGTCATCATCGTCGTCGTCATCATCATCATCGTCATCGTCATCATCATCATCATCATCATCATCATCATCACAGGCTTTGGCTGTGTGTTTCTCTTTTGTGAAAGTACTGAGGACCTCAAAGAGTCACGGATGTTTGGTTGGCAGTGCCACTAATCTGGTGAGAGGCTTCATACATTAGAACTCTAAAGGCGGCAAATGGAGAGTCGTGTACACCAGTGCTTGCAGACCACACTGGCCAGGGCTCCATCAGTCTGTGGCTATTTCTTCCTTGTTATCCCATGAATAAATTTTAATATATTCCATTTTGCCCATAAACTGTTTATTTACTGCTCTTATTAATGCAATGTGGCGAACCCATTCGCATGGCTGGGATCTCCTGCAACTGACTAGCGCGTTCCTTTTGCTTTGCTTTCCTTTCATTCCATGTGATAAAAAATCATTTCGCGGTACATGTTTTTGAATTAACCGGCACTTCTCAAGAATATAACATCGGCGTAAATCAAGCGGCTGAGAGAGTTGAGTCAAGTGATTAAGAATCTAGCCAGCTCCTTCACTGTTTGAGTAGCTGCCACTGTCACAAACCACACAGTAAGGATGTGGGCCAGAGAGGTCGTGCACAGCCGCCTGCTTCAGGAGAAACAAAGGGTCAGAGATGGCTTTCACCAGGGGGAAGGCAACAATACCTATGACAGCAATTTGGGGGTTGGGGGGGACTAGCCAAGCTGTACAGGACCACACCAGATGTCGTCTTGAACTTGGTTTTAGGACACTCTCTGCTTGGTGGCAAGACAGCTGGATTTGGCACAGTTTTTGAAACACAGAATTGCAAGATATGTGCTTTATGAGGAGAAGAAGTGCACAAGATATCAGTAGGAGGAACCAAGAGCAGGGTGGGGAAAGTCAGGGAACTGCAAGGCCCTTGGTGCTGATACAGCAGGATCCTGCAGCCATTTCATCTGTGGAGACAGGACACGTGGCGGCACAGAGGACTGGTAAACTGCCATTCCAGTTTCATTTCTGTTGCTAGGATTAAAACACTCTGACCAGAAGCAACTTATGGATGGAAAGCGTTTATTTCAACTTACAATTCCATGAGTTCAAGACCACCCCTGTGCTACATAGTGAATTCCAGGCCAGCCTGGGTTACAATGTGAGTTAATTGAATGAACAAGTGTATTATCTAAATGGTTTTGTAGCTTGGTGGTCTGACGTGCTCATCACCAGGCTATGATTGGGGTGTTAACAAGGCAGGCTCCTTTTAGGAGGGAGCTATGAAAGAATCCATGTCTCTGCCTTGTTTCATTTGAGTCAGAACACATTACATAGCTCTTCCTCTGCCTGGGCCACCTTCTCTCCTAGCCTTGAGCCATCCCACCCCCACGATCACTCTGTTTCTTTCTCCTGCCTCTATCTTCTGTTTCAAAGATGGTGGGTCCACCTGGATAGCTCAGGACCAGTTCCCATCTTAAGGTGAACTATTCAACGTCATTCGCTCCAACCGTAGCTTAGTTCCTTTTTGTCAACGAATCTGCCATATCCCATATTTTTAGGATTAGGATGTAGATCTCTTTGGGAAGGCACCATTTGCTTACTAAAACCAAAGAAGCATGTGTTAGAGACTCCAGAACAGACAAACTAATCCCATGTCAGTGGCTATCCTGGGCTCAACCTAGCAAAACTTAAAAACAAGCTCAGTTCACAAGCGATGTGAATTATATTATTATATATATTATATATAATATATTATTATATTATTAATGCTTGAAAAATAAACCCAATGCTACAGGGGGAGGGGGGAGGCAGAAATTCTAGACATAAAACAATGAGATGTAGACCACAGGAAGCTCAAGAAGAAGGAAGACCAAAGTGTAGATACTTCAGTCCTTCTTAGAAGGGGGATCAAAATACCCATGAGAGGAGATACAGAGACAAAGTGTGGAGCAGAGAGACTGAAGGAAAGGCCATCCAGAGACTGTCCCACCTGGGGATCCATCCCATATACAGTCACCAAACCCAGACACTATTGTGGATGCCAACAAGCGCTTGCTTACAGGAGCCTGACATAGCTGTCTCCTGAGAGGTTCTGCCAGTGCATGACAAATTCAGAGGGGGATGTTCTCAGCCAACCATTGGACTGACACAGGGTCCCCGATGGAGGAGCTAGAGAAAGGATCCAAGGAGCTGAAGGGGTTTGCAGTCCCATAGGAGGAACAACAATATGAACCAACCAATATACCCCAGAGCTCCCAGGGACTAAACCACCAACCAAAGAGTACACATGGAGGGACCCATGGCTCCAGCCACATATGTAGCAGAGGATTGCTTAGTTGGACATCAATGAGAGGAGAGGCCCTTGGTCCTGTGAAGGCATCGGCCCCAGTGTAGGGGAATGCCAGGACAGGGAAGCAGGAGTGGGTGGGTTGGTGAGCAGGGGGAGGGGGGAATGGGATAGGGGATTTTTGGAGGGGGAATGAGGAAAGGGGATAACATTTGAAATGTAAATAAAGACAATATCTAATAAAAAAAACAATGTAATGTTTGAAATCTTGACATTCAAATAAATGGTAAAATATGAGGTATAATCAAGAGGGGAAAAATGAGTGAAAGAAAACCTAAAGCAACAGTAATAGCGGAATTACCAAATAAAGACTACAAAATAGTTCCTACAGGATCAGCCCGATGTCTCAGAGGGTAAGGACACTTTCCACCAAGGCTGATGACCCAGATTTAATCACAGGATTCACATAGTGAAGAAGAAATCAAACTGTCACAAGTTCTAGGACCTCAGTGTGTTCACCATGGTGTGTACACCCACACACACACACACACACACACACACACACAAATATATAATGTAAATTTCTCAAATATCTCTCATCGATTGCTCATATTCTTAAATAAAAAACACTAACAATGATGAAGAAATACAAAGCTATGAAAAGAAACAAATGGAATTTCCATGGAATCAAATAAAAAAAAATTCCTTGGATAACTAGACTAAGAGATTGGATGCAATTAAGGGAGAGGTTTGCAGACTTGAAGAAAGCATGTAAGAAACTGTTGAGAGCAATAGACTAAAGTACACAGAGGAAAGTGTACAGGGAGCAGGTGGGGGAAGACAGTGAAGCCCAGTGATTTGGGTGGCAGTGTCAGGTGATTTAAGTTATGCAAGACAAAACTCTCAGAAAAGCTCTCACAGGACAGAAAACCTTCTGAAGAGATTATAGACAAAAATGTCACCAAGTTTGACAGAAACGATAAACATATATATATATATATATATATATATATATATATATATATATATATCAGCAAGAGAATCACTAAACACCAAGCAACGTCTACACAAGCAAAGTGCATCAGAGCGCAACAAAATTAGATTGCACAAAAGCAGTGGTTTAAAAAAGAAAGAAATTATATAAACCAACAAAGATGCCAAGAATAGCCACAGACTTCATTCCCGGAAACCATGCAAGCAGGAAGATGATGGAGATGTGCACAGCACTGGAACATTTAAAGTCCAGTGGTTAGCAACATTTGCTGCTCTTGCAGAGGACCTGAGTTCAGTCCCCAACACCCATATCAGACAGCTCACAAATGTCTGTGACTCCAGCTCCAAAGTCTACACACGCACACACACACACACACACACACACCCCTTCTGACCTCTGTAAACTATACACGTATGGTATACACACATACACATTAAAACGTGTTGAGTTTGATTTCTATTGCTGTGGTTTGGATATATTTGAATCTCCCACTGGTTCACGTTGAATTCGTGATCTTTAGTGAGAGGTGGTGTGGTTCCAGAACAGGTGGGATGAGGTGAGAAGAACCTTAAGCTACTGGGTGCAGTCCCTCAGAAGAGGTAAAGCAGCTTCTCCCGTGACCCAGGAGGAAACTTGGGAGAGCACATGCCATATAAAATTACCTATGATCTCTGACTCACTCTCCAGCTCCCTCCCTGGCAATGTGGCGTCTCCATGACACTCCTCTCCTTAGATCCTCCAGAGAGGTCAAATGCATGGAGACACTTAGTGTTGGACATCAGGCCCAAAAGTCTTGAGCTAAATAAGGTTCTTTTCTTTATCAAGTTCACCCACCTTGGGGCTTTCTTTTTTTTTTTTTAACTCCTTGACATCTTTTTTTTTAAGATGTATTTATTTATTATATGTAAGTACACTATAGCTGTCTTCAGACACTCCAGTAGAGGAAGTCAGATCTCATTATGGATGGTTGTGAGCCACCATATGGTTGTTGGGATTTGAACTCAGGACCTTTGGAAATGCAGTCAGTGCTCTTAACCACTGAGCCATCTCTCCAACCCCGGGGCATTCATTATAATAATGATAAATAGACTAAGACAAGCACAGCAAAAATAACCTTCAAAAATGAAAACTAGACCACTTGCATCCAGGAACCCTCTCCTGTAAGAAGCTTTTGGGGCTGAAGAAAAAGGATGCCAAGTTGAAACTTGTATCTTCACAAAGGAAAGAATAAGAGTGGAAATAGTGAAGATAAGTCAAAACAAAATATATTGAAACATTTGCTAACTTGAAATTTTATTTAATAAGGTGGAAACAGTAGAATCAGAAATTCAAAGTCGTCCTTGGCTACATAAGAGATTCAGGGGCATCCTGGACTACATGACTCCCTGTCTCAAAAAACAAACAAGCAAACTCATTTAATTACATCATTGATTATTTAAAGAAAGAAAGGACTCATGGAGAGAAAGGAAAGGATGCGACTGTAAAGTTAAGTTCTGGCTGGAGACACAACTCAGTTGGTGTAGTGCTTGCCTGACACACCTGAGCCCCTAGGCTCAAGCCTCAGTACCACACAAACCAGATGTGGCACACACATCTGTAAACCAGATCATGGGCATTCTTGGCTACATAGTGAGTTTGAGGCCAAGCTTGAGGTCAACCTTGGCTACCTGAGACTGTGTTTCAAAAAAGAGGGACCCTTAACCTCTCTGGCTGCTGCAATCCATCCTGCCCTTCTTCCACAAGATTCCCTGAGCTCTGCCCACTATTTGGCTGTGGGTCTCTGCATCATTTTCCATCAGTTGCCGGATGAAGCCTCTATGATGACAGCTATTCAAGGCTTCTGTCTGCAAGTATACCAGAATATCATTAATAGTGTCAGGGGAGGGCTCTCTTTCATGGAATGAGTATCAAGGTGAGTCAGCCATTGGTTGGACCTTCCCGCAATTTCTGCTCTTTACACCTGCACATCTTGTAGGCAGGACAAATTGTGGGTACAAGGTTGTGTGGCCGGATTGGTGTACCCATTCCTCCACTGGAAGTCTTGCCTGGCTACAGGAGGTGGCTGGTTCAGGCTTGATATCCCCCACTGCTAGGAGTCTTGGCTAGGGTCACCCTCATAGATTCCTGGCAGTTTCCATTGTCTTAGGTTTCTAGCTATTCCCAGAGATGCCCCTACCTCACCGATTCGAATTCTCTGGTCCAGTTCTTTCTCCTAACATCCTCCCCACACTTGATCTCTCCTGTTTCCCATCCTACTCTCTCCCCCACCCCCAGTTCCCTTCCTCCATCCACCTCCATGTCTGCTTTGTTTCCCCTTCTCAGTGAGATTCAAGCATTCTCCCTTGGGTTCTCCTTGTTACTTAGCTTCTTTGGATGTATGAATTATAGTATGGTTATCCTGTACTTTATGACTAATAGTCATTAATAAGTGAGTACACATCACATGAAAACCTACAGAATCAACTAACCTGGGTGCCCTGAGACTGACCACCAACCAGAGAGCATGCAAGGACAGACCGAGGGCTCCTACACATATGTAACAGATCTTCAGATGGTCTTCACTGCGACCCCCTAACAGCAGGAGCAGGGGTTGTCTCTGACTCTGTGGCCTGCCTTTGGATCCTTTTCTCCTAACTGGGCTGCCTTTTCTAGCCTCAATGGAAGATGCATCTAGTCTTACTGCAACTTGATATGCCAAGGCAGGTTGATACCCTTGGGGGAGGCTCCTCCATCTCTGAGTAGAAAAGGAAAGGGAGGGTATGGGGGAGGGGAGGTAAGAGAGAGGGACTGGGAGGAGAGGAAACAGGGGGACCTTTGATTGAGGTGTAAAGTAAATAAGTTAATTAATAAAAAACAAAAAATAAAAATAAAATTGCAATTTTTTTTTTTAAGAAAAGAGGGACCTGTGAGATATCCTGTGACCACACACGCGCAGACTCACACACATCTACAACAAAAATGATAGGGTGGAGAAAAAAAGGGGGAGCATAGGAAAAGTAATGACAGATAACCAAGCAGAGAACAAAGCAGGGCAATGGTAGGCTCCAATCCAACCACGTCGGTAGCCACACTGTATGACTAACAGCCAGAGAGTGCCTGCATAAGAAAGCAAGATCCAGTTAGATCTTGTTGATAAGGAATTCAGTATCACAAGCAGCTTAAAATAAGGAAATGATAAGGAAAAAGATTATTCAAATATTAATAATAATAAGAAAGTTGAAGAAGCTGTATTATACCAAAGGGTACTTTATAGTAGAGACTAGCAGCATGGATAAAGAAGGCCAATTCTCAGTGATGAAAGGATTGATCTGTTAAAACAACCAGCCAACCAGCACAGGACTCCCCCAGGAAGCAGGTAGGTTAACAGCAGATCCCTCAGTACCACCCCCAGCCCATCCCTATTCCTAAGTGTTAGCTCCCAATACCTAGAAACACATTTTACCTGGAACTCCAGTGGCTACACCTAGTAGAATTGAAGAAGAATTCCCTACCAGGCAGCACATAACCAGTACACCCTCCTAAGAACCAGAGAAGGTAACAAAAAACAAGGAACAAATACCCACCCAACAAAGAGAAGGCCAAATATCAGCACTTAAAATTACAATATTTATGACCCCAGATGCCTAAAAACAGCATAAAAGCAATGTCAACAACAGGCAGGACAATATGTCCCCAGTTGAGCCCAGCAACTGTAGCACAGCAGCCTTGAGAATTACAGTATAGATGAAGCAAAAGATAAAGACCTTAAAATAGCTTTCTGAATATGATAGAGGTCCTTTAAAAGGAAATGAATAAATCCCTTAAAGAAATAGATGAAAACATTAACAAAGAGTGGAAGGAAATGAATAAAACAGTTCAAGACTTGAAAGTGGGAATAGAATCAATAAAGAAAACCTAAAGTGAGGGAAACCTAGAAATGAAAATTTTAAGACTTTAACAGTAACCTTAGAGGCAAGCCTCATCACAGAATATAAAAGAGAAGAGAGACTCTCAGGCATTAAAGACATGATAGAAGACATGGATACCTCAATCAAAAGAAATGTTAAGTCTGAAAAAGTCCTGGCATAAAACATCCAGGAAATCTTGGACACTATGAAAAGGCCAAATCTAAGAATAATAGAAATAGAGGATGTAGAAAAAAATAAATCAAAGGCACAGAAAATATTTTCAACAAAATCATAGAAGAAAATTTCTCTAACCTAAAGAGGAGCTTCCTACCAAGATATAAGAATCATACAGAACACCAAGTAGAATGGACCAGAAAAGAAAATCCCTTTGGCACATAATAATCAAAACACTAAGCGTACAGAACAATAAAGAATATTAAAAACTTCAAGGGAAAAAAAACCAAGTAACATATAAAGGCAGACTTCTCAATGAAGACTCTAAAAGCCAGAAGAACCTGCACATATGACAGACCCTAAGAGACCATAGAAGCCAGCCCAGACGTCTATAAAGGCAAAATTTCAATCACAATAGATGGAGAAAATAAAGCCTTCCATGATAAAAAGAAATTTAAATAATATATATCTACAAACACAGCCTATAGAAGGTGCTAGAAGAAAAAACCCCATCTAAAGAGGTTTTACACACACACACACACACAAAATACAAGAAATAAATAATCCTAGACCAGCAAATCAGAAGAGAGGATACACACACCAAACAACAACAACAACAACTACTACTACTATTACTACTACCACTAAATAGAAGTAACCAACAAACACAGCTCACTGATATCTCTCAACATCAACAGTCTTAGTTCCCCCAACAAAAAGGCACAAACAAACAATGGATGCCAAACAGGATCCATCCTTCTGCTGCATCCAAGAAACACACCTTAACATCAAGGATAGACATTACCACAGGGCAAAAGGATGAAAAAAGGTATTCCAAGAAAATAGTACTAAGGAAGTTAATGTACCCATTTTAAGATCTGACAAAATATACTTAAAACAAAATCTAATCAGAAGAGATAGGGAAGAACACTACATACTCATCAAAGGAAAAAAAATCCATCTAGAGAATTATGCACCAAATACAGGGCACCCAAGTTTGTAAAAGAAACACACCTGCAGCTCAAAGCACATATTGACCCTCACATGCTGTTAGTAGAAGACTTCCATCCTCACTTTCACAAAAAGGCAGGTCATCCAGAAAAAACTAAACAGAAAAATGCTGTAGCTAACAGACATTGAAAATCAAATGGTCCTAGCAGATAGCTACAGAACATTTCACCCAAACACAGAGGAATATACCTTTTTCTTAGCACCTCATGGAACTTTCTTCAAAATTGACCACATACTTGGACACAACGCGAGTCTCAAGAGATCCAAGAAATTTGAAAAATCACCGAGTCCTTTGTAACTACCATGAATTAAAACTGGATATCAGAAACAACAGAAAGCTAACAAACTTATGGAAACTGAACAACTCATGTCTTCATAAAGAATGGGTCAGGACAGAAAATAAGAAAGAAATTAAAGACTTCTAGAATTGGATGAAAATAAAGGCACAATACACCCATACTTTTGGGACACAATGAAGGTGGTTCTAAGAGGCAGGCTCATAGCACTAGGTGCCTACATTTTTAAAGATGGAGATATCTCATATTAGTAACTTAACAGCACACCTGAAATCTCTAGAACATAAAGAAGAAATCACACCCAAAAGGAGTAGATGAAAAGAAATAAAGCCATGGCTATAATCAATAGAATATAAACAACACAAAGATTAATGAAACAGATTTGGTTCTTTGGGAAAAATCAGTAACATGGACAAACACTTATCCAAATCAACTAGTTTCTAAATTAACAAAATTAGAGATGAAAAGGGGAACATAACAACAGACACTGAGAAAATTCAGAGAATCATGACATACATTAAAAATCTATAAACTGTGCTCGCTTCAGCAGCACATATTCTAAAATTGGAACAATACAGAGATTAGCATGGCCCCTGTGCAAGGATGGCATGCAAATTCGTGAAGCTCTCCATATTTGTATGGATACTCTGGTCTTTCTTAGAAGGGGGAACAAAATACCCACAGAAGGAGATACAGAGACAAAGTGTGGAGCAGAGTGAGGGAAAGACCATCCAGAGACTGCCCCACCTAGGAATCCATTCCATATATAATTACAAAACCCAGACACTATTATCAATGCCCACAAGTGCTTGCTGACCAGAGCCGGATATAGCTGTCACCTGGGAGGCTCTGCTAGTGCATGACATATACAGATGGGGACACTCACAGCCAGTCACTGAACTGAGCACAGGGTCCCCAATGGAGGAGCTAGAGAAAGGACCCAAGGAGCTGAAGGGGTTTGCAGCACCATAGGAGAAACAACGATATGAGCCACCCAGTACTCCCAGAGCTCCCAGGGACAAAACCATCAACCAAAGAGTACACATGGAGTTACCCATGGCTCCAGACACATAGGCAGCAGAGGATGGCCTTGTTGGACATCAAAGGGAGGAGAGGCCCTTGGTCCTGGAAAGGCTCGATGCTGCAGTGTAGGGGAATATCAGGAAAGGGAAACGGGAGAGGGTTGATTGGGGAACAAGGGGAGGGGAGATGGCTTATGGGATTTCGGGGGGTGGAGAGAACCAGGAAAGGGGGAAATATTTGAAATGTAAATAAAAAATATATCTAATAAAAACAATCCTATAAACCACCAATTTGGAAAATCTAAAAGAAATGGATAATTTTCTCAACACATTCCATCTACCAATGTTAAATCAAGACCAGATATGCAATTTAAACAGTCCTATAACTCCTAGTGAAATAGAAGAAATCATTAAAAGTTTACTAAATGTATGCACACATGCACACATGCACATGTACACACACACACACACACACACACACACACACACACACAGCCAAGGGCCAGATGACTTTAGCACAGAATTCTACCAGACTTTCAAAAAAATAGTTAATGCCAATACTCTTCAAATTATTCCACAAAATAAAAACAGAGAGCACATTACCCAATTTGTTTTATGAGAACTCAGGTACCCCGATACCCAAACTACATAAAAACCCAATAAATAAAGAGAATTATGGGTCAATTTCCCTTATGAACACAGATGCAAATTTTCTCAATAAAATATTTGCAATCCAAATCTAAGAACACATAAAAAAGATCATCCATCGTGATCAAGTAAGATTGTTCCCAGAGATGTGGGATGTTTCAACATGTATCTATACTTTTTCTTCTGTTTTTACCCTACATGCCCTTTCCATACATATTATGGCTTCCAGTTTAGTGCTTTTATGGGGTTCCTGAGTGTGTGAATGAGGGAGTCTCTGGTTCTGTATCAGTTTTTATATCTGTTCCTTGTGCCTTTTCTTGAACTATTTTTTTCTGTTTGTTTTGTCCTACCCAATGTGTTAGTTTTTATATATATATATATATATATATATATATATATATAGAGAGAGAGAGAGAGAGAGAGAGAGAGAGAGAGAGAGAGAGAGAGAGAGAGATTTAATTTTTCCTTAGTTGCCTGTTTCTAATGAGAGACAGAAAGATGGTGGATATGGACGGGAGGGGAGGAGGTGGGGACTGGGAGAAGTAGAGGAAGAAGAAACTGTAATCAGGATATATTGTGTGAGGAAAAAGGTCTCTTTTCAATAAGCAGAGAGAGAAAAGAGAAAGCATCACAGTCCTAAGGTATGCACCTAGTCACTGGTTTTCAGCACACACAAAGCAAATCCTGATGTAGCTGAAAAGAAATGTTTTAAGTCTACGGTTGCAGGTGAGGGTTCCCTCCCTGACCCTTGCAACTAGTGCTTGGAAAACTGCTTGTCTTAGTAAGGGTTTTACTGCTCTGAACAGACACCATGACCAAGGTAACTCTTATAAAAGACATTTAATGGGGGCTGGCTAACAGGTTCAGAGGTGGGAGCATGGCATCATCCAGGCAGACGTGGGCCTCGAGGAACTGAGAGTACTAGGCAGACAGGAGACGACTGGCTTCCAGGCAGGAGGAGGAGGGTCTCCAAGCCTATCCCTACAGCGACACACTTCCTCCAACAAGGCCACACCTACTCCAACAAGCCACTACTCCTAATAGTGCCACTTCCTGGGCCAAACATATTCAAACCACCACACTGCATATCCAAATATAAAACCAGTTGGATCCTTAACATTACTCTATATGTAAAATTAACTCAGAATGGACCAAGTATCTAAGCAAAAGAGCTAAAATGATAAATGTCTTAGAAGAAAACAAAGGAAGAAGGCTTCATGATGTTACAACAAACGAAAAAAATGGGTAATTGGATTACAGCGGAATTGAAAATTTCTCAGGCATTGTGGCTCACTTCTGTCTTTCCAACATTTGAGAAGTAGAGACAGGAGAATCAGGAATTGAAGCCAGCCTTGCCTTAGAAAAGGGTTGGCGAGATGGCTCAGCAGTCAAGAGCATTGTTGCTCTTGACCAAGATCCAGGTTCAATTCCCACCACCTACAAGTTGGCTCACGATCATCTCCACTCTAGTTCCAGGGGATCTGGTACCCTCTTCCTTCCTCAGAGAGCACCAAGGATGCATGTGGTGTACATACATACACACAGGCCGAACACACTTAGGATGAATACATCTAATAAAACTTAGTGTAATTAAGTAATTACTTAGTTAAAGTTCTGGACGTGAAAGAACATCACACAATGAAAAAGCGACTCATGAAACAAGAAAAAGTATGTGTAAAACATCTATAAGTGGTCACTATCCAACAATTTGACAAAACACAGAACAGTTCATAAAAAGATCAAAAGGCTGCCGCGATGGCTGAGTAGTTCCAAGCAAGCACCACTCTTGTGTACAGTTCCCAGCATGGGAGTCAGGTGGGTCACCACTGCCTTTAATGCCAGCTCCATGGGAGCCTAATGGCCCTCTTATGGTCTCCACAGGTACTGCACCTGCACACACCTACACACACTCACTCACTCACTCACTCACACACACACACTCGCACACACTCACTCACACACACACACTCACACTCACACACACACACTCACTCACTCACACACACACTCGCACACACTCACTCACACATACACACACACTCACACACACACACTCACACTCACACACACACTCGCACACACTCACTCACTCACACACACACACTTACACACACTCACTCACACACACACATACACACACACACTCACACACACACACTCACACTCACACACACACTCGCACACACTCACTCACTCACACACACACACTCGCACTCACTCACACACACACACTCACACACACTCACACACACTCACTCACTCACTCACACACACACTCACTCACTCACTCACACACACTCACACACACTCACTCACACACTCACACACACACTCGCACACACTCACACACACTCATACTCACACACTCTCACACACACACTTGCACACACTCACTCACACACACATACTCACCCACTCACACTCACACGTACACACACTCACTCACACACACACTCACACACTCACACTCACACACACACTCACACACACACAAATGTGTGTGTGGGTGTTTCTCACATCTCCATTGATCTATGGACAGTTTGTTTCCATTTCCCAAAGGCTCTACTACCCCCTCCCACTACACCACCATACAGACCAAGCCTTTGTCCATAGGGACACGCAATCAGCTCTTAAAAAAATCCTATCATCTAGGTTTCTGTCCACAGATAAATGGACAAATGGAAAGTACTGACACACACAGCCGAGTGTTATTTGGCATTGAAAGGAATGTTTGCAGAACCCGGAAGACTTCTTCAGGCTGTTTAACAAGTCAGTCATAGATGAGCAAGTGTTGCAGAATTCCTTCCCTCTCAGTTTCCTAGGCCCACCAAATTCACAGAAAGGGAGAACAAAATGTTTGTCATTAACAGCTTGTTTTTACAGGCACCGTGTTTCAAGTGGAGACAATGGAAAACTCACAGAAATGGTTGGTGGCAACAACGTATGTTCAGTACCATTCATATATATGCGTAAACATGATTACGGTAGCAAATTCTCCATCATATTTTAGCACAATGGAACGTGGGTAAGGAGAAGCAGGAAGAGAGAAAAGGACTTACAGGGGAAAGGCTCGACATGTCTCTGGAATAAGTTAAGCTTATTTCCCATCCCCACTTTTGCACACCAGAAGATTCTTACACTGCAGTATGGCCCAGTTCCCCAGTCCCCCTGTCAGAAAACTCCCATGTGCTGAAATCTCTGGCCAAGTGGACCTGTGTGTCTGACTCCGGCCTGTGAGCTAGATTTCTCCACTTCCGTGCTTAATTTAGGGGTAGGCACTTCACTGAAGTGCTTAAACAGGAAGAAGAAATTACCAAGGCTGCTATTTTCTCTCAACAGCCTTAAGATTTGAGCTAAAGCCACCATTATCCTTTTCCTTCAAGCCTCTCGAAATATTCATCTCCCAATCGAAGGGAACTTCAGCTGGATTCACTAGTGCAGAAAGATCCACGGGCCCTGACAGCTCTCTGTGAGAAAGGACCCTGTGCCCAGGAGCCTCTGGTTTAATCCACCATTGCTGCTGCCTAGAATTCAGCTGTCAGACCCGATCTGATTCTCGGTCATAGGTTTCCCTTTTTTCATTATTATTCTTTAATCTTTTATTATAGTCCGGTCATTATCCCCCCTCTCAGTCCACCCTCTGACAGGTCCTCAGCCCATACCTCCTCCCCTATCTCCAAGAGGATGGCCAGCCCCACCCCAGCCCCACCCCACCAGACCTCCCTACTCCCAGGGACCTCAAGTCTCTCAAGGGTTAAGTGCTTCTTCTCTCACTGAGGCCAGTCCTCTACTGTGTATGTGTCAGGGGAGAGCCTCATATCAGCTTCTGTATGCTGACTGGTTGGTGGCTTAGTGTCTGGGAGATCTCAGGGGTCAGTTGAGACTGCTGGTCCTCCTACGGGGTCACCCTCTTCCTCAGTTTCTTCCAGTTTTTCCCCTATTCTACCACAGAAGGTGGGGGGACCCCATAGAAAGTACCAAAGACCTGGGAGGTAAGAGACTCTCAGGACCCAAAGGGAGGGACCTTGGATGAAATGCCCTACAGTGGGGAGAAGGAACTCGTAGAGTCCACCTCCAGTAGAAATACAGGGCATCAAGTGGTAGGATGGGGTTGCCATTCCACAGTCAAAATCTCTGACCCAGAATTTTTCCTGTCTAAATGAAATGCAGGGGGGAAAAACAGAGAAGAACCTGAGGGAAAGGAGGTTCAGTGAGAGGCCCAAATTGGGATCCAGCTGAAAGGAAAGCTCCAAGGCCTGATACTATTACTGATGCTATCTATGATGTACTTAACAGACAGGAGACTAGCCTGGCTGCCCTCCGAGAGACCCAACAAGCACCTGAAAGAGTCAGATGCAGATACTCATACCGAACCAGTGGACAGAAGCTGGGTTTCCCTTTTTAATTCAGAATAAAGGATCAGTTTATCCAGTAATGAACAGGACTCAGGGATAATTATTTCAGCTGGATTCCATCTGATATGAAGCTGGTGCTTCTGTCACGCCCTCATGTAGAGCACAGAGCTCTGGCATTGAAACCAGGCCTGCTGCCATGTCCTTGTAAGCCCAGTTTTGAGGAGGTGGCAACAGGTGGATCTCTGGAGCTCACTGCCCCACTAGCCTGGGCTTGGTGTGTTTCAGGCCAGTGAGAGACCCTATCTCAAAAACCTAGTTGGATGGCAGCTGAGGAATGACACCTGAGGTTGTCCCCAGGCCTCCACATTCAAGTACACACACATGCGTGCAAACCAGCACATACACACAAACCAGCGCATACAAAGAACTCACAGCCCATGAGCTCACAGGCGTACCCAGGCCCGCACACAGAACTCTGGTATTGACATAATTTCTCAATAGATATAACAGAGGCAAGGCGACTTTTCCAGGGTCGTGCATAAATCTCTACTACTTTTTATTAACAACTATTTTCATCATCTACTGAGACTCGACCTGAAGAGAAGCTTGATCCGTATTGTTCTGCCATTCAAATCATTCTGCAGCAAGCCACGGCAGGTCCGTTGATATTTGCTGAAGTCAGTATGGGGTGGCAATGTGACCGAGTAGATCAAGAGACTCTGGTTCCAGGCACAGCTGGACTCGAGAGACAAAATGGTGTGTCCCCTTGTTTTCACACACATGCACATGCACACACACCCTCAAGTTGGTTTACATCTCTGCTGACATGATGGGCTGACTAGCGTAAGGTCTGTAGCTTAGAGTTTTAAAATAGGTCTCCTAGGGTCCTAGGACTGAAGTCTCAGTCCCTGTCTAAGATCCATCACTGTGGTCAAATGGAGAGGTTCCTCAGACTTCCCCAGCCTGTACTGGGACACGTATTTGTCTCTCTTCATGCTTGGGGCAGAGAAGGGGTTCGGTTCCACTTTACCTATGTGAGCCAGGAGTGTGAGAAAGAAAAATCGAGGTGCTGTTACCTAAAGGAGAGGGACTCATGTGCCGAGAAGCCAAAGATAACAGACATCCAGTTCGCTGCCAGGGTGCAGTCGAGAGCTGCACTGTAGGCACAGGGTACTCTGACCTCTGACCTCTGACCTCGGGGTAGAGTGTGCGGTATCTCTGAATTGTTGGGTTGGATGTCTGTGAACCAGGTCCTCCGATTCCCACCCGGCAAAGCTTGCTGACCAAAGCCCTCTTAAAGATTTTAACAGCTTCGAAGTCATTGCTCCTAGACCACCGAAGAAATGGTGCTAGTCTTCTGGAAAGCTGCCGTAGGCTTACTTGAGTTTGATATTCATGTCTTCAGTCAACAAAGATGAACGGAACACTAACTGTATGGAAGGATCTGGCAACAAGGGTTAGGTTAAGGTCCCAGCTCCAGCTCAGGCTCCAGTGGGAGGGGCTTACTGTCCAAATTAATGGAGACTTGCTTGACTGGGTAAATCACAAGTACCTTTGGCATATAATGCTGGAGTTTTATATAATAGATAGTAGCTGTCCGTCAAGGCAAACTTGCCAGTTTATTCCATGACAGAGACACTCCACCCTCCAGTAGCGTTATTAATTTCACTCTATTGTTTCTCTGCTGCATAGCTAGTCAGACCGTGGGTGATGGAATCTACCAGCTGTATTTCCAAGACCAGTGTCTTCAGTGCCCCCCCAACACACACACACACACACACACACACACACACACAAGGATTAGGAATGAAAGTTATTCTTCTGCCTGCTACTCGTTTGCACAGCCTTAAACGGTACGTGGGAATGAGAAACCGCACAATGGCCTTTTTTTTTCTCACCGTCTTGTAATTTTGCTACTGTTGGCCTAAAATTTTAATCTTATTTTGTTAAATTATCACTAGTGAGGCACCCAAAGACTTTCAAGTGTCTCTGCCTTTTTAACATTAGCTTTTCTGGTATGTTTTTATCTATAATTATTCTAAATATAATATAATGACCATGGAATCAGAGAGGAGAAAAAATACATTTTTCTCTTCTTAAATTTGATTTCATATTCGTAGCTCCCACTTACTGAGTACCTTTCTAGTCACCAGGTCCCTTCGAATGTGTTTATGAGGTCCTGAGAGCATTGCCCTCATTTCAGGACCTTACTGGTTATCTAGGAAAAGAGTTGGTTTATTTGATTTTAACATAGGACTCTAATATCTATATGCATATGCTTCTAGAAGTGCCCCCTGTAGAGACTTAGAAACAGAGCTACAGGACATCATTTCATATAAGAGAGTCATTTCTAGTTAGGAATTTTTTAATCAGGCACTTATTGGGCACCTATTATGTACATATGATTTGTAGAAGAGAAACAAGGTAATGCGGGTCGAAATAAATGGGTACATGTTGTTATGCACTGTGAAGAAACAAAGCAGAGTGTGAAGTAAGGTCAGGGAGGGACTCTTAGATTGGTAGGGAGGAAGAGCAGGTCTATTAGTTTGTTAGAGATACCATCACAGAATAGCACAGACTGTGAGGCTTAGCCACAGAAACCTAGTGCCTCACAGGTCTGGAGACTGCAAGTCCAAGAGGGAAGTGTCTGGTTTGGTTCCTTCACAGTCCTATCTCCTGGCTTTTCATTGTGGGTCCTACTTGACCTTGGTGTATCTGTGTGTGTGTATGTGTGCTAGTATATCTCTGTGTGTGTGCAAGTATATATCTGTGTGTGTGCAAGAATATATCTGTGTATGCACATGTGTGTATGGCATGTGTGTATGTGTGTATATCTCTCTGTGTGTTTATCTGTGTGTGTACATGTGTGTGTGAGTATGTGTGATATGTCTGTGGTGTGTGTGTGTGTGTGTGTGTGTAGTATGTATGTGTATCTGCGTGTGTGCGAGTATATATCTGTGTGTATGTGCATGTGTGTATGTGTATCTCTGTGTGTGTATCTGTGTGTGTGCATGTGTATGTAAGTGTGTGTGTGTGTGTGTGTGTGTGTGTGTGTGTGTTCCCATTCCAATGGCCTCTAGTGCAAAACCTCGCTAAATAACCTATCTCCAAATATAGTCACAATCTAAGGTACAGGGATTAAGACCACAATATAAGCATTGTGTAGGGCACAGTTCAGCTTCTAATGGGGATCAGGGAAGACCTCTTTGAGGAAAGCTAGCATGAGTAGAGTCCTAGAAAGGGGAATGGGCATGGCTTGGGGTAAGTTAGTTGGGGAAAGAGTGCTCCCTGCAGGGGGCGATGGGTACCAGGAGACAAACCAGCAGGGGGTGGCCAAGGATGCCACAGCAAGGCCTGTCTGGGAAGGAACCTCATCCTCCCCTACTGTGAATGCTACTGAAAGTCACTGTAATCTTGCCAGCCTGACAGAGACATGATCTCACATGTATTTTTAATTTTTAAATTTACAACAGATTTTTTTTTCTCAGACTCCCAAGTATTCACTGGGTGAGATCATAGCCAACCTCAGCAAAGTGGCTAATTAAGATTCAAACCCTACATGTTGATCTGTTGGTTTGGGGAAGAAATCCTATCCCGGAGGGTGGGGTGTGTGTGTAAAGATGTCAATCAAGAAGCATCTGGAACGCTGGGTTGCTGCTGAAGCCTCCCCTGCTGTAGTCAATGGTGTTCAGTTTACAATAAGAGGAATACACCGTTCCATTTGCATATTGAAAAGACTAACCTTTCCTTGAGGAAAAGCCATGGCTCTGATGAGCTGGCCTCCAGTTATCTGTAAGAGTGAAATTAAGTTGACAGAACTTCGGACAACGTGAGTCGAAGCAAATCCAAGATTCTTTCCATCTTTGGCGAATGCCATCTACAGACTTACCTGGGGTAATGAGAGAACAGATAGCAATCACTCTGGCTATTCTGAGGAAACATGTTTCAAAAATAGCAATCAGTCAAGCTTTCATCTTACTTCTTTTTGAAATACAATGTCTGTTTTTATGAAGAAGAAATGCTGGGGAGACAACAAATTTCAAGTAGACATTGCTGGGATGTCCTCAGAAGCAACTCTAAGATCCCCATAAGGCCCTTCACAAGTGTCTGCTCTAGATTCATTCTCAATTAACAAAAGAGGGGCTCCCCCCTAGGAAGCTGGCCTGATACTGGATCATAGCATAAACCCAAATCACTGGTGTGTGTGTGTGTGTGTGTGTGTGTGTGTTTATGTGTGTGTGTGTGCATGAATGTGTATGTGTGCATGTATATATGTATGTATTTATCTATGTGTTTGTATATATGTGTGTATATATGTATGTATTTATGTATATGTGTCTAGGTATATGTGTACATGTATATATGCATGTATTTGTGTGCATGTGTGTATGTATGTGCGTATATATGTATGTATTTGTGTGTGTGTGTGTGTGTTTTACTGGAGATTGAATTTAGGACCTCAAATAAGTTAGGCAAGTTCTCCAACACTAGGTTATATTTTCATCCCCATACATATATGTGGGTCTCATGTAAACCAAGCTGGCTTTGAAACTTGTTCCATTAGTAAAGATGACCTTGACCTTCTGATCCTGCTGCCTCTACTCTCCAAATGGTAGGATTACAAGCCCGGTTTCTGCCATGTTGTATATAATACCATGTGGTATGTGATAGGTAAATACTCTACTGGCTGAGTTATAGCACTTGTCCCCTACTAATGTATTTTTAGATGAAAAGTATTTTGTCTGTTTCACTGAGGATTTATGCTGCGTTCAGAGAAAAGGCACAATACCCAACCAGAAAGCACTTCACTGATAGACTATAGGCATGTTCATGGAAACTGTAATTCGAGCTGTCAACTTTCTCCTCTATATTTCTATTCAATTTTGTTATTGAGAGTTGCCTTCCAAAACCTGTAAAGGTTTCATTGTACAGAAGGTGATTACACACACAGTGGGTGGGGGCGGGAAGAGAGAGCAAGAAAGACAGATTCTAACTGAAATACCATGATCACCATGGAGGACTGAACCCTTCGCCATCACGAGTCAAACAAAATCTTCCTTCCCTTTAAAAACTTTCTAATCAGAGTTAGTAAAATCTTAAGGGTGATCACTCACATTTTCCAA